>JAVHKY010000024.1:4244665-4851046 GCA_035079385.1 Aspidiotus rigidus | reverse complement strand
TTTTTATCGTCTGATTGACTCTCAAACAACATTATCTATAGCAAATGACATTATTTCCTTTAGGAATAGTCTTTATGATTGTTTTGCGGCGACTGGAGTGGCTAACATGACGGTCACGAAAACGAATGTCAAATCGGCACAAGATTTATATACTGTCATTAAGGGGAAATATACGTTCGGATATGTTAGATTGTACGAAAGTGTTGTGGATAACGATTTCTTGAGGTATTTACAATACTTACGTGGATATTATTACCCTCGCATATAATTTATTACGATGTCGTATCGTTTCACAGGATACCGCAACGTGTGGAATTTGTTTCTCTACAATCCCGAGTGATGACAGTTTCGTTGTACTGAATAGGTAAAACGAATCGCACCTACGGAGTATCCTCTCCGTAGGTGCGTTCTTGCCCAAACACGTGTGAACGTGTTTTAAAAAATTGTTTATTTGGACGGGTGTGTTATCTGACGTCAATTTTTGTTCTACAAACGTTTCGTAGAGATTCAGTTTGATGACGCGATATTTCGATATGTTCAATCTGCGAATAATCGCTCGATATTAGTTGGAGTATCATAGTGATGGGATCAATAAAAGAAGGATACTTACTTTATGTGGGTTAAAAAGTCCATTAAAGATAAATTTTCGTTCTCTGTTCCCGTACTCAGCAACACTTTTACCCCGACAATGCGATGTAGAACATAGACCACATATTCGTTCTCATAATATTCTGTCGATTCGTATTCAATTTTTTCGTCTGAGGTACAAAAGATAAACGAATTCCCAAAGTTTGTATTAATTACTGCAGTTCATTGTAGATTCACGTCGCGTAGATAGTACCTACAGTACAAACACAAGAAGAGAGAAAAATTTGCCAAGTGAACAAATAAAAGTAGAAGTACAAAATGTCAAGTTTTTTGCCCTCTATCATGAATGCTGTTATTTTAATCATTCTCAAAATTTTCAGCCTTTGATTAGAAATGAAATGATGACGAATCACTATTGTAATTCATGTGTTTGCATCTATAACTGTTTAATTGAGTCTATATAAGCGGTAATGTACTACTTAACAAATGCCAGTACTTTTGTTTTCTCATGCTGTATTTTCTTTCACATTTGTATGTCTTCATAAAAAAAAGAATGATAAGCATGCATCCATTTTGTAATTGATGTATTTCTATTTACAAATTTGGAATTGTCATACAGATATGTCCATTGAGAAAACAAGTAAGGTGGATAGCGGTTGAAATATATGCGAGTTAGGCTCGTAATTAGATCCTTCATGTAGTCAATATCCAACAACACTCATTGAGATTCACCTTATAATTATAAAGAACTAATTTAGCTTCTTTAAATGAAATAACGAGGCTTTTCCCGCACCGTTTTTTATTATTAAAATATCGTGACGTTTCGGCCCAGCTAGTGGCCTATCAAACGACTTATTTATCCTTGCACGCGAAAAATTCGTCTAGCTTCTTTAAGACAAATGAATAATCCTAACTGAATTTGTAAGTAGTAAAAAGCGCCACAGACGTGTAGAGTTTGAATTATCAACAATGGAAGAGTGAAATAATACAAATAAAGATAAAATAAACTGTTGATCAACTAATTAACAACTGCACAAGACAAAGAAAACTGGAATGTCGAAATTGTTGGAATTTTTGAACAGACAAACATGGCGTGCTTGATTACCTGTGTTACCAAATGCAAAACGTTGATAAAAAAAAAGTACCAGCTTTATACCAGAATTGCACCACATTTCATCGAAATGTACCAGGAGTGCGTTTACAAATTTTTGCGTTATGTTGGTAACAATCGTTATCAAATATCACCCGTTTACGCACTTGTCGTTACTGTACTTTATTTACAATACCCACAACCCCGCAGAATGGTTCCACAGCCCACGACTGATCTCTCTGTTTACATTTCTTATCAGTTTTGAATACCTATCACGATCTTCAATTGTATTGACGGTATGAGCTATGAAATATAAAAATTTCAAATCATGTTTGTAATATCCCCTAGAGGAACATATATTAATTTCGTATCTAGTATTTATTTAACGTTTGTATTTTCCTTACATCATTCTTACATGTCGTACGGGTACAACTTTCTAAAATTTTGTAAAATAAAGACGATTAAAGAAAATAATTGTTCCTTAATAATCACAGTCCAGTGATATTATTTCTTCTGTATCACTGGCACTGAAAGTGGATGATGATTTTTTTGTTTCCCAATATTTACGAAGTACAAATAGCATTTGCCTGCTGCTGTGCAGCATCCGCTTGTCGCTCTAGGATACATGTATGCTTTTCCATTGCCAAAGCCATTTGAGTAATGGCTTCTGCTTGTTTACTAGCCGCATCTGTTGAATGAATACATATTTGTGTGAGAGTAACAAACAAATCTGATAATGGGAACCAATGAAACATTCTTACACCTTGTATTCCGACCGGCGGGTGTCGCCTGCTTTCCTTTTTGAAGAGCTCTTCAAATCACTCCACAGCTAAAATCCGTTTCATAATTAAATGCATACGTATTCAATATGTATTACTCAAACGTTGAGCATCATTCTTTCTGTACATCAATTGTCCAATGAAGGACCATTCCCTTTAACTCACTTTTTTCCAACTTTGAATTGGTTTTCTTGGGCCATACGGGTAAGTCTTTCACCTAATGATGTCCACTCCCGTTCCTGGTCTGCGTATGTGTAGTTTGCACTGAATTTTTTTGAAATAAGTTGTGGGTTTTCTTCCATGAATTGAATCAGTAGTTCTTTTGCATTGGTGTGACCCGCTTGGCCCTCTTCTTAATTTCAGTGTCCATTTCTGAGTAACACAAAGAAGAAAGCAATTATAACTGCATCAATTGTTTCTCATAATTGATCTGGAAAGAAAGTTACCACTACAGAAAGGCTTTCACTATTTACTATCTTTCCACGCTCGGCTAACATTGCGGTATATGGGCGAAGCTCAGTCCATAAGAGGTAAATAGTCAAAGCAGAAAAGGTATCTTCGGTAAAATTCCTTATTTTCAAACAGTACTCATTGAAAGTTATGATGAAGGTACATGCGTATTTCATATTTATCATTGAATTACAAATACTCCTTTTCAGTGATACAATATTTTGAGAAGGAACAGTGACTTGTTTGAAACGTTGTGTACGAAAAATTATATCGGTGTATTTAGCCTAATTTTTGTTTGATAATATTTCATGAACATAATTCACCACATTCAGGGAGAGGCAAGCACATGCATAACTTATGACATAAACAATTAAATTGAAAATGAAGCCGTCTTTCAGTAATTGTCAACAACAGGAACGGACATATGAAATAGTTATCTACATCAAGAGATCAACATTTCTTTCTAAAACTGTACACTACAGCAAAGGGAATGTGCGATCACTGCGAAATATTTATCAGGAAAAAAAATGAGGAGTGGTAGAAAGTTGGATATTGTGGGAAGGAAGGATAGGTACAGTAGACCGCTAGAACTCGACCAGAAAAAAAAATTATATAATACAATGTTCCATTTCTTCATAATTATTCAGTGGTCTCCAAACATTTACTTCAAACCTAACGGACAGAGAACAAAACAACTATCCGTCAGTCTCGTGAGCGAGAGTACACGTCCATTCAACGTAAACGAAGATGAGATGGTACAAGTCTTCAATCACAAACCTTAGTCGTCCGCATCAAGAACGACACATGTCATAATAATGTACAAGACAAAATTATCAATTTATTTTAGTACTCGGTCACCTCGAAAGTTTGGGGTTGAAGTTACTCGGTAGAATTTTCATGTTCTTGAGCACGAGGCAAAATAAATGAATGTAATTTCAGTACTCGGTCACCTCGAAAGTTTGGGGTTGAAGTTACTTGGTAGAATTTTCATGTTCTACACGCGATTCCGAAGTGAAAAATATTCTACAGGATGTCACGAAGGATGATATCTCCTCTGAGGAGAGGCAATTACAAACTTTATTCATATCCCAGTATTAACTTATGGATAATGAAGATTCAAGTGTCATTACATGCTCAAAATGTTTGAACATGCGATACAGCTTTTGTGAGAAACTTTCCCATTGTTGCAACCAGAGGCAATTAGAAACCAAAGATTTATGTACTTCATCTCACCTTTGTAATAACGCACCATCAATTTATGGACGTACCTGTGCAATCTTCCTTCACCTTCATTTCAGCCGTTGTCTAGTGAGCTCCTGTTCATGATTCTTGCTGATGAAAGTTCCTTTTTTCGTACAATTGCCATCGGCAACGATGTACACTGCTGATTCATAAAATTCTATAACATTTATTCAACACTAGAACGCGAAGTCGGGAGTACTACACCTGGGATATTAAAAGGAAAACTAAGAATAAAAATATCGACATCTATAATTTCATCACAAACCAAACATGCCAATTTGCTCACCCCGTAAAAGTCAACCGTATCTAAACTGGAATGAAAATTCGATCCGACAAAGCTTGCATTTGTGAATACTCATGAACGACGGCAGTGCTTGCATTTGTGAATACTCGTGAATGACGTCTGCGTAGGGTGAAGAGCTGCCGCGAGAGGCACTATTTTTTGCTAATTTTTTCCTGAAAAATCAATGTCACAGTGTATACCAAATAATACAACAATGCAGAAGATTTCGAGTAATCAATATGAATAATTGTTACATTCAGATGTTGGGCTGATGAAAGAAATATTCCGTTTTCATACATTCAACCGTTACTTCTACATTATGCCTTCTTCCACTGGCTGTGATTCCCACAGCAATTCACATCTTCACAAGAGGTAGAATAACGTTCACGATCACAATACCTGAGAAACTGAGAATTGAGTAGTTTAGTATAAGCTAAGGTAATAATGTAGACAGTGCTGTGTACTCTCACCGACAGGGATGTTAAATGTTCATCGGTTTGTACTTCTTCACAGGATATTATCCATGTGGTATGATGGTAGGAATCACCAAATCTTCAATGATGAACAAGAAAAGAATGTCGTGACTTGTGTCATCAATATCGATCGTATAAAAATTACAAAGAAATTGAAGAGAACATAAGAGCAACAATACAAACTTCAACACGTGTCGTGAAACACAAATTGAAAACTGAAAACAAGGGCAAGTGGTGAATCATAAGAACTAGTGTTTATAATCGCTACGTACCCTCTGGCGTGAACAAAGTCATCGAAATTTGATGAGTAATGTTTGAAAATGCCAATCAACCAAAGGTAGAAGAATGTACGAAGACAGACTTTTTTTTCTTTAATAATGTCAATAATAATAAGAAATTTTACCTTTTCTTTCAATCTTTCTTGCTTGCATCGTGTTACAATAATGAAATCGCAATCGCTCAATGTCAATAATAATAATAAATTTTACCTTTTCTTTAAATCTTTCTTGCACGCATCGTGTTCCAATAATGAAATTGCAATCGCTCTCGCCGCCGTGTATGCCCGTATGATACCTCTCATCGATGATACGTGATAATAAGAAAGAATTACAGCAAGCAGCGATAAAACACCAGTCAAACAACCAATTAATTTCTATAACAAACCTTATTGCATCTAACGCAAGTTTAACAACACCTCATGAGGTGTTGTTAACAAGTCGCTATCTGAGACGCATAACAATCGTTATTTTTTCTCTTAACGGCAGCTAACGTCCTATAACGCACGTGCGTAAACGCACACTCCTGGATTAACACAAGAATTCTCATCATGAAAGAACTCAGAACATTTACGGCAGCGTACTTTCTCTTTTTCAGCTTTTGTCATCGTATCAAGTTTAGCTCTTTGTTCTGGTGTGTACTTTTCCCCTGTGAATTTGTGAACAATCAGTTTTGTTTTATAATACATGGCCAAAACATTGGATCTTGGTGAAAGTAATACAGATTCTAGTGAATACAAATTCTTTGTTTATTGTGTCTTTTTCTTTTTCGGACCTTGCAGCATTTTTCTTAGCAATGTGAGCATTGTAATCAATATCTAAAATAAGACCATTTTTGTAGGCAACACAAGTATCACAAAGATCTTTTTTAGGGGAAAAGAGAGCTAAGTTTTGATCTTCAAATTCATGATCAAATACAGACATCAGTAGGATATAAAAGTAGGTATGAGGAATTTGCCCTTTCTGTACATGTGCGAGTCTGGCTTTTGACGGCGATCTCTCTCTCTCTCTCTCTCTCTCTCTCTCTCTCTCTGCCTATATGCCGGCGATCTCTCTGTAAGAAGGGTTGTCCGGCTATTTGACAACGCGGCAATCTCTTTCTTTCTAAGTTATGTCTGTATTGTGTGTTGTATGTCAATGTCTTTATAGGTATAAGGAAAAAAAAAAAAAAAAATTGTTTTTACACGTCGAGGGTGAATATCACAAATGTTGTTTTTTTGTGAGGGCTTCCTGTTTAATTAAGAATATCATTTTTCATTGGGGGTGCTTGATTGATATTAGGATCTCTTTCTGACTTGTGGAAATAATGAGTTGCTTGTAGGTTTTTGGACGGTTAATGATAGCGTATACGCTGCTTATCGGGGTGTAAAGTGGAAAAGCAATTTTATTAATTCATTTTCGAGGGTGATTCAATCAGAAATGAGTGCTCTGCGTATATTTTTGGTTGGTTTGCTCGGTATGAAAATGAAAAAGACATAGGATAGAAAATAAGGGGAGATAACTAAGACAAGTGAAGTTAGGTGCATGTGTAATGGGTTTCCTTAATTTGATCAATCAAATGTAACTGAAGATGGTCAAAGGCAAAAATCGCCAATCCAGCCTGAAAAAAGTCACTTTTCTCATCACTCATACTTTTGTCATCAAGAAAGCTCCTTGCTTCAACTTGTGTTTTACTATTCTGTTGTTTCAAAATTATTTCGGTTTCCGCAGAGTTGGTGGTTTGTCGAAAAAGATCGTTCTTATTTGTTTCTTTTTGCCATTTTGCGTTCTTTTATATTTTTTTGTTTTGTATTTTTGACTTTTAATTGTTTTTCATTATGCCGCTCGTCACATTATATATGATGATTTTAATGAAATTGAAAGCATTGTCGAAAAAAAAAAATCACGCGCGCCCCAGTGTATCTGCGATCAGATAATAAATCATCCGCAATATCGCAGAGATTTTGGAGAGGAAGGTGCACCAATGCGCTGCCCTATACATCTGGGATTATGGGCCAAGTTGTGCAAAGCCTACCATTTGGTGAACAATCATGCAATGTATACTCTATTCAATGACGATTTAAGCGCCTTCAAACAAATTGAGATAAATCAACGTATCCTCCTCCTCCATAAAACATCCGCCTAAAAAATGATCGTCTAATACTTTTGACGGTGTAATAATACGCTTTTAAAAAAAACGATTATTGTACCTCTTTTACAGGACCCAAATTTTGTAATTTTTCATCGAGTTTTTTGTTCAGTTTTCTGTTGAGCTTTCCATCAAGAACTTCAGCAAATTTAGCTGAGGCCATATTGACAGTATTCTCAACAAGTTTCAAGATCTGATCTTCACTCATGGCCATCTCCAAATACTTCCCTATTGACAAAAATCGAAGAATTCTGCTTCAACAATTCTGCACCAGAATTGTTTGAACCAAAATGGCACTTTTCTCGCGACGCGACACAGATGAACTTTCAAACTTTAAGGTTTCATCTGCTACTGACATAATTTTGTCAGTATCAGGTTCTGAAAGTAAAGTACGCACTAGAATGATACAGAAAAGAGAAAAAAGACTTCATTCGCGGATATGAGTTACAATGCATTATGCAACAGAAACAGATTTTGGTAGCACTCTGTAACTAGCTATAGTGTCTCATGTATGCACCTAATTGATACAGAAAACATGATAATTCTTTCTGTCACGGGTACGAGTTACTGTGCGTTGCGCACCAGAACAGAATTTCAGTGGCACTCGGTAGTGGGCACGATTTTTTATATATCTGGAATCGATTTCGATCGATTTAAATCGACTTAGAAAAAATCGATGTTATTGAAAATCGGCACAGAAAACATCGATGATCGAAAAATCGATCTTACTTCTGAATTTCCCACTTCTGTATTTATATTATTTTGCAGGATAATGATTGAAGATGACCCGTAATCTAACCAACTTAGTAATAAATTTGACATTGTACGAGAGAATGAGAGATCCATGATTGAGAACAATAAATAAACGAAAACGGATTGACAAACACGACGTATATTATAAGAAAACTGAACGAAAAGCCTGACGGCTAATAAAATCACTGGAAGAATTGAAAAAATTATTACTCATACTTTCAAAGGAAGAAATGAATTCAAGTGATTCATTATGAAAAAAAAAGAAACGAAAATAGACAAAAGAAAACTGAACGAAAAGCCTAACGGCTAATAAAACCATTGAAAGAATTGGAAACAGAATGATTACTCGTATTTCCAAAGGAAAAAGTTAATAAAAGTGATTCATTATTGAATTACTGAAAAAAAAAAAAAAGAAAAGAAAAGTCAATCAAAATGCCAATCTTCCAATTCCAGCGAATGGAGAAAGACTAATTTATTCAAACGGTCAGCAGTAATGTTGCTTCTTCGAGCCGATACGATCAGCCCGCATAGACTGAAGACTCTTTCAGAAGGTGTTGATGACGTGGTACGCAGAGAAACTTTTCGGCTACCTATACAAGTAAAATATGGAAAATTAATATCTTGTACATTGTACCTAATTTTCGAGAATCAATCTTGATAAAGAGACGATAATTACAGCACTCAAATTTGGACTACATTCTGTTTTCATACACCAATATTGAAGAGGATCGGATTGTGACGGAATGACCTTACTGCGAAGATATAACGGAAGTTCACTTGTTTCATCAGCTATTGAAACCAAATGCTTGCTTTTATCTGCCGTAAATTGTTGTAATCTGCTTGATAAAGTGGTACTTTCAGCTATTGAAGAATTTTCCACAACAGGCGAAGGACTAGGCCTATTTGGAGTCGATGTTTTATCATTTTTATCGATTTCGGTTTTGATGAGTTTTACACCTGAAAGAAGAAAAAGTAGAAAAATGATGATAGCGTCACAAATGAAACTGCGAATAAAAAAATACGTTATATTCCTTGTGTTATATTCACCTTTGCTGCAATTAAGCGGATCTAAAAAATGAATTTTTTTAAAACGAGGATCGAGGATCGTGGCAGCGGCAATTGTTTCATTCGATTCCAGACTTTTTTGACACGAGCTCAATTCTTGTAATATAATATCCTTAAATACTGTTCCAAGATCAGTGTTCATTGTTGCGCCTTCCATCTCAACTGTCATAAAATCGCAAAGAGACAATAATCGAGAGATGGTAACTTTTTTCTCGCTACTGCTAGCTTCGGTAATCTCGTTAAACGGTTTTAAAGGGGGGAGTATATCTTCTATAAATCTACACAAATCATGATGAATCATTGGAGGAGCCTCCGGATGATTCCAAAGGATGGTTCGAATCGGATCAATGAGTTCATAAAATCTTTCCAACATGAAGTAAATTGAGTTCCATGGAGTTGTACAGTATGAAATCACTCTCAATTTCTCTACTTTTTTCAAATCATCGCGACCGATTGAACTCTGCCGAAACCAAGTACAGATTTTGATAATGGGGTCGATAGCTTCCTCTTTGATAGTGGTATGAGGCGCATTTACATCATTATTGTTCCTAAGCGTCTTGTTGAAAGCGTGTTCCAACATCAGGTTCAGTTGATGGTCGAAGCAGTAAATTTGTTTAGCAGGAGATCCACACAAATCTTGAACCGCTTTCTTTATATTATTGGCTCCATCTGTCACCCCGGCAACTATTTTCGATTTTGGAATATCCCAAACTTCCAGCATTTCTGACGCTGCCCGTTCGATATTTTCACTCGTATGTCTTTCAGAAAATTTTACCACTCCTAACAAAAAATATTTAAACATCCTACCTTAAGCTGAAGAACTACACAGTACTGTATAAATAGCAATTTTTCAAATATTTACGTACCTAAAATAATTTTATTTAGGACCCAGTTTTCTACAAAATGGCAAGTGACACCGAGTACATTTTCTTTTTTATAGGTTTCCTCCCATAAATCCATGGTAAGTGCTACCCATCGAATATTTGCGAGTTTTGATTTCATCAAAGGGAATAAAACGTCGTACTTTTCATCCAGTTTTTGCGTGAAGTTGGTTGTTGAAGGAGGCTTAAAAAGAGGAGTGGTCACGGAAGAGTAATACTTGTAGCCTGCTTTCTGACATGTATTTAAAGGAAGATTATCTTTCACGACCATGTATAAGAGTGCGTTCAAAGTTCGATTAAAGAGATCACCTCCACCTGAAACAAATTTTTTTTTTTTTTAAGCCGATCTATTCAAAATACAATTTCTTGTGAAATTGATTAAAAACTTTGGAACATACGTGAATAGGCTGTTATATTACGAAAACAATCTGTAATTGTTCGCTTTGATCGAACTGTCTCAAAAGATGGAGAAGAACATTGAGACGAGCTTGATTGACCAGAACTACTTGTTCCTGCTATGCTTACAGAAGAAAAAGAAGCTGAAGAAGAGATTCTTGAAAGTGTCGGCGGAGAAATAATGCTGCGTTCACCATCAAATGATCTTCGTTTATTCTGAAAAATTCAGAAACAAAAAACAGAAGATGGATAATGAAATCGTACACTTAATGTTATTAATTTCATTCATAAATTCATACCGATGTATTATCAATATTTAACGATGAGTTGAATTGATGATCAGTCAGGGATGAAGTGCTTGAATGTTTTCGCTGAAACACAAAAAAACATGCGATAGTTGTGGTAAAAAGATTCCAAAAATCAAATCTGATAGGTATTTCAGGTAAAATAATAACTCAGTTTACTTACAATCGATGATAGTTTTTGAAAAGGAGCAGGTCTACTTTCAACGCTCTCAATCTCATGTATGTCTACGTCGTAGTCCTCATCTTCCATGTCATCTCCATCCCCATTGGTCCGGAACTGAGTGCTAAATTTTTTTACCTCATACGCTTTAGGATGATGGAGTTTCAGATGTCTATGGATATTTGTGGTATTCCCACAATATTGTACTTCGGAACTACACAGATTACAGACGGCCGTTTTCGAATTGGACTTTGTAGCCAATTGCCAAACGAAAGATGACATCGCCTTTACTTAGTCAAGATAGTATGGAACCCAATCTTTGTATAGCTCGATTAGATGTTGGTAGATTCGATAGATGATGTCATATAGCCGATGCGTATGTATGCTTAATTCTTTCGATTGTTTAATGCCGAATGCTTCTTCAATTTTGATGACGTTGGTTGATGTTGATCCAGAAACTTTTTCGAAGACAAAAAGAAGATCGTACGTCTCTAAATGTTCACTTTGGAATACAAGGCCCTGATCTTCGCAGTAATCAATGAGCCTGAAGGGAACAGGAGTAATTCTATCAGTAATTGATTCATTGTTGGTATACCAAAGATACATGAAATACTTACTCTTTCAGTGTCGAATTGATGAGGAGCGTGATACGATAGCAATTTTCAGTGTTTGCACTCGTCGAAGCGTCTTTCATTGTCAATACTAATTATTATACGGAAGCCAACCTTTATAGTCTTTGTACAGCTCAATTAGATGTTGGTAGATTTGATAGATGATGTCATATAGCCGATGCGTATGTATGCTTAATTCTTTCGATTGTTTAATGCCAAATGCTTCTTCAATTTTGATGACGTTGGTTGATGTTGATCCAGGAACTGTTTCGAAGACGAAAAGAAGATCGTACGTCTCTAAGTGTTCACTTCGGAATACAAGGCCCTGATCTTCGCAGTAATCAATGAGCCTGAAGGGAACAGGAGTAATTCTATCAGTAATCGATTCATTGTTGGTATACCAAAGATACATGAAATACTTACTCTTTTTGGGCTGAATCAATGAGGAGCGTAATACAACAGGAGGGTTTTTCAAAGTTCAAGTTTTTAAAGGCCATTGAATATCAACCTCCTAACATACAAAAATTGTAAGTTGTAACGAACTTACAATTAACAAACTGACGACTCGAAACAAAGAAAATTTTGATAGATCAAGGTCAACGTGCACTAATGAACTAGAGTAGTAACTATAACTACTAAGTAGTAAGTACTAACTAGTAAATTCCGCCAAACTGAACTGTTGAGGGTAGCGGTAGTGGGTAGTGGGTACCGGTACTCAGCTCACAAAGACAAAGAGTCGTAGATAACTAATTTACTGAGAAAAAATAGAAATGATAATGAGACTGGTGAGTGCTGAAGCGATATGATAACAATCGGAAGAAAAATCTCTCTCGTACATCTACTAGAGATCCGGTTCTCTTACGCAAATCACGTTCACATGTCATTCTGCTGATTTGCTTTTGGTCTTAGCATACCAGTGGCGACGGCCATGCCAGTGGGCAGTGATAGCGAATCAATTTGTATAAAAGGAGAAGAATCTGGATGGTTTACACAGAAGAATGGAACCCTTTGATAGAACCGCATAATATGCGATTGAACCACTTCTGCTTTTCGATTTTTCGATTTTCATGAAATCGATCGACAAGAATCGACATTCCGAAAATCCGTGGAAAATCGATTTTTCGAGGACCGATTTAAATCGACGATCGATAGATCGAAAAAAAATCGTGCCCACTAGCACTCGGTGTTATACTATGAAGTCTGAAGTACGTATGCACCAGACTGATACCGAAAATAAATGATTCCTTCTTTCGCGGATACATTTTACAGCGCGTTACGCGCCAGAATTAGTTTTTGGTGGCGTTCTGTACCTGTCCATATGAAAATTCTAGCACGCACTAGAGTGACACAGAAAGATGAACAATTTATTCTGTTTCGAGTACGTATACTAGTTACAGCGCATTATTATGCACCAATAACAAATTTTGATAACGTTTCAAACCAGTAGCTATAATATCGCACTCAAACTATTTACAAAAAATTTCATTTTCAAATTACATTGTCTTTCAATCATAATAATGGATTAGACAAAAGAAGAAACAAAGTAGGTAAAAGAAGATTTATAAAATTTATAAATGAAAGAATGAAATAATACTAATAAGAAAATAGTTATTTATTCTACGAGGTCCTAAAGCGAGTGATTAAGTCACGAGTCCGAAGTAAACGGACGAGTGGCTATCACGAGCTGACAGACCGAAGATAATCTTTTTGTGAGGCCTGGTCCACCGCGCTGATAGTCCACAATTGTGGTTTTCCAAAATATTTTGTTTACAGCCTGGTTGGTATTTGTAGGCCAAATCACCAAATTTATGATGGTACCTAGTAGCACAGATTATTCGAACAAGTACCAGTATTAAGAAATTTTTTGCAACCTGGAGCACATCTGTATGATTTTTCTCCAAATTTATTGTGATAAAAATAGAGACCATCGGTGATTTGTGTGTTTCTTCTGAAAGGTGAGGGAGATTGTGTACGGCGTTGACTATTGAATTTATTTTTCTCCATTTCGCGTCGGAATTGTGTTTGATTAGATTACATTGCACTGACCTGCGCTTGTAGTCCTTGAATCAAGGTAGCAAGTGCAGAGAAAATATGGGAATTCATGTTTGACATATTAGTTACAGGAACTGAATTTACAGCTGCAACAACGTTAGGTTTGTGAGCAAGGGTTGTGGGCGACACTGGCTAAAATAACAGTATCATTTATGGACTCACCTCGTTGTGGATGACTTCCATGGCAATGGTACTCAACACACTCTGTTGTTTGAAATCGATTGTAGCACCGCAGTATCTAGGAGGCATGTGGTCTTGGTCTGTTTGGATATGCCTGAACAAATTCATCACAAAACTCACGCAGGGACGATCCTCGTAAGTATCTGTTAATCCAAAATACTTTCTCATTCACTGAATACATTTTTTACGGACAAAACATAATTGTCAAAAATATGCATGTTTTGTATCACATAACAAAGAGGTAACAAACATATCCAATCACATTAATACATCAACAACCTGTGACTGCAAGTTCATTCATCATAATAAAATATTCATTAAATAATGTGGTAGATGTTTAGGACTATTACAATAAAATAAGCAGTCTTTGAATACCATGAGTGAAAAGCCAAGAAAATATAATGAACAAACCATAATGATGCTTCAAATTATATAACCGGCAAACCGAATTGACCAGATTTTGACGTCAAAATCTCGTCAAAGTATTTTTTCTTTTTGGAGATTTATTCTAAATTCGACGTCGAAATTTGGTTGATAATTTGCTTTTCAAGAATTCATTTGAAATTCGTCTTCAAAATTTGAGCGAAATGTGGTCCATTATTATTCATTCAGTTCCAGAGTTTGCTTGAAGTTTGACGTCTTATCAAATACAATTATTCGCATATTCATAACTCCGTCATCTACTTCCTCAAATTTATTCAAACTCCAGAAAATAGGATTAAATTGTTGCAAAGAAAAATTTTAATTAATTGAATGTACCAAACGAAAAAGTACAGTAGGTACATATACGAGTACTGTTCCATTTCAATTATTTTTTTCACCTTTTTTTTCATGAATACAATATAAAATGAGTCACTCATGAAACAACAGGATATCAAGAAAATTCAAAAAAATATGTCTTGGAACAATTTTCAATTTGTTTTCACATTTTTTGGATTTTTATCGTCATTGTCTACTGACAAATGAATCTTATAAGGTCAATTTTTGACAGGTATACATACAATATCCATTATACATATGGGTCATGACAAAAGAAGGATTCATCCAAGTTCCATATTTGGTCTGGCTTACCTCGCAAGTCCAGCTCTTTGATTAATTCATTCAGTTGCTTGTAAAGGTTGTACACAATAAAAGGATCTGCAGTATTCAGTTGTCTGCTCTATTCTCTTGATTCTCATTTTTTCAGTTTTAAATTGTTTTGTCTACAAAAATTCAAAAACCAATCGTGACCTGGCTTATCATCCTTGAATGGTGTAGTCAACTTATTTTCTTTGACAAAGTCTCAAACCACATTCAATGCCATTTTTTTTGTGAGAGGAAAACCCCATTTAGCGAGAACATTAATTTACTGCTTTAGCCGATTGGATTTCAAGATCAACTGAGAAAACTGGACGTCTTTGTCTTAACTTTTCATCCTCATTGTTCCGTAGCTTTTTCCATTGTATACTTGAAGTTGCTCTTGGAATCCCATACAATTTTGAAGCAGCAGACAGTGGTATTTCTTGGCAGTCAATTTTCCGCACAACATCCGAAATGAGTTCTTGCACATTTTCGTTTATTCTTTTTTTTTTTTGTATTTCTCGATAAGTAGCCACCTATAGCTATAGCACGTTTGAATTACCTACATTAAATTATATTCGAATTACAGGTTGTAGAAACAGGCTCACTGGCTCAAGCACATTGTAGTTTTTCCGGTTTAGGACATTGATAAGGAGAAGTATGTTTACAAAGAAGAACCCACATTATATGACAAGAAAGAGCTCTAAGTCTCATGGGTCACATCCTCACAGAGTCACAGATATATGTAGCAGCAAGCAGCATGAAGCCAATCAATCATGCAAACCAATAAACTTTTCTTTAAACACTGATGCTGTTGTATAATGCGACAAATCCAACTCAAATTCTAAAAGACTATCATTCAATTCTTAATTCTCAAATTCTTGATACTGAAATTCTTACTATGACAGACATAATTTCAAACAGTAAAACGAGTAACAGGGTTACCAAATCAAGCACAGAGCGGAAAACTACAACAGTTGCTCTACAACAATTGCAAAAAGTACCTCACAAAATCAATAGGGAACACTGAAAGTAGAAATTTCAGGTTCAGAATTTGCCCTATTTACCCCTGCATTGTTCATCTTTTACCTCACAACTTTTATTGCTCGCAATTCCTGTAAAAGTATTTTTGTTTTTGTAAAATTCGCCTATTTTTTGAGTAAAAAAAGTGTCGGCGCATGCATAAAAAGAATACTTTTTTCATATACAAGAAATCATAAGTATCACAAAAGGTAAGGAAAAATTTAGGCACAGAGTCTAATACAAAAGGTCACAAAACAACGATCACAGCTAATTAGTACAAGACAATATAACTGACCGAGAGCGCACTCAACGGCTGCTAACTGCAGTTCTGCCGATAAAAAGAGAAATTTTTTTTCAACTTTCCTCCAAGTTTTTGAATAAAAAAATATTAATATTCTATTATATTCTGAAAATAAAATTTATTTCCAACAAATATGCGCAAGAAGTATTCAAAAATATTGAAATAAAGAAGAGACAACACAGCCGCTACTTCCTCCGCTGTTTTTCTCTTTAATGGCCCTAATTTGATGAACTTCGTAAAGTGGTCCTGGTAATTCAATATAAATTTATAATCACCGTCAGGATCTGGCCTTGTCTGCATATCGATGAGGTCCACTTGTCCTTGACAGTTGAAATCGACCTCAATGATCGGCTTTGAAACGGATTTCAAGGTCTCCTTTCTCGCCTACATTTGACATTGCTCACAGCAACTCAAGAAGAGTGAAACCTCCGAATATCCTACATTGAAGTAAATTCCTTTCAAATTCTTCATCATGACGTCTCGTCCAGCGTGACCTAATTCCTCAAGCGTTTGTTTCAACGCATTATACATGGACTCAATGGGAAGAACAATTTTCTTCAAATCTCTGCGTAGAAGTCTCCATTCATTTTCCGCGACATTTTGTACAATGAATCTATTCTTCAATTTACACTTTTTTTGGGGGGATACTTCTGTATCGGTTGATTGTAAAACAGAAATTATTTCATCATACTCTTTTTGATCGAGCACCGTCGAAGTACTGCCGGCAGAGTTGTACCTCTCTTTCAACCGCATATTGCAAAAGTTTCCTGCATATTGATAGCACTCATCGCACACAAATCACAATAAATAAATAAAAATACCTAATTGAAAAATAAAAATTATGAAAAGAATTCAAAATGGTAAAATTATGAAATTATGTTCAAAAAAATGCACAAACGCGCGCGTACTAGTAAAAGTGTATCTCAGACGATAAAGAAACGGACTACGTATGGCCAATAGCCCAGGTTTCTACGACGTCAATTTTGTTGTTATCAACATGGCTGATCCAGATTGATTTGTTTACATTTTTTGTCCAAATATAGTCAACTTTACAGTAAAATTCCGAAGTTCTTCTGCAAAATGAATCAAAAGTATTTACGCAAACGAATTCTACAGACTCTGTAGATTATTATGAGATATAGTACATCAAAAAATATTGAAAAACAACGTTTTGAAAACCTATGGAAAAATGTGAATATTTCATTCTCAAATGACGTCATTGAAATACAAAATACGGTCAAGTTTTGACAATGTTAATATTAGGACTGCAATAATTGGGAACTGTAGACGTTTAGCCATCTTTTGATTCATAATACTGAGAATAACTTTAACAGACAATTGAATGAAACACTTATCAGCTTGAAAAACATGCTTCAAGAGGTACTGTTCTCTTGATCTTGGTGACCATGAAATACTTTCTTCTTGATCACGTTGATAGGAATCAACAGAAATGTATCTCTTGAATTGTGTGTGACGTCAGAGAAACTTGGGCTATTTATTTTGCCAATATTCCTATTGAAATGCTCATACATGCGGCCGCTAAAAAAGTCTACACATTCACGTTTTATGCAACAAAAAACAGAAGTTACGTTAGAAAGAAAGAAACAAAAGCTCACGCAGCAGCGTAAGCACCACCGACTTTTTCAATAACTTTATACATGACACCCCACACATATTTCTCTCATTCAATTCATTTCTAATTTTTTGACTATTTCTTAATAAGTTCCTTTTTTTTTTTGTTATGCATTTGTCAGCACATCAAAAAAGAGGCCTGCGTTAAGTCGGTGTTACGATGCGCGTTTGTATGATGCGAGTTCGAATTGAAGGGCTTATTTGGAGCTTTTGGTAGTAATATTCGTTTTAGGAAACGATCGATACTATGAATTCCTTGGACGTATAATAAAGACTGAACGGAAAAAATAAATTATAATTAGGTAGGTATAGTGGAAATATCTTCATGAAATAAATTAGTACTAACCTCGTTTTCCATGTCGAAAATAATAACGTGTAAATCTCAACACACAATGACACCAAAAATTAAAAAATAATTTAATGGCCATATAACGCTCGAAAATGATAGGCTTTTTGTCTCGCGCCAGAAAATAAAATAGAAAGAGAAAGGATAATTCGTGAGCACCAAATCACGCGATAAGCAATAAAATTGACCATTTGTTGACGTAATTTGAGATGATATACTCGGCTGATTATTCAATCTATCGCTCACGCGCAACATCTTTTCAACATACCCAATAAATGTTGATTTTATTCAATCATATTATACGGTTGGTAATAAGAAGTTTTTACAGACAATATATGATGCATTACCTTTCAGGCAAAAGAACTCAAATCGAACAAGCCCCGACGGCCTTATACGCATATTTTGAGAATTACTCAAAAACCACTCATCCAATCTATACCAAAATTTCATGGCAATAATTTTGAATACACTTCAACGTAATGTAATGATATTAAAATAATACGATTGATGCTTTTTGAGAAACAACACTAAGAAATTTGAGGAAAATTGAGAGTTACTCAACTACTCGAGAAATCCAAGAAAAAAATTCACATTCCCAACTTTAGATAATCCACTACAACTTGGCCAAATTTCATGAGAATCCAACCAGTAGTTTTTGATGAGTTGCGTGGACAAAAAAAAATCTTATATATATAATAAGGAAAACTGAAATTTTCTTATTAGGGTAGAAGTGATCTAGGACCTCCAAAACGTCGAGAAAGTTTATTGCCCCCTCCCCCTGAATACTTTGCGTCGGGTGTAATACCTCACTTTTTACAAGTAAAAAGTCGGTAAAATCGGGCAGCAATTCTTCATTCTTATTGTATTCTCTTTCCGTACTTGTACCTCCTCCTGTGTTTCGTTTCGTATTTTCTGATTTAAAATTTGACACGTATACATATTGATTTTATAAATTTTGTGGCCATGGTACAAAATGTACATTTTATCCCGAGCAGATTTTCACCGCAAATGGACAGAAGTCATTATCCAGTGCGTTGAGTGAGTGTTGAGGAGAACTGCAAGTACGCAAATTCAGGTAAAATTCATCAGTATTCATCTCCAAACAGTTACGTCAATTACCTTATTTCCAGTATCATTATCTAAATGGTTAAAATTTGTAGATTGAAAGAGCTAACGAGCTCAATGTGGGGCAATAGTCGAAATCCATCGATACTATTGGTAGTACTATCGATAGTATCAACAATTGAAAATTGAATCTATTTCTTGATGGAAAATGAGCGCGAGAATATGAGGAAACCACCTGGAGGAAAGAGGAAGCTAGATTCTACAGTATGTGACATAGACACACTGACACTCCAATTTTCTCTCATCTCTCATAGTTATCATTATTACAAATGTTATCAGTCACAGCCAAAAAAGTGATACTAGGTGCTCCTTATTATAATCTTTTTTTTTTAATGAAACAATAGTGATATCTTTATAACTATAAACTTGTTTGTAACAATGTAACATTGATATTCCAAAACCTTAAAAATAAAAACTAGAATTCTTTTTTAATCACATATCATTCTTGTAATCTAATTTATAAAGTAGAAAAACAAATAAGAAAAGAGGTAATATTAATATTTTAGGATCTTAAAAATAAAAACTAGAATTCTTTTTCAATCACATATCATCCTTAAATCTTAATAACTAATTTATATAGTAAAAAAATGAATGAGTACATGTACAGTACAGAAATTGGTAATATTAATGTTTCAGAACCTTAAAAATAAAAACCAGAATTCTTTTTCAACCATGTAACATTCTTAATATCTAATTTAAAAAGTAGAAAAACAAACAAGAGAATAGATAGGTAATAGCAGTACCTACACCAAAATATTTTTGTGATGACATGTTATTCATTTTTAATACCTAATTTAAAAAGAAGAAAATAGCCCTCAATTCTCCAATTGAGAATTCTCAGGTAAAAACTGAAATAATTCTAAATGTAAAAATAAGGAAGAATGTAGATATAAGTGAATAATAGCCAAAAATTCAATGCCATTATTTCTTATAAAACGTTTCTCAGCCAACCATTATTTCTTACAAAAGTTGACATTTGAATTTTCTCTTCTTTGAGAGCACTTCTGTCATTCCCAATTAGGTTTTGCATGCTTGAAAAAATTTGTTCAGAAGGCACAGATGCCCCACAAGCAATCAATACTCTTCTTGCAATGGCTTTCAATACGTCTGAAGATGAATCTTTAGAGGACCAAAATTTTATAACATCAGTTTCCTCATGAGCGGTTGGTTCATTGAGATATTGGTTCAGGCGGTTGATATAGTGCACATCATCATGAAGTGGACCATCACGATTGATGATTTATTTCATCTCAAATTTTTAGGATGGACTCCTTAAATGCAGATGAGTTCCTCTGCCGTATTCTCGTAAAAAGCAGAATAATTACTAAAACGCAAGACCCTGGAATCGAGGAACTTTCTCAAATAATAGACAACTAAATTGAAAATCGATAATTGTACTTTCCGTATAATTATTTATCATTATACGGAAAGTGCAATAATCGAGTTTTGATTTTGTTGTCCATTTGTACAATATACTGTAACTTGAAGGAACTGTTCAATAACATCGAGGAACTTTCTATCGGACAGGTGTCCGCTCAATGCATTTCTTATGAGACAGACGTCCTTTTGATAGGGAAAATCTTAAATTCTTCAACTAAAATTTTCTCTCAATTACAAATAACCTCCTCAAAACGAAATTCAAGACAGAGTTCAATTGTAAAAATGAGTAGAAAAGTTCAGTATCAATTAACCCAGAAATCAGTAACAATTGAGAAACAGCAATATCACTCGGCATCTATACAGCTCCAACAGTTATCGTCTTAAATATAAATATTTGAATAGAACATGGATATACTTTACATCAGTACAGAAAATTACAATTTTTGCACTTTCCACACTTTCTTTGAAGCACGACATTTTTTCTTCACAGAACGATTTTCTTCTCTCTCTCATAATATGGCGCATCCTCATTAATATATAATAATGCAAAGCCACTCCTAAAATTCTCACTTTTATGTTCATCACATGGGAAAGTTGATGTAACTTTCTTGAAAACCAGTGTTGCCAGATTCTAGAACTGAAAAGGCCGGACCTGCGCTTGTGAAAAGCCGTATTTCCCATATTTGGGCCGGACAACGCTAGTATCGCTATATTGAAAATCAAGATGCTTTCGTGGCTTTCACCCCTTGTTTGTATAGGGCAGTCCTGCTAAATATCCTTTCTGAAAACATTTACATGTTCAATTTTAGTGATACTCATTGTACAAGGATAAAGAAATATAATGTGCTAAAATCGTATGATTGACTTACTTTCACAATGAGTGCACGCGGTAAAAAAAACTACTCCAACAATTTCACTATCCATTCTATTCAGAACAGCCGCACAACAGAGCCGCAGGTCGCGAGTACATTACCAGTTACCTTACCTCTGAACCATTGCATTGCACTGGTTACATTTGTACGTGGTCACATTGCGAGATTTTCACAAACAAGAAAGCAGAAAACAAGAAAAAAAAAGAAAAAAGAAAGATTGGCTTCTGCTGCTTCCGCTGGAAGCAGCTGTTACAAATTACCAACTGCTGCTGATTGGCTTAATGCATTTTGAACGGCTGGCTATCGGCTGGCTTAAAAGCTGTTCAAAACCCGGCTGCTTCTGCTGCTGAGCCGTTCATTGGCTTCGGCTTTCCACCACTGAAATTAGTTCACACTCCTGTCATATTAAGTGGGATGTGTGGCAAATGTAGTGCAGCGAAATCTACACTTCTGCTGCGGCGATGTGTTGAACTACACCTTTTAGTCATATTTCAGCAGGTGAAACATTTTTGTGGCGTTTTTCATGGTCACAAAATTGTTTCATTGCACAATGAGGAAAAGCGCACACGCAATTCGCCAATCGCTACCCATGCATTATTGAATTACAACTGATTATTTATGTGGGACAAGAATACGTGATTCCTGATAACCGAAGTATTTTCATTTTTGATGAGATCCTTGCTGTGTCAATAACCGTAGATACTTGTATTACCTATATGATCATTATAAGAAGTAGTACCGTATTTTATGAAATTTACCTCATCATTTTGTTCCACGGCCGCTTCCTCAGCCTCATGATGTGTCGACATATTCTATCGCTCACGATCGCTCAGGCTACAAATCTGTGAATGATTAAGTATCAAAAGATATAAAAGACTGGAGGAAACGCGAACCACTATAGGATTCTCATTACAAATACCGGTAGATATTACTCTTATGATACAGTACTGAGAACTTGATGATACTGCTAGACACTCGTCATCTTTGAAACACAAACACGGCCCTCAGTTGAAATAAATTCAGAACAACTAAATTCTTGACCAATTGAAGTGTACATAACTTAGATTTAAGGAATAAATTAGTGCAAATAGAGAACTTACCAGTATTTTCTTCTCTCTTCTTTTGACTGTAAGTTAGAATTCTGTGGTATGATCCCGATCTGCAAAATGCTGACGCATGCGGCATTTGAAACGCAGTTTAAAAATGACGCACTTGGTTGCAATTGAGACCAAAAATTCAACCAATCAGGAGAGATAATAATTCTAGTCTCATTGTGATTCGAGTGGGTCTCATCCAGGTTTCATGTGGCGCGGTTGAAACCAAAAAAGAATATTCTGTGACGTTCTTGAAGATTTTCGTCGCATTCTTTTGACATAATTTCATGAACCATAGCCAAAAAACTCAATACCAATTCCCAAACATCATCATCCTCTGGAATCAAATCCCCAATGAGAAAAGTGAAATTGCGCACCAACGTCATCGATTCGCTACATGATAATTTTAATCTGCCGTTCTCAATATTACATTTTAAAAAAGTTGGTGGTGCATTTTCCCATTCCCCGTAAGGAAAAGCCAAGATTCTATTATTCAATTGATCTAACGTAAAATATTTTTTGGTGTAAATAAAATGATACAATATCTTGGCCAAATCATAGAGCGCAACCCCTTCGAATATATCATGCATGACATCGACAGAAAGATTTTCATAAACCCTGTACGAAGTGTTCTTGTGAAACACACACTCTTCAACTACATTATGCCCGGACTCCATCACGTCAGCGTGATAATTTTCAGCATTGCGCAAAATGACTGCATCCTCTGAATATTATACATTATTTATATCTTCAAAACAAATCCAGCACATACGACAGGGATGTTTTGACCTGAATGATGATGAAAATCCCAAAATTTCATGTAGCCCTAAATTATCTCCCAAAACATTAACAAATTTAAAATGTAGCCTAATTTCAGATTTATCTTTTCGAACTAGAATGCCGTTCTCATCTAAGAAATTTAATTCAGAAATTATCTCGCGGAAGATAGTCTCATTTTTATACAATTTTCGATCTAACGTGTTGACGAGAGCAAATACAAAAATATTATCTAATTTGGAGCGCATATCTACTGGAAGACATGGAATCGCTAGATATATACCTCCGCACTTGGCTAAGCCTGAATGACTTCCAAGGGGGTTATTCGTTTCATAATCATCAAAAAATAGAAAGAGAGGCATATAAAGCCTATTTTCTGCATTTTTTAACATTTTTTTTTTCCAAAAGTCAGTCTGAATGAAATTAGTGATGATTTTTTTTTCCTGTTCTAACGATTCCATATAATCCAACGTCTTCTCGAGAACATTCGGTAGCTCAAAGAACATTTGAAAAACTTTTCTCATGGGAATAAGTTCAGCGGTCGCATCCAACTTTACGCACGATTTTATACTATTTTTCCTTCTGAACTCCTCTCGTTCTCCGAGTTTTATTTGTTTCGGTTGAATGTAAGTTCCAATATTTGAAAACAATTTCAATTGTGAATATGTACTTTGTAATCCTACGAACGGTCTCTTTTTACTTCTTAAAACTTTTTCAAAATTCGCGGAACAGTCACCGCTATCACTCAGTTCAGTAATTATATTATTAATATGATTTTCTACTAAATCATCAACATCTTTAAGCAAATCGCTAATTCGAGAACGTGAAATATCTGTGTAGTTATGTAATTTTGCTAAAAACTGAACGATGTACAAATCTTTTGTAGTATTCAAAAAATATTGGTCGTCATTATTTTCGTTAGAAGGTACGTTAGGATAAAATTCAAAATTTTTACATTCATCATGAATATTGAAATCATCATTTACATCGGTGGAATCTGTATTACTTTCTTCACTTGTATCAGAATGGAAAATATTATCATCGTAATTACAATCAAAACTCGGAGTATTTATATCTTCAACGAAAAAATCTGGATTATGTTCATTACATATTCCATCTCTAGAATTTGCAGACAAATTGACATCAGTTTTGCGCTTATTACGAGTATGATATCTGTACCAATGAGAACGAAAGGATTCGAAGGTTGAATACGACCGCAAACAATAACTTTCCGGACACTTAAAAATACTTTCATGTAAATGGACCTTTTTCAAATGTCTCATTAAAGCTCTATCATTTTCAAAAAGAGAACGGCAGTGACAGCAAATTAACATTTTAAATCCGAAATTAAAACGTGTTGTTGGATTCTTAAAATTTGACCCGGTTCTTTGAAATCGTAACAAATTACTTGGACAGTTTGCCAGATATGAGCCGACAATGTCGGATATTCAATATCAACCGCGAAAAACAGTTGGAAAATTAAATTCAGGGCCTCTACTGCCGTCGTTACTCTATACTTTACATCATTGACACAAACGTAAAATTCGACGTAGTTTCCTGACGGTAGACCTACAAACAACAAGAAGGGTTGCAGAGTACGCCCTTTTGCTTCGTTTTCTTTTCTAATTCTTTCAATGTGAGTATCTACATCTGCAGTTCTCTGAAAGATATTTTATAATATACATTAAATTTCATTCAGTTCATGACTCTGCAATAGACGATTTATAACTATGGTATTGGATGCCTAACTTTCTATACTCACAGGAACAATCACAATCATCGATTGTGATATTTCACAAATCGATGGTTTCTTTACCGGTACTGTAATATCAGCAGTTTCCTCTTCAACATCCCCTTGCGCACGTTTCCTTTTTTTACCTCGTTGACTATTTCGAATAAAAATCGGTTTCAGAAGATGCGGAAGCAGGACTATTAAAATCGCGTCTTGTTGCTCTAAGAAAGGTAAATTTTCAAAATTATTTATGCGTCTTTTAAGGAAAAGTAAGAAAGGCGAATGAAAAAACATACCAACTGTTTTTTCCAGAATGTCTTTTAAAAATGGAGGCGATGGTTTCAAATCACGAAAATACTTTTCAATCAGTTTTGGGCGAAGTCTTTCCCACTTTTCAAAAAAATATGCTGCTTTGCCTGGGTGCAGTTTCTCGAAATCCAGTTCAATCTACACAGTAAAATGAAACTATTGGAGCTAATATGGAAAGTCTGACCTCAGGGCAAACAGATAGAAGAAGTTGGGCCATCAAAAATAATCGAAATTCGTATATTTTGGATGAAACAAAATGGAAAATTCGTTTTATTGGTCGTGAATTTAAATTAGTACCATACTACACTTGGAACATACCAACTTGATTCCCACTTGATTGCGTAAACATGCATATTTGGTGAAATATGACGCAACTGGAATTTTAGTCCGCAGAAGTGATGTTCTTCGAATTTCGAATGTCGCCTTCCAGTTCTCTAAAACTGTTTCCACCGGTTCTATATGGCCCTCACTAAGCCAATCGTCTTTCGATTTTACTTCCGAGTTTGATGTGTCATTTTCAGCTGGAAGAAAGATATACATATTCACCGGTATGAAGTCATAATTATTGTTTCAGCGCCCAAAGGAGGGGTATGAGAGAAGGAAAATACCTTTCATTGCCATCGTTATCATTCGAAGAATAAAAGTGTCCCCCTCCTCCCACCCTCCCTATGTTGAAAAAAATCGTACGTACACTGGTAATAAGAAAATGATCAAAATAAAAAAGATGTGGGGTAATCCTCCTGAGGGTAATGGCCATTGAACAGAAAATTCTTACCGTCAGCTTTGTCGAATTCCGTAGATTCTTCTTCACGTTTACTTGGGAGGAGGAGAACTTTACATCTAATCAATTCTTTTCTGAGATACCGAAAGTGTTCCAAAAGTTTTCCTTGTGCTGCTTTGATGACTGTCTCGTTCTTCCAATGTGTCGTTTCGTGGCCCGAGTAGTAGACTGCTTGAGCCTCTGAAGGAAAGATTTCTACAACAGCTTTTGCCCAATTTTTAAATGTCTTCGGAGGAATACTGTAGAAAATGTAAGACATGTACATAAGAGAAACAGAATCTTGGACTTTACAAGGCACTTCTAGTAGTAAAAGAAGACTATATTTAGAATATTAAATTTTCCGAGATTGTACTGGACTCTTTCACCATAAGATACTCAAGCAGAAATATTTAAACAAGTAATTAGTGCAAGCGCAAATCAAGTATCTAAAATATTATAGGTACGAAAGAGTAAATGGATGTATCTCCAGATGGTCCGAACACAAATTGTCGATAGCAACAGATGATATAATTAAAGAAACCGATTATTTGTGAAATAATTCAAGTAATAAAAAATGAAATTCGTTTTTGCTTTCGATAATGATCAGTTATCCCACCAAAACGTTGAACAACGAATAAGTTCATGGGAAGTTGGACATTATTTTTTAAATGATATTACAAGCGATAGAAATAAAAAAAAAATTTAATCGTTTTAAGATTGAGTCATTCCTTCTTATCTCGAAGGGGTCATTCATTAATAATGTACGGACAATTTTGCTTATATATTTGACCCCTCCTCTCATGTAAGGATACTTCAGATTTTTAGACCTTTCCCTACTCCTTTATTACGTGAGATTTTGTGAAAAATTGAAAAATATCCTTCTCTCTGAATTTTCAAGTTGTCAACGCGTAATTTTTTTTTACTCGCTCTGAAGAAGAGTTTTTGCTAATTTTGACTTGTGAGAAAACTTGAAAAAACTTACCTAAGAATGGTCTTGTGGCCTTTCTCTCAAGAAAGTTATGTAGAGATTTTTTCAGCCCTCCCTCTAAGACCTTTACTTAATTAATGAATGGCCCCTAATCACAGAGCTATAGACAGAATGTACACCTCTTATAGCGCATGCTTCTTGGTTTTTATGATTAGTATACCTATATTGTGTGTAACTTACGTACTAATAGTTGTTCCACTATCGCACAACATTAGGAGCTATAGTAACTTACTTCAATTCAGATAATGGGAGAGTTGCCCTCTTTGTTATGGTGTCAATTTCTCGCTGAACTATCAGGTGCACAAGGCACTTTCGGAGGCCTGGCGTCAGGTACGACAAGTTCTCGAATGATGTCAGGAGAATTTGTCCTCCTGTGGCCTCATTCTGCAAGTATTCCTTTTCATTTCAAGAGGGGGAGGAGAAAAAAAAAAAGATAATCAATCATCAATAAGTTCCTCAAACATGAACATATGGAATGAATATAAACATCACAAAATTTATATGACATCAGATTATATGTAATACCATCAAACGGGGCAACTTATTTCGAGACTATGAGCTGTTCCTTGTATAGGAATGGTGTTGAAGTGAAGTGCTTACTAGTCAACTTATATTATGAATTTCGGTATATTTCATATTTTTACTCGATAGCCCCCGCGTTCGATCTTATCGAACCCATAACCTTCTGACCCATGCGTACGATATCTTTACTCCTCCCTCCCATACTTTTTCGATAATGTACTCCTATGATATAACTCTGTCTCAAAAATGGAATTAGCAAATTCAAAAAACACAGCGCAGAAAGTAGTCATAAAATAGTACCTACAAAAAATTTCATTCCAAGTTTTTAGAGCAGTGCAGTGCAAAAATGCAGAAAAGTGAGCTCAAGTCTCCCCATATGATGGTACTTGTTTTAGGAAAGTAAAAAATTAACTAACTCTCAGACCACGAGCCGAGGGAGACAAGTGTTCAAAAGGTCCGGGCACCACTTCAATATTTGAGCTTCTTGTACCACCATAAGCCGATAGAAAATCAACCGGGAGCGGTGCTTCATTACAAAGCTGATTCGACGGGTCGACATTCAGAAGTATAGCATATTCAGGTCCATTAGGAATATAACCATCACCATCATCATTAAGCGCATTTGAATCTTTGAAGCAAAATATTGTATACGAGTATTGCGATAATTATCAGTGAGTGAAGCATTGGAATTTTGTACCAAAAGCGCGGACCCTATAGCAGGGGCGTGGGAAATGCTATTCCTTACAAAAAGTGAAGTAATATATGACGCGTTTGGCAGAAACCCGGCATGCGTGCAGAATTTCAATCCACAAAGAAGGCTCCCCTGATACAGATGTGCGTACACAAATGAATTTTATAGTTAACAGTATAGCAGCACTCCAATTATCCCTTTGCCATCCGAAACAATAGGATTATTCACGCTGATGTCACAACACCGATAATAATGTAAACTATCGATCTTTCAGTGTTCGATACTTCCATCACG
This sequence comes from Aspidiotus rigidus, assembly GCA_035079385.1. Taxonomy (NCBI): domain Eukaryota; kingdom Metazoa; phylum Arthropoda; class Insecta; order Hemiptera; family Diaspididae; genus Aspidiotus; species Aspidiotus rigidus. The sequence continues at coordinate 4,822,430 of JAVHKY010000024.1, read as the reverse complement.
AATGTAAACTAATTTTTTTGCACGTACTTTCCCTATAAGAAAAATTAATAGTGTTCCAGAAATCGTTCAATAATTTGGAAATAGATAGTTTGATAGGAACCGAAACTGAATTATACGAACTTCCTAGTTTATAATATTACAAGCTAAGAAATAGTTTGTTCTCGTAATATTTGACGATTTCTAGAACTAAATATTTGCCCATAAGGAAACACCTGTAAAAAACAAATTGTTTACATTTTCGTTGGAAGTATCGATCTCATTCTCAGATGTATTTCGTTGATATTTCTCACTGGATAGAGCTCTATCGATACCATGTGACGTCAACCGTGAATGAGTCCGGTTATCTGAAAAACTCGTTATTTTGCCTCAAAAATAGCCACGCATACACACTCACCCACAGAGACTCCTATAATACGAAGCAACAGCAATTAACGCGGGAACAGAGAAGGCAGCGAATTCTAAGAAGTTTCTTCAAGGCCAAAAACATACTACAGAGACACGTTTCGTCATATGGCACTGTTTTCTTCTTCTTTTTTTTGTGTTCCGAGGTTTCCAGAAGAACGGGTTCTGGATAATCCTGGATAATTGGAGTTGTACTGTAGCCTATATTGACTAAAGGGTCTTTCACAAAACTCGCAATTACAAGCTTTAGAACAGCAGACGTACACGTACCTCTCCATACACTTATAGCCCACTGTTCTACTGTACAATAGAATTGATGTATTTGCGTATGAACTATCTGGCAAATGAGATTTTCGACTTCATGAAAGTGTTAGTGTGTGCGTGCATGCTTCAGTGTAATCACACTTTGTATTTTACGAGAGAACGCACGACAAATACATCCGCTATTAGGATGTATCCGCAGTTGTGAAGTTTATATATCAAAAAACAAGCGTTGTTGGTAACACTGAGATCCTTGATTCTGGAGATACATCAATTCTACTTTGTACGGCAGACATAGCTTCGAAATATTTTCATTAGGTAACTAGAAAACGATTGAATTGCGATAGCCACTTGCAATCTTACAAACACAAATATTGATGATGTTTCTATCTTTATGAATAGTGTATCTACGTAATGTTAGGATTATGTTGGTTGTAAATTACTTACGATTTACGTTGTCTGATTCCTCCATATTCCACACGACCAAGAAAACAAAAAACAACTGTGCAATTCGCACTGGAAAACAATTCACAGTCACTAAACTTGTTACATTCTTCTACAAACTGACGAAGTGAATGCTATGGGCGCAGTAATCAGTATTGCGTATTTGCTTCTGACTTCTCAGTTGTGTAAAAACTGTCCATTGGTACCTCCATTCTGTTCTTATTTATTTGGAAACGAGTGCGATGATTTTGGTAGCAAATATCTTTTACGCGGGAACCATTCATACGTTCCAAGGAGAGTGTCTTCAATTGAGAAACAGGTACCTATTAATTTGGACTCGACAGAGCAGTGCTGCTGTAAAAAATAGAAAGGACGTATCTGCACATTGACGATCAGCAAAAAAGTGTATTCTTGTGGAGATTGAAGGATCTTTTTCCACAAATCGTGTGTATGCTGGTACGTCCATTCCACTTTGTACGGCAGTGTGGCGCGCTAGTCTTGCACCTTGATTTGGTTTCAGTCAATTATATGAAATTTCACGCTTTAAAAATACGTATATTGTTCTTTTAATTTTTCCAATATGAAGGGCTTTCTTCTCGACTTATTGTGAGATAGCTAACTCAATTGCTACTCGGTGGGAAAATTGTTCTGATTGCATTCTCAATTTTGCCAATGATGATACCTCTTGTAGCAGATGACCAGCCCAAATATTATAGATATTGATTTTATTTGTCACAGTTCTTTCAGTATTCACTACATGAGGTACTTTACTTTGCATTCATGTCATAGTAGGTCTATCCATTATGAAAATAGACGACATTGCTTTCCCAAAGCGCAAATCTACATAACCCTTAGTTCTCAACAACAACTGCAGTCTCTCCTGTTCACCATTCATACTTCAAGTATACTAGGTATCTGTTAAAGGAACTGATTTGACATGATTCAGAAATTTTCGATGACAATATTTCCTGAGAAAATGTAAGTAAAATAATAAGCTAATACGATTCAAATTATTTACTCTTTAAAGTCAGTGAAGAATGTACAGAACGCTTGAAAACATTCTGAGTTCAATAAATTATTTCAGAACCACAGTGTGAATTGTCACTCTCTCCTTGCTCTTATAAATTGAAAAATAAAGAATTCCACTTTGTTTTAATATTTCGTAGGTATAATGAAGATACGTACATAGAGACTTAAATTACAAAATTGAAATTTTCAAAACCAATGGCATTTTATCATCATGAACATTACTTGTACTTATTGAACATCAGGTAATCTCGCTTTCATTTCTTCCAAAGAAGCTTTCAAATCTCTGTTCTCTTTAGAAACGTTTGTGTACGATCTCTGTCTCAAAGAATTTTTCAATCGTTTTACTTCAGCCTTCAACTTTTCATTTTCTTGGTAACGCCGGCATGACCCTTTCAACAGCACTTCATATTTTAAACGTAATTGAATGATTTCTCCTTTGAGATTTCGGATTTCTTCATCTTTTTCTTTCATCAGATTTGGATTTGAAATTACGCCAACTTCCATCCTTCACTTCAAAGAAACTGACAATTGTAGGGAAGAGGATGTAACTTAGTACTCTAACTCTTGCTAATTAATTAAAGCCAACAACGAACTAAGGAACGTGAATACCTGCTGATAATGATAATTACTTGGGTAATTGTAGAAATAGTTGAAAAATGTACTCACGTTCTTAGGGAAAATTACCATGAACGCAGTCAATATTTCCAAGGTCTTGGCTATGGGGACTTTATTTATTTGGAAAAATATTTCCAGTGTCACATAATGGATGGTGCTCATTCTCGTTGCATAATATTATTCATTACTGTTTTTTCTGTATTTTCAAACCTTTGTCACTAAGACTATTCAACATGAAGATGGAAGCGATTACTTTCTAACAACATCATCGTGTACTTTTTCATTTCAGGAGACACTACAAAGTCTCAATTATACTTGTTACTATTTTTTCAGTGTTCACACTCTCTTCAGTAGTACTGCAAACTACTGACCTAGGACAGATTGCCTTTTCAAAAGAAGAGTATTACTTTTTAAAGACATGAGCAAGTACATTTCAATCTCAGCAACTAATGCAGGAGCTCAGCAAGTTGCTCCATTGTTACCATAAATTCAGTACTTTATAACGCGGCAGCTATTCCTGTGTTATTCTATTACTGCGTACCTCTTCATCCTCTACTGTATCTCCAGTAATAGTTCCAATGTTATTGGCAAAGAATGCCTCGTTGCAATGAGTTCCTCAAAATTACCACCCACTGCGGGAATCATTACTACACTTTTGAAATTGATTACTTCGATCTTTCAATTGAATACAGAGTTTGAAAATTCATTTCTTTCAGTGTATCAGGTACTGAAAGTAAAGTACGCACCAGAATGATACAGAAAAGACTTCATTCGCGAATATGAGTTACGATGCATTATGCACCAGAAACAGATTTCGGTAGCACTCTGTAACTAGCTATTGTGTCTCATGTATGCACCTGATTGATACAGAAATCATGATAATTCCTTCTGTCGCGGATACGAGTTACTGTGCGTTGCGCACCAGAACAGAATTTCGGTGCCACTCTGCGTCATACTATGAAGTCTGGAGTATGCACCAGACTGATACCGAAAATAAATAATTCCTTCTGTCGCGGATACATTTTACAGCGCGTTACGCGCCAGAATCAAATTTCGGTGGCGTTCTGTACCTGTCCGTATGAAAATCCTAGCACGCACCAGACTGACACAGAAAGATGAACAATTTATTCTGTTTCGGCTACGTATACTAGTTACAGTGCATTATGCACCAGGAACAAATTTTGGTAACGTTTCAAACCAGTAGGTATATTATCACACTCAAAATATTTACAAAAAATTTCACTTTTCAAATTACATTGTCTTTCAATCATAATAATAATATGGATTAAACAAAAGAACCAAAGTAGGTAAAAGAAGATTTATAAAATTTATAAAAGAAAGAATGAAATAATACTAATAAGGAAAATGTAAAAACAATATGAAAATCAATCTGATGTACGAAAATGGAAGTTGGTAAAAGAAGATTTATAAAATTCATAAAGGGAAGAATGAAATAATACTTATGAAAAAAAAAAAAAAAAGGGGAAAAAAAATGAAAATCAATCGGACGGTAAATTTACAGAATTAGGATTTTATAACAACCACTACAAATTCATGTAAGTAGGGGTTTCCGCAGTTTGCTCGTTTGCTGGAGTGGATGGAATAGCGTCAGGCACCTGTTGTGATAAATCTTGCGCCAAAAAACTCGGTTGTGAATTCACTTGAGAATTTCCTGCATGTGTAACAAAACGAAAAATAAATTTTTTATTCACATATTTTGTTGGACAAAAGTACACATTTGTGTATCAAATCAGGAATACATCAAGGAAAGATGGGAACTGATGTATATGGACGGGCCATCCTCGTTAAACATTGCGATTACGAATTTTCACAATTGTCATATTATAGAACTCGGTTAGCGTAATAAAAATGAAGAAATAAAGAAATACTAGTCTTTAATTAGAACGATTGACATGAGAAAATACTAAAAGCATTCCTGGAAGAAATTGCCTCTGAAAAAGGTAAGGGACATTGAAGTAAATGGGTAAATCTGAAGATTATAATGTATAAAGAGTGTCAAAATGTGACGATTGCGGTGTTCTACCTTTGAAAATTTTGGAAGAAAAGAAAAAACTCGCAGCCCATATTGTTGGCTGCCCTGGATTGCTTTGAGCTGTTTTTGTTGACTGCTTTAATTGAGGCAAATAGAGGGAACCTGTTTTATGAGAGCTGCTTGTATAGATTTTCAATTTCAACGATATTCTTTGAAAAATTAAAAATTTATTTTTATCATTTTTTAATTTTATTTTTGAGCTAATTGACTACTCTATGGGTCATATCAGCTCGCGAAAAGGTATTGTAAGTTGCTAGAGAAGAGGAAAGTAGTAGGTAGAGCGCAAGTATTACAGAAAGTTACCTAGTAACTGTTTCTGTTTCTGAGTTGTTGCATAAGGCGGATGATAAAGAAGACGAGGCGTTGAAAGGTTGTCGTTGGTTTTGTAGGCTGGACATGAGAATACGTATTGTATTGCTAGGTTAAAATCGTAACACGGAAGTTCCGTTTGAATTCTTTGTTTCTTAATTGTGATAACTGTTTGTTCGAAAAATTATCACTAATGGAGGTATTCTATAATTCCATTGAGCTCTTATTTTATGACTAGGTGCGTCAGACCTTGATCAGGCTACAACGGCAAAAGACCTGCGTTGATATTGTGTTGAAAGACACAATTGGAAATACCTATTTAGATTTGTAATATAATTGTAGCATAAAGTATGTTGATGAGTGTGGATGTTCTCAAGGAATCGTATAGATAAGGATAGAAGAGGAAATATTACGAAAAAATCTCTTGACTCGAGTGGAATTGACCCACGACCTCTTCTTTTCATGACGAGTACGATAACCACTGCGCTACCAGGCCCTAAGATTAGATTTCATACTTCACCTTCAGATGGAAGTTCCACCTCCTGATAGAGAAGTTACAAAAACCACAAGACGCACACTAAAGCCTATAGGAAAGAACCACGAATCCTTGAGGGGGGGGGGGTGATTAACATGATCATCACCCATGTTACAAGGTTATCACTTTCACTCACGTGAATAATATGTGCGTACATAATTTTTTATGCAGTGTGGATAGAATGCGAAAAAATTGAAATTGAAAAACTGTTACGACGGTAATCTCATTACTCCTGGCGTTCATTTCCCTTTCTAGAAAAATTATATCAACAGAGAGTACCTATGTGCCGTACTCGTAGATAGATGTTCTCTTTTCATTTTTTGAGTCCAAAGAACTTAATGGTGAATTATATCCTTGGGAAGTTTCGATTACTTTAGTACATACTCTAATATTTCAACCTACGTACCCTATCATTAGGACATCCTTCTTAAAACCTACGATGTATTCGTACTTATTTCACGAACATTAGCCTGGTATCATGATATACACATAGAAAACGTGGTACATAAAAATATTTCTAAAAATAAAATTTCAGTTACTTATTTTTAAAATAGTAGGTAAGAAATTATCACTTACCGATATTTTACTTCTCGTTCTGTACCCACAAGAGGAAAAAAAATCTCACTTCGCACGCCCAAACTGAAAACTTCGCACGCGCAAACTGAAGTCAGCATCCGGTTACGTAAAAAATAATCCTCGTCATTTAACGAACTCCACAAGATTCAGATAATAACACATATTTCACTGCACTACATACAAACACAGTAATCAAATTCTACCACAACAAAAAAGAGCACGTTCTTTAGCGGCGCCTTAACGGCGCCTATTGTTAATGTTGCATATTTTTAGTATTTCATACAGTACAGAATTCCTAGTCTGACTATTCTGGTCCATTATGGTGCGTACTTCCTATTCACAATCCGGCGCGTACTGAAATTCAGTTGCGCTCTGCGCTTGTTTCAAATAGTGTTACAGTATCGCATTCAGTAGCCGATACTGATATATGACTTTCTGCAGCATGACGCTGCTTACGCTTTACTTAGGCCGAAAGAACTTCTGGTGCATTCAGTGCCTGTTTGAAAAACTAAATCATTTTGTGGCTGATACTTGGTATAATTTTCTGTGGCAGAACTCTACTTTTCTGGTTCCTACACTATCTGTAGCATGGTAATTTCAGGCACTTCTACAACCTGATCTTTCACTAGAGCTCAATACGTGCCTGAAACATGAATGGTTTCATTTAAATTCTGGTGCATAGTTCCCCTGTTTTTAAAGCCACCTGCTTCAGTACCTGATACAAAATACAATTTTCTGTGGCAAAATGGACCAAACTGTAGAGCTACACGACCTGTCACTGACTAAATTCAGGTGCTTTGTGGCCCTATTTTTGAAATTTGGTTAGTTATGTACCTGAAAGAAAAAAACTTTCGGCTCAGGAACGTAGCATATTTCACGCTCAGCACCAAACAATAACCACAGCTTTTTAATTTTTCTGTATCATTCAGTACCATAAATGAGAGTCCGCACCAGAAAAATCTCAAATCAGCTCCATAACGACACATAAAATAGCCTGATTTTGTCAATAGGGTAATGATCTCAATACACACAAAAAAATTAACGTAATAATGATTAAATGAAAAATCACAAAAAAATCTGAAAATGGAGATGTCTTAAATGATAGATAGGAAAATTGTAATACAGTTTTGATCTTTTCCTTCATTAAACTAATGAACCCGTAAATGAATAGTTCTTGAATTATAGGAAAATCACAAGACAAGTGACAAGAATATGTTGAATAGGAAAAAATGTTAAGTCATGGTTTGAAAACATGAAAAAAATTGCCGTAATAATAATAACTTGAATGTAGAAAAATCACAAGTGAGAATACCTTAATTTATACAAAAATCACAACATAATTTTGGCTTATTCACATGAAACCTCGTAATACAGTGTGATCATCTCCTCTACTACCTCTATTTCTTCCTCCTCGGGTAATTCGTCAACTTTCACAAGACTGCCACAAATAGTTCCAGATCTAGAGTACATATTAGCATTATGTAACTCGCGCATCTTTTTGGTAACCTGAAAATTTTTGCAGCAGATGTTTTGCACACGTAAGTATATCCTGTATCGCTTATAGTCTTTATTGCGCGACTCTTGAGCCTCTTCTGAAAAAAAACTGATGGGCATCGTACTCAAATGTCGTACAACTTCCGCACCATGCCGAAGGACTTTATGCACAGTTGGTGTGATGGTATGCCAACCGTACCTACGCCAATATAGCTTCTCTGTCTCGCGCGCATACAGCTCAAATTGTTGGGGATTGATTTTTCGATTGCAGTTCAGGGCATTTATTATGATCGCAAATCTCTGAATTAATTCTTTATCAACACCTGTAATACTGGCTACTTTTTCTGGTTCTTTGAAAAATCGGCGGGACGGATTCCCCGTGTTTGTTGTACCTCCCCCAGGGAGGACTTTATCGATCTGAAATATAAACAATTGGGTCAATATCATTACTCATATTTATATGTTGAAATTTCTGTGATTGTGGTAGTATAATAATGTACTCGTAGTTTAAACGTACCCGGAGCCCCATTTCAATCCAAAATCTCTTCCGTATGTATTTCTTTCTCTCCTCTATTGCCTCGCGTTCGGTTTGAGTCGCACCTCTCAACGTCAAAATTTTGAATGGTTGAAGTTCATCTTCGTCAAGCTCTTCAATATTGCTCATCATTGATTCTGCTACCTAGAAAATCACAAAAGAACACATAATTACGGAAACTTTTTCTTGTTTATAGCTAGTCTGAAATATATTCTCACGTCTTGACCAAGGCGTGATACAGCGTAATCTATGAGGTATGCTACGGCAAGTATCAGGTCCATGAATTTGATGAAAGCATGCAAACTTGACAGACCATAATTCAAATTCTTCTCATCCACTTGTAATTTTTCTAGTTTCTCCGGATTATTCAACAAACTGAATGACGCATGACATAGAGGACACGACTGCAACAAATTCAATTCACTATTTTTTTTTTCTTTTCTCACAAAAATGAATTAAATTAACTCTTCATCTGAATGAGATTCTTCTCAGAAAGAAAGTAGTGGAATACCATCGAACTTACTGTACTAGCTGTTTTTGTCAAAGCATTAATGACCTTTCCATCGACCATGGTCTGGAAGAGAGTGAATCTGACGCTGGTCTCATTAACTCCGACATTCACCGGCTTTAATGCCTCAATTTCTGATTCAACATTTTTCACTTCTGTCTGGATGCGGTTTACGTCTTCTTTTGCATAAAAGAATCTGATAGGACGGCAATATTTTGTACCCGAGGGTTTTTTATTCATCCAAACCGTGACCTCTTTCCCTGTCTTTTTATCCACACCCTTCAGACATAGGGGTTGCAAAGAGAAAAGGAACAAATGAGAATCACTGGGTGGTAGTTGTAGTCCATCCTCTTCATCATCCGGCTGTTCATCTTCAGTTTCAATCAAAATGGGCGTTTGTTTGAATTCACCATGCCCTGAGCTGCCGTCGCATCCCCATTTGCTCGTGAGCTCCAACTCTCCAAAGAGTTCATCCAAGGTTACATTATTACAGGCTTCAATAAGACGTTTTGCAGTGATATTCAGTAAGCTCTGCAAGGTAATGGACGCACCGTAAGGATTAATGGTTATCTCTTCTGGCTCAGGGTAACAACCTTTCTTTGCCTCCAGAACCTTATAGTAAGAGGGATAGATATTTGCGCCTATCTCTTTCGCTCTTCGACGGATATCATTGTAGACTTCTTTTGAAAGATGATTGTCTACAATCATAGCGAGTGCTTCAATAGGCGTAAACTTTTTTGGTCTATCTGTCTCTCTGTTCACCATCTTTAAGGTTTGCTGCATTCGTCTGGGCCGATCTGGTGAATGTTGGGTAGCTTGGCCGACTATCCAAGACGCAGACCTCTGCTTGTCTCTGAAGAGTGACCGTTGTACAGCAAATGAAAGCTCCGCAGTTGATTTTGATTGAACCAAATCTTCTGTTTTTCGTTTTTTTGACTTGGTGCTACATTTCTCAAATTCTTTGACAGGTCGTCCTATCGAAGAAGTACTACTGGTACTGCTGGTTGAACTGCTTGAATCACTTCTAGTTCTTCCACCTTCTTTAACGAATGAAGAGGTTCTTGGAGTTGGGGAAATTGCAGTGCTGGGAATAGTAAATGTTGTTTGTAGCCAATCCTTGTGTCGAATCTTGAACGCGGATTCTGTTCGCTTAGAAATCTCCCATTTTCCTCTAAGCTTTCCGACATACGAGTTACGAATTTTCTCGCGAAGCTCCTGAGTAATGCCTATTTTACATTCCAACGAAACAAACGAAATTAGGCACGACATGACTTCCTGGCTGCTGATTTGAATATTCTTGCTCCTCAAATGTTCAAAGAGATCTCCATTTTTTAAAGATTTCACTGATAAACCTGAAGAAGTCCTACCTAAAATAGAGAATAAGAAAAATTCTACTTTCAACTAACGGTCATCATTTTGTCAGTGAAATGGTATATTATTGTAGGGAGTATGTTGCAATTATCAACATGATTGATTATTGAACAAGTAGTTTAAGATTACCCTGAAATATTCTGAGTATCTTGAGCATTTACGACACAATAATGAATATAACTGGTTAATGTTGGGCAAAAATACTCTGCTACTAGAACAGAAGTTTCTGCTGACTCAAATCGGTCACGTTTTAGAACAGTTCATAAGTTTCCAAAAAAATACTGAGATGATAATAATGAAATTTGTAATCACGTAATGTGCTGCTGTGGTTAGCTAGCCGGAAAAATCGGTCATTTTTCGAAAAAAACTTCCGCAGGTATTATCCCCAAAATCGAGTTTTTTGGCGAGTTTTTGCAGAAAATTGAGCCGTAAGATGATAGTTATGCTCTTCAGGAACTTATCTCGGGTATTCATTTTGCGAGCATTTGCGAGCATTTTTCAAACAATCAATATCAAACATACTATTCTAGAAATGAAATGACATTACTTACTTGAAACGTGGTTTTCCGCTTTTTTCGTCGATCAAACTTAAAAATTAACCACACCACGCGAAAGACCATGAAAAAACACTAGAAACACATCATTCTGTACGCGCCTGTCTCATCGCCTACACAACTGCTGTGAACAACTCGTTTATCATCACTAGTATTCATGTGCAGCGTGTCGCGAAGTAAATGTTGCTATGGTAACGATACTACACCGCAGACAGGTTGACGACCATGCTGATACAATAGTTGAAGTGTAGTACGTAGGAACTACATGATTTTTTTGTATGAACAGGAGTTTCGTTTTTTCGACTTTTGTCCACTTAGATTTGTATTACGAACCACTGTGCAATGCAAGAAGGTCAGCTCTAGTAGCTTGAAATTTTTTGTTCATATCGGAAAGTTGTTTCAAGATTGGAGCGAGGAACTTCAAGTATAAAAAATGTACGCTATCGTTGAACATTGACGCAAGAGTTCTGGCCGTGTAGCATTTTTCCATATTTGAATCGGGATTTGTAAAGAACATTTTCAATGACTCCCACTGCTCTAACGTAGTTTGAACGGCTGATTCAAAGACAAGCCAACGGGTGTCTGATAACTTTGGTAATTTTTTAGGTTTTTGTGACGGCCCATAAACTTTGGAATAAATTTTGATGTAGTGCGATAAACGCAAAGAACTATGTGAGAACCAGTTGTGAGACTCTCGGAGTAGAAAATCCAGTGATGACGGAAGCGCCTTCATTGCGTATTCCGAGCATTTGTGCAAGGAATGGCAGACACACTTGAGAAGTTGTAAATTTGGTAACTCGGCTTTCAGTAACGTCCAAAATGAGTGGTTCAAATTTTTTTTATTGACTGCGCAAAGGTTGGACGCGCCATCCGTACCAAGCCCCACTAAATTTTTGAAAGTTAAACCATAAGCAGCTAGAAATTCTTTAAATGATGCATGCAAAACGGGAGCGGTGGTATCAGTCACTATTTGTAGCCCCAGAAAATCAACGACTACGTCGTCTAAGTCATCATTGAAATATCTAATGCAGTAGGCCATGTACTTATCCGTTGAGACATCGGTTGATTCGTCGAGGACAATTGAATATGGTTTGTCGCCAATATCTGCCACCAAACTCTCCCAAAAAACTGGCTCCAGTACATTCAGAATAATTGATGAGCATTTAGTTCGTTTCATGCGCAATGTCTCGAATGACGTTCCATGATTATATTTCTTTATCAGGTCCGTTAAATGGTCTACTACAGCCACTGAGGTGTGCATTGCAATAAACGCCGATAGTGATATATCAATGTTTTTGATTTCGGTGAATTTTCCAAACGTACCAACTAAAAAATAGTAGAAATTTCACATTATCATGTAATTTCTACATTTAATCGCATCAACTGAAAGGAAAATTATGCAGCTTACCAATGGAAGGTTGTATCTTTTGATCTTGTAAATGACAGTTTTCGACGTGTTTAGATGATTTTCCATACCGGATCAAATCGTTTCTCTGGGCTCTAATGGTTGTGCAACAGATTTTACACCAAGCTTTCTTATTATCTTCATGATATCGAGCAATCCATACTGAATTATTACATACGCGCAAATGAGGAATAATCACCATTAATAATAGATAATTTGGTGTTGAATAAGGAAATTGGGTATGCTATATTTCACCTGCTAATTCAGGATCTTCAGTCCATTTCACATTAAATGTTTTATCGTAAGGCTTTCGCTTTTCCTTTGTATCTCTGGGTTTGCGCTTCAAATTTTCACCAACTGAAGATGACGCCTCCGATACCTGAATTCCTGAATTTTGATTCAGCTTCAGTGTTTTTGAGCTACATGCTGCCAAATTGGACACTTTTGCTTTTGGTCGGCTGAGCATGATTGAGGATCGTCGTGAACTACGAATAATAAGAATAGTACTTATTGTAATTTTACAGGAGTAGATAAGTAATCTGAAAATGAGAACTAGAAATTCGACTCAATACCTGGATCATAATATTCAACAACGATGGTTAGTTCAGTGGATTGTTGTCACACATCTTTCGAAAAAAATGATGAGTTGATTGATGAGAAAATACTAAACACGAGCCTGATGAAACTGCAGTGATCCCAGATGATAAAATATCAGGTTTGAGTACAGTATACAAATATGGTAAATATGAAATTGTCGTTACGTTGTGGAGGTCGCGGATTGGCAAAGAAACCTGTTGCAGTGACGATGAACAACAATCAATTTGCTAGTACAGGCAGCTACAGACATAGGATAATCAGCAAATATACGTACTTCTTTAATTGTTCTGAGGACCAGGAACCTCGTTGTACATCCAATCACGATAATTGTTGATTAATATTTGGTAGATGTTCTCAATGATTTGGAAAAGCTCGCCTCTTCAAAATTCGCCTGCTGCCCTACTAAATGCAAATAGTACTTCTTGGAATTCCACTTGTTCGGGACACAATTCCGTCGCAGGTGTCAAAATCCTTTCAAGGATGAACGCAAATTGATAGGGTGAATCGAATTCTCTGTCGAGCTTTAGGGTTCTGTACACTAATCCTTCCTTTTCGAATTTTTCGATTATACTGCGATCAAAAATACAATGACTGATCAGCTATTCAACTGAGAAGTAATGACTGAGAATTACCAAATATCTACAATGTGCCGGTATACTTACTCAGTTTCCGTATAGTCCACGAGAAGAACAACTCTTAAATCATTTCTCCGACTTGGATTTTGTTCAATTTTTACAAGCTTGTTCTTGTAATCGGACATATTCAGATTTTTCAGAAGAACCAAAACCAAATGGCAAATGAACAAACAAAATCAAAAGGTGAGATGCAGACGAAATACGATTATACAAAAACAAATTCATCAAGAAAATGATTAACAAGTTCATCGAAGAAAACGAATTCATCAATTCATCGAAAGTGTCGTCAACGTGCTCCTATCGGATTAGACATTTAACGAAGTGACATTCATCGGTATCAACTTCATTAGTTTTTTGGACTGGAACCAGAATCCAAACTCCAAACAGCTTACAGCCACAGCAAGAGCTGAATGGCCCTCAAACAATCTGGGCCTCTTGGGAAACAATCATTCTGGTATCCTTCAATCAGTATAAATATCATCATAAATCGAAGACCTCTTCTTCAGATCGTCTTACCTCTGAGTTTTCTAACTTATCATGAAAATAGTGCGGTCTGCAGTGCCGGTCAACTCAACAGAGAAGAATTCTGCTGAAGTTCGTAATCCGCCTTTCCAAAAGTGGAAACACGCCCGATTGGCGGGATCCGCCAACGGTGATTTTCAATCCGCCAATCGAAATCTCAATGCGCCCAATCGGCGGAAATCCGCCCAATCTGGCAACACTGTCAACCAGAGACATGGGTTGGAATTAATGCATTGGCGTTGGAAACTTTGAGTTGCCAGTTGCCAAATAACAATCCGTGACATCCTTCTGCGAGAACGTGACGCATGTCAGCATGTGATTTGAATAACATGAGTGTTGAAGTTGTGGAATCATCCGTCGAAGCGCTATTGTCAACTAATTCATTGCTTTTACTTACAAATTCGGTTGTATTGTGTTTTTTATTACATATTTCCAAGGCTATGAAGTTTTCAGGAAAAATTTTTCATATTTTTTATTAAATTCTGTGAAATTTGTCACTCCACCAGAATTATTTCTATTTTGATTAGTGAGATTTATAGACTGGTTACCAACTTGCAATGTAGAATTAGTTATATTTTTCTCTTTCATATTACCCTAGGTTGGGATTGATTTTGACAAGATTTATTAGTAGTTTTATTTGAATCATACATAGCATTAGATTGCTTTGTTGCTGCATTTTTAAATGTGTATTGACCTAGACAATTTCTAGTCATTTCATAACTCATCATCCTATTATTGTAGGATATTTTATGTTCTTTTAAATATTTTGATATGGTCTTTTCAGTCATTTTATATTTTGGAGAAAAACTTCTTACACTATTTTTCTTAAAGTCATACTCTTTTAATATTTTAATTAAATCGTTAGGAGTCATTTATTTATATAAAATTTTTATTTTTTCCATACCGTATCCGGTCGTTATGGACGTTACGGGGTTGGAGTTTAGTAATGGTTGTTCTAGATTTTATTTCTGAATCGTCTGCAGCAAATGTGGTTCAAAAGAGAAACTCTGAAATATTTCTCAAAAATTTTTTCAACCTTTATACCTTGGTAAATTCTCGATTTCAACCAACAATTTTTTCAGCTACTTGAACTGCAAAATTTTATCATTGACTAATCAAATACATTTTTCATAGACTAGTCTCTATACTCACGTACAAATCATGTATGTAAATATCTAGCTCCAAAAATTTGTTCAAGTTCTTGCCAGAGTCCTTCTCCTGCTTCTCTTTTGAGTTATCTGTGGTCACATTCAAAAAATTTTTCGAGTCTCTAAACTGGATGAGAGACCTTACCTTCACCAGGAATCCCAATCCGGCAGAAGGACAACAGATATTTTCGCCAGAAGCCCCTTCCCCGTCCTTACAAGGTGGAAACAAATTACTCACTCTGATTCTTCCAACCTTCACCAATTTAATTCAAAAGAGAAAGGCGTCAATGGTAAACTAATACAGTTCCTGAAAATTTTGACATTTTGCAGATAGGATCATTTTGTACTGATTGCCATTGATTTCAGTTAGACTGTCAGAAATTCCAATTAAAACGCAGAGAACTTTCTTAAATTGTGGTAACAGTCACGCGAGAATGGTGAGCTTTCGGGAACTTGAAATAAATTGAAGAATAAACGATAATAAAACAGAAATAAAACAATAGCGACTTATAAAAATTACGTTAGAAAAGAAAGAAGAAGAACGTTCAAAAAGAATAATTAGGAATTCTTTCGTGAAGACCAAAAGAAAAAACATACGATAAGCATTTAAGCATTCTATCAAGTCATTTGGAATTAATTTGGCAAATTATCATCGATAACAAGTTTTAACAATAGATGAAATAGTTATAAACCGCCAATCCACAAAAAACAATTGTTGAGTACAATATAAAAGCACACAAGAAGCACTTTTTCAATGCTAGTCATATTATTAGTAGGCTATGAAATCGGGGGGGGGGGGGGACGATGTCATCTACCTTGTGCCTTTTGAGTTTTATTCGCGATTTGGGACATTTAAAATGAGTCTTTTTCAAATGATATTGAGGAAGCTTGCACTATTGAGGCTTAACGAAACCCTACCTTCTTGATTGTTGATACCGTGTGTGAACAAACGTTTACATCGACGACGTCCGGCAAATAAACAAGATCATCAAGAAAACACGAATCTGAGTCTACCAAAAAACAGAAAACAGTTCTGAATTCAGCGCAAAAAATACTATCCTAGAATTTCATTGATTTTCAAAAAATCTTCAAGTGTTGTGTAAGTTATCGACAGATACAGATATCAGGTCTAAAATTTGAAGAAGATAATCGTACAAATGTGATGTAAAGTCCAGCGAGAAAACTTTACACTTTTTTTTTCCCTCCTCTCCATTCGATAGGCTACGCTGATTTTATCAGAATATTTCATCAAAACGACCTTCCACCCCGTTGAATAATTTTCGGGCTGTCAGAAGCCTCGAAAAAGCCACCGGAAAAACAGCCCGAGTGTGACCACATAAAAGCCTTAATGTATCCCTCCAGCACTCCAGCTTAACCAATCAGAACGCTTCATTTTGAAAAAAGCCTTAATGTAGCCTGAGGGTAGCCGTAGTAGCTGTGGTAGGCTTCATAGCCTACATGAAGCCTCTTTTTGCAGCCTTGCTAGAGCCTTCTTCGACAGCCTTGTTTCAGCCTTTTTCTGCAGCCTTGTTATAGCCTTCTTGTGCAGCCTTGCTGTAGCCTTTTTCTGCAGCCTTCTTTGAAAGCCCATGAAGCCTTTCTCAAGAAGCCCTGGAAGGCTTTTTTATGAAGCCTTTGAAGCCTTTCAGAGAAAGCCTTGGAAGCCTCCAAAAAAAAGCCCTCGGTGGCTTTTTTAAGAAGCCTTTGAAGCCTTTTATAAAGCCTTCAAAGCCTTTTAGAAAAAAGCCTTGGAAGCTTCCATAAAGAAGCCCTCCATGGCTTTTTTAAGAAGCCTTTGAAGCCTTTTATGAAAAGCCTTCAAAGCCTATTTAAAAAAGCACTGAAAGCTTTTTCAAAAATACAAGTATTACAACAATTTTTATAAATAAACGACATGTATTGAAGAAAATTCCAGCGGTACACTTACAAATAGAATTAAAGAGAAAATAGCGAGTTTGAATGGAGAAAAGTAATTGAAAAGAAACATATATAAAATAGCAAAAAAGTGATTCAGTATTTGAATGGAAAATGTAATTTTGAGAATAAACATAGTAAGTATAAATAGCAAGTTGAAATGTCGAAAAAAAAAGTGAAAACGTAGGTCATGAAATGTTGAAATTACAAGTATAATGAACAAAATTGAGTGACTGCACATTGTCAATTGCAAAGGGAATTGGAGGAGAAATGAGGTCGGCAAGCTTTTCATTGTCAATTGAAGAAAAAATAACGAGTTTGAATGGATAAAAGTAATTGAAAAGAAACATAAAATATTAATTAAAAAAGTGATTCAGTATTTCAATGAAAAAAATTAATTTTCAGAAGAAACATAGTAAGTATAAATAGCAAGTTGAAATGGCGAAAAAAAAAAAGTGAAAACGTAGGTCATGAAATGTTGAACTAACAATGAACAAAATTCAATTACTGCAAATTGTGTATTGTAGCCAGTGGAGTTCGAGGATTGGTGATGTTGGCAAGCTTTTCATTTTCATGAAATTTTTTCAGAGCGCCTTGAAATGCAATGTCGTCATCAGAATTTTCTGCAGTATGTGTATCCATATTTGTACATGGATGTATGGTCAGTAGCACATCATTATCTGCAACGTCTGTCACTGAAATAACCGTACAAAAATGAAGGAATATTTTTATGTTCAACATAACAAAATGTAATTCAGAAGAAAGATACAAGTAGAAAGAGGAAAGAGAAAAAGAAATAAAGAAATTATTAGAAGAGTAAGTATTATCATAATTCTGACCACCAAAATCGAGATTTTAATAAAATTTACTATAGTTCACCTTCTTCAGTCAGTTTGGTACTTTCATCTTCCACAATTGCGTATTCTTGGACCATTGGCAAAACATGTGTAACGTCATCTGTTGAAATGATCACGGAAGAATCTGTAAAAGAATGAAGAAATATTTACAAATAACATTAGAAAATGTAATTCAGAAGAAAGATAGAAGTAGACAGAAGAAAGAGAAAAAGGAAGAAAGAAATTATCAGAAGAGAAAGGATTATCGTATCATAATTGTGACTGTGATTTGAGTATGAAGAAGACCACCAAAATTGAAATGTTAACAAAATTGACTGTGCCCGATCGGCGGCGTTCAACTAATGTTCTACAATGCCGCACACTTTGCCGAATCTGCAAATTTCGACAGCAGAGGTGACGAACATACAACCAATCACAAAGCAGCTTTGACCGACGCTTGTTCGACAAAATGTTCTACAAGTACGACATGTTCGACAATATGTTCTATACTAACACGACATGTTCGACAGGTCACTCCTGTCGAACATTCGGCATGTGTTCGGCATTGAGCGATAGGGGTTCATCAGGCTGCGACAATTGTTCGGCGTTGAGCGATAAGGGTTTGTCAAGCTGCGACAATTGTTTGTCGCAGTGCGACATCACATGTTCGACGTTATTTCGACATTTGCGACGTATTGTTCGACGTTATTTCATTCCTCCCCCCCTCAGGGAGTTATTTTCCTCCCCCCCCCCCTCTCAGAAGGACAGCAATAATACAAGTGAAATTGTTTATGAGTAAATAAATCATTTATTTTATTATCATTTCTCACGTGAGAGCATAAAATTCAAAAATTTCTTTGGGAGCAGTAGTAGATTTAGCGGGATCAACTGCAGTAGGTGCAGGGCGATCAGCAGGAACAACAGCAACAGCAGTAGGTGCAGCAAGATCAGCAACATATTGTTGTATAGAAGCAATAGCAGTAGGTGCAGCGGGATCAGCAGGAACAAGAGCAACAGCACTAGGTGCAGCGAGATTGGCAGCATATTGTTGTATAGAAGCAATAGCAGTTGGTGCAGCGGGATCAGCAGCATCAGTATTCTCATCTACAAAGACATCCAAAAAGTATACCAAAAGTAGATATATTCTGTATGTTCTGGCCCATAAAGTAGGTCACCGCGGCTTTATGTCCCTTCTATCCATAAAGGGGAGGCATAATTATCAAGGTCGGATTATAAGGCTCATTGTCGTTGATAATTCTAAGGGTTGTTATTAATAATTCCAAAGTTTTTACGATGATGTTTCTTCTCGGCGACTGGGACATAAATTAGGTCATTGATGATTACACCGCTCTCGAGGAGTCTCTTCGAGATGAAATAATACGTACCGTTAACGATTATGTCGTTAACGATGATGTCGTTAATGTGTACGAGAGCGACTGTTGATTTTATCATCTATACCAATCAGTATGCCAACGACAGCCGTCGAGCTGACTCAGTTCTAATATTCTTATAATAAAAAAATGTACGTAGGCAGTAGGTTCTTGAGCATCCGAATTACGTGTAAGGTGCGTGTGACTACAAAAAAAATAAAACGTACGTAGACGCGTAGACGCTGGTGGATATCGTATGTTTTTTAAAGTAGGCTATGTGTGAAAATGTATGAACACTCACCAATAGACGCGTATTATGTAGAGACTAGGTATCCGAATTACATGTAAGGTGCAGCGTGTGACTATGAAAAAAAATAAAACGTACGTAGACGCTGGTGAATATTGTAGACGCTGGTGAATATCGTATGTATGTGTGAAAATGTATGAACACTCAACGATAGACGCGTATTATGTAGAGACTAGTATGTTATAGATTTAAAAATTACGTGTACGTGGAAAAGTGTGTGCGACTAAAAAAAAAAAAAATGAAATAAAGTCAGAATGGTATTTCTTTATGTACAGTCCATAATAACTAATTTAACTCACCGAAAAAAGTCGCGCGATTTAGAAGTTACGTGCGGGTCCGGGGGGTCCGAGGAGGTTGGTTCTATGAAAAAGGAGAAAAAAAAAAAAACAGTTGGATTTTTTGAACGCGTGTTCTATAGAAAAAAGAAAAAAGTTAACTCACCAGTTATGAGAGTTGATTCGCCCGTTTTTATAATAATAGCTAGGCCTGTAAACTAGCCAGGCCCACTCATCACCACCTAGTCTCCGGCATATAAGATTACAAATCCGGTCCAAGAATTCCCACTCGAAAGATGTTAAAGTGACATTGTTTCTCGAGTGCAAAATCCCGACTCCCGGAAGGAAGTTGTTTTTTTCAAAATCAAATTCTTTCTTCGCATCCGGGGCCCCGACTATGTCCAGAGCAGGTGAGATGTACGGATCCTCCTCCTCAGTGAATTTATATTTGAGAGCCCACTATTATTAAACAAATATCGCATGCTTTGTTCATAGGTGAGCCCATTGATATCTTTAGTCAATTTCTCTAAATGATAAAGCCATCCGTCATGCCCCGGATCACGACTGTGAAGGGGAATAAACAGGTCTTCGTAATATTTACGAAAATCTATTTCCACACTCGCCAATGCAATCTGAATCGATTTTGAGAAGATTTCTCTCTTCCGTTCGATGGAGATGAACGGAAGGATCTTTTCTAATTCTTCATCATAGGTATTCAGATATCGATTCTTATTGACGAGGTGGTACCCTTCACATAAGATGGCCTTATAATTTCGATGTAATACATTTGGACACCACACGTATTCTCCATTCACTTGCTTCCGATAATATGGGTTCGCGATCGAATCGACACACACACACTTTTTCAGTTTGTGTATGGGGCAAAGGACTATAATCGGCTCTGTAGTATCACCCCATACATCTTGCACCCACGTACACGAGTAACCGATGTCACCGTCACACGAGCACTTTTTTTTTTTTTAAACACAAACACGATAGTACAAAGTTCAATACGGATTGAATACCCATTTTTTTACGAGATAAAAAACCAAGAAATAAAAAAAATTAGACTTAAAAAAATAAAATGAGATCGGCACGAAAAAATAATAATAATAAAATATCACAAAAAACAAAATTATATGAAATACGAACAAAGAGAAGAAGCACAAGAAGAAGCACGTAAGTCAAAAAATCTGTATTTGCTATAAGAACTCATTGACTTTTATATAGAAATTGGGAAAACTTTCATTTCAATTACCTATTGAAAACAAATAGGTAGGGTGTAAGAGAAAATAAATCCGTTAGGGAAAGGCAGTACTTAGTTTTTGGAAAAAGTTGATGAGGAACAATTAAAAAGAAAATAATTGAGATCGTCAAAAATAATTGAGTTTGTCATCAAAAATAATTGCTTCTGTGTGGATATTTGGTCCGATCTAAGGATCCTCTGGGAAAACTTCATTGATGGTCATCTTTTCATTACATAGCTTAATCTCGTAAGCCTACTTACAAAATATTATCTTCGTGAATCAAGTTCTCGAAGAAAGTTTTATTCTTCCTCATTTAACAAAGATGTGGGAACTCCATATTCTCTCCTACATCGCTAAAAAAGAAACCGAAAATCACTTCGATCGAGAGAAGCTCTTTAATTACATTTGTGAATTGCTTCGGTATCGTAGAGCTCCTATACGTCTTCAGTGCGGTTTTTTTCATTTTTATTTAGTTTCAAAATGTGTGAAAATTTAAAAAATACTTTAACATCAATTGTAAAACCATATGCTCGAGATTTGTTTCTTCAAAGATTTTCAAATCTAGCACCGGTTCTCGAACAAGTGTACGCCTTCCAAATCGATCCGCTGAAATTTCGCGTCTATTTAGCTGGGGGTTCGGCCTCGTATTTGATCGGACGTTTTACATTATTTAATGATCTTGATTTTTTTATCATTCCACGTTCATTAAAGACATGGTCTAAGGATTTTGAAGAGCTGAACAGTCTTCTTCCGCAAGTTAATGACGATGCCCATACAGCAGAGAAGAAGCGAAAATATGCCGCGTCTGAAACCTTCCATATAAAAGATTATGATACCGTTCTAGGTGATGGAACGTTGACCAAACTTCAAATAATCATAGCACCACGTTTCTTTCCTTTCGACCTTGTCGAAGTGAGTGTCATAATACCCTTGTACCACGAAAATAATGAGCCTAAAATCTATCTAGAAGAATGCGTTTGTTACGAATATTTAAAGTTTAATCTGTTTAAATGTGTACGATCGACTTACACATGCGAAAAAGAACATCGTCATGGAAAACATTGCTGTCCTGAAACTGGTACACCTTTATCATTTCCGACTAAAAAAACATTTAGGTCAGATTATAAGTCTTTTAGGACCCATTATAAAAAATGGAGGAGTTTCGATTTTCTATTTCTTTTGAGTAAATCTCGGGAATTAAAAACTTCTAGTCCCAATATAGCCTCGAGTAAGTATATTTTTCTTCCATTTGATTTCCCTGGGGTAGAGTCAATGTCGAACCATAATAAGGTTAGCGACGCGCGATCAGATAAATATATCCAATGTAAGATATTAGCTCGTAAAAACAATGAACACGGCTTAAATTTTCTAAAAACGTATTGTAAAGAGTGTAAACGACGTGAGGAAATAGGTGTTTCAGTGTTCGCACATTGGAAACAACGAGCGTTTAGACCAGGTTCCCACTATTTTTGGAAACTTATTGACAAATGGTATCCAGATGAAATTTCCGACGATGACGATAAAAAACATCTTTCCACATTTTTTCCAAGTAAACCTATAATAGATGCTTTTTTCTTTCCCACCATTGAAAAAAAATAAAAATCAGTTTAGTTTAAAATGACAAAAAATAGTCGAGCGTCTCTTCTTGAAGATTCAAGTTTCTGTTTCATGGTTTTTCGAATAATGGAACTAGTTGGTAGTACAATGTATTTCCTAAAATCTGACACAAATACGTGTCTGAAAATTGGTCTTAATCCAGCGCGGGAGTATAGTTCAACGATAATAATTTCTCGTATCGAAAAAGATTTCTCGAGGAGTTCTTTAACTTTCAAGCTCGGCGGATTTTTGGAATTTCTACAATTAGTAAATTATCTGGTAACTACCAATGATGAAAAAAAAAAATATATAGTTTCGCACAATGTAGGTGATTATTACGCGTTTATTCATAGTGAAATTCAAGTCATTCGTTTTGAGAAAAAATTGAGTCTCTTTCTAACAGCTGAACCGAAATCTCTTAAATTAAACTTTGATTCATTCTCAGAAATTTTTAATCTCAGTATTATCGTGAAATATAAGGTTCGATCAATAGAAAGATATAGGGAATACGCGATATCGACGCATTCTAGATTGATCAACTTTTTTGTACATGCGATTTTAAGAGACAAAAATTATAAGAAACTGTTTTTATACGATCCAAATTTGTTCAACTTCATATAATATCCTTATACTGGTTCAACGAATTTTAGAAGGCATTACATCAACAGGCTCTGTTAATACGCTCGATTGGTATCTATAAAAATAAAAAAAAAAAAAAAAAAAAAAAAAAAAAAAAAAACAGGTTCGCGATGAGCTCTCTCCAAATCTCTTAGGTCGCGGATCTTCGTTCGTCAGTTCAACTACATATCATCGATTGCTTACTTGTTCGCTCGCTCGATCGCTTCTTTGTTTCTACGTAGATATCTTCTCGTATTTTTTTTTCAAAGTTTTCCCAATCATGTCTCGCAAGTTTGTGAAAGTTTCGAGTTTAGAACAAGGACTCGTTTACACCGTATCGAATTTTTCACCTGCAGTACTCCATTTGGTCGTACAATTAATATGGTCCTAGATGACGAGTTTATAATTAAATTACCTTCGTATATTGCGGATGTTCAGTGGTCGCCAGAGAAAATCAACGATTTCAAGAAGAAACGTCATTTTTTTGCGTACGGCGGAGAAACGACAAGTGAAAAAGGTCATAGCTATTTGAAGATGATATTCCCCGAGCCGACAGATTGGAACACGATGTGTTTTTGTACTACACAAGGTTGTTTAGATTGTCAATGTCAGACTGCTTATGATTCACAATGGAAACATTTGAATTACGAATGTGAGTGTACTCAACAATATTCTTACAATATTGAGAAGATTCGCGAAAAATTTGAAAAATTGAACCCGATTCTCGAGCCAATATCTATTTCATCGATGGGTACTCAACCAAATGGTCGATCGTATAATCCCGCGAGGAAAATAGCGTGTAATTACTTCAATTCGCTATGAGTCTATGTGCTGCTCTGGGATGAGGACAATATATCCTGAAAGTTTGAAAGCGATCGGCCCAGTAGTTCTCGAGTTATAAACGGACAGGAGGACGATATATATGCCGTATCTTTTAACGAAAGTCGTACAGTATCGAAAGTCGCGCGTATTATTTGGAGAAACACGATGAACGCGTTGTTTTGCACGCTGGAGAAGTAGACACATGTGGTTGCATAGGAATGAATTCGAAAATAGAATGTGAAAAAAAAAAAAAAGAATTTTGAGGCCATTTCTCTTTTCAGTGTATCTTGCGCGTCTCTCTCGCTGCACCTGTTCCCCTTACGTCTCACCTCGTACCTGTCCTGCTCTTCCCTGTTCGCCTCTTGATGGTGTCCTACGTTGATGTCGTTGATGTCCGAATATCCGTAGCCTCCGCGTCATCAGCTGTCTCCACTCGTGGTCCGATCCGTGATTTAGCGGAGCACGCCATGCCGACTGGTACACGATTTTCCATTAAATTGGCGTTCTCATGTACGTTCAACGTTCAATTTGAAGAAATCGCTGTTCTAGATACCGGCAAAATTTTCACATTTTTTTTTATTTCTTTTCGAAATTCTTGTAGAACATATTGGAATATGATGAATATCATAATTATTATATCGTTTTTGAAAAGAAAATTAATAATGTTTGTGACAAATTATTGTGAAGACGTATTCCTCACGCCATTACGAAATACTACCGCTTGCAATGAATTGAACACCATTTAATCAAAATTCCATCTATTTTATGACAAAATGAATAACTCGTTTGTTGTAAAAATTGTTATTTCCTATCAATTGTAAATAAATTGTCAAGTAAAGAAGAAGACTTATAGAATGAAGAGCTTTTCCTCACGTATTAAATTGTCACTAATAATAATTATCGGCTCGGCCGTCAGAAAGAATTTTTATTCGGAAATTAACATTACTTTACTCTTAATCAGTATCGCTATCGCTCTTAAATACGTCATCAATGAACGCATTTCCGTAGTATTGAACGTTACAAATGTTGACTGGAGGTTCTACATTAATAGCGTCGACGAAGGTTCCTTGGAGGGTTTTGATGAGCTCTTCTTCGTGCTCCTTTATGACGGCATTACATTTTTGTTTCACTTGTTCGCGGGCAATGCCTTTAAGAGAGCCTGCAATAACTGGTCCCTGATTTAGTGTCAACCTGCAAGCGTATTGTACATTTTAATAACATTCATACACTTGGAAAATTGTAAAATCGAACATTCTCATGACGTACATTCCCCAAAGTTTGAGTAGAGCGAAAAATATTTTACTTCCAATAAATTGTATGAATGATTGCATGACCTGAGGTAGGGGCTTCCCGTGCATGTAGTCGACGAACTTTTTCTCATTTGCGGTCAAGAATTTTGTCTCAATTCTGGGAAATAAGAAATATAATTGAAGAATCCGATGCAATTGAAAGAATTACATTTATTAATAAATTATCGTTTAATATTTTCTTACTTCGCCGGTATTTTTTCAATCTTGAACTTCATAATCTCAGTGTAGAAGTCTTCGAAGCAAAATGTAACAAAATTGTATATCCCCAATTTTATTGCGCAGTACAGCATTTCCTTATTCTCATTGGTATAACTGCACGCTACTTGGTTGAATCTGTACAATAAAAATTAATACCTATCTTATTATGACTAGGAAAATTTCACACATTTTTCTGAAAAAATTCAAGAAACGCGTACCTGAATTTTCTTATGTACAGCTCACCCCACGATTCTGCAATGCAATCCACCTGAATTTTTTCAAATTCTGGTAGACTAAAGTTCGGCTTCGGTATGTAATACATTTGTAGGTATAGAAAATAATAGGAAATAACTCGAAGACACTGAATTTATTTCAAATTACTAGTCAATAAGAGGGCGAAATGTAGTCGAATGTGTTTTCATGCATACGAATGTTCAATTATTATCATAATACGAAGAGTGGATTTTTGCGGCCGCAAAATGTTATATTTTATTGCAGCCACATATAGGCTAATCTGTTTTGCACGTATTTCCGCTTCCAGAAATAGCGTTGCGCAAAAATATGTGGTTTCAAAGGACATAGACTTCAGAAGAATAATATTTTATCAATTGCATATTTACGTTTTTGTTGGTTTGATTGGTTTGAATTCATGTTCGTGTTTTCTTTGCAATAATTTTTCGTTGTCATTATTTAAAATGGTTAAGAAAGAGGAATTTGTGAATCGTGTAAGGCAACTCATAACTGGGAAATCTGCCACGCGGAGGTACTATAACGAAGAGGAGTACAATGAATTAATCCAGAAACTTCGTCAGCGACAAGAAGGATTACCATTCAGTAATTTGAACGACTATCGAAAAACTGCGCTATTCATGCTCGAGGAATATGGAGAAGATCTCGTCAGGGTGAAACATCGAAGTAGTAACAAAATTGTGGTGAAGATCGACGATTACTACAGTGTCCTTAAGGAAGCCCATAAGGACACAGCGCACGGAGGCATTCAAGTAATGCTCAAAAAATTACGTGAGCATTACTTTAATGTACCTTTGGAGGTAGTCACCATTTATGTGCAGTTGTGCGAGCGGTGCACTCTAAAGCGGAGCAAAGGCAAAAAACATGAGGTTTTAAAGCCTATATTGACCAAAAATTTCAACGGAAGATGTCAAGTTGATTTAATTGACTTCCAAAGTAGGCCAGATGGGGATTTCAAATTCGTTCTCGTGTATCAAGACCACATGACGAAATATGTGATATTGAGAGGATTAAAGGACAAACGCATGGAGAGCGTTGCCGATCATTTGTACTCCATATTTATCGATTTTGGGCCTCCTTCAATATTGCATTCCGATAATGGTCGAGAATTTAGCAACAATGTGAGTTGAAAAAATACTTTGTATGGGTTTAAAATTGAATAAATATCTGTATGTGTAAATTCGAAATTTCTTTCCATAGTTGATAGAAGCTTTGGCTGCTGTTTGGCCTGACTGCAAGATTGTACATGGGAAAGCCCGTCATCCCCAGTCCCAGGGATCAGATGAACGCGCCAATCAGGACGTTGAAAATAAGATTGCCTGTTGGCTGACAGATAATGACAGTGTGAATTGGACAAACGCATTGCCCATAATCCAATACGCAAAAAATAGGTAAGAATTAGGCTATCAATGCTAAACTATGTCCATGCATTATTTGAAAAGTGGAAATTATTACAAAGGAATAAATTCTCGGACCTACAGATGTTTTCATAGAGGTATCGGTTGCACGCCTTATGAGGCGATGTTTGGTATAAAGTGTCGGAACGATTTCAAGAACTTGGCGCTGCCACTCGAAGCTGTCAGAAAGTTACACTCTGAAGATGACGTCGAATCATTATTACGTACGTACAACTTTCTAAAACATTTGTGCATAGAATAATAACACCCCAAAAATGAATAAGCCAAAAATTGGCCACAGAAACAATTTTCTAAAACATTAATTGCAATTTTATTTTACACTATCGTTTTTTTCCTTTCCCTTTAGAAAGAGGTTCGACGACAGACAGCAGCAACAGTGAGGAAGAAGGAAGTAGTACGCCAAAGAGGACACTCCCTGCAGGTACATATCATTTTATGGAATAAGAATTCTAAAAATAAATGCTTCATAATTCTGAAAATGATAAGTAGAATGGGAGAGGACAATTTGAAACAATTTTTCGTTCTCAATGACAAATAATAAAAGGAAAAAATTATTTACGTTACAGAAGAACCTAGCGGCAGCTCTTCAATTTGTACAAATGAAAATCTTGAACCGAGCTATAGTGAAGAACCCAGCGGCAGCAGCTGTATCACCAATGAAAATGTTGAACCGAGCACATCCACCCGCATTGAAGATGAGGGAATTAAAAGAATGAGTAAGTTGGTCTGATATTATTTCCATTAACGACAACACTTACTATTTTTGGTTCAATGAATATAGGTGAGAAGATCAAAAATTTTGAGCAAATACGAGAAAAATGCCGAAGGAAACAGTTGCATCAGGCTCAGGAAATGATGGACTCTACAGCTAAGAAAAGTCGAATTGATGTTTCAATTGGTAAGAGTGTCCGGTTGCCAGTACCACTTGTTGATCGTGCCAAGTCCGACCAGCGAAATATTCTCGGAGTTGTTTTAGAGGAAAATGCCCCGGGTTCGTTCACCATTGGAACTAAATTTGGGGTCCTGAATCAGGCCTACACAGCAAATCAGTTTGATGTTTTGAAAGAAAATTTTCTTCAGGCTGACGACGTTCCTCGGGACAAAACGTTGTCATTGCGGGAGGTCGTGGGGCTATCATCAGTAGGTGGCAACACCCAAGGATTTGTAAAGTGCTCATGTCGCACAGGGTGCAATACAACCACTTGTAAATGTGCTCTAAATAATTTTGTTTGCAATTCGAAGTGCCACGCAAAGCGTACCTGTAATAATTATTACAAATAAATTGTCGAAATACATTTCATTATTATAGTATCATTATGAATAATACCAAGATGGTACAGAGAGAGAAAAATACAAACAATGTACAAAAAGGAGAAAATACGAAGAAAATACGAAAGAAGAAAAAATATTACGAATAGAAAGAAATACAAATTACGAAGAAAACGAAGAAAAAATATTACAAATAAAAAGAAATACGAATAGAAAAAAATAGGAAAAATACGTCGAACAACGTACAAAGAAAAAAAAAATACGAAGAACGTACAAACGAAGAACGCAACGCAGAAAGGGGAAGTAGTAGGAAACGCTGGCGGAGAACGCTGCACGCCGCGCGTGAAACAAGCGCGACTTTCGATACTGTACACACTTTCGATACTGAATGCGACATATATATAAAAAAAAGATCGTCATAGCGAGATTGTGTTAAAGAAATAAAATTTAAAGAAATGGAGTGTAGGAACAATATAAAAAAAAAAAAGATCGAGGTAAAGAAATAAAATTTAAAAGAATTGGAGTATAGGAACAATATAAAAAAAAGAAATAATATTAAGATCGTCATCCACAGTTTTTTTTTTCCAATTGTTTTCACGCAAGTGGTTTCTGCAAAAATAAGAAAAGAAATTGGACGTAAGTACCGCAGTATTTATTTGGTGGTGTAGGAACTGAATATTGAAAAAACAACTTACTATTCAATTCTCCAGCAAATTTCGTCGTTGTAGCAAACTTCGTCGT
Source organism: Aspidiotus rigidus (assembly GCA_035079385.1). Lineage (NCBI taxonomy): Eukaryota > Metazoa > Arthropoda > Insecta > Hemiptera > Diaspididae > Aspidiotus > Aspidiotus rigidus. The sequence goes on along the minus strand of JAVHKY010000024.1, from coordinate 4,793,267 downwards.
TGTAGCAAATTTCATCATTGTTGGATCAAATTTTTTTGTCCTTGTACCATCAAATTTCGTCGTTGTAGGGTAAATCAGCCAGTTTGCAACGGGTTAAGGACTTCACCAACTTCAAACTAATTTTTCTCATTTAGTTTTGAAGCAAATTAAGAGTTATTAGGTTCTATAGCTTCGTGAAAGAGTCTAGTATTTGTATTTATTTTCCTTCTTCTAGTTTTTTCACTTGGTATAAGATATATTTATCAATAATTGAAAAAAATTGAAATTACCAGTTTGCAACATCTGAAGTCTAGTTTGCAACATATGACAATACCAGTCTGCAACGCTTTCGAATTTTTTCAAAGATTTTTATTTAAACAGGTTTCTTTCTGAAATACAATTGTTTTTTTCGCGACGTAGCCAAAGGAGGAGGTGTGAACTCCCCCCAAAATGAAAAATCATCGCAAACCTTTTTGTAGGAAAAAGATTGAGCATAGTAACGCAGAGATTTCTACTAAAACCCCTCCTGAAAAATTTCCTACTTTGCAGAGAATTCTACTAAAAACCCTCCGGAAAATTTCCTGCTTCGTTGTGCGAATTTTTTTTGGTACACTAAAATTCCATATTTTTCACATCAGACAAAGTTTTTTTCCATTGTTTTCAAAACTCAGCAATGAAAAGCTGGAAAGTGAAAATTTATTTACGTCAAACCCGAAGAAAACGAAAATACTTAAAAATAAGGAAACAACAAAGATAGGTAATTAGGTAGGTAGAGAAATTGGTAAGCAAATGTAAAAGATATTGTCTCAGCTAAAGACAGAATTGCAAAAAAAAAAATTTCTTTCGTTCCGAAAGAATAAAAAAAATAAATTGATAATAAGTAATGAAATAATAAGAAAAATAGATTGATAGTAAGTAATGAAATAATAAGAAAAATAAATTGATAATAGGTAATAGGTAGAAACAGAAGACTAGGGCCCATTTTTATTAATAATTAAGAACACCATAAGAAAGTAAAGAGACTAGGACCCATTTTGAATGATTGAGAACACATTTTATGAAAATAATTTTAAAAAAAAATGTAGGTAGGTACCTCTAGAAATGACTATAAGCACGTTTTCATGACTTAGGTTTCGAACGAGTATAAACCCGCTTTCCGTCCTGTACCCTCCGAGACTTTTGGCGCTGGCAGAACGTCAATAACATTTTCTTTAGTATAAAAAATTCTATCTTCTTTTTCAGGCCATCTCCACATTTTTTTCCCTTGTATCTGAACTTTGGTTAACGCGCTGACCTCGACGTCGTCGTCGCTGTCATGGCTGATTACCAACCCAGGATATTGGGTTGCATTGTACGACACCAGCACCCAGCTGCCATCCGGTATATCTTTCAAAGATGGGACAGCCGGTTTCTTTTTCTTCAATGAAACTTTCTTCTTTTCATCAGGAATCAGTGATGAGAGAGACCGTTTCTTTTTTTTCAACAAAACTTTCTTCTTTTCACCGTCATCTTCTTTCTGTATGCCTAACGAAGATCGTTTTTCAATTCTTCTCGCGAGCTTCTCCTCACGGCCTTCTTCTTTCTTCTTGCGGTCTTCTTCTTTCTTCTTGCGGCCTTCTTCTTTCTTCTTGCGGTCTTCTTCTTTCTTCTTGCGGTCTTCTTCTTTCTTTTTAGCGAGCTCCTCTTTTTCCTTCACCTTTGCTTCTTCCATCGATCTCCAGGTGGAGCTGGTTATCACAGGAATTCTATTCATTGCAGCTCTTTTCTGTCGACCAGTTTTCTTTATAAAATCAGCTCGGGATAAAGATTTTAAAATGCCATCAACAGTTGAAACATTGACCTGTAAAAATATGAGACCTGGTCGGAGTACAGGAAGCAGAATGTAAGGAATTCACAATACCTTGTTCCACCAGCACTAATCATTTTCACTTCAAAATGTAATCATTTAGGCTAACATATTCATTTTTTTTTCTTCTCAACTCACATCAGAATCAGGATTTCCTGTAGATTTCTCGGGTGAGGAGTGATCAGTTGTACTTGTTGCAATCGTCTCCACAGTGGACACAAAATTATCCGGAATCTGAAAAATAAATTCATATAGGATTATGTCTCAAATTATTTCCTCACAGAACACAAAAGTCAGGTGATCTTACATTCTCATATTCTTTGGGTTCCGTATCAATATCAACATTTTCGGAAGATTTTTCGGGTGTACTTGCTGCCATTGGTTCAATAGTAGAGTCAAAATCATTGGAAATCTGAAAGATGATTCATATCTTAAACTGTTACCTCACAACACGCACAAAAATAAAGTATTTTCAAGCGATCTTACATTTTCATTTTCTTCCAAACCAATATCAACATTTTTGGAAGATTTTTTGCCTGAACTTGCTTCAATAAGTTCAACAATTGAGCTCCCATTCTTCTTTGAACTTGTATCAATTTCCAAAATTTGGACAGATTTTTCAGTTTCTCCATCTTGAGCAATGACAGAGTCTAAATTATCTATAGCCTAAAAAAGAATTTGTGTTTTTTTTTTGTAACATTTGTGGTGTTTCACAATAGACTTATTTTTAATTCTGAGCTTACATTTTCAATGTTCGATTCGAGTCCGTCTTTATCAAAATTTTCTTTTCCGCACATTTCAATTAGGTCGACATCAGTCACATTCACTGGTATTTCAATTTCTCGATCCGAAACCTAGAAATTAAATAAAATGCACATTCAAGTAGGTACCCATAAGCAAAAAGATACAGAACTGTCTACTGACTTCTCATCTTTTATGGATAGCCAAGGTAATTTACTCACTGTTGGGTCCGTCAATCCCGTCAAAATTTCACCGTAATTCCTCCACAATAATTCTTGCGGAATATCCTCTGGATCAACAAGTGTAATATTTGAAACATCTTCAGATACTGGTACCTAAAAAAAATTTTACTCATTACAGTTTCAGCGCAAAAAAGCTAAAATTAAGGTAGCCTGTATAATAACTTACGTTAGATACATTTGCTTCGTTAGAAACGTTTGCTCTGTTAGATTTGTTCGCTTCGTTGTGAACTGCATCGTCCAATTCGAGAGTAAGATATGACTGGTTATCTTGGGTAAGACTGCGCCATACTCGAAACAATTCTGCGTATTCTTGGTTCCCCTCCCAGGATTGATTTGTCCTCATGAAGTCCTTCAATATATTGCTGTCTATTTTTGATTCAAATAGATCAAGGACAATATGCGATCTTGGTAGTGGGACAGATTCAGGTTTTGGAGCTGAAGATTTCAACACACATTTCGAATAATCGACGTTATTAGGCTCCCACGGAGATAAACCGCATTTCCGAAATCCATTGATCATGCTCTTAGGTAAACTATTTTTTTCAAAAATAAGATCCAAAATTCTGGGAATCTCATATTTGAAAATGTTGCGCTTTTCTTTGAATTCGAAGAGATTTCTCTCTTTCTTCCACAATGCTTTGAGAGGCTTGAAGACAGCCACATCCAGTGGCTGACAGATGTGAGTAGCATTTGGAAAAAGACAAATGAAAATGACGTTGTTGTCAACCGCGAGAGTGCTAACTTGATAAGTGATGTGAGATCGATGACCGTCGAAGAACACAATGATCTTGTCATCGCCGTGCTTTTCTTTTTTGTAGGGTATGAACACGTTGGCGAAATATTCGTAAAATACCTCCCCGTTCATCCAACCTGTTTCTGAAGTGCCAATGCACCAGTTTGGAGGTAAGGACGACCCATAAACAGCAGGCAAACGTACATATTTATAAACGACTAGTGAAGGTGCCAGATCGCCACTCGCAGACACGCACAGAGAAATCGTAGTGCTGTCTTTATCATTGTTATTGTTGATATCGTAGACTGCAGAGCCTCGTTCAGCTAGGACCACTTTACCGTTCGTGTTCATGAAGAACGCAGATTCGTCTAAATTGTACATACGATTGGGATAAATTAAGACATCAAAATCGTCATCATCCTTGAGGATCTTTGATACTTTATCAAACCACGCGCGAATTGATGATTCTGTGACTGACGCTCTTGCTGAGCTGAGATATTCTGAACGTTTCTGCACAACTTTTGGGTGCCTCCTTAAAAATGATCGAAACAATTTTTCACCCGGCATTCCATTCTTGAACGGCAAATTTTCTTTATCATAACATTCTTCCACTAACTTTTTTACGCTATACAGTAAATCATTCTTTGTAATCGGAAAACCACGTCTGGCTTGTTCTAAAATCCACGTTACGAGCTTCTCTTCGTTATCACTTCCTGTGAAATAGGTTCAGATAGAGTCTCATCATTAGAGTAGACAGTATGGTAAGTATCTAAGTGCTAACAATATAGTAGATTTTTACCAAGAATTGCCTCCGGGCCACATTTTCCCTTCTTCTCCGGTCGAATTTTCAAAAGTTTGCAGCTGAGTGTGCTTCGCGGAATGTTGAAGTTTCTTGACGCCTGACTAACTGAATATAAACCTCCTTTTATTCCATCGAGACATTTCTGGAGTTTACGAGGTGAATAATCGCCCTTCTGCGGCTTACGTGAACTCTGAAAATAATGTATTTATCAATGTGAGTGCTTAAGAGAAGGCAATTTGTTCATAAAATGATAGCATGTTGCATAACGGGATACGAAATTCCACAACAACTAGACCATTTTGCAACGACCGTTGCAATCTGGAAATATGGATATTCTTTAAACCACTTCGAAACCCTTTAATATTTTATTTAGAAATTTACATAATTAATTCGAATGATTTTTTTTCTTGATATTTGAAGTGTACTTACCATCTTTGATACTAGCCCCAGTCACTCCGCATCGTTTGAGGCAAATATAGCGCCAAATTGAAATCCCGGTGCTTATCATTTTCTTATAAGAAAACTGATAACATGAACATTTGGCTTGCAGCGTAAACTTCAACGAATTATTTTCACTCCAATAAGCACAGATAAATTTAAGGGGAATGAATCTTTGCACAGAGAAACTCAAACGGAAGTATTGAAAAACTCTCCAAGCTCCTGACTCACACGATTTTCTTAATTCTCGCGTTTAAAGCAAAACGCGTTGCAAACTGGTATAGGCGTTGCAACTGGGTATGTCACCCTAGCAAATTTCATCGTTGTAGCAAATTTCATTGTTGTTGGATCGAATTTTTTCGTCCTTGAATCGAGTGTAGGGACTTTCTTTTTGGGAACTGAACATTGAAAAAAAAAACGATCGCATGTAATTATGGTTTCAAGTGATTCTATGATTAAACTTGAATTGAAAAACTTACTATTCAATTCTCCAGCAAATTTCGTCGTTGTAGCAAATTTCATCGTTGTTGGATCGAATTTTTTCGTCCTTGTACCATCAAATTTCGTCGTTATAGCAAATTTCGTTGTTGTAGCAATTTTCATCGTTGTTGGATCGAATTTTTTCGTCCTTGAATCGAGTGTAGGGACTTTCTTTTTGGGAACTGAACATTGAAAAAAAAACGATCAAACGTAAGCATGGTTTCAAGTGATTCTATGATTAAACTTGAATTGAAAAACTTACTATTCAATTCTCCAGCAAATTTCGTCGTTGTAGCAAATTTCATCGTTGTTGGATCGAATTTCGTCATTGTTTGATCTACAGAACAATACACAGCGCGATTAAAAAAAACAAGAAACTACGATAGACCAAAAAAAAATAAAAAAAATTACCTTTCTCATCTTCATCTGGTGTGGCCAAAATCATAATAAAAGCTATAAGTATTAATAGGAATAATAATACCCCCGCAGGAATCATAATTTTTTTTCTGAGGAACAAAGAAAGATCGCATTTACTACTCGGTATTCGAAGACCACGTTGTACAATCATGATCTTAGATGTTTAGCGTACTTACTTTTGCCAACATGGTTTTCGTTCCACTTTGAATAGCTTGAAGAAATCTTCCGCCGTAATGTTCTCTTCGTTTTTTTCATTATCGTTGTTTTTTTCAAAACTGAAGTGATTCATATTGAAATACTATACTGAAACCGATGGAAGAAATACTATACTACTGAGTACTGAACACGATGAAACTCCACTAACAAAGTACGACTGTAGGACTTGTACGCGAAGTACCGAAATATGGAAGATGGAACTGCTTGCTGGGTTGACAACCGTCATGCTAAGTAGAGCATGCATGAGAGAAAAAATTAAATTGGCTGAAAAATGATGGTCAAAACTAGGAAATACGTGTTTATAGCGTGGTTTATAGTATCGATGTTTAACGTAGTGCTAGGTCAAGGTTCAGAAACTATGTGTGGACACACTGGCTGAGTAAAAATCTGAATTCCATTACTCATTAGCTCCGTTGTCTCAGATTGCTGGAAAGAGCGTGATTTATTTGTCTTGTAACCGCGCATTGTCTTGCATACTCTTCCTCCTTAAATAGGTTACCCAATTCATTAGCGGAGCGCTGAACTCGAGACTCGAAATATTCTGTTGAGACATTACGTAGATTGTAGTTAGGGTAATTACGCCATTTGTCGCCACTTTAAGGAATTTTTCAACTTTGAAAGCGCCAAAAATAGGTGCTATAATGAAGAATTCTGACTTTTTTTTTTTTTAATAGACAGATGTGAGTGTCCTTGAAATAGGAATATTGTTGAAAATACATTTCATGTAATAATTATTTATTTATTTTGAGAAATACGAGAAAAACCCTAAATGTGCCTAATGTCGCCACTTTAGTCCTAACTCCGCCAACCAAATGTGCCATTTGTCGCCATTCGTCGCAACGTTATCATTTCTCAAGTTACGAGGCATATTCTGTGTGATCTTGCGCATGTAGCCTTAGATATTTCAATTTCTTCTGCTCATCTTGTACCTACCTACGCTATGTCTACGGATAAATGTGAAGAAGAAGCTACAGCGGGAACTGATTAGTCAATTTCACATTATTATCTTGTGCAGTAACTGTTTCACATATAGGCTAGATCACGATTATATTGGTACGTATCATTGAAAATTGTTTCAGTTTCATCGCCCAATGTTGAACAAACATCTGAAGTGTCCGAGCCCAATGTTGAACAAATATCAAAAACGTCGGATGTAACTTGGACATCCATGATCTTGAACATAATGGAGCGTAGGACTACTGCCGAAGAAGAGCCGAAGGGAAAAAAAGAAAAAAAAACGAATGGGATAAAAGAGACGACGCGTGGCTTCACAAGATGTACTTTCTCAGGAAAGGTTTTTTCCAAACTGATGTAGTTCCAAAATACGATCCTTAAGTACCTATTGTGAATCTGTACCTATTGATAAACTTTTTTCGAGATGATATACAAAATTTTGTAATTGAGAATTATGTACATAAAGACTTTGAAGAATAGTACATATCGATTATTTACTACCTTTCACGAATACAGTAGGTATATCTAATTTAACAATAATTTAACAATTTCGTAATTTTTATAGATAATATCTATTAAGAACCCTGCTACGTGTGCGAATAGTACGCAGGCAATGTGTTAAATTCGCGGCAATACTCGCATATATTTCTACCATCAGCATCCTTTGTCACTTTCGAGTTACTCATGTACTCTGATAGTTCACATACTGAACAAGGAACATCTTGTAACGCCTGCAAATGAATATAACATTTTGTTCACCATAGGTACATTCGTACATACGTTGGTACAAAAATTGAAACTTACAGCAGGAAGTAGCTTTCCAACAACTTTCTTTTTCTTCTCCAATTTCATTTGTTCCGCAACTGCCTGTTTCTGCTTCCTCTCTTCTTGCCGTTTTGATTTTTCTTTGTCTTTTCTTCTCTTTGCTTCTTCTTGCTCTTTCTTCAGCGCCAATTTCCGAGCTGCTTCTTCTTCTTTCTCTTCTTTTCTGTTTATGGCCGCTAATTCTCTGACTCTTTTCTTCTCCTCGATCTCTTTAATTTTCTTCTGCTTTTCCAGCTGTACTGCTTCCTGAGAAGTGACAAATATTGTGAAAGTTGGGTATTACTATCGAGCACAGATACCCACATACAAATTTACGATAATTTACTTTAGCATCTATCCAACTTATATCAGTGACCACTGGAATGAATGGCGTTTTCTTTTGTTTTCGATTCATCGTTTTAGCCTTCTTCTCTTTCACTCCGTACATCTCTTCTAGTCTCCTGGCCACACTGTTACCCTCAGCACACTGAGACCATTCAGAAACCGTCGAACATGTTCAAACTTCGCTATTCGAACATGTTGGAACTTCGGTATTTGAATATGTTGGAACTTCGGTATTGGAAGATGTTGGAACTTCATTCGGTGAAGAAGAAACTGTAACTGCAAAACAATTTTCCACATTGTCCGATTGAATACTTACGTTCAACTTTGCATTGCATAATTCTTTTCAATGTTCTTACCTTCCTCACGTAGGACAGCTACACCTTCAGACGTACAAAGACTGTCGAAAAGAATCTGGTCTCTGGAACAAACTGCAGTACCGGTACCTACAACACATCAATACTTTTATTAGAGTTGTCATGTGCCCCTGGAAACCAGATTGGACTATACGTCAATACGTACAAAAATTTTCGAAAGAAATTGGAGCGTCCGAGTCTAACAAACATACAGCGCCCTTGTCAGTCACTTGAACATAGAATGAACCGTTCAGTTCCTCAACGTTTTGAGGACAAGAAACCGTTAACTGATCGTTCACGCACGGCACGCACGAGTTTGTATGGAGCACTGCTCATTACTACTCGACTCTGCTGACTTCTTGTATGCCACCCAGATGTCGTACAAACCCCCGTAATACTCGATGCCATTCCATACTCTATTGTGGTCTGCAGTATACTGATTGACGAAAGAAGCGAGAACACTTCGTGGTATTTTGTACTCAAGCTTTTCCAAATCATAAAACTGTAAACAGTAAAGACTCTTCATAAGTACGTGTACAATTATTATTATTATTATTCATTTTACACTCACGTAATGAATAATAATAATCACAAACCTGTGTTTGTGGTATTGCCTTCTCTGATGCAGTATCATCGATACAATTTTTCTTCTTCACAAGTTTTTCGTACGGAAATTTGTCGACGTCAAAAGGTACTAAACTACAAGCGCGAAAGCCGTTTATAAGATTGTCGACGAAATTTTCGTTCTTGAGTAGTTCATCCATCACCATCGGAATATGATGGATCTGTACGTCAACTTCGAACTTTTGCTGGCGCTTCCATTCTTTCAAAATCAATTTCCAACCGCACTTTAGGGGGAAAAAAAAAGAGACGTCCAGTGGTTGTAGTACCGATGTCGTGTTTGGTGGCAAGAGAACGAGTATGATGCCTACATCACGACAATATTTCGATAAGCTTAGAGTTAAATGTGAGACGTGCCCATCCATAATAAGAATTATTGGTAATTAAACATTCTTCTCGACCAGCCAAGGATAAAATGAATGCTTCACGTAATCGAAAAATGCCTCGCCGGTCATCCAACCTTTCGCAGTTTTACAGTAATGCCATCCTTTTGGCTTGGTCGCTTTCACTCTCGATGGCGTCCGTTCAAAAGGAAATACAGCGCACGGTGGCGCGAGTTCCCCACTTGCATTTCCAGTGATCAGTACTGTCAGATTTTCTTTGCTGCGTGTGCCGACATTGTACACGGGTTTCCCTTTTTCTGCCAGCACCAGCCCTCCAGCGGGGCACACGTACACTGCTGTCTCATCTGTATTAAACACACGTTCCGGATAGTCGAAAATGGTAAGATCAAAACCCAGCAGTTGTTGAACATGTCCAAACCAGAGACGAATATACCCTTCATCGACGTTTGCTCGGCATTGTGACAAGTACTCCCATCGTTTCAGGGAAATTGTGCAGTGCCTTTTCATGAACAATTGGTACCACTTCTCTCCGGGAATATCTGTAATGAGTACGTACCTAGTTTACTCAATTTATAACGTAAAAGACCTACCTACTGCATGAAAAATATTGATACTACAGTAGATACAACTTTCGAAGGTATTTCAGCTCGACTTGTAGCGGGTTTGGATATACACACCGCGCTAAAAGTTAATTTATCTGTAAACATTCTATTACGTAAAGAGAGCGCCGATGGAGTGATTTTACATTCTGAGTTTGGTCTACGTTCTCAGTGTTCTGAAATCTACAAAACGACTAATTTTGATGATTGGCTTAGTAGGGAAATTGAGAATTTAGAAACTCGTTTTGGAGAGGCGCAATTGGAAGGTTCGAACTGGGCAATAGAAAAAGTATTAGATTTGGAGTTACAATTGAATCGTTTCGTTCCTTTATCAGCTACTTCTTATATTCCATTACCAAAACCTATAGAAGACCGGAAAGCTGTTGTAAATATAAAAAACGATGATAACAGATGCTTCTTTTACTCTATTATGTGTAAATTTCTTCCCGATACTAGAAAGAATAAAGAACAAGAAACGCATTATACGAGAGAGTTGATGAAAAAACTTGACAATGAGGGTAAGATCACTTTTAAAGGTATGAATCTCGAAGGGCCTGTTTCGTTCAAAGAAATTGATTATTTTGAAAAAATAAATAAATGTTCTGTAAATGTCTACGGTCATACACGTTCTAAAAAGTATCCGGCTGTTTATCCTTTATGTATTTCGAGAATATTTTGCGAGGAGTTTAGTCAGTTCAAAGTCTCTTATTATGCCAAGAATCAGGAAGAAGTTGAACCGTTAGTAGACTACAATACATTTTTGACTAAATATCCTATAATTGCTATCGACTGTTCCCACCAACCTAATGTTATTAAAGATTCCTTGATAAATATAAAAATTAATTTTAATTGGCGAGAAAATATTAGTTCAAAACTTACTATACATTGTGTAATGATTATAGATAAGAAAATTGTGTATAATCCGCTCAACAACAGAGTTTTAGCTGAATAATGGACAAAGTGAGTTTATATATTTAAAATTGACTAGAATCGGTTTAAAAAAAAAACAGATTCATTTAAAAACGACTAGAATCAACAAAAAACGACCAATTTCGACTAAAATCGACTAGAATCGGCTAAAAAAAAAACAGATTCACTTAAAATCAACGAAAAACGACAAAAAAATTATTCATGCGGGACTCTTGTGAAAGACTTGGTCAAAAATATAAACAATGGTTACTCCATAGATCCTAAAGTAGACTCTACTCTGTTTTAATAAAAAAATAGAAGTTGGATGTTGAAACGGGATTTTCCTTCACGTATAAAGACTTCTTGTATATTTCTCTCGTTAGAAATATATCAAGGAGGTTTTAAATACGTCTTCTTCTTTCCTATTATTCCAAGTAATCAATAAATAGACTACTCCGTGAATCCTAAAGTAGACTCTACTCTGTTTTAGTCAAATAGAAGTTTGACGTTGAAACGGGATTTTCCTTCACGTATAAACACTTCTTATAAGTATATCGAGGTGAAAAAATTTGTATGACGCTCAACTTTCGACCTTGTGTATAAATAACATGCAAGATTTTTCAAAAAAAAAAAATATGAAAGCTGTAAAAGATTATATCGAATCAAGGCGCGCTTTAAGCGATAAATACGATGAAATTAAAACTGGTTTAATAAGTATCACAACGAAAAACTTTTCAAGAACATTATAAGCCTCTACTAGAACCTTTACATAATATAGAATCCAATTTACTACCGGTAACAAAAAAAGTGAGTTCATAACTATAAATTTTTCTGTGAATGTTACGATTCATTTCAGGAAAGAGAAAATTTCAAAAATTTTGGAATTATGTAGGAATTTAATTTTATTACTCAGACGATTGTGAAATTGAGACGTCCATCATAATAAATCGAAATGAATGAATTTTCATGAACCCGATACAAATTTACAGACATATTATGTAAATTCAACTTATCAGCAACCTGTTTCGAGCAGGCTAAAATAATATTTTCCGCAAATACATTCATGGACCCGTAACTGAGCATAACATTATTTTCTTCTTTTAACGTAGGTACTGTACTCGTTTCACGCATTGCTCGGGAGATAACCAGATTCAAGTTACCTGTTGATCGTTTTTGACACCTGCTCAATTTTCTCCCCTCTATTCTTATACATGTTGAGAAAAATATTGTGGAGGGAACACTACACGCTAGATTGCTACTTGTCGACACGTACATCTAACCTGAACGTTCTTTACTCCACCCTACTGTATTTTCAAAACACATTGCTTTTGAATACAAGTTTTTTCAAGTTCGTACAATGAGGCATTTATAATGGAATCATTCACCAAGTTTTCATCTTCGCATTAAAATATTCTAATTAAACGTCGTAGGTGTAAATTTAATTGAACTAACCCAGAATTAGTTGAATCCGGATAATCTGATACGATGTCGCGTAAGTGTCTTCTACTAATGATGGATTTTCAATTAGCGAGAATGAAACGTTGAATCCGGATAATTCGTCGGATACAATATCGGTAGCTGTCTTCTACGAATGATACATTTTATAGTTTGCGCAAATGAAACAAGCGAGTAGGAAATTCGTCTATACTACTTCTACCTAAAAGAAAGAAGTTTGTCATCTTCGTATTAAAATATTCTAATTCAATACCGTCGTATGTAAATACAACTTGAGCTAAACTGTAACGCACCAGAATTTGTTTAATCCGGATAATCTGTTGGATACAATATTGATAGCCGTCTTCAACGATCGAATGATAGATTTTTGGTTCGTGCGAATGAAACAATCGAATTGGAAATTCGCCCTTACTACTTCTACTTAAACAAAAGAACAGTTAAAAGTTATTACGGATTAAGTATACCAACTGGAAAACGCATTTGCATTAGTTCATTGTACGGATTAAGTATACCAACTGGAAAACGCATTTGCATTGCAACCCAGTAGTGAGCAATTCAAGCCCTTTTTCCTCATTCTACATTGAAAAATGGTCTTCATATTCTGTATTTTTACATCGCTTAGAGCTCATTTGAAAGAGAAGACATTCTTGTATAAGCTGTAGAATTTGGATTTCAAAAAACCCAAAATTTGATTTTTTAGAAATTTTTTAAGTTTTGTTCTTTTTTTTACCAGTAGTGAGCATGCGAAAAATGAAAAAATCTAGTAGTGGTCATCCAGTAGTGAGCACCCAGAAAAACCTTGAAATTAATGCTTTTTAATTAACATTGAGTTCTCTAATCAACATTAATGCGAGTACAAATAGTATTTAAAATTCAGAAATATTAATGTTGAACAACATAAGCCCGTACCGGCCATAGGGCTTCGGATCGTCAACTTTTTTAACGACTTGCGCGCGCGAAAATAAACAAATGTCGTCTTCTTTTGGAAATGAGTAGACAAATCCACGATTCTTTTTTGTTGATGATGAGCTTCTCACAAATTTTCCCTTCATTTTTCCATCTTCTTCTCCAATCATTTGACCTAGAAAATGTCGAAATCTCGTGCTCTGTTGAGCCATATTATATTTAACGAGGAGCCAGTCTCCAATTTTAAACGAATTTCCCGCACCCTCCGAACAATCTTTCAGAGCGTTGACCGTTTCTTCATTCGTTTTAGTTTTTTCATTCTTTTTATTTTTACCTTCTACTTTCTCGGCAATTTCCGCCATCTCTTCTTCATCAAAACTCTCTGAAGATTGGTCGCTGTCCTCTGACCATCCTTCAATTTCTTCGCTTGAGCTTGACTCGGAACTACTTTCAGGTTTTTTCCTCAGTGAAACTTTTTTCCTTGAGGTCACCTTCCTATTTCCGGTATTTTTTTTGTTTTCCGCCTTCTTTCTCTTTTTAAGGTTTTCTCTTTCTTCTTTATTCTTCAAGCGTTGCAATTTTCTTTCTTCCATTACTAGTTTTCTTTCCATTTTTTCTTTCTCGCTCTGTTTCTTCTTTTCATACTCTTCTTGATAGTGCTGACGCCACGCTTGCGACGTAATAGCAAGTGGAAATTCTTTTTTCTTTCGTCTGGTAACAGCGTTTTGGTCTTTTTCTGCGTCAAGTGCCGGCCACTTCAAAGCCAATCCAAATTCTTCTGCGTATTTATCTGGAGTTTGAATATCTCTTACCGGCGTTGACTGATGTACTGGAGCAGACAATGCAGATGTTGCAGGCTCGATAGGACTGATACCGGTTATGTCGGAATTTGAGGAGACAATTGCTGACAAGTTGAGTGACACATCAATGAATAGCTCTTTTGACAAATTGGAGGGTTGCGCCATTCTCCTCCACACCTTGAACAACCCCTTGTCTTCTGGATTAATTGAAGGACTACTACTGCTGCATTTCTTAAAATGCTCCAACTTATCAGGGGTTATTTTGCTTTCAAAATACTCCAATGGGTCGTGGATAGTCGTAGTTGAGTTTGAGGTTCCCGATGTTGAAGTGAGATCATTGGCCAAGGAAGAGATGAAAGCTTCGGTAAGCTTATTCTTTTTCAAAATAAGTTTTGCAAAATTGATACTATGCACAGAGAACGGACATATCCCAGTACAACGGAAAGCTGACTCGATGTGGTTAACGGAAATGGTATTTATAGCCTTTGCGAGTAAACCCGGAAAATCAACTTTTGTCATTCTTTCACCATCATGATCGAAACGCCAGTCTGCTACTATTTTCTTCCATTCCGACTTGAAGGGTCGAAACACTCCAACGTCGAGCGGTTGTAGAACGTGTGTCGCATTCGGATAAAGCGGAATAACTTCGATCTGCTTCAGAACACAAAAATCACTTAATTCAATTGTAAGATGGGATACGTGTCCATCGAGAAAGAAGATGATTGGCCGGACAATATTATTTTCGGTTAACCAGGGTTCAAATATATTTGTCACATATTCGAAGAAGGATCCTGTAGTCATCCACCCGTTCTTGCTTCTTCCCATACCCCATTCTTTGGGCACAGCATTAGCAATTTCAGCAGGAATCCTGTCGTACTTATATACAATCATGGGTGGCGCAATTAATCCGCCTGCGCTTACATTTACAAGAACCGTGACTGCTTCTCTGTCACTATTCCCGGACACTGAGTACACGGTCTTATCCCCTTTTGGAGCAAGAACTTTGTCTCCTTTTGGACATAGGAAGAAGGCGGATTCATCGGCGTTGAATATCTAAAAAAAAAGGAAGATGATTAAGTAACTCAAGTATCAAGTAAGTAATTCCGTTGTCTAGATGATCTTCATTAGAAAAAGTGAATGTAAAGTATCAACTAACTCGATTCGGCTCTTGAAAAATACTCATGAGATGATTGTCAATGATATACTTTTCGGTAACCGCAAACCACTTTCGAATATCGCTTTCATTCAATTGTGAACGGGCACGTGCCAAACATTGAGGAGTTCGAATACTGATTTCAGGATGCCGCGTCATGAACAACTTTAACCATTTTACACCGGGTTTGTTATTGACAAACTTCTCATTCACGACGCCGAGCTTATTCAAAGTATCCTACGCAGAACAAATCAAGTGAGCACAAAATAATCAGAGCTGTAAACCGAGGTGCTGTTTCTTATCAACTTACTTACTTGGACACTTTTTCGCAGTTGATTTGGCGTGACCGGGAAACCTCGATCTTTTAGAACGCATATCCATTTAACTAGAATTTCTTCGCACGAATCTGTAAGAGAGGGACCTGGTCCTTTCCTCTCTGATATATGAAGTCCACGAGATTTATACGATAATGTAGACCGAGGTACATTAAAAGCTACAGAAGCCTTCAGTATACTACAACCACTTCTGACTTTTTCGATAGCCTTCTTCATATCGGCACTTTCGTAATTTTTCTCTCTTGATGCGGATTTCTTTTTAGGTTTTCCCATCTGCAATATTCATTTCGATTTCAAACATTAAATCAAACAAAATCAATGAGAATACGACAGAGAAACTATACTGACGACTACTGGCTTCACTAAATTTATCCTTCGTTTCCAGAAGTGAGCATCATATGCTCACTATAGGTTAAGAATGTAAATTTTTGATCTAAAAGTAAGCGCACAAATTTCAAGCCTTAAATATTGACCGATTTCGAACAGGGAATGTGGAGTAATATAGCTTATATATCAACTTACTTTCAGTATGATCAGTTTTCAGTATCACCGCCTAGAGTTCGAGTTTTAGATCTCTATCCAAAAAACAATTGATTAATTTTTCACTAAGAAAATCGCCGTGATCTGAATTATTCGAGCTCTGTTATCATTGATAATTTTTTTTTTACTGGTAGAATGGTGATATTTGGGCTTCCATCAATGGCAGCTATACAACACACTTCCTGCTTCACTCAATGATGATCAGGTTTGCCAACTATCGTTTTGCACTCTTAATATTAGCAATTGAAAATATAAGTGCTCACTACTGGGTGCTTGCTCACTACTGGGTTGCTTCATTGTACGTACGAATCAAAATTCTGATGTATTCTTCATGTTTTCGCGATAATTGTGCACTCCGAATATACAAACGAGAAGATACAAGAAATCTTCTGCACGTAAAACGATTCGAATACTACCGATATCATATATTTAAGAGTCTCAGAAATACTTTCGGATCTTCCGACGAAATACTCTACTGTTGACCCACATCAAGCATCAATTTCCTTATTCTTGTTCAATTGAGCTCACGTAAGATTACAATAATCCTTGTCATTGGGCAGTCTCTTTAATGGGCAGTCTTCATATATCTTGACGTCTGTAAGTGCGAAGCTGTACGTTCATTGCGTTCATAATGTGCGTATTTCTAGTGAAAAAAATATGATTGAACGTTCGATCATAATTTCAGGAATACTCACCACGACTTTGACGAATTTCTCAATTTCTCACCATCTGATCCGATCTTCCGTAATTAATGTGATGAACTTCAAGTTTAAGTTTTGTTTTATGCCGACTAACAAATTATAAACACCATCAATCATCGAAGAAGCGATAAGTTCTGGAGGTAAAAAATACGAAATACGAATACCACGTTATTCCAAAATTCATTCCAAAATTCAAACCCGAAACCGCAGAAACCGAACGCAAACACCTTGGCTCACATCATACATTGTAGCTGGATAGTGTTGATTTATTATTCATAAAACTTTGTGTTTCACAATGATACACAGGTTGCGCTAATGTTTCTCTCAATTTTTGTCAACAAGACGCAAATTTTTGTCATTTTTTATTCAGTTTTGTCAAACACACGAAAGTGGGCGTGGTTTATGCATTGACAAACGTTTTTCACCCGTTTTGTCAATTTTGTCAGTGACAAGTTGACAAAATTCAAGAATTTCTCTCAACGGGAAGCTTTTTACAAACGGTCAACTGCATTTGAAAGCTGATAAAATTTTCTTTCATATCATCATATTACTTACCAGATTGTTCCGCAGCAACCATCGAAAAAAAAGACATTTTGTCAACTGACCGGTTCAAAATGATAAATTTGATGCTATCAACACGAGATTCCAGAGAGCATAACTCTCCGAAAAATATAGATATCAGATATCGAGCTACTTTTTTTTTTGTTTGTGCACGTTTTTTTCCGCTGAAGCCAATGAGCTAGCACTCTATTCACTTTGAATTCATACTTTTCCGGTACACCGTGTGAAGCGCTATACAAGAAAATTTCCTGCAAAGTCACCCTGGCCTGCAAAGTCACCCCGATTGACGGTACTAATCATTATATATAACCCACTTTTCTGAAGGCCACAATAAATTGTAATCATCATCATCATGAACTTTCAAACATTTTCCAGTTCCAGCAGCAGTATTACTATCTCCAAATTGAAGTTTCTGTTTCCGAGGTCGCTTAGGTGGTAAAGTAGAGCAAGTTTCTGATGATTGTACTGAAAAGGTGTCGTCATCAGTTGTTGAACTTAACTTGTTTGCTTCCTCCAAATTTTCCAAGTCTACAATCACAAACATCTAAATTCAAGAAATTAAATCCAAAGTACAAACAATAATAATATACTTACCAAAATGAGCATACACCTTCTTCAGTTTTACTTCTTGCCATGTGATCTTCACCCGCCTCATTTTTATTGGATCACTTTTGCGCGGAATACTTATTTCCAAGGTACCAATCTCTATGCGCCTTTCAATTATTATATTAATGATGTTCATTGCATCTAAGGCTGCTCCAACCAATGGATACATTACGCGACCAGTTTCTAAGTCAACCCACATTTTCAGAGCTACATATCGTTTGCTATCCTTTGTCTTCTTGTCACAAATCACAAGTAGATCCTTTGGCTCGATGTTACCCATTGAAAAACCAACATAATCTTTATAATGAGAATAAATTCCTCTGACTTCGACATATGCTTTCTGCAGCTCACATTGATTCTCAGCTTTCTCTTGGGATTCGACCATGATGAAATTATATAGAATTGACCTGGAAGAAATAGAAACAATGTACATTCACAAATATCTCAACATTTTATTTACACAGTATGCAACATATCTCATCAGTTTTCAATACCCACTTTGCATCACTGTATTTTTCTCATACCTTTTGTGGAATGTAGTGATGCATGGTGAGCAACAAATATGTACTAGGTATGTATTACTCACACTCTTAAGTTGTATAGAATTGAACGCAGAAATTTGAAAATTAGGATTTCCAAATGATTTCAGATAAGTTCTGTGTTTGTGTGTTATTGCTGATGAATATTTTCTACCTAAGTGATGATCGGATTTACTTAATCTGAAAGAGGATTATTAATAAAAAGTTTTATAAATTTTGTTGAATCAAGCCCAGATATTTCAATATAACATGAATTTACAATACCTATATTCTTATATTAGCAATTATATAGAATCTGTACAATTGAATTGGGATTTAGGCTGAAAGAAGAGTTGTGATCAGTTTTAAGCAAATATTTTCAAATTCATAAGAGAAAATTATCAGAATGGAAAATATATTATACCTATATTATATTAGTGGAGGTATTCAATGCACGCTAGTTTTGCATCACCATCTACTGGGAAGACAAAACATTTTGCCTTCAAATTACTGAGGAAATTTATTAGTACAAAAGGCAGTTGATGTATCAATTATATAGGTCATTCCTTTACTTGTAGAGGAGCAAAACTGTGATGCAAAAACTGGCTGCAACTTTGTAAAACATTTTCCAACCAGATAGATTTCTCCTGAATTTTTGTCTTGCAAAATTCGCGTCAACTGCATGTAAATATCTTGGCCACAAACACTCATGACACAATAACAGTCAGATCCATATGTTCTCAAAAGAAATGTTTGAATTTCTTTAAAACGTTCATGCTGAACATTGGCAACATCAAAGTCTTCATCCAATTCCCCAACTTTGTAACATAATTTTGGTTCTTCAAAGTATTCAGGAAGACAATCTTGAAGGTCGCAACTGTCTGTTACAAATAGATCGGTAGCAAGACGATCACTAAAATTATTCACAACTTGCTTCAGGGGCTTGTAGCCACTTTTTACATATCGCTTAATTTGACCAAGAATACTTTTATAAGGAAAATTGCTGAAGTCATCTAAGGGTCCAAATTCCTCATAGTCATCAGGTAAATGCCATAAACTGTGAACGTTATACACTGCAAATTCTTTTCCATACAAAGAAACACCACTTGTTATGAATTCCTTTATCAGAATCCGAGCATTATCAGCAACAAATTCAACATAGGGTCTCCTTCTTTCATCATCTTCATTATAGGGAATTTTTTTTGCCATTGCTCGGATAGCGGCTGCAAGGAAGCAAAAATTTTCATAGTACTTCAATGGTAAAATATCTTTAAGCACAAAAGCTCCAATGTACAATAAAAATATCCGATATTGTGTTCCCTTGTAATTAGATAAAAATTCAAGCGTTTCTGGAATCCGCTGAAACTCATACTGTCGCCGCACTTGACTAATTATGGCATCAAAGATTATCTTGTTTTCATTAGAAAGAATGTCAGAGTTGTCATTCCATATATGCATCAACTTCTTCATTATGCCCAGTAGTACGCAGTGCAAATAGTCAATTGGTACTTGTTTCACCAAATCCACAGACAATGCAGTTAAAATTGTAAAATGACGACGAAAATCTTGTTTTCTGGCTCTCTTAATTTGTTTTCGAGTCATCAATTCAGGAATGGAAGGCTCAAGTACATGTACATCTTCATCACTGGAGTACTTCTCAGAATTATAATCTGAATCATCTGCGTCATGTTCTAACTCTTCATGCATATTAATGAATTCATCCTGAGAACAATGTGCTTTCTCATCACAATATGGAATATGCACATCATTTATTCCTACTTTCAAGTCGGAATGAACTTTCTTCTTGGAACAAAAATTAAGAAAGGACAAGGCTTTGATTCCTCGATTACGACTAGTAGACTTGCTCGAATAACCTTTCCTGATGACAGATCGACCTACAACATGACACTTAGTACACGGTCTTTTTGAATTATGAGATTTCACACCTAACACGTACGCTTTTGCTGGTGCATCAAAAAGCATTTTATGTAGAACTAATCTGTGTGTCTGGCCATGTAATACAATACCATGTTTTTTCAGTTTGATCAATTCTTCAACAAAAGGTTTCAGGTACAAATTGCTACACTTGGGTTTCTTCTTGCCGGCATAAAGAGCTACTGGAAAAACCTTCCTCTTATCCACACGGCATAGTATTGGCCATAGATCAAGAGCACTGCTGCGGTACATCGATGTTTACTGACAGTCTTATAGTATTTTTGGAAGGATCATATAATTTGGCTTTAGAAAAATTCATTACATTTGAAACTCCAAAATATGCCATGTCATCTGGATGAACTTTGTACAACGTGTATTGCAATCTGGGTGGCAATAAGCTTCGAAAATTTTTCTTCAGCTTCTTCTGAGTTTCTGGTTTTATTGTTCTCAGTAATTTAAGCACGTCATCTTTGGCTTCGTGCGTCATTCCAGTATGTTTAATAAATACAGACTGCACATCTTTCAACTGCCGATCAACCTCACTGTCATGGATCTCATCATCTTCCGTGGAATCGGAAATTGGATCATCATCAGTTGAAATACTTTCATTATTTATTGACCCCAATTCAGTCTCAAGTACTTGTAGGTCAAGCTCATTTGGTTTTGGATTGTCAATGAATTCATTACACATTTCAAGTGCATCATTATCATCATATCTATACATTTCAGGTATATCAATCATTTCAATAGGCGCATCATGATATTCTATTAATTCAGGAATTACAGGGGAAGTATCATCATCAAATATTTCTTCCTCAGAAGTGTACACTAATCCACAGCCAGTATGAAGAATGGAATGATCCATTACTTCTACATCAGCATTAGGTATTTTGGAATTGTTGGAAGGCACATTTTGCGTAAATTCATCTGCACCTTCATAATCTGGTGCCATATTGGGAGATATGATAGGAGCTCTTTTTGGACTTGAAACGCAATAGTTGGTAGACATGGTAGAGGGAGATATTCTTGGACTTGGGATGCTATTATTGAATATAGTGTCCGAAGAATTCTCACTGCGTAACTTTTCCAAATACATAGCAGCGTCAGCCATCTTCAACATAAATTGATCAAGAGAAATATGATGAGCGCTCAAGTACTTAATAGCACTGACTTTATATCATAAATTGCATAACAAATTATAGTCAAAGTTAGTATAGCAACAACCCAATACCTATGTCTAAAAATTTATAATGAGATATTGATTCTAAAAGTGATCTTTATAGTGAGACTGATGCTTGACTTGAATTTGTATGTACTTGGAAAAAAAAATCAGTAGTGTGACAATCATTTTAGAAATCAGCATTCAAAATTCAATTATATCTACTGGCATACTTAGATGAATATTCTCAATTTTCTTGATTCCAATAAGTATTTTTGGATTTGTTGAGTTGAAGCTAAAGTATCATTGACTGTGAGTTAATTTCATATATAATGGTAATTAGTATACGTGCACAATTGCTCTCATAAGCTATACACCTTAAAGAGTGAGCAATTTTGAAAAACTAACTAAAATTCTAATATTGTTTCTTACTGCTCACATACCTATCTACCAATAATTCAACACTTCTTTCACTCCAAAGTATCTCCAAAGTTATAGAATCATAATACAAGACTCTTGAAACAATGCCTTTAAAACCCACTGAATTGAAAATCTTATTACATCCGGTAGCAGGTCACGGTTCATCTGTTCTAAAAGAGGCCAAGCGCGAAAATGGTGGTGGTTGGTGGCGGCACATTTTCAAAATTTTCCTCATGCGCGGAGATTCATTGAACTTAGCGGAAGGTGGATTTTTATGGGAGAAAGATGATAGGAAAAGGGAAAGAAAAGAAAACAAGAATTTTTGATTTTTTCTATTTTTCTATTTTCTTACGTTGTTGAGCATATGACAATCAATTATCTCACTATTTCATTTCAAATGTTTCAATCTCAGGCAAATCCTCAACAATCAGAATTCGCTCAACCCTACTACATATCGTTATATGAGGGCGTTTTGTTTACTGTATACTGTGCACATAACTAATGCATATTTTCTATAATATGAAAGCCTTTGAAAAGAAAAAAAATTGAGAACACAATACCGCTTCTGCTCGTTGTCTGTATAATTTCTCTTGTTTCTCTTTCTCTTTTTTATGATGCCGCCACATAGACCAGTAAGAAACTGAACGCTCGCGTACAACATACTTTTTTTCAACACAGCGGTCATTATTAGAACTCATTGTAGGAGCTGAAAGAATAATTATAAAATTTCTTATAACTTCAACTATTTATAGGGATCATTATTACAGTAGGTGAAATGAAGTGTGACACAAGAATGGAGGATTGATTTAGTATTTTTCTCTTTCTCAAAAAAGAAGAAGAGAAAAAATGGCAAGTGAGCCAGCGAAAATGAGAACACCATGTCAAATAAAAAAAGAGAGGAATACAAGAATTTCTAGAGATTGAATCATTTTCTCAAAAAAATTAAAATAGCGAACAGATTCTCCAACAATTTTTATTCGTTCTTGTCGGCATCTCATATGAATAGAGAGCAGTAGAGAAGCTGGTGTGACAACCTTTCCCTTCTTTTTACCTGAACCTAAAACAGGAGCAACGTCTCGATAGTATCACGTTGCGGAACGTTGTTCCACTACCAGGTGTTCTCACAACCAGGTAATCACGTGTACTAAGCCTCGACATGTACTGAGCTATACCTTAACGTGTAGTTTTGACATGTGAATCCATGTGCATGATCAACAAGCGTCAATGAGTTCTGAGCTCTGCTGCACAAAAGGGAATTGCTGTACATTATCTAAAAATCACAGTCAAGAGAATTTCATCTACCTACAGAAAATTACGAAAATACGAAGACTTGAATGAGAAACTGAAACTAGGTAGTCTCTTGAATATTACTCAATTTTAAAAGAAATGTTTGATACGGTGAAGCCATTTTTTGACATTGATTCTAGTTCCTCAGACAAAAATTATTCCACTTACGTATCAGTGAAAACGTAACACAAAAATTATTTCTTCTCCCATCAACAATGTGAAAGAATATTTCTTCGTAAAAAGTGATAAGAAGTTCATTTCATCTTTCCAGAACACATAATTACAAAGCAACCATATTTCAAATGGAAAATACCATTTTTTTGTCGGTCGAACTCACACTCCTCAGAAAAAAAAACAAGACAGAAAAAAAATGTACTGACACAATAAAATAATATTGGAGATGAATAATCTTCGAAGTTAGGAGCCATTCTAATTGAAAGCGCTGAATTTTTACTACCTACCGTGCCTGTAGAAATTTATTGCATCCCGGTAGAAATTTGTTGCGTTCAACGATGAGTATTTTTTATCCTTCCCCGGCTAACAGGAAATGAAAAATAATATTTTTCAAAGCAGAAATCGTTGTGATCTAACTTGGATAGCCCCTGAGCAAGTAATGCGAAAAACTAAATGTAGCGCGCGACTCATGATAATCGACACACGAAACTCTCACAATCGTAGTTTCAATAAAAAAATGCTGAGTGAGATTATCGTACACAACTTTTATCGATGAAGGATGAAGATTTAAAATTGAGTAAATTTAATATTACGCACGCGTACGCGATGGAACGCTCTCGATCGGACGCTCTCGCAAGATAAATGCTGATGAAGATTTAAAATTGAACAAATTCAATATTACGCATACGCGTATACACGCCGAACGCTCTCGGTGTAAGATTTAAATTCTACCGGTGAACAATGAAAGAAATTGAAGTTTTATTATAATTCAGATAATCTAGGCAATGGGTGCTTTGAGAATTTTGTACGTCATTTCTGAAAAAACAATTGTACGGTACATGCATTTTTCAGAATGGTGACAAAAAAATCATACCTGTACGTACCTATATTTCGAGAACGCCTGATTAAAAATTGGTGGGTGTATCGAAGTGCTTGATCATATATAAACAAAATTCTGTAGATATAATCGGGTTTAACGAAACTTGATTCTGTTTCTTATCGTCCGCAAGATACGCCAAGAGCGCTTGATGCTCGCGGCGAAGGAATTTGAAATTCGATAAAACTGAAGAAATCTTCGGTTTCCATAATTAAATTACGAATGGTCGAATGAAAGGGGGAAGGAAATCACACGCACGTACAAAATCTACTGATCGTTGAAAATTTCTATCCTCAAATAAATTTGGATACCAGTAACAACATGAATGCGCTAGATTTCATTGTCTATACTTACAGCTATTTCACCGGAACTCGATCTTAATTCAAAACTTGCGATCTTCAAACAAATCTTTGAACAAAACTCGCGTATCTTCAAATGGAAACGGAACTGAATTCTGAAACGGATTTAGAACGTGTTACATATCGTATGCAGAATTAAATTGACGCTCATAACAAATAAAATGCCTACAGAGACAATTTGTACACGATGGAATTCTCCGCATACCATTACCGGTATTACAGTTCATTCAAAATCAACCAGCTAGGTATCCTGATCAAGATGGAACACATTTCTTCGAATACGTTCATTAATTTATGTACCCACAGTAGGTGTAAATGTGAGGTACTGGGACATGATGAAAGTTCAAAAGTTGACAGGTCAAGGTCATTCACCCCTGCGTTCGACATCTCGGTCGGTCGGCACGTGGTCGGCATGTGCACGTGCTATACTGACACGTTGAAACGTGCTCCACGTGCTCATCATCGCCGTTGGTCCGTGTGCGCGCGCCGCCTACTTTTTCTTAGCCTAAAATAAATAAATAAATAAATAAATAAATAAATAAAATATATTTGCTAGCCTAGGTTTCGAACCTTGTACCTTTGACTTGGGAAGTCGGTACACTATACGTTTGGCCGCTCGGCTGCGGATAAATAGTAGATATTTTTTCTCGTATTTATATTTCTCTCTTGTGTACCTATACGTACGTGTACGTACAATTTTATGATAATCAATTGATTAATTAATTAATGATCGATTAATTAATTAATTAATTAATTAATTAAGTAATAATCGTAGATGTATCTTTTTTTTCCCTCCTTTATGTTGGAGTTTGCGACAAGTTTCAACTTGTCTCTTATTTATTCGCTTTGAATAAATAATTGCGTGTTTTAGAGAATTAGGGGTGGCCCTGAAAAGGGCCGTTTTAAAACTATCTAATGCTATCGTATATTATACTAATTACTCCGGAAAAAATAACATCTACGTCCCATTCTTATGTTCAATGCTCTCTCTAGAGCATCTTTCATTGCTGGAATTCCACCACATAAATAGTCAAAGAGAAGTTTCATTTCTCTCCACTTTAGTAAGCGAGGAGCAATAATAATGTTGATTACATCACGTGAATAATAAAGATCTTTCACGACAAAGAACGTTTTGAAATATTTCTCATCGAGATTTATGCATAAATTACGTATGAGATTTCGAATTATTTCAGGATGATAACAGATATATTCATCTCGCTTTCCATAGAGTCGCATGTTCAAAGGACTATCCCGATTTTTCTCTTCGCTGTAAAATTGTACTATCCACCCAGATAATTGACAAAATGTAATAAAATGTCTTTCTTTTGGTACATATGTACGAATTTTAAGGCATTGTGGAGCGTATTTTCTAAGAAATGAAGTACTCCTTCTTTGTTTAAGTCGACGCGTCTCATCACACATACACCCTATATGGTCTGTACCAATATTCCTGAATATTTTTCTGAGACATAATTTTTGTAAGCTCTTTGGTTGTCGTAAAATTGTACTCGGAGTCATTTTCACTGAGTCAAAGAAGAATGAAGAATGAACAGTAGGTATAGGCCTAAGTTTCTGTTGTCGGATTGACAAAAAAATCGAGTCTCCTCCTACAATATGAGTGGTGGCAAGTTGAAACTTGTCTGGCGACTAGACCAACCTTTTTTTTTTTTCTCCTGCCGAACACACACTATAGTATACTGTATGTACCTTGATTCTTTTTCGTGGGTACATCTCATTCTTGATGACAATGTGTCGGTTCTGGGAAATACTTGCTGGCAAGCTATTTTTTTTTAATCCCTAATGATATTATGTTCTCGATCAAGATGCGAATTTCTGATGTTGCCTTTCGAAGTTCCGAGGAAACATTAATTATTATAGACCGCTTCAAAAAAGAAAGGATGCGAGTATATGACATCTATCAATTCACATCTCTTCTTGGGTAGTCCGCGGTATGTGAGTTTTCATCTGTTATCAGTAAGGTCGCATGTACGAGTCGAATTTATTAATAGCCTACGCGATATCCTTTCACAGTTTCAAGAAAAACACACCGGACGCTTACAACCCTATTGTCAATAGTACCTAAGTACCTATGTTCTCATTCTGGTTAATTAACCTACCCGATCGCCTTCACCTACCTACGCGATCACCTTTTCGAAGTTCCGAGGAAACATTAATTATTATAGACGCTTCAAAAAGAAAGGATGCGAGTATATGACATCTATCAATTCCCATCTCTTCTTAGGTAGTCCGCGATATGTGAGTTTTCATCTTTTATCAGTATGGTCGCATGTACGAGTCGAATTTATTAATAGCCTACGTGATATCCTTTAGCAGTTTCAAGAAAACACACTGGACGCTTTGAAAACTTTATTGTTATTGTACTTGTAGGTATCTCTTCAAGGAAAAAGGGTTGCTAGTATATCCAAATACCTGTGGTGCGCGCGAACTTATACACGGTGGGCGATCATCCTTTACCAGTAATTTCCAAATCGCGGCTCGTGTGTATGGGAATATAGTCAAATACCTGGGAGGTCTTGTATTGTCTGAGAATTTGAGGAAATGTAATGTAATTGCGACACAAATCTTCCCATATTATGAGAATCCGAGAAACTGTCATCTCATGATAGGTGGTGTCACCCAATAAGATTGTAAGTCCTTTAAAGAAACTGATTTGGAAGGAGATTATTGGTCATCGGTAAATAGAAATACAAGTCGAAGTATTTCATTGGAAAAACATATTTTTGGTATAGGGTGAGATGAAGGCTGGATTTGTAAATAGTAAGTTACTTGTTTGATCAATTTAGAGACTTAAATCAGTTCAAATTATCTCTTCAAGTTCTCAAGTTGAAAAGTAGAAGCGATAACATGACCGTATTTAATCGACAAAGTTTGTTGCCAATCGCCTTAACGATTTTATTCAATGATTTTTCGGATTTAAATATCGCGGCTACAATTAAAATTTTCGAAAAGATAATTTTTGGTTTTAAGTTTACATCTGAATTCGATCGTAAATCCGTGAATAACATTTTTGAAGTGTACAACGAATTGGAAAACGATTTAGATCGTTTTACCTGTATATATTTTTTAAAACAGGAGATGGGTTTCTAAACCCACATCTTTCTTTATACCATAATAAGAAACCTCATTTCCTATAAGAGTGTCTCTATCTACATGAACTAGTTTAAACTGGTTGAAGAGTGTCTCTATCTATATGAACTAGATTAAACTGGTTGAAGAAAGAAGAAACTTATTTTTTTGGAATATTTTATTGATATGTTCAAAGTTTTACATCTTATAAGATAGGTTATCTGCTAAAATAATTATCAGGCATATTGTCTCCATACTGTAACCAGTATTTTAGATTTTTTCTTCTCTCGACCGATCACAAATGTGACCTGAAGTAGTTTAGGGGACAAGTTCCTTTTCATCGATCCAACTATTTTCTTTGTCGGGGAATCCTAACCACTTTACCAATACTTTATTTTTCTTACGTTCGAGTACTTTTTCAATTAGAAAAACATCTTTATATTTTGTACGTGAGATTTCTTCTGAATAGAATCCACCTTTTATTGGATGTCCATTCCAGTCAACAAGCTTATAGGTCACTGGACATGTCTTACAGACCTCAACAATACGAAATAGTTCTGTTGACCATCCTGGATAGTAACTTTTCTCAAAAACATGACGTATTTTTGATATTTGTACCCAGTCTCCAACCTTAAAGTTGACTTTCCCACGTTTCTTGCTGGCGTGAATTTTATTGTGAATATCTTGTAAATATTTCCCATCTTCTAATGTGAGATTAGCCGGGGCTCGCTTTATAGTTCGATGTACGGTAGAATTATATTTTTGGATTAGATCATCTAATATATCAATCCATCGAAAAGAGCCATTTGCAGAAAACTCGCGAAACATCTTATTCTTGAGTGTTCGATTAAATCTTTCGCAGACTGATGCTTTAACATTTGAAAATGTGCAATACAATGATATGGGTGGGTCAAAATCAGTTGTGAGAGTTTCCTTAAAGATTTTACTCATAAATTCGGTTCCAGCATCGGTGTGTAGAAATCTCGGCGGTACTAGAAATTTTTTTGGGCAAGAAATTAATGCCTCGCTAAAAGCTTTTGCTACTTCTTCCCCAGTTTTGGTTTTTAATTTTTTTGCCCAAGCAAACTTGCTAAAAACACATATTATAGTAAAGATATAACAATAATCATCATTTTCATCTGAATAAAGCCTCAAATCGCATGTCGGCCTCAAATAGGTCTCTGTAGCCTAGAGTGGTGACGTGTCGTCTAGGATAATGCAAACGTACAGGTTTATGTAGCTCATACGCCACTTCTCTCTTCTCACTCATATTATTAATAAATATAACCCTCTTCGCGGAGTTCTTCCTCAATTGCGAGAATTTGGTTCTGAACAGATGAATTACCAGCCTTTTTTGAGGAATGTAGGAGCAGCAATCTTTCCACAAGCTCGTTTGGGTCGTTCCAGAATACAAATTCATGATTTAACTTGGAAATCTTCCTATTTATAACTTTTTTCTGATCAAAATGTTCTAATCCAGATCCTCTTTTTGGTGTAGATGAAGCCTGTCTCGCGCGGATTGATCTTACCATATCTCTCAATTCACCTACTGTAGTAGTATTATCTCCATCTTGAATTGTATCTTCCCAAAATGTTGATGAATCATCTTTATTAGGTGTACTCGAAGCAAAATTTAAATTTTGAATAGTCTTTTTCGAAGGTGCTCCAGTAAATAAGTTTTTTATGATTGTTCTATACTTATGACTTCTCTGATCTTTAAAAGTGCCTTTCTTTGAAAGATGTACTTTTGTATCCACCAACATATCACAATATGCTTGTATATCTGCGCCAGTATAATTTTCAGGGTTTTTTCTTGTTAAAAGAGAGACAAGTCCCTTTGTATACTCGTACTCTTTACCTTTCAAAACAATTACATTCTTTTTGAAAGAAACAGGAAAATTTCCCAAATACCACTGTCCATCCTTATATTGTATACCAAAACTTCTATCTTCAGCTTCAATGTTGGGTATGGTGTACTCTTCATTATCATCACCATCTTTTTTTTCCTTTTCTTTGGGTTTAGAAAGTGAAGGCATTTTATCTAATATAGGTTTATACCTTTTCCCTTGCTGATATTGAAAATTAGCCTCTTTTTGTTTAAGTAACTGATACTTTGCGCGGATAGCATCAGTTAAATCACTCAAACGCGACTTAGTATGGAGTTCTTCTTGGGAAGCCATAACAAATAATAATAGAAACTTCAAAAATTAAGGTATTATATACTTGTCAAAACCTATCCTATACCGTCCTTCTTTTAAACCGTTTTCTTTATTGATTAAAAGACATCCAAACGGATTATCATTCCAGGCTAGACTACACATTTTAGAAAAATCTGTAAAAGACATATCAGGAGATACGTGGTCATTGTATATATGTTTTTGGTTTAGTACGTCTGTTTTATAGATTAATAAGAGATTAGAATTTTCGCGTACCAGATGCTTCTCTACTTGGGCATAACTCTGGGACAATAGCACTGAGTCACAATTTTTATGACGTCCCATAGAGAAGTACTCTTTTATATGACTTCTGGGTTCACAGGCGACGTCATCAAAAATCATTATACTAAATGGCCGCACTTCATCAGGGGAGGGAATAGATTCATTGCTCGAATACATAAAAAAACCTATCTCTGGTAGTGTTTTCATTACAGCAGCTAGTTCTTCGTATTTTGGCTGATAAAGAGATTTGCTAAAAAGATATATATTCTTAAAAGTTACACCATTTTCATCGTATATTAGGGATAAAAGGGCGCATGTCTTTCCACAATTACTAGGTCCAACAATTAATCCACGAATATCTTCTTTGGAAGTAATTTACTATTACGATACACTTCACTACTGTCTTGACCATCTTCGAGTTTCACCTCCGTAATAGGTAATTTAGTATCAGACTCTACAACCTTCATTATTATATAGACGTGATGTCACCATTATATCAAAAGAAAGACTTTTCTATCCCATTATCCACAAGTATTTTTATAGGAAAATTATTTATTCGATAGTTCCAAAAGAGTTATCCAGTTTAGATTTTACATTGGCAAAATTAAATGAATTCAATTTTACACAAGCGCAAATATTCACTACATTCTCTAGGTTATAGCATTTGCATTCTTCACAATCTTCATCACAGAAGCAATAACATTTGATATTACGAACCATTGGGAATGAAATCTTTGCAAATGAATATCCTTGATCTGTAAGCTGTTTTCCATTATATGTCATGAATAGAGTTTCTTGCTGGAATTCACGATACTTTGGCCAACTTGCGAGTAATGGATAAGCATATCGCGGTGGTAAATGTACTTTGATATCATTATCCAATTGAAGCATAACCGATTTTCCATAAGGTGTATCCACCCAAAATACTTTTTCAACAGTATAAATTAAATTTTCTTCCAAGGCATCAATTCTTGAGAAAGACATTTTTAACAAGTGACTTGCTCCGTAGCTAGAACACGACTGAAGTAGCAGTGGCTAGTTTAGTCCTCTAACCACGAACAGTGTCCAACCAGCTTTCAATTGTAGGGTTCCATTGTAGTCTGCTCTCTAGTTCTAGGACAAGTTCTTGAAATATGCGTTTATACCCCACTGATCTTATCTCGCTGTCAATCAACTTGCAGATGGTAATATCAGGAATTCTACTGGCATATGTGGTATGTTTAGGTAACATTCTCGAGGGAAGATTAATCAACATCATTTCAAAAGAGCCGAGATCCATTGATATATAGGTATTATAGTCATCTCGAGAATGAATAGTATCAATACAATAATATATAATCCGGGTGTGGGTGTATCTAGCATAGGCGCTGTAGTTGGAGAGTACTTTAGTCTTATACCTGAGAGTAACCCCAAGACATCGTATTTCATCAAATGTAGCGTAGGTGATATGGTATTTGAAAATGTACATCTTACAATCTTGTATTGGTATAGAAGCTGTACCTTGAAATTTCCATTGTCCTTCCAAATTCCATCTCTTTCTTTGTCATCATTTCCGTTGAATAAAGCGAGAAACTGTAGAAATTCACAACATTCCATCTTCACCGAATGAATTTGCTGGTCAATGATTAATGTAGCGTGGTAGGCGTTATTAGGGTCCATTCCGAGAAGAATTGTAGTTGTGGGAGATGACACTAAACGATAAATACTATTTAAAATTAACGCCATTTCGAGGCAACATAACACAGCATACTAAACTGGTTGCAAGTTGAGACTTGAATTCTTCTTCTTCTTCTAATCCCCTCTCCAAAAAGGAGCACATAGTGTTACAGACACCTGCAAAAGATATTTCAACTGTCATTGTGTATTTTCTACTTCTTGCAGGAGAACGTTAGTTTGCGCTCTGTGTGATTTTAGAATGTCTTCCAACAAGAAGAATAATAAAAGACCGAGTCTCTTGATGAAGAGCCACCAAAGTAGGTTTTAATTTTAAGAAGAAAAATGAATGATATAAGTTACAAGTATACACATTTATATTTGTATTTATAGAAAAAAAATACGACTTGATGACGAACCTAGTTCAAGTGTTTTGGCTTTGGGGACAAGAAATGATGGAGCGGCAATGTAAGTTTTCAATTTCTAGGAAAAAAATATGAAAATAAACGTATATAATCTAATTGCTCGTGGTTTTAGGGGTGATGACGTGGTTTTAGGGGTGATGACGAACCAAGTCCAAGTTTTTTGGCTTCGGGGATAAGAAATGATGAATCGGCAATGTAAGTTTTCAATTTCTAGGAAAAAAAAAAATGAAAATAAACGTATATAATCTAATCTAATTGCTCGTGTTTTAGGGGAATATGATGTGGTGGCAATGTACCTGGTCCAAGTTTTTTGGCTTCATCGACGAGACATGATGAATCAGCAGTGTAAGTTTTCAATTTCAAGAAAATAAAAGGAAATATTATATATAATCTAATTATTATATTTATTTATATTTCAGGAATTCGCAATCTAGTTCATCATCATCATCGCAGTCAAGAGGGAATAAAGAGTAAGTATTCTTTTATCTATACATATCTCCCTCCCTCCTCCCAAAATTCAAAAAATTGTTTTATTTTAGGATGAAAGTTTGTGACATTTGTAAACACGAGTATAGGAAAGGGTTTTTCCATTCCCATACTCTGTCAAATGCGCATAAGCAGGCCATTCTTTTCGAACAAAACCTCTTGGAAAGAAGTCACCCAAAGTATGGTTTTATAAATGAAAAATCGTATGGAAATCGGCACATCTTGATAATATTCCCCAATTATATTGACTATATGAAATTGATGAAGGCTTACGAACATTCCCAACCTGCTTCATCCCGTTGTCCACCACCAGCTCTGATTCCAATATCGCATCTCAATTCAAATACACCTCCTCTTCAGCATATTGATGACTTCCTAATGTTTCATAAAGAGGGGGTTATATCAAGAATTAGAGATTTGTTGGAGGAACATAATTCATTAAAAGCTGCAGTATTATGTAAAAAAACATCGGATAATGAGATAATGACTACAAACTTTGCAATGCGTTCTTGTGGGCATGAAATTCTAAAAAGTCTTAATGTAAATGAATGGTTTGATGAATTAATAGATGTATTTAAAACTAAGTATGAAACAAACGAGCATATGGGCTCTAATTGGTCACTCCATTCTTTTACAGATTTAGAACTTATTCTAAATCGCTTCTGCCCTCTTTTGGCCTCTTCTTTCATACCCCTACACCCAGCACTGATGAAAAAACAGGCAGTAATCAACATAAGAAATGATGATAACCGATGTTTTTTCTATTCAGTTGCCTGTAAATACCTCGAACCCTCTGTTCCCCACAAAGAGCGCATGTATCATTATACTCCTAATTTGTTAAGTAATCTTAATTTTAATGGTATGGATATGCACGGCCCGACTAATTTTAATGAAATATCTATTTTCGAGAAAAATAACGAATGTTCAGTTAATGTTTACGGTATCACCAATTCAAAAAAGAATCCGAGTGTATATCCTTTACGTATTTCAAAGAAATATTATAAGGATAAACACTTTGATTTATTATTTTTATTTGATTTATTATTTTTATTCGATGAATACCGTCAACATTACTGCTACATTAGGAATCTGTCGGCGTTGGTTAGATCCCAATTAAATCATAGAGGGTATAGTTTACACATGTGTCGATCATGCCTCCGTCATTTTCGTTCTGAAAAATATCTCGAAAAACATATGACCTTATGCTGTAGTTATCGACCAGTAAAACCTCAAATGCCTAGGAAAGACGAGAATGATTTTATAGAATTTGGTTTAAAAAGGATGAAGATGAAAATGCAGATTCCCTATGTTATCTATGCTGACTTTGAGTCTTCTCTCTGCCCAATCCCTCCTAATTTCAATGATGAATCTAAAACTATAAAAACCCATTTACACAAACCTACCAGCTTTTCCTATTATGTTGTTTCCCGAAATTTGGAGGATAAAATTGACTATCAACCCATTGTATATCGTGGTCCAAATGCGTTGAAGATATTTTGGGTCATGATAGAAGATGAAATCCGAAAAATTTCAGCTATTCTGTCAAACACCTACCCTAAAATTATTGATCCGCAAGAAGAACGGGAATTAAAATCTACTCCAAATCCTATATGTCATATTTGTGAGAAACCAATAGTCAATATAGATGATATGGTTTCTGATCATGATCATCTCTCATCTAACCTCAGATCCCCAGATGATCCACGTCCCCCTTCCAATGTGCGTGGTTTAGCGCATAATGAATGCAATCTAGCTTTCCAAATTCCTAAATTTGTTCCCATTATATTTCATAATGGTTCCAAATATGATTTTAAACTCATTGTTTCATCTTGCGTTGAAGATAATATACCCACATTTAGTGACAAAGATTCAGATTTTATCACAGATGAGCCATCTGATGATGATGATGATGATGATGATGATGATGATGATGATGATGATGATGATGATGATGATGATGATGATGATGATGATGATGATGATGGGCATATTAATACTCATAGGCAATTTAACAATGAGGTTGATATATTTACAGAGGAAAGTCAACCTATCCATTATATTAATTTTGATAATTCTATTCCTAGAAATCAGTTCATCCGAGTACTGGCAACTAGTTTTGAAAATTTCATCTCATTCCAAAAACCAATAACTGAACGTATTTCTGCTCGGTTTATTGATAGTTTTCGTTTCTTAACAGATGGGTTGAATAAATTAGCTAGTTTGATTGATAAATCCGAAATGAAGCATGTTCGTAAGTATTATACGTCGGACGAGGAGTTTTCAATTGCTTCCTGTAAAGGTGTATTCCCTTATGAATATATTTCTTGTATGGAAAAATATGAGGAAGAACAGCTCCCAACTGCTGATCACTTCTTCAATACCCTTTCCGGGAAAAACATTTCAGAAGCTGAGTATATCTTTGCCCAAGATGTATTTAGAATCTTGAAATGTAAAAATTTGGGTGAGTACAGTGACCACTATCTCCGTATAGATGTCCTGTTGCTGGCCGATATTTTTGAACGTTTTCGTGATACCTGCTACCGGATTTATTCAATCGATGCGGCTCATTGTTATTCAGCGCCCAGCCTCAGTTTTAACGCAATGTTAAAGACCATAAAGAAACGAATTCCACTCATAACCCTCTATAATATGTATTTGCTTATTGAGAAGGGTATTTGAGGTGGGTTTTGTAATGTAAGCAAAAGATATCTAAAAGCAAATAATCGTTATATGGGGGAGGCATATGATCAAGCAGATAGTGAAAAATATATTTTATATTTAGATACTAATAATTTATACGGTCACTCTTTATCACAAGTTTTACCATATTCTAATTTCGAGTGGCTGTCAAGATCTGAAAAGTTGGATCTAATTCGAAATATTCAATATTGCCCCGATGATAATGATGAAGGATATATCCTAGAGTGTGAACTGTTTATTCCACAACATCTTCATGAAAAATTTGCCGACTTCCCTTTAGCCCCTGAACCAATCTGCTTATCCAACAAAAAGAGGGTACCTCCAAAACTTATATCATCACTCCATAGTAAGCATAATTATGTCATCCATTATCGTTATTTGAAGAAACTTTTGGAACAAGGTGTAGAACTTCTTGCTATTCATAGTGGTATTAAATTCCATCAGTCAGCTTGGATGGCGGAATATGTTAAATTCAATACTGACCTTCGGAAAAATGCTAAAAATGAGTTTGAAAAGAATTTCTACAAATTGATGGTAAATTCGTGTTATGGTAAGATGCTGGAGGGATGCAGAGGTAAACGTGATTTCCACCTTGTATATAACCATCACCTAGTCCAACGATGGATAAATAAGCCTAATTTCAAATCCTCTGTGCTTCTAAATAAAAAATCCAACCTCCATCTTATTGAAATGAATCGTGTGAAAATAACCTTTGATAAGCCTATTCATTCTGGGATGAGTGTTTTAGATATTTCTAAGGCACACATGGCAGATTTCCATTATAATGTCATGAAGCCCCTCTTTGACGAATCTATTGACGAGAGTATTTACCTTGCTTACACAGATACTGACTCTTTCATATATGAAATTGTAACAAATAGAGATTTGTACACGATTCTACATCAGAATAAATCTCATTTTGATTTTTCCAATTATCCGCGTGAACATTTTTGTTTTAATATAGAGAACAAAAAAGTTTTAGGAAAATTCAAGGATGAAGCAAATTCGAGAATTATATCTGAGTTTGTAGCATTACGACCAAAACTTTACGCGTTCAATTTCTTTGGTGGTGATGATAGTACCTGTGTAAAGAAGGCAAAAGGGGTTAAAAAGACAATAGTGAAAAATGAATTGGCTTTCTCCGACTATACCACCTGTTTGAAGTCTGGCACAACCAAGCATGTAACACAATTTACCATTCAATCTAAAAATCACGAGATTTATACTGTTGAGCAGTATAAAAAAGCATTGTCTAGAAATGACGATAAGAGGTTCATTCTCCCTGATAATATCCACACCCTTCCTTGGGGTCATAAGTTGATCCCTCTAGAAAAAGATATTGTCCTTTTAACGTCGCACCAAAAATACCTATTACCACCAATTATCCTTGATCATAACATTGAGGAAATACAGGAGTCACCATTAGATCAACTTATAGGATATCTTGAAAATGTGTAATCATTATTATTATTATTATCATTACAGATATAAGAAAAACTTTATATACACAATAAGCGGGATGGCTCATGACCCAAAAATATATGAGAGGTATATTAATTATAAGCTTATGGAGGATACAATTGAGAATGTTCACCCAAAGAAAGCTTGTTATTTGAATTCACCTATAAGAAAAATTGTTAAAATTGATGAATTACAAGTGGACACTATATATTGTGTCCTTTGTATTCATTTTCTAGATGGGGATATAATATGTGCATTGGATGATGCTATTATTAAAGTGGATAAATCGTTCGACATACATTCAAAATTTGTGCGTGTTGAATGGGGGAAATTAGTCCGCATAGAGCCAAGAATAACAAACTGGAGGGTTTGTTTTTGTACTTTTAAAACATGTAAATTATGTAATTGTTGTAGAATTCGCTCTTATGCATCAAATCTATGTTGTAAGTGTATTAAAGATGGTAGGATTAACGTTAGGGATATTGTATATCATTTAGAAGCCATTTACCACGCTCGAGATGATTGGTATCCCCATTAGTAATAATTTGCATTGATACATTTACTCTTTGTATTTAATTTGCATTTATTCATTTATTCTTTTTTCTTCGCATTTATTTTTCTGCATTTATTTTTTGCATTTATTATTATTTTTTTTTTTTTGCATTTATTTTTTGAATTTATTTTGCATTAATTTATTTTTTGTATCTATTTTGTATATAAATACTAGTTCCAACACCAACTTGTTTTCATTTCTCTTTTAGGTCGGGACTATATAAACGTCTTTGAGATGAGCGTTTCTTCATTCTATAATCAACCTTTGCATGAAAAGGAAGCTAGAGGTTTATTCAATTCATTGCTAAATAAATTAAATTTTGAATTGCATATTCCAGGCTATAATTATCTTGGTCCAGGAACTTAATACAAAGAGCGAGACGCACGTGGAGATAAGGGTATAAATTTACTGGACGAAGCTGCAAAAGAACACGATTTATTTTATTTAAAGAATAAAGATACAGCATCACGTCATTTAGCCGATAAAGTCCTTCAAAAAAAGGCTTGGAGTAGATTTACCTCGAAAGACGCAAAACTAGGTGAACGGAGTGTAGCCCTATTAACATCAGCAGCAATGAAAGCTAAACGTCATTTAGGTCTTGGCTTATCAACCAACTTACCAAAGAAACGTAAACGTTCGAACAAGAAGACAAAGAAGAAAGTTGGTGGAGGGGTGGCGTTTAAAACTGTTGTAAAAGGAATTAAAAAAGATGTAGGGGGTTTGGGTAAAAATGCTCCTTTAAATAAGGTAGTTTCAACAGCTCTCGCTTCTGCCCGAAGAATAACTCAAAAAAAGAAGGTGAAAAAAATTCCAAGAATTATACCTATACTAAAGAAAGGAGGAGCGTTAGCGTTATTGCCTATACTATCGGCTATTTCATCATTAGCTCCAGCTGTGACGGGTATAGGTTCTATAGTCAAAGTTGTTAGCGATATTATTGATGCTGAAAGGAAAATTTTTCCAGGTAGTAATAGTACAAAGGTTGGTAATGGGCTCTATTTAACTCCTTACAAAAAGAATGGATATGGCTTATATTTTCAATCTCAAAAAAACCGATGAAATATGTTCAGTGGGATAAACCTCTATCAAATCTCGACATTTTACAATTTATTAGTCGGTCTCCGCTGAAAAAGGTCTTTAGAGGGGTATTTTCACGGGATGAATTGACCTACTTAATACCGAAAAAGGGTATTGAAGCGGGTATTATTAATCTATCGAGAAGTTTTGAAGAGGGCACCCATTGGACAGCGTTCTTTAAACACAATACAAAGAATGTATGTTATTTCGATAGTTATGGCAACCTACCCCCTCCTATCGAGCTTGTCTGCTACCTACCTCGATGCGATATCTATTATAACATTCAACCTCGACAAACATTCGATAGTGTGATATGTGGACAGCTCTGTCTTGATTTTCTCCTAGAAGAGTATAGTTCTTGTCAAGTTGTTACGTGAAATGGCTACTTGCTGGGCAAAATTGTCAAAGAAACTTTATAAAGAAGAAGATTGGAAATCAACAATTACCAACCTTAATCTTATCCGGGAAGAAATTATCGAGATGAGAGATGTGCAAATTTTATATATCAACTGTATAGTAAATGTTGGAAGCTATCAGTATCGCGTGGTGTGCTATGTTGAAACTGCGCCCTTGAAGGAAGCCGAATATCAATTTCTGAAAGATTTTTGCCTCATGTGTGATTCGGTGTACGCTTGGGATATTACATATGAAACCATATTCCTCGAGAATTGGAAGCAACAATTCGAATTTTACGACCACTTTGATGAGCTTTGTATTGATTTTGGACATGATCCTCCGCATAAAATAGATATACGTGAAATTCGTAAGTTGAATTTACAAAATATAAATGTTGGGAAACTCAATTTTGATGATTTTAAAAACTATTTAGGGAATAAGAAGTGTGTAATAGAAGCTCTAACTGAATTAATTGATAATTATGGTGGTGATGATGATGATGATGATGATGATGATGATGATGATGATGATGATGATGATGATGATGATGATGATGATGATGATGATGATAGTGAATGTACGTGTAACAAATGTATTTGTAACAAATAAATACGATGATTTTTGCTTGAATCAGTTATACCTTTTCTTATTTTCATTGTGTAAGCACGTATATGCATGTGAGCTAATGGATCTTCTATTGGAGTTTTCTCAAAAATCTTCGGAATTAATACAAGATTTTTTCCCACCCATTATTTTGAATCCAAATTCACAACATGTTCTTGGATTATACAGTTTAGCAACATACAATTCCATTTCAAATATTTTAGAGAATGTAAATAATTCAATTAGTTTTGATGAGTCTAAGAAACTAATAAAAATTCCAATTTCCAAGTATACATTACCAGAACTGAAAGCATATATAAAAAAGAATATAGATAGTGGTACTGATTTTAATCTTACTTTTGATGCGGGATATATAAAAATTGAATCCAATAATAGCATAATTAGCGGTAATTTATTAAAACAACTAGGATTTCAAGAGGATACAATACTATCTCCTGATATCAATATTTCCAAGGTTTGGTTCAAAGAAGCCCCAATTATTACAGAAGGGGAATTATCTTTTCAATCAATAAGGGATATTAAAATTCCTTCTGGTAGCTATGAAATTGCGCAGATTTCAGAGTTTTTCCAACGAGAAGCTAAATTGAGGAAGATAGATTTAAAAATCTCTCTAAATCCGAGTACAATGAGAGTTGAAATGTGGAGTGATTGTGGTATTATTTTTCCATCAAATTCAATTCGTGAAATTCTTGGATTCAGAAAAGGTTCTTACCCACCAAATGTGAAACATATTTCCGAAACAATACCTCAAATTTCTTCAATTAATGTAATCAATGTTGAATGTAATATAATTGATGGGTCATTTAGAAATGGTAGAAAATCCCGTTCCCTATACACATTCACTCCTGATGTACCAACCGGGTATAAATTGATTGAACGCCCAAAAAATATACTCTTTCTTCCGATAAATGTTCAACAAATAAGTAATATAACGCTGCGTTTAACTGATCAGAAGGGTAACCTTATATATTTCAATAACGAAGAAGTTACAATTCATCTTATTTTACGTGAATTATAGAGATGGGTCTTGTGTTTGGTGAAACCCCTGTAAAATTATTACAAACAAAACAAAAAACCCTTTCTGCTCGAAGTAAAGCTATTCTCAAATCATTAGGCTATAAATTGAAGTAACTAACCTCTTATTTCCCATTCAGTTATTTGTTTGTTGGTTGTACAGACGTATATTCTGCACGCATATCAATGGCTTCCGCATTAGCTATATTAGATGTTACTTCCAAACCTCAAAGTGATGACTTGATTACTAATTTTAAGCATATAGTGCATTACCCTATGGCATCATCATCATCCTATACTGCAAACAAAGAAATTCGCTGGCAAATTGAAAACCAAAATAATTTCTGGCTACCTTCCCAGAGCTATATTACAGTGGAAGGAAATATAAATTTGAATCCAGCAGCCTCCACAATTTGATTCATCGAGTATAGTTCTATACTTCATTTATTTTCTGAATGCAAATATTTGTTAAATGGAGTTGAGGTTGATAGAACAAGAAATTTAGGTTTTGCTACTAATTTAAAAAATCTATGTAGTTTTGCACCTGATGATCTTATATATTACCAGAATGCTGGCTACCATAGCTTTAGAGATGATATAAATAATGCTGCTGGAAGGACCTTCAAGGTGTGTGTACCACTTTGTCTTTTTTTAGGAATAGCCGAAGATTATAAAAAAATATTACTTAGTTGTAGGCAAGAGTTGATATTAACTCGTGCAAATGATGACAAAAATGCTCTGCAAAAACCACCTCCAGCTAGAATTGCTGGTAATAATGATGCGCAATATGCTGCAGCAATTGCAGCTGATCTAGCAGCTGAACATAGTACAGTCACCATCACAAAAATGACATGGGTCATACCCAGTATTTCTCTTGCTGATAAAGCTCGCATTCCTTTACTCAATATTATCAATAAAGATATACCAATTTCAATTCCATTTAGAACTTGGGAATATTATGAAAATCCAGCGGTAGTGCAGATTACAAATTTCAATTGGACTATAACATCCGCATCAAGTCTTGAACGACCTCGGTTTGTTATTGTTGCTTTTCAAACAAATCGTAAAAATTCATACGCGTCACATACTGAACAGTATGATCATGTAAATGTTACAAATATGAAACTTTATTTGAATAAACTAAAAGGAATTTTTATACGTGCAAGGAATAATTCAAACGAAGAAAAACAAGGCTTTACCCGCACAATTTTTATTTTTAAGACGACGTTTCGACCAACTGGTGGTCTTTTTCAAGTAACTACAAAATGTAACTGAATAAAAACTAAACTAAGAAGTACAGCTAATGTGAATGATGATTCAGAAAAAAAGTAAAAGTAAAAACAAGAAATTATTTGATATTCTTGATTACGGGAGTGTATAGCGAGGCGAAGTTTGCAGTATCGCTCTTGTAGTTTACGGTGTTGGCGCGTTTTATAATCTCGATAACCTCCCTGAGCTTTCGTTTTTTGCTGTTACATTCATTGGCCAAAATTTTTATGTTCTTAAAATTGAAGCTGTGGCCCATTTCTTTAGAGTGACTAGCGAGAGCAGTGTGATCATTCTGTAATCTTTCATCATATTTATGTTGGGAGATTCTGGCAGATAAAAACTGTTTGGTCTCACCAACATAAACTTGGGGACAAACGACGAAAATCTCTTCAAGGTTTGTATGATGTATATTGAATGGAAGAGGAAAAAGGAAGAAATTTTGAAGAACCGTTCAACTTCCAAAAAACTTCGAGTGTTGTCCAAGAATGTCCAAAAAACTGACCCTCTAAAGATAAACAAAAAATGGTTGATAAACAGCACTGGATGCACGATTCCCGATAACGTAGCGCGCATTCTTCAATTAGGTCCAAAATTCGCCACCCCTACCCCCCACGTTCCGGTTGAGAAATTAATCACAGACGTCGAATACTTGATCCGAGAAACAAGAGTTCCTGAACCAAAGAAAGAAGAGGTTAGGCAACGGATCAACCATCACCTCCGTCGTTCTCAAAATTATTCCAAATACTACAAGACTGGAAAAATCTCCTCCAACCTGAAAAACGATATTACGTGCACACAACGCTTCTTGAAGGAGAACATTGACTTATACGTGGTAAAGGCTGATAAGGGAAATGCGACTGTGGTAATTAAGAAGGAAGAATATCTCAAACAATTATCCTCGTTACTTCAAGACACCACTACCTACAAAGTATTAAAATCAAACCCTACTGCTAAAATTCAAGATCAAAATAATGCTTTTGTCAAAGCTATGTTCGAAAAAAACCTTATCCACTACAATCTAAAGTGCTACCTTTCCTGCAACAATGGACTACCACCTAGAATCTACGGTTTACCGAAAATCCATAAAGAAAATTCTCCACTGAGACCAGTAGTTTCCTTCGTGAGGGCGCCTACGTACCGTCTCTCGCAGTTTGTGGCCAGTATTTTGAATTGTATCCGAGATGATGACATAAACACCCGTTCTTCCGAGTCCCTCCCTCTCATTTTATCGACCATCCACTTGGACTCAACGGACATCCTCATATCCTTTGACGTCGTTGCCTTGTTCACTAATGTTCCAGTCGACCTCATCTTAGCCTCAGTGTCAACCCGTTGGAACGATATACAACCTCATACCTCACTCGACAAAAACCTTTTTTTATCCATCCTTTCCTTCTGCCTAGAAAATGGTTATTTTCAGTTTCAAGGGAAATTTTATTCTCAGCTACACGGTGTACCTATGGGCGGCCCTCTGTCGTCTATAGTTTCCGAACTTGTACTCGATGACCTTTTTAAAGAGATAACTATAAATTTTGGCGATAACATTAAATTTATGACTAAATATGTAGATGACTCTTTGTTTGTAATTCCTGACTATATTTTTGACGATCTTTTTAATTTTATGAATAATTTCCATAACCGTATACGCTTTA
The DNA here is from genome assembly GCA_035079385.1 of Aspidiotus rigidus. Classification (NCBI taxonomy): domain Eukaryota; kingdom Metazoa; phylum Arthropoda; class Insecta; order Hemiptera; family Diaspididae; genus Aspidiotus; species Aspidiotus rigidus. The sequence goes on along the minus strand of JAVHKY010000024.1, from coordinate 4,749,823 downwards.
CCTACGAAAAAAGTTATAACGCTATTAATTTTCTCGACATATCTATTTTACGTACTGATAGTAATAATTTGAAATTTTGTCACTACAAAAAGCCAACTTATACTGGTCGTATAATACATTTCCTGTCTAATCAACCCTTCCATTATAAATTTAATACCGCTTTCAATCTCATAAAAAAATGGTTGAAAGTTTCTGATCCTGAATTCCACATCCAACTTATCTCTAATTTCCGCATCCTTTTGACCAATAATGGCTATCCTGATAATTTTATAAAGCGCGTGCTTAGCTATAAACCTAAAGATATTATTACCCTAAAAAATCACAAATTTTTTTCTATACCTTACGTAGGCCAGAGCAGTATGATCATTCAAAAATTCTTAAGATCTTTGGATCCAAAAATTTGCATCGCTTTCGCTAACCACAACACCCTCCACGATCAAAAATTTTCTCTCGAATTAAAGATCCTACCCCCCTCAATAAAAGAGCTGGTGTTGTTTATTCTATTCCGTGTTCCAATTGTCCCCAAGTTTATGTTGGTGAGACCAAACAGTTTTTATCTGCCAGAACCTCCCAACATAAATATGATGAAAGATTACAGAATGATCACACTGCTCTCGCTAGTCACTCTAAAGAAATGGGCCACAGCTTCAATTTTAAGAACATAAAAATTTTGGCCAATGAATGTAACAGCAAAAAACGAAAGCTCAGGGAGGTTATCGAGATTATAAAACGCGCCAACACCGTAAACTACAAGAGCGATACTGCAAACTTCGCCTCGCTATACACTCCCGTAATCAAGAATATCAAATAATTTCTTGTTTTTACTTTTACTTTTTTTCTGAATCATCGTTCACATTAGCTGTACTTCTTAGTTTAGTTTCTATTCAGTTACATTTTGTAGTTACTTGAAAAAGACCACCAGTTGGTCGAAACGTCGTCTTAAAAATAAAAATTGTGCGGGTAAAGCCTTGTTTTTCTTCGTTTTTATTTGAATACCGAATCTTTTCCATATTCAAATATGAATCTAGATTTTGATAATTCAAAATATGGAGATGCGTATTATCTATACTCAATTTTTCAAGCCTCCTATTATAATAAGCAGATTTCATCACCTGCTATAAGTTATACTCCGTACAAATCTAAGTATCCTATTTTTGTAATTGATTGTTCTAAACAAAACAAGGGTGTGAAAATTGCTTCAACTGATATTCGTCTAGAAGTTCAAACATCCGTTGCAATTCCCGCCCATACCACATGCTCCTGTCTTATTCTCCATGATAAAATCATCGAATATACCCCACTTAGCAACTTGGTTAGGAAACTGTGAGAGTGGGGGTAGCTTGGTATAAAATAAGCGAATCCCTAAATAAGCTTCTTAGTTGTTGTTCATCTCCTTGTGTATGCGTGCTGATTCTAATGGCTCCACCAAGAATTTTTGTGATTGATTTCCAAGGCTATAAGCCGAAAGGACAACAACGTTTTATAGTTAAAGAAATTTGTTTGTACGGTGTTGATAATGTTCATTGTTTGGTTAATTTTGTGGTGAAACCTCCACCAGGTTGGTCAATACCAACTGAAAACATCGAGTACATGCATAATAATATACACGGTATAGAATGGAATCATGGAAATATCACATTTAACCAATGTCGACGAATAATTCAAGAGGTTTGTTCCAACGCTTCATGTATATTTGTAAAAGGCAGCGAACGAGTAAAATTTGTCAAAGAAGTTATTTTGAACAATAAGATCCCGGTCGCAGATTTAGACCATTGCGGATGTCCAAGATATGCTGAAAATAAATACCCAGATGAACCTTCTTGTTTCTACTCGTTTCATCTCGATGAATTTTGAAAATCAATTAAAACTTTTGCATGTGCCTTGAAGAAAGCATGGTTTTACGCATGTTGGTTAGATGAAATGATTCGATTTAAATGCCAGAATAACAGCGAAGAAGGTGTTGATGTAAATGATGGACCTACTCCTATTTTGGATCCAAGTTATGAGTTACATCAAGCCACATTGGATGAAATTGCTGGTTTTTACGAAATAGAATTTTGGCAATTGTCCACATATAGCAATACACATCAAAATGGGTTTCTAGAGGAGGATGATGAAGATTTCATTCAGTTCACAGTCAGCGATCATGAACCTATGGATATTGATAAATGTGAATAATTTTTTTATTGATGTAAATAAAAACACTTTGATGAACATTTCACTTCTTTTAATTTCAAAATAAGTATATAATATCAAGAATGTTGGTGGGTAGCGGCTGTTTTATAAAAGCGAGCTAGAGCCTCGTGATATACTTTTGAACCTGGTCGCACAGTATAGTGCGTCCATTGGCGAGTAACTTTACGTAAAACTTTCTTTCTTTTAAAACACGCGATACAATAAGGTTTCAGGAAATTATAGTTTACATACCGTTCTACCCTAGGTTTCAAATTCTTATAACTAACAATTTTTTCATTAGAAGTATTTTTCTTATGAGAAGTATTTAATATTACACTTGATCGTTGAATTGCATCACTACGCATTAAGTTTCCATTAGAGTGCTGTATTTCTATAAGATCACATACCTCGGGTAGACCAATTTCTGATCTTGCCAGTATATTATCGCAGGCACAATCGTTGAGAAAGATATTGGCACGACTCCCATCCGGGTGTAATGAAATAAATGTATTCGATTCTGGCACCGCGTTATCCCGCAACAAAATTGAAATCTGCTTAACACGTACCTTCACTTGTCTTCCACCAACTCGCATTTCAGCATCATAAATGTATTCATCTTCATACATTTCCCAGCAGTCTCGCGAAAATGAATGACGTCTTCTATACGAATAATCCATATCAAACTTGGAACTGATATTTTCAATAATTTCACATAGTTTGAAATATTGCTTCTGTTCACGAGGGACAACAGCAAACTCGATTGAAAGAAACGTATCAAAACGTCCGAGTAAGTACTGGGCCGCATTACCCATTAAGAAAATCTCAAATTCTAGCGTATTAACATCCAAATTAAAAATTTGCTCAAACACTGAACAAAATGAATCAAAGCGGTTGTTAAATGCATGTAAAAAACAAGGTTCGATATTTACACGAAGAGAATCATAAAACTTTTCCATTTTCAACAACAGCTGTATCATATAGCATCTGCGTGCATACTGAGGTGCCGATCATCCCTACAACACCAAACCAGTTTATAGAAGACAAGTGTCACCCTCTTTCATTTGATAGGTTCCAACTTGCCAGCATGAAAAAAAAAAAAGGGGGAAAAAAGAATAATCGAGACTTGTAGGCACATATCACTCTCATCTATAATAATAATAATAATAATAATAATAATAATAGTAATAATAATAATAATAATAATAATAATCGATTAACTTGGTCATCATAAAAGTGTGAGACCGGAGACAAGTTTCAACTTGTCGCAAACTCCAATATAAAGGGAAAAAAAAAGATACATCTCCGATTATTATTTAATTAATTAATTAATCGATCATTAATTAATTAATCAATTGATTATCATAAAATCATACGTACATGCACGTACATACGTACATAAGAGAGAAATATAAATACGAGAAAAAATATCTACTATTTATCCGCAGCCGAGCGGCCGAATGTATAGTGTACCGACTTCCCAAGTCAAAGGTACAAGGTTCGAAACCTAGACTAGCAAATATATTTTATTTATTTATTTATTTATTTATTTATTTATTTATTTTAGGCTAAGAAAAAGTAGGCGGCGCGCGCACGCGGACGAACGGCGATGATGAGCAAGTGGAGCACGTTTCAACGTGTCAGTATAGCACGTGCACATGCCGACCACGTGCCGACCGAACGAGATGTCGAACGCAGGGGTGAATGACCTTGACCTGTCAACTTTCGAACTTTCATCTACTACCCACTTTGAATTTTCAAACGGCAGCGGTGACTCTATTGAAAGATTTTATTCAATCATATCGTCTCTACAAGCACTTTCACGCTGAAATTCGTTTGCGCGGAAATATTTCAAAAATTCATCCTAGCTGCTACACAGTGTACAACAAGAGAGGAAAGTTGCCATCACATTAGCTGGGGAAGATAGCAGACGGAGAAGAAGTACCTACCAAGAAACAGAAGATTGCACTTGATGAAAATAAAACTTCACGCTAAATATAGGTCAAACAGCGAGCATCAATTCATCCGCAAACTACACAATATGTGTAGGTACACTAATGTACGAGTACAGGTACTCACCTTTTCGATTTACCTATGAATACCTATTCTGTAAATTCGTAATTGAATAAGAATCCTAAGTCGTAATTCGACGAAATTTGAAATTCTGCAATGATGAAAATTAAACTTCATGTTAAATATAGACGGAACAGCGAGTATACGCAATAGGTGTACGACACCAAGTACAGATACTCACCCTTTTAATTATCTATAAGATGCTTTGCGATTTGCGAATGAATATTCCGTAAATTCGTATAATTCAATAAAAATTGTAAGTAGTTGTAACTGGACAAAATTCGTACCATAACGTATCCGTAATGACTAAGCCGCATGAACGCATGATGAAAGGAAAAAAAAACAAATCTGCTTGGCTTTCATCACAGTACGAGGAAAAACAACAGAATCTCGTAATTTATGCACAGGTCGCGCTATTGTCTCATTCGCATAATTATGATCCACAATTAAAGGAGCGCTACAAGCACGGCTAAGAGTGATAATGTTTCATTACCCTTTGTTGAACGGTTGTAGGATTGTGTCGAACTACCCGATCTGCAAGAATTGACAGATGCCACGGGTGAAAAATCTGTCAATGTTTCTGTCACCATCTGTCAATGCAAACAACCAATCAACGTGCGGCGTCTGTGGACACATTATGACAAGCATATGGCACAACCTGTTACGCAAAAAATGGGGGGGACAGAATTCTGTCACTGCATGTCACCAGTTGTCAATTGATTAATTTTGGCATAGTTTGGCAACAATTGTTAATTTGGCACAAAATGGCTAATTTTGTCGCAGGTGGCAAAATTAGTCCATTTAGGCCTTTTCCAGGCGTGTCTTCCAGAAAAATTATTACAAGATGAATTCTCATGAGCAACATTATTATAATAAAAAATTATTCATTTTCAAAAAAACAAAAAAAGAACTTTGTAAGTAATTACAATGAAGTAAAGTTATCAAAAAATAAATTTCAGAAAATATTATTATTAGCAAGCGTCCATAAATTACGTGAGGTAAATTTTGCGATTTTTCAATCCCCCGCTCCCCCCTCGGTGAGATGTTGCAAGATTTGGACTGACCCCTCCCTTCTTTCCTTATCTCACACGAATTTTCTAAAATTTGTATTTTTGTCCTAAATATACGTTCATGTGTCTTTATTGCGAATAAACTTATTGAAAACAACAATTAATTTGCTTGATTAGGCCATTAATTTTATCCAGGACTAGTTAATAGAACTTTTTAGCCATATTAATTTAGCTTAAGAATGTATTTTTTTCAAAACTGAACTCGTCTTGCAATATTTTTTTAGAATACATATTTGTGTGGGAAAAAATTAGTTAAGATTTCCTACGACCCCCCTCCCTCTTACATGAGATACCGTCAGATTCAGCGGGACCCCCTCCCCCTTGAGTGCCTCACGTAAATTATGGACGCTCCTTTAATAAAACAATTTAGTAACCAATGAATGGAACAACACGATAAGTCTGAGGCTGATTAGAGTCCGATTCCACTGTTTCTGGAACGACGCAAGCATTCTGAGGCTGATTGGCGGATCCTGGAATCTGTACATCAACTTCGTCAACATTCTCTGTAGGCATTGCTGTTGCATAATGAACAAAAACAAGATTAATCACTAAAAAACACATGAATCAGTGTAAAAAACAGGATTTAAGTTGAAAGTGAATGATGTGAATAAAATTGACCGTTTTCAGTAATTCTGTTCACATACCTATTAGCGCTTTCGCTTCCGCAACACTTACGCCATGATGAACTAAAATCAACAAAAATATGCGGGAAACACATAGATTTGTAGGAAGTGAGTGAGAATTAGGAAATGAACAATGAGCTCGAATATATACGCAGGAAATTACATGAGATACGGGGGAAATATGTGGAAACTGACATAAATATGCGAAAAATGAGGCCTAGGTACTAGATACACCCTAAACTTTGATCCTAGATAAAATTGTAGGCCTTGACTGTAGACAAATTGACCACAACTCTTAAAACCTGAGCAAGATCCTGTATATTTTCTCTATATCTATACTTGTAAAAAGCAAACCATACTCACTCTCATTGGATTCTTCTGATCGCTGCAAAGATGTACTTGGACCATTGCTTTCCTGCTCAGATTTACGCTCACAAGTCGTTTTACACTTCTTTGCACGCGTACTTTCTTGGCTTGTTCGCAGCCATCTATACAACTCACTGTGTGCTCTTTTTGTAGGAGTAAATTCTTTTCTTTTATCTCCAGTTCGGTACTTTTTAGGCGTCACATGCTTCTTCATTATACCGTGCTGCCACGACATGATTTCCTCTGAATGATAGTAATAATAATAATAATAATAATAATAATAATAATAATAATAATAATAATAATACACAAGTAATATGAAACATGAGCTAATAAAAATATCATTACTAAATAGAACAGAATTAAGAAGTTCTATTCTTATTATTACCAGTACACTTAAATGATGAATAAAATTAAAATTTTTACCATGGATCAATGAGTACAGAAGAGAGGTCTGAAAAGCTGATTTTGAAAAGTTTTGACACAACTTTTTTTCAATAACGAGGTCCATAAATCTCCCCACATCACCCATTGCTTTGCAGGCAGCCAATTTTAAATATTGCACCTGTAAACAAGAAGTGACTAAATGAATATTCAAATTCTGGTGCCATTGATTTTTATGTGCAGCCTAAGAAAATACCATATACTATTTTAGTGCGATATACAAGATTTTCTGATACAGATAGTTGTTCTTCAACGCGTTTAAAATGTCCAGTTGTTGAAATTGGAAAGTTAATGTCGTTTTGAATCGTCACAGAACCAATAAGGAGTTTTTCTGATCCTTCAAACGGTGAAGTTTTTGGCATTGATTGTGACGGTGCATCTTCAAGAATTCCTCCAGGAATTAGATTTCATGAAAGAAAGCAGAAAATACAATATTTAGAAAAGCAGTGATTACAAATTTTGAGCATTATTATACACATCAAATTTAAAGAGGTCTCCCTTTTTTCCCCTTCAATCAAATTATGGGATTAATAAATGAAAATGGTTGATTTTATCTAGGCCATGTCATGAAACTATTCCAGTATTATACAAACAATCTCATTCTCTCGGGATTTTTCGAACCGCCATATAATCAAATTAAAATGAGAGATGGCGAATACAATGAAAAATATGTCTTTGTTCCCCTTAATAGAATCCGCATATCCCCTCTATTCCGATACTTTGCTCATTTACTCCCGTATTTTCTTTTACATATATCTACAAGTACCTTGATTCCTTCTCAAATCATTGAGCACACTTAATGTCTGTCATCTTGAAGGGAATGGGTATTTTAAAGAATATCTAACAGAAAAATTGAAGATTTTCCTTTGTTCTTTTTCGTTTTTTCGAATCACCTTTCTTGTCTAAAATTTGCAGTCATCATTAAGCTATTCTTCCATTCACTGTATTGTTATAAATGTATTTTGGTACCTACCACACGCAGTTAGGTTCAAAAGAACATCCTTGAATGATTTCATTTCTTCCCGTATGGTGTCTTGAACAACCTTCTTGAGGGTTTCTTGCAGATTGGCCATGTCTGTCTGCATTTTTATAAAGGCTGAATGATTGTAAGCTTCTACAGCATCAGCTCGACTTTGACAACAATTGCTCATAAGCAACTTACTCCCATCTATTTTCAACACCTGCTCGTCATGATTAATGGTCAAGGGAGAATGATTTCTCAAAGGAGGATGATTTATTGCCGGAAAAGGAAACTCAGGAGGTTCAACATTCAAATTTTCATTTCTGCACATCAAAAGAAAATCAAAGGTTAAGCAAAGATTAATTCAGCATGACTCAAATACTAAAAACAATTACTTGAAGAGCAGTTCTTACCTATTTCTCTCGTCATTTACACTGCAGTGCACACTTATTGGTTTTGGCTCCGAACTCTTATTACTATCAAGAGTAAACGGTTTTTTATGCACATGCTTTCTTTTCGATGTCACCAGATTTGATCTCTCGCTCAAATCATCATTAGGTGTGTACATCAATTGATCCATGTAGGAATAGGCTTTATCAATTTCTTCAAGTTCTATAATGTGTATGACAGAAATGCAGTTATTTTGTATAGAAATACACTCTCTCCGTATAGAAAACTAATTTTTCCTGTATGTGTAGTGATCTGACAAACTGTAGCTAAAGTTGGAATACCATGCTGTAATGAAATAAGATTAACTTTTGATTTTAAAAACATTATGTTTTTGAGTACACGGAGTCCAAGGCAACCTAATTTATATACAGTTTTGTCAAATCACCTCGAACTTTTTCCAACATTTTGTCTATTTCTGTACGTATAAAAATAGATATTTAGATATTTGTATATATAATGCTTACCATAATGGGCATACAAAGTTCGAATATCATAAGTTTCCCAATTTGTCACTTTAACCATAATTGTTTTCTTATTCTTAGCTGTTACAACAGGAATCTCTATTGAACCTGAAGCTTTCGACCACTGTAATAAAAGAAGCTTTTTGTGCGCTGCTTCACAAATTGCTTCGTTGGTTGAGTTGAACTTTGGAACGGTTACTTTCCCGAGTTTTAAATCTAGCCACAAATTTAAAGAAACGTATTGTAGTCGCTCTTTTCTCTTCTGGTCCGCCATCACTACCAGTGTTTTTAAATGATCAATTTCGGGGCCAATCCTGTTCACATATTTTGCTGAAGATGCTTCAACAACAATAGGTGTTATACTCAGCGAAGTTGGAATGATCTATCAAAAGAAAAAAAAAAAGAGAGAAGAGAAATGTACTAAAATTCAGTAGGTATAGTACTTGAAAGTCACACGTTTTGGAAAAATACTACAATTATTGGGATGATCATTCGCAAGTTGCCGCAAAGGATGCCACCTCTATGTTTTTGAACAGAATATTTTAGAAACTTTGCACAAGAGGGTGATCGCTACCCTTACAATAATACAGGAATTATTTGTTTTTCTCATTTTTCTTAAAAATTGAAGGGGCAACTTAGTAGTAGGAAAGGACGTCTGGCCCACTTTTGAAAATGAGTAGACCGGACATCCCTGGGTATTTTTTTTGGAGTTCACTTTTGAAAAATGAGGTGTGAGAATAATTTCTGAATGTGTAAGACAAACTCCATTTTTAAGGGCCCTGGAACGGGGCGCTTTTCAATTAAGGAATGTGTTGTACAAACTGGATGAGTTTATCTACATCATTCGTGTAAGAAAGCCAATTTGGAGTTAGTCGTTTCTTAATGTTATGAAAATTTCTGTGTGGTTATCAAATTCAAAAATAATTTCGCCATGTCTTGAGATTTTAATATTGTGGAGAAGAGGTTTAATTTTTTGGTATGTTTTCTGAATGTATTATCTTGAATGTGGAAGACAACTTCATTTTTATTTTTTTTTAGTTTGTATGTATAGAATGAGATTTAATTTTAAACATGATGCACTCACTTATATAGTCGTGATTCCCGACCCCCTTCATCTTGCGCAAAACTGTATGACGTTTATATAATTAATTTCCGCGATTTGAAACCAGTACACTGATCGTAATAATTCCAACACACATGACATGCGCAGAAAAGCCGCTTGTGCTTACAAACAGTATGATCTTCGCATTCCTATTCATCAGCTGTTCCTACGGTGTTTTTACCTGCGTATTCACACGGTATCATCGAACCCCAACATTTAATACACTGACAGATATACTGTTCGTGTTCGCACTCGAATCCTTCATGATATAAACACATGGTCGGTTTTGCATCTCTGATAATCGCATCGGCGCAAGTCTTACCTGAATAGCAAACGACACACTGACAGAGTAGAACTCGATGTTCTATACATTTTTCGTGAAAATAACATGAAACTTTTTTGAATACTGATTCTATGAAAAGACATTGAGCATCACCGCATCCGCAATCCATGCACTCGCATTCATATAAATCGTGTTGACAAATTGGATGTAAACGACAAATATCTTTTTCAATTAGTTCAATTTCTTTTTCGTAAACGTACGTGCTCGGTTCAAATTTCATGTACAGTTGGAAAGATGATTCCAGGCAATCTCGCACTCCGTTATTCTTCATTCGAAAAACGATTTGCCCTTCTATCAAAACAGTTTCCTGAATTATAATTTTATTTTCTTCGAGTAACCAACACGTTGACGCTGATTTAAAATTCAAACAACTATCATTTAAATAGGAAAAATACCCGTCTTAATTTCTCTAATTGAATCTACCTTGAAATTATAAATCCCGCAAATATTGAAATAAATCGTATTATTTTCTCCTCTGATTACTGGGTTTTTTGTATATCTATAGGTAGTAGAAACCATCAAATCCATCAACTTTGAAAGCAGCCATGATGTGATCAGTAAGCCGCCTCGAATAAAGACAATGATTATTTTTTCGCGATATAGGTACTTACTTATATAGACGTATGAGATATGAATAATATTTTTTCAGTCCATCTTCCAAAATAATCCGCACGCCAGAAAAGCTCTTCATCGTCGTGATAAACTGGTAGAGATGTATAGAGAGTAGTTCTTTTTTTCATTTCTTTTACAAGCTCTACGAAATAATTCTCCGATTTGTAACCATATTTTATAATCTTATTCAGAATTTCAAGTTTTCCCTCAGAACCATAATACTCGAGCATAGACCTATCTTTTTCAGTCATTCTTCCTGGAACACAACTAGCCTGTAGTTCATCATCGACATATAGACAGGAAACGTGTTTCCAGAATTCAAAATTTCTCTTAGCCATTTAAAGTATAGGCTAAATATGATGATTCGTTCGAAATTCAGCTACAATTTCACCTTTACGAATTTTCAAGGCGACGATATTCCTATTACGAGCGTGCAGAATTATTTCTTGTCCAGCATCGATCTTCTCGGGAGAAATGAAAATTTTGTTTTTTGTAAGTTCAAATTTTGACCCAATCCTACCGTCACCTGTCGCGTACGTATTTGTATGAATAACAGAATCAATCAAATTATAATAACCCTTTACAATCGTATCATCTGAAACACCAAGTTCGAATTTATACTGATAAGTTTCCCTCCTACCTTTCACAATGTAATTACAATGCAAAAGACGATGTTCTATCTTTCTTAGAACAGGATTCCAACATATACTACACATACAATAGACTCGATCGTGTTCACAATACCCGTGTACTTGACAAATGAAAGCCATGTAGGAAATGAGAGAATTTATCCTCATCACTTACTTATATAGATGTTTAGTTCTCATATGATGTTCGAAATTCCATTTACGATATATACAAGGCCCACAGACGTCACAAACGTACCTTATTTCGTGAATTTTTTCATGTAATCGTAGATTTTCTTCAGTTCCAAAGACAGCATTGCACTTGTAAAATTTTTCGCATGGAAACATTACTTCTGGTTGAGGAGAATTCTTATGAGTTGATCGTAGATGTATGGTTAAATTACCGCTACTTGCGAAACTCCGTAGACAAATATCGCACGTATAAGACATGATTATGCCGAAAATAGATCGTACTTACTCCGCCTTATATACTTTTAGAAATGAGAAGACCAGAAAATGAGTCAGACACCCGTTGTACAAATACTCGCCACAATGTGACACCGGAATAATGACATCTCTTTTGACACTTAGTGACAAATAAATTGACCAATCAGCGTGCAGTATATCGAATGACAGATGGCGTTGATGTGTGACAATTAATTGTCACAAAATTGTCACTGCGTGGCAATAAATATTCATTTAGTGACAGGTATTTTTAGCCATATTGTGTCAATTTTTTGTACTCTTTGTGACATTTTATCCAGGGATGGTTTTTTGTCATTATGTGGCACTTTTTGTGTCACATTATTGAAGGGTCAGGGGGGGGGGGGAATCAGAAGTATACCAAAATTATGCGATGAATTAATAATATTGCTTCATTTATTAAGCTTGCCTTCATAAATCACACTTCCTCAGATAGCATTATCTACTGAAATGTGGAATATGACAAGAAATGAATCAATATGATGAATACATCGCAGAATTGGGATATGCAAGATTACACCTAATCCTGTGAGTCCGAAATCTGTGAAATGAATATCATGAATTAATTATACAACAGGTACATTTACAAACACTGTATTTAGGAGAGAAAAAAAAAGAAGAGAAAAAAAAACAGATTATTCTGACAAATTTTAGTTGAATATAGAGATTTCCTCAATTAATGGAGATCGAGGAGCAATAGTTATTTCCTCAATTAATGGTGATTGAGGAGGCGAAGTGATTTCCATTTCCTCGATTAATGGCGATCCAGGAGGAAAAACATCTCTCCTTTCCTCTGAAAAAGTTGCTGAATGAATTGCAGTAGACGTTTCCTCGATTAATGGCGATCGAGAAGGCGAAACATCTCTCATTTCCTCTGAACAAGTTGCTGAATGAATTGCAGTAGACGTTTCGGTGCATTTTTCCATGCGATCCATTAATCGTTTCGAAGTTTGGGATTTTGAACGAAACCAGCGATTAACAATCGCGGTTAATTTCTGGTCCAACGATTTATTGTTCCATTCTAGTTCTCTTTCTTCAAGGGGAACATTTTTTGACCCCTTCTTCGTCGGCATATTGATTATTTTGGGTTTTAATTCCGCCCATGAACGAACTGTTTCTACCGTAAAAGAAGGAAAAAAAAAAAAAGAAAGTAATAATAATGAGAATAGTTCTGTTATATACATACATAATATTTATGATAGTAAGAGCTCACAATTTTTGGATATCAAATAAACAGAACATTAAAAAACGAGTGAAACTTAAGAAATTTCCTACTCATTCACTGCGTACCGGTACAAGAGCTACTTTAAAATTTAGGCCAACATCAACTAATTATCAAGGAACTTGGGGTCAAGAGTGTGATTACCGCGTTTATTTGTGAGATCTACATTTTTTGATGATCAAATGTTTTATCAATATACGTGTAAAGAAAATTTAGCAATTTTCCTTTTTTCAGTATAGCCAATCTAACAAATAAAGTTCAATTTTACAGCTGCAAAAATACGAGTATTTGTTAATAGCAAACTGAGCGGTTTTGAAATGCGGTATAAGCTTTCATGAACGAGACAAAATAATACCGGTAATGAAAAACAAGAATGATAAACGAAAACTACAACACATTATTAAAGTAAAACGGATGTGAGGTGATCTGAAATTCACGTACTGTTGTAGGTAAAAAAGAAAAAAAAATTATAAGGAATAGACTAGAAAAATAATAAAATATAGTGTCCCGCCCACTCATTGGCTCTCTCTCAACTTATTTTTACACGTCACCTGACTTCTATAATTTACTTCAATTAGGTTATTTTTCATTTATTCCATTCTTGTTCCCTATTATGTATTTTGTCTTGTGAGTCTGAGAGAAAAAGGATTCTGCGAAAGTTACGGAATTTAAACTGTCAAATATAGATACCTCTCATGATTGAATATAAGCGACTTCGTTTAAAGTTTACTACTGACATAAGTGCAAACCGTTTATCAAAAATTGAATCGAAAAGGCCATGCAAGCCGTTTGTAGTTTTGGAGAACGCGTTGACCAAATTTTCCTGTAAGAAAACATCAATAGACAATAAATAATAAAGGACAAAAATTTAACAATACAACAAAATTATTATCAAATTGAATCATACTTACAAATACTTCGCGGAGGTGTGCTTTGTCGACATCCCCATCAAAAAGCACAAGATCACCCATCGTCTTCAATGCTGGAAGCCCCAGGATTTCATACACGTCATTCTTTTTTGGAGTTCTCCTCCCCATTCGCGCTTTATTAAAAAAAAAAATAAGAAGATTCCAATTTTAAATTCTATTTGAAGGGAAACATAAACTAAAGACTACATTTTAGGATTAAGTAAAAATAAAAAATCAAAATTACAGGTTTTGGGAGAATTTTTAATCTATCGTAAATACCTTCTTCAACGAGATCGCAACTGTAATACTCATTACAGTGAAGTAAGAAAAAATATATATATTTCCAAACGTGAAAATACATTGTCCGTCGTTTGAGAGTAGGAGGGTACTATGTAGGCCCATACAGATTATTTTTCAAGAATCATTGTGAAAACAATTATTACAACTTATCTATTAAAATAAAGAACCTGCGTTTCATTTTCCAATAAATCGCGGTAACTCGATATTTCAAGGAATTGCAATATTTTACAAATGAAGGGCACTTCTCAGCATTGAAAAGTATTTCTCAAATCTATGTAACAGATACCAAGCTCGATCATGAGTAGTAAATATAATCAAATTGTGTACCCACCTTTCTCAATTCCTGTGATCTTCCTTGGCGTGGAATGGTGACCATATCCTGCCTGGTTTGGAGATGATGCTATCACATTTAGAACATCGACAACTGTTTTCAACGTACCATCGAGTTGTTCCTGTTTCTTTTCAATCATAGCTAATGATCTTAACACTTGTTTTCTAAATTGACTTTCTCCAGCCGTTCTTCTGTAATTTACAGGGGCTGAGTGGAACCGTGGCTCATCGTCATCAAATAGTGCAGATGTACAAGACATTGTTCTAAAAAGCAAATCATCAAAGATATACTCACTCACAATACCTGTAAGTTATTAAAGTTTTTGAGGTCGCTAAATAAGAACTAATTTTGGAGTCTTACGTACGTCATCAGAAAAAAACACTGTTATACCGACTAGCAAAAGGTATAGTTGTAACAGTATATAATTTCTTCAATATCAGTAACCTACGAGAATAAGAGCTGAAAATTGACAGTAAAGTCTATTTACTTACGGATCAGGTTGATCAACATCACTTTCAACACTGTCAAATAATACACACGATCTGGAAAATATGAAAATAACAAAATAGGAAGTATGAAGCTAAGTAAAATTAAAGAAATTTTCCTCCAAAAAAACAGACCATGACATAACAAGCCAGTCATTGCGAAAAAGGAAGAGAGAAAATATAGATACGGGCACGTAAAGAATTTTCTTCTTTTTTTACTCGTATATATTATCAGCAATGACCGGTTTTGGAGTGAATCACACCATCGCCAGATCACTATCACGAATTTTCTTAAACTTGGAGACTATTTTGGCTGTAGGAGACTGATCAATGAAATCAAAGAAATTTTCCGCAAAAAAAAAAAAAAAAAAATTTGATGATTTTCGTGATTCACTCCAAAACCAGTCGCTCCTGATGAAATACGAGTAAAAAAGAAAATTCTCGATGTGCCTGTATTTATATTTTCTCTTTTCCTTTTTCGCGTGAAACTAAGTAGTCAGAGAGTATCTATATGAATTTGATAACATTTCTCATTACCTTTATAATTTTGTCTAGAAAATTCAGCCCCAAAAAGAAAAAACTGTTATTAAAAAATAATGATTAATAAAATTAGTCCAAGTATTGTCAGAGAGAAAAAAACTTTTAACGCCTTTCATTCTTTTCCCGTCCTTCAATTTCTCCCCTCTGACCGGATCTGGTTCTTTTTTCGCCCTGTATACAAGGCGTTAAATTATGAATAAAGCAGAATTGAGACAAATTAACATATTATGTAAACTGAGACCATACTAACTGTCCAAATAATTCATCAGTAGATTTGTCATTCACTGACTGTACGGCATCGGCTACGCGGGTCTTATCGAATAAGACTGACGAATCTTCTATCACGCGTTAGTTTTTTGTGCAAGTGGCATTTCCAAGAATACGACTTTTCTTGATTACATTCTCGGCTATACGGGTCTTATCGAATAAGACTGACGAATCTTCTATCACGCGTTGGTTTTTTGTGCAAGTGGCATTTCCAAGAACACGACTTTTCTTGATTACATTCTGACTATTTTCCCTAGAAAATATGTAGAAACAGAATAAAAAATTGTCAAAATTCGCAGACAGAATCAAAGTGAAAGGAATAGAAGAAAAAGGTCTCTTTAAGACATCTACTGGTACTACACTTACTGGTAGGCAATATGAGAATTACGTTTTTTTAGTAAACTTCGGTTTTTGATACTTGACCTGAAGAATTTTAAGAGATCAATTATACAATCGCTGGGACAAAACTAACAAATTTTAATGAAGATTATACTAACTGTTGAGGTTGGTCGACAAATTTGTCATTTACTGATTGTAACACTCTGGGTCTATTGCCTGTATGATCTTGAACGTCTTCGCCATTTTTTCTTAAAAATATGAAAACAGATCGAGAAGAACAATCAGAAAACACTATCAGAATTAATAGAAACGTTTGAAAGATCTATATAATATAATACTGTACCGGTACTTACTTATCAGCTGAATGAATTGGAAGAATATCATTAGAAACAGATGTTTTTGGTGGATCTCCAATTTTTTGCTTCGAATTACTCATAACAACGGCATCTCCAGTGCCGGCATTCTTCTTAACGATATTTTTCGTGACAGTGGTACTCAGCCTGCTCAGTTTGAAAAGATCCATGAGAACGGGAAGAAATATTACCAGTATGAGAGGATGTTATAGTACGGGGGTGAGATGAACTGGGGCTGGTGGTAAAGGGATAAGTATTTTAATAGGTTCTAAAGTGAAAAAATGAAAAGGGGGCGAGGAAAACTGAACATAATTTTCAAACTGTACACCTGTATTTAGGATAAAAAATCACGTAATGAGATCTATGTGGCGTGCGATGTAAGTGCGAGGCAAAGCGAGAATTGAAAAGGTAAATGTGGCTACAAAAATTGTATGTGTATAACAGAGCAATAATAAAAACCTCACTTTTCTTCAACAAAACGTTTTGGAGGTTGGCGATGTCTTCGCATATTTTCTTCCAGAACCAGGTCGCTGACTGACTTAATTTCTTCAAATACGTCATCATTGCTGCTTTGAATAAAACTTTCGGCTTCTTCAACAGTATCTGTGTGAAAAAATGGGTGACTACGCGTGAAATAGAAATAAGAGTAGTATCATACAAAACGGGAAGAACAAAAGTTTAAGACATGATCGAAAAATCAGGTAGAAAAGACAAAAAAGAGACCTGAATGATGGAATATATGGAGAATGCAAGACTCACCAAAATCTTGAAGAATGGCTTTCAAGCCATAAACTCGCCAACTGATGTTCACAGATTTAGTCTTGTACGGGTACACAAGCGTGCTAGGAGTAACTTTCGATGCAATGAGAAAATTTACAAAGTCTTGAATTTCCGTTTGTTTCACTTGTTTGGAAAATGGCAAACGAATTTCTCCTGCTTTCGCATCGATCCACTCTTTATAAGCTGGATATGAAGCTTCTCGAGCTAACCGATCCACAACTACAATCACGTCACGAAACAACAGCCCCTGACTGACAACTCCTGTGAGGTCAATAAATTTGCTACGCGTACTACTAACATAATTATGCTCTTGTAAGTCATCCAAGAAACTGTTTCTATTTGTTTGCTCGTCAAAATCCATAAGTACTGAGGAATCTAAAAAGCAATTAAAAAATGGATAACATAAATTTTGAACAATCATCGCTACAAGCTAGTAACTGGGATTGACCAATAATTACACCAAACTTTTCAAACTCAATTTAAATTTTTGGTACAATTGGTTTCAAGAAAAAACTACAAAGACAACAAAAATTTCATGCTGACAAAAATCATTTTCGAGCTACATTCTAACTACACCCGGATTAGTAAAACATAATAATTATTAAAAATAAAATGTGATATCAACTTCATAGGTACCTTTTTATTCTTGTTTCTCTTCTTTTTTTTCTTCTTCTCTTTTTTTGGGGATGGAAATTCGCACTAAGTTATTCAATGTAGATATCGCACGAACACCCAATCGTCGGCGTTTTCTGGCGAGTTTCCTGATGACACAGGCAGAGGGATAGCGAAGCACTTTTCATTTAATTCGTTCAGATAATAAGTCCGAGGATTTTCGGACAGATGACTACACACACTGATCCCAACTGAATAAGAAGATACGACTTCAGGTTGTTGTAAATGAAAGAGAGGACGTCTTTCAGTAAATGGATAGCCAACAAGCAGTACTCGTCCCGTAATCTTGTCTCTTAAAATTTTCATCAAACGCACATATGTATCCCTGTTCATAAGGCAATGACAACCTGCAGTATTGTCAGTACGTAATTTAAAATTTTTAAAACGCATTATTTTGAAACGCTCGTACCGACTATCATGAATATTTTCTAACACTTCATCCTCATCATCATACACGTCAGCAGCCATAAAAAATTGAGGATCCTCATAGTATTCATCGGAAAAATTCGCGGCTCTACCTTCATCAGTATCTGATGTGTATTGGCGGGTAATTAATAGGCTACTAATTTTGTTCACAAATTGAGTTAGAGGTTGAAAGTGCCCTGTAATGAGACGTTTTATGCGTCCAAGTGCATTTTCATATTTGAACGCTGACTGGCCATCTAACGGACCAAATGACTTATAATCCTCGGCAATATGTATCAAACCATGTACGTAGTACTTTGCAAAAGTAGGGCTATATAATTCATATCGTATACCCTCGGATACAAAGTGTCGCAATAGTTTATTCGCTTTCTCTGATACTTCATTGATAATATCTTGTCTATTTTCAATTTTTGGGACTTTCCCTTCTGACAATTTTCTCGCTGGAAAGCGCGCAGCGAAGGTGCACTTATCTTCGCCGCGTCAAGTCTTAACGCTTTGGCACTCTTTTTAAAGCTCTGCTGCGGTGCGAAGTATCAAATTGGATGCGTTTCGCAGCGTTGAATATTAATTACACTAAAGCTGCTTATAGCAGCGTGTTCCCGTAATGCTTTTCGCTGCGTTTTGTAATAATTACTCTACAGCTGCTTGTCGCGGCGAAGACATTGTAGCTGCCTATCGCTGCGCTCTATTGTAATTATAGTATAGCAGATTTTAGCGGCGAAATCTGTATGGCTGCGCTTCGCTGCGTCTTATTAAAATTATTGTCTGCTTTTCGCAGCGAAATCAGTACAGCTGCGCTTTGCTGCGTTCTTTTTTAATGCACAACGCGGTCAAAATTTTCTTCAATTTCTTCCTCAATTTTTGTTCAAATGAATTGTAGTCTATACAGTCTATCCAAAATATCTAAGATTGCATTAGTAAAAGAAACAGATTTGAATTCCATCTATGAAACCATTAGAATTTTGAACATCAACTAGACTAAATTACAAATACATTTAAAAAAGAAAAATTGATGGAGAAAATTGACAAAAATTCTGATTGTCTAGAATAGCCTCAAAGCAGCGCAATCATTATTAATTCTCAAGATATGTAGTCTATTAATTAATTGATTTGTTGAAGATTCAATCAAATTGGTAGATGAATGAATTAGTTTAAATACAATATATATGTATATATTTTTTTAAATATAGATGCAAAAAAAAAACGAAAGAGAAAATGAAAATGAAAAAAAAAAATTCAATGGTCAGTTTGATTAGAAGTTTTCAAAAGTTATTTGCTTCGTGAATTCGCGTTGAGGTGGAAAATCTTCTGGAAGAAAAAGAAAAGGAGAAAAAAATGGGCATTAGTCTATTAAAAAAGTAAAATAATTGATGTGGGTACATGATTGTCATCATATTAGTAACAACATTCAATCATACATACATGTAAAAAGTGCACAGTCCTGATTCTCCTCTTCGTTTTTCTCTTCGTTTTCCTCCTGACCTTCTGTGTTTGAAGAAACGGAATTAGGGTTAGTATTTGTAGATGATGAGCTGGCTACAGGCGGCACATCAAGTACTTTTTCTGAATCAGAATTCAAACAGTTTCATCGTTCATAGAAGAGATGGTGATATGATGCAAGCTATATCTGCCCACCCCAAATTCTTTCTTGCAGGGGTTGTCATAATGATAAGTGAAAAGCCGTGCTTTAAATTCAAATAGAAGACATAGATGGAAAAAAGCTCATAAAATTCAGCCCCCCTCATGGTCAGTTTTGCTGGCAGCCGCTTTGAATGTACGGGTTAATCATTTTTAAATCCTGTAGAATGGAGCAGAAATTTCTACCATGTATTGCTAATTCTTATTCCTTCTTTTCTCTAAAATTATTCTTTCTACAGTCGGTGTATCAGGGCTCACCTCTTAAAAGCCGATTCAAATCTGTTCGACTTTTTATTAGGCGTACAGCCTTTGAGTCGAAAACGTCCTCATTAAATGCCTCCAATTTGCTTCTAAAAAATTCTATGATCAAAATAAAGTGATTAATATTTATGTGTCAACTTAATATTTTAATGCTGAATGCTTTTTAAATGTGAACAATACTTTTTATTATGCGACAGAGTTTTGTGTCCCTGAACGCTTTTTTGGCTGACGATCCACAGTACGAATAGTGTACAAAGAAATCACCGACAGGTCTACAATAAAAAATAATCATGATAAAATTTTGATGACATGTTTATAAAATGTGAGTAAAAAGACAGGTCAAAACATTTGGTATATATTATATGTTACCAGCAAATTGTTCAATAAAGCAAATTGTAAAATCGTGAAAATTTCTTTTTACTTCTTCCTGGCTCAATCATCTTGGAATTTTTGCCGCTTCCAAGTACTTGTCTATCTACTCCACATTTTTTCATTTCAGCTCGATTGCCTGATCTAAAACCAAGCCAGTAACTGTCCAAAAAAGAGTTTTTCCAAAGTCTCTACTCCCTACCAGGTTATTTTGTTCGATCAATTGAGCTCAAAGTGAGACACATAATGCAACTGATCTGGCAAAAGAAAATTGTCAATCCCAAGTCAAATTTGTTGATCAGAATTAACAACAACATTGGTAAGAAAGAAGGGTTCAAGAATTGGTAAAATTTTACTATTTGCCTGATTTCATAATGCTAGTAACATTATAGTGATGAATCTGAAATATTCACTGACCGTAAAAACCTCATAAATAAACAGGTAAGGGTTAGTGTCCATGAAAAAAAAATGATGTTCTTTGGTGACCATGATGACAGCTTTCAGTTATTTTTTGTTTGCTGACATCTAATTTTGAGAATAATAGTGGTGAAAGAATGAAGTCAAAAACAAAAGAAATATACTGTTGTTTCCTTTTTTCCCTTCACATGTGTCACATAAAAACAGAGCATGTTTTCTAGAATGATAGATTCACTGAAAAAGACAAGTAGCAATTACAACATATATTGTACAATCTATAAAACTTACTTCTTTTCAAATATGAAAACCAACGAGTATATTATGTTGGTGTCGGTTGCATCGGATCCTCTGGTTAAGAAGTTACAATATGTCATCTGTGGGTCACAGAAAATATGACTCACTACATAAATTTGATATTGTAGTGAATATTCTTCAATTTCTGTCCAAACTTACAAATTCTTGGACGTATTCATTTTCATTTCCGATCTCGACATCCCCAATCGCGTCTTCAACTTGATTCAAGTCCGCTACATTTTTCAAGGGAAGTTTCAATTTACTTCTAAAATTGTCTTCAAGAGGACTTGATCGACTTTGTTTTTTTGGGGTACGAATGTGTAAGCTTTTTGCGCTGGAAAACTTCTCGTCTGGAAGAAATGAATTTTCATGGAGTCAATATGTAAGATAGATCCTTACACAGTATTTTACACAAATAAAATAAAGAAATTGGTGAATTTTACACATTCTGAGCTATTCAAGGAATATTCCAACAAAGTTTTTCTAGGCCTATCTGTAATTATAACATATTGAAAGAAATCCCACAAGTCATTTCTCTAGACACTACCATAAGCTAAAAGTTTCTACTGACCAACCTAAGCAAAAAACTGAAAAAAATACGTGACAAGTTGAAATTACTGTATCTTCTGCTTTCTCCAATTTCTTCACTTTAGTCTTTGCCAAATAATTGAAACCAAATAGGTAATAGGTCAAAAAGTAAGCACGTTTTACACAAAGGCCAGGGTTATAAGGAGTTTTTTAGAAACACTCTATGCTGTCTTTGTTGCACAACATGACCAAAAATTGTTGAGCAGTGTAATATCAGGTATTTATTTTGTCAGCATATTACTTATAACATATGAGAAAAACTTTTGCACTTATGATCCACATCAAGCCTTTTGGCTTCATTTTCTCATCTGACAGTATCGATCAACTTTATCTTCATTCAGCTACTTAAGAGTATTTGATTACATTTGATCAAGATCACCAAAGTAAATGAGCGTTAACGATAGAAGCAGCAAGGTTATCAGTAAACTTACCGTCTCGTTTCCAGAGAACTGCTCGTTTTGTGCAACTCAGTAATGATAGTAATCCAATGTATGATAATATCCAATGTTTGTGCCCAGTAACTTTTACAAGTTTAGTGTTACGGAAGATAAAACCGGCACGAGTTCAGTCTCTTCAGTCCAGGAGAGCGAAATACGTTATCGATCAACTTTATATCTTCATTCAGCTACTTAACAGTATTTGATTACATTTGATCAAGATCACCAAAGTAAATAAGCGTAAACGATAGAAGCAGCCAGGTTACCAGTAAACTTACTGTCTTGTTTCGAGAGAACTGCTCGTTTTGTGCAACTCAGTAATGATAGTAATTAATTCAATGTATGATAATAATCCAATGTTCGTGCCCAGTAACTTTTACAAGTTTAGTGTTACGGAAGATAAAACCGGCACGAGTTCAGTCTCTTCAGTCCAGGAGAGCGAAATACGTTATCGATCAACTTTATATCTTCATTCAGCTACTTAACAGTATTTGATTACATTTGATCAAGATCACCAAAGTAAATAAGCGTTAACGATAGAAGCAGCAAGGTTACCAGTAAACTTACCGTCTTGTTTCGAGAGAACTGCTTGTTTCGTCCAACATCAGTAATTATGATAGTGATAATAATCCAATGTTCGTGCCCAGTACCTAACTTTTACAAGTTTAATGAAGATAAAATCGGAAGCTGATCGGAAGATGAACTTACCGGCTCGTTTCCAGAGAACTGCTCGTTTTGTCCAACTCAGTAATGATAGTAATCCAATGTATGATAATAATCCAATGTTCCTGCCCAGTAACTTTTACATGTTTAATGTTACAAAGATAAAATCGGAAGTTGAAATTGGAAGCTGATCGGAAGATGAAATCGGCACGAGTTCTCAGGAGAGCAAAATACATTTTTTTTTTGCTTCCGAGTTTTGAGTTTTGACGTTCTAAAGTCAAGATACGCAGCGCACAAGTCACAACTGTGAACATACCAAACTATCAATCACGCCAATAGGTTCGCTGTTGTAGCACTTCTTAGAGGGATAGGGCTTTCAATGTTGTATGATTGTAAAATATTCATCAAATCTTGCTGGATAAAATGAACAAGATTTCAGAGTAATTTTATCCGAATAATAGTTTTGTTTGAGTTCTTGAAACATTGATGGAATTAAATAAAAGTCAAGTATTATCAACATTTTGTTTCATTTTCAAAATTTCAATCTCCTAGTATTAGTAGGGCTCTAGTATTAGTTTTATAAAAATCAACATTTTTTCCACCATGACTTATGCGATGATGAAAAATGATGACATTTTCAAATTTAATATCAGAAGTTGTTGAGGGAACAGGAATGAATGAAGGCTTGTCTTGCTGTTACCTCGTGTTTGTAATATCTTATTCGTGCTTGCGTGTTGATGTGTTATTGGCGGAGGCATGTTCTGGTAAGAGAGCGTGAGCTCACGTCAACAGAAGTTGTATTTTAAGTCAACAAATTTGGCAATTATAAGAGCTTGACCAAAAATATTCAGAAAAATTACTTGTCACCAGTCAGTCATTGTTTGTCCTCCAACAAAATTATGAAATATTAGTATTAACAGGGAACCTGTTTTATTGGGGGGGTCTTAAATGACGGGCGCCGGGCGCCGTTCAAAAAAGAACTTGGAAGAATTTCCACCCTCGAGCTATATATGATAGGAGGGGGACTTGGAAGAATTTCCACTCTCGAGTTATGTATGATAGGAGGGGGACTTGGAAGAATTTCCACTCTCAAGCTAGATGTGATAGAAGGGGGACTTAGAAGAAACGGGAAATAGGGGGTAGTTGTTATTAGTATATAACCTACACAACATTGAAAGCTTTGTATGTGCTTTGTATCTGGGCACGACCCTTGTTAGTTTTACAAAACTATATAGCCTAAGTCTAAGTGTACACAAATTTTATATGAGGGGGACTTGGATTTCATGGCACAAGATGAAGGAAAAAAACTCAGAAAAGTTGAGTATTATTTTTCTTAAATAGATGTTGACCCTCAAATTATTTCAAATCTTATAGGATGCCTCAGTTTTTCTTCCAACACTGAAGTTATACCCGAAAGGGTCGATTCCAGGTTGGAAGAAACAAAATCAAATGCATACGCAACCCGTACCCACTCCACTATGGAGGTAGGGGCGGCGTTCTGCACATGCGACACAAGCGATAGGATGCCTCAGTTTACATTGAAATTATTATTATTATTGCCGCGTTCAACCATAGCAAACTTATTTTTAGCATAGCAGCGCGGCTGTCATAAGTCTTCCTTCGCAGCGAACACACATTTTGGCTGTGCAGCACATCGCCGCGATTGTCTCAAAAGTTTTGATCGCCGCGTTTGGCCACAGCAAACTTGTTTTAGCGTAGCAGCGCGGCTGTCATATACCCTCCTTCGCAGCGAACCAACATCTTCGCTTTGCAGCACAACGCCGCGATTGTCTGAAAAGTTTCAATCGCCGCGTTAGACCACAGCGAACTTGTTCTTAGCTTAGCAGCGTGGCCGTCATACACCTTGCTTCGCAGCGAACTAACGTCTTCGCTTCGCAGCTCAACGCTGCTGTTGCCCTCGCCCGCCGCCAACACTTATTTTGTACCGCAGCGGAACGCTGCGGTAGACTTTTTTTCGCAGCTAAGAAATTCAAACGCTGAGTTATCACGCTGCAGAACGCCGCGAAAATTGACGAAAATTGTCAGAAGGGTGACCTTTGTTGATTTCTTCTTTTTTGTAACGATCGATGGTGACTCAGGAATTAATAACGGTTGAAAATCAAGCTTTGGACAAATTGATTTCCAATTCTCGTCTTCAAAAAAACGATGAGTATCACCTGAAAAAACAATATTTCCGTTTTCTAGATCAATAAACTTATAACCAGTCAAGGTGATACCAACTAGAACCATAAATTTAGCATTTGGTCCCAATTTTACGTCATCCGTTTCTTTCTTCATAGCCAACTTTTCTCTTTTCTGTCTCGGAGTTTGGACGGCCGCAATAGCACCAAACACACGTAGATTCGAAAGCTCTGGTGGTGCGTACGTAGGCCAGCGGAGATTCTGGGAATCTATTGGACAGAAATTTGTTTAAATGAGCAAATTTGATAGCTACATCACTTTTATTTTCGATCTCGTAGATCTTTAGTATAACCAGAAAACGGTCACGAAAAGGCGACAATATACTTGTTATTATCAATGATACTTTTAGCTAGAGGATCGAGAATATCGGTCATAAGGAGCTTAAATTTCTGGGAAGCACAATGACGAGTTCCCGTGTGAGACAATCTAGTTGCCTTAGTCCTTGCGCAAGTATTGCAACCATTGTATTGATTAGTGCGGATTTGTAGCTCAGGCATTCCTCCAACAATTGTAGAGGTATTTTTCACATACTGGCGGGTAGAACAATGACCTAAGCGACTATGCCAAAGATATGTAATTTCTATCTGAGTTTGCAGTTTGACAGAGAGATTTGTAGCTGCTGAAACACAAAACGGCGGATCATGAATCTGGATCGCGAAGGGAATCCAATTTATGGAATTTGATCAATGAGCGGAGAATATAATTTTTCCTGATGAAGTGTCGATTATATCGGCGTATTGCGAGGTAAAAAGAATATGGAAGAAATCTCCATCTGTTATTTCGTGTTCCGAGAAAAGATTAAATTGAAGTCTTGGAACAAAAAAAACTTCCTTCAAACGTATGGTTGAACTCTCGTTGAAGCGCAAAATTACTTCGATCATCATTTCCCCAATATGAGTGGTAACTAGTATCTCATTATTTGCACATTGAACTTTTGGGCGAGATGTGAGTTCACAAATATTCGATAAATATTCAATTTTAGCAACTAAATGCTTTCCCCTACCCGAATCGAGCATCATCTCATCTTGACAAATTTCCTCAGATGTGGAGGAATTATTTATCAATACCTGGGTTTCAGAGATGATTTCCAAACGGAGTCGCAGAACAAGAAATAATCTCTTTGGTTTCCTCAAACACTGCGCACAAAGAATTGATGTCGTTCTTCTTGGGCTGGGTATTCGACTTTTTAGAATCCACGTATTTTTGCCAGTCAAGATTTTTCCCAAATTTTGTTTCGTATTATTTTCAGGAATCGCTTTCTGCTCTTCTTTTTTGAGCTTAGGACAAAAAGGACATTCATGGCCCCACTCAATACAGTTAAAGCAACGGATACCTACTTGATCTTCTCCGTTGATCTTTGTTAGGCACGGATTTCTTTTCACTTGGGGTTGTGTTTTCTTTCAAGGATGAATTCTCTGAGCGAGCAGACGTTGACGGAATGTTGAAAATTTTTTCCATCTCAAATTGATCAATAATTTTCTTAGAGAGAATTTCTAACCTCTGATTAGGCTGCGGTTCATGCTGCATCAAAGATAAAGATGACATATATTTTGGTCCAACGGCGGAGACTAACATAAACATTTTATCCCGCGGAGGGATGTTATTCCCAGCTCAAATTGCGTCTTCAAGTCGTGCTTCAAATAGCCTAATGAACTTTACTAAATCTGATTTCTGATTGTATTTGAGATTTGTTAATTTGGTTCGAGACGATACCGCTCCAACATCCGAGTTTATCATATTTTATTTATTTATTTATTGTCAGCCTTACAGTTTTACACATACTTACTTATAGATAATACATTTTTAATCTAGAAGCCCATTTTTTTGGGCAAAGGCCTCCCTCAACCGCATCCACTCCAGCCGATCTTGAGCAACTCTGTGGAAATGCTTGTTGCAGATAAATTTTGAAATGGCGTCCTCCCATCTTATTTTTTGTCTTCCTCTCGATCTTTTCCCATCTACATACCAATTAGTAACTTTGTATGCCCACCTATCGTCTGTTGTTCGACTCAAATGTCCCGCCCAGTCCCATTTTTTCCTTCTCGCTACCTGAGTCATATCCCATGCAAATTTAGTTTTCTCTTTTATTATTCTTAAGTTAATTTTGTCCCTTCTTCTAATTCCCAAAATAGATCGCTCCATTGCATTTTGCATTATCTTTATCCTATTTTCGTCTTTTTTTGTTGTCGACCATGTTTGGGCTCCATAGGTTACTACTGGGCATACGCAGCTGTTAAGAACATCGCATTTTGCTTTTATGCTATATGGACCCTTAAAAATTTGGGACAGTGACCAGTATTTTTTCCAGGCTAGGGAGATTCTTCTGTTAATTTCTTTTTCTGTTT
This sequence comes from Aspidiotus rigidus, assembly GCA_035079385.1. NCBI lineage: Eukaryota > Metazoa > Arthropoda > Insecta > Hemiptera > Diaspididae > Aspidiotus > Aspidiotus rigidus. The sequence continues at coordinate 4,722,200 of JAVHKY010000024.1, read as the reverse complement.
GGTTTCTCATACTTATTAGTTTCCCTAGGTATACTAATTCGTCTACTTCTTCTACTTCCCATTTTCCTATTCTTATTGGTTGTTTTCTATTACTGTTAGACATTATTTTCGTTTTTCGCATATTTATTTCCAGTCCCCCTTTTTTGCCTGTTTCTTCCAATTGGTTTATCATTTCATTCAGTTCCTCCTTGCTATTCGACATTAGTATTACGTCGTCCGCAAATCTCAGGTTGGTCAATGTTTCCCCGTTAATTTTTATTCCCTTTCCCTCCCAGTTTAGTTCTCTAAAGATTTGTTCTAATGCGCTATTAAATAGGACTGCTGACATCGGGTCTCCCTGTTTAACTCCTTTCTTAACTTCAAAGTACTCTCCTCGTTTATCTGTTATTATCCTCGCCTTATTTCCAGTGTACATGTTACTTATTAATCTTCTATAAGTTTCCGATATCCCTTGCTTTTCTAGTGATTGGATTAAAAAGTCATGCTTAACAGAGTCAAATGCCTTTGAGTAATCAATGAATGCTAGGTGTATTTCTTTATTATATTCATTCGATTTTTCTATCAGCATTGTGATGGTATGTAGATGGTCGATTGTCGAGTATTTTCGCCTAAAGCCCGCCTGTTCTTTTGGTTGCTGTCCCTCGAGGTCGTTTTTAATTCTATTGGTAATTATTTTCGAAAATATTTTTGCTAGTGTAGAGTTCAGGCTTATCGGGCGATAATTTTCGATTTTGTGCTTATCCCCCTTGTTTTTGTAGATTATGATGATATCGGATTTTAGCCACGATTTAGGAATATTTTTTGTTAGGAGAACTAAATTGAATAGCTTTTTCAATCTTCTGATTATAATTTCACCACCGTATTTTATGTTTTCGTTTAGTATTCCATCCCCTCCAGTTGCTTTGTTATTTTTCAGGTTTTTTGTTACATTTCGTATTTCTGTTTCGGTTATTTCTAGTTCATCATCCTTTTCTTTTCCATCATACTCTGTATCTTCCATTACCTTATCATCATTGTATAGACTTTTGTAGAATTTTGCTGCGAGCTCATTGATTTTTTTTCTCTCGTATATCTTCCTATCTTCATCATCTTTCAAGTAGGTTATCCAGCTCCTTCCTGTACTCGTTCTTTTCTTTATTTCTTTGGTGCTCTTAGTGGTTTCCAGGATATCTCTTATTATTTGTTCGTTTCTTTCTTTATTAAACTTCCTTAGCTTATACTTGATTAGTTTGCATGTTACATTCAATTCAATTTTTTCCCTCTCTGATTTTAGCTTCCTCCTCAAGTATTCTCTCTTTTCTATCATCTCTCTTATTTCTGCTGGTAATCTATGTTTTTCTTCTGTAAAACTACCTTTTCTCCTTTTTTTTGATATTATTTCGTTTATTTTCAAGAGCTTTCCTACCAAGTCATCGTTAATGACGTCAGACGAGCAGGCTTCTTCATTGTCATCTTCTTCTACTATACAATCTAATTCGTCTTTATACTCGTTTACATTTTCTGATATCATTTCTCCTACGCATTTTATTCTTTTTGGCTTGTATCTTTCTTTTTTGATCATTATGTTGCATTTTACTGCCCGGTGGTCAGTATAGTATTTAAATTTTTGTATTACTTCGCAGTCTCTGATACTATTCATATTTTGCGTCGTGAGTACGTAATCTATCAAGTTTCGGTGCTTTCCATTGGGAGATAACCAGGTCCATCTCTTTCCCATCCTTTTTTTAAATATTGTATTCATTATTTTTAGTCTGTTTTCCTGACAAAAGCGAATAAGTCTCCACCCCCTTTCATTCCTTTCCCCGTATGTGTATGGTCCTAGTACTTCTTCCTCATCCATTTTTTTTCCTACTTTTGCATTAAAGTCTCCTATTATCATTAGTTTGTTGTTTAATCCTATCCTCATACTTTTGATAATCTCGTTCAGCTTACTGTAGAATTCATCGCATTCTTCTTCCTTTGCTTCAGCTGTAGGTGCATATACCTGTATAACCGTTACATACATTTTTTCTTCTATCTTTAGTTTGATCCAGGCTATTCTATCAGTTATTCCCCTAAATTCTATCATTCTATCTTTCCATTTTTGATTGATTAAGAATCCTACTCCTAGCTGGCCTCTATTATTTCCCGTATAGCAGAGTAGGTTGTTATCTGTAGTATTTATTACATGTTCTCCGTTTCTTCTGATCTCAGCTAGTCCCATCACATCGATTTTTGCTTCCCTCATTGCTTCCTCAAGTTCTAAGACATTCACGGGTTCTTTTAGTGTTCTAACGTTTAGGGTTGCTAAAACTAATTCTTTCTGCAATCTATTTTTTGAATTTATATTTTTAAATTTATTATCTACATTATTTACATTACCTTCCACATGGGAGTTACTCGTTGAGGGGGTTGGTCTTTCCCATCCTCGCCGACCAAGCTTGACTGGATGGGTTGTTTATCATATATCTCTCGTCTAATGCACCAAGCATAACAGGAAATGTAGGTAAGTCTTTGATCAATCCTATGTCTGAATCACAAAGGCGTTTGAATAGGATTCCTTTGGCTGTATCCATCTTTTAATTGTAATCCGGAAATCTAAGGATACGATCACTTAATGAAGAGTGAATGTATATCTGATCTAAATTATTTGGTACCGTTACAATCTTTGCGCCTTCTTTCGCTACTGCCACCATCAACCGAGCTCTCCAATTGAGATAATTTGATCCTGAAGAATATAGCGTCGGGATTCTTTGTCGAACTGCTAGCCGGTGGCACGCCGACGGCAACTGAATTTGTTAAACCGGAAGTGGCCATTGTCGAGTAGAATCAGCTATCTGCCGGGCACAAAGTGAAACATCGGCAAAAAAATTATGCCGTAGTTGTTAAAAAATTTATTCGAGGTCCATAAAACAAAAATAAGAACCAGAAAAGTTCTGCTACCATATTAAAGTAGAAAACACCAAGATAGACGTGAGCACGTTTATTTTCCAAAACTCTCACAAACCAAACTTAGAAAAAAAACAGTGTTGCCACTTACTACAATTAATAATACCAACAAAATCCACAACGGCTTCAATAATGTACATTGTACATACGAGTTCAACGAGAATGTAAAGTTTGTTTTGGTGGCCAGTAATTTGTATTTTCTTTATGGTGGCCAGTAGTTTGTATTAAAAAAACTCGATTTTCTTTTCCAATTTGATGGCCAGTAGTTTGTTATGTACCTACATCCAGTTTGAACAAGTGAACAACACAGAGCGGCAAAACGGGTATTATTTTCAGATTATTTAGAAATATAGAGCGGCAAAATGACGATTTTTTTCAGATTATTTAGTTTGTATTGAGCGGCAAAGAATTCCAGAATGTTTTTTGGATTATTTTGAACCTTTTTTTTGAAAATTTTGCCGCCCCAAGCTTCAGCTTTGTTAGCTTCATGGGAGATACGGCACTGGTCGTTTAACTTTATGTGATTTTATTCTTGCATACGAATGTTTCATATCAGATGCAAAAGTAACAGCAAATAAAAGCTTCTTTCTAACTTCTGGAGTAATTTGCTTGGAAACAGATTTCAAATCTCGATTTAGTACACTTTGTGGAGAGTTTGAGATTTTTGACGTGGATTTTTTCAGGCGATAATATCTTGTTTCAACCCTGTGCATTCTTCTTGTCAACGTTGTCACTTAGTTCTTCAATTTCATGACCACCTGATGTTTCACGCATCTTGATTCGGCTCTCTTTTTAGCTTTTTTACGGATGCTTTCACTTCGAGTTGATTTAGAAGCTAATGGTAACTCACAATCTTCTTTTTGCTTATTCAAAATTCTACTCTCCTTCTGCCTTCGTTTATCATTTCTCCATTTCCGTCTTCTAGCTTCAATTTTCTTCTTAGGTTCTTTCTTTTGTTTTCTTAGAGCTTCAGTTTTTGCGTACCTCTCACGACGATTCTATTCAAGTCTGCTAAACGCTCGGGATTCTTCCAAATTTCTTCACGTCTTTGTTTCTCGGCTTTGCCTTTTTGTTTCAGACGTTCTGCCATGGTGAGGACCATCTTGAGCTTATCCTAACCCAAAGTACAACAATACATAATCATTATTTACAATTAATGCTTAAAATGAGAGAGGTTGAAGAATAAATGTAGAATGTGATTTCCAATAACATTCCATCGACATGGTTGTAAAATTGATGTATTCCACGCCGGTGGAATATAAATCCCTGAACACGTTGGTGGAGAAAGATGATAAAAATCGCGATATTTCATCAATAGAAAATACTTACGTGTGACCATTAATTGAAATCATAAATTGTTCAGCTAACCCATGTTAATTCCGCTGATTTCAGGTCTGGATAATTTTACGCGCGAGAGTTATGATAGCCCAAGGTTTTTGAAAAGAGGTGTGCTCAGCTCAATGTAAACAACAAGGCGCTACATCAGCTGATCTCCATTTAAAACAATGTAAAAACGGAACCGGGTGACGTCACTCAGTTCCGCATCATATGTATTTTAAATGTGCGTGCGGGTTGCGTTTTATCAAATACACTATACAAACAATACCGGAAACTTCCGTGTCGTTTTTGAACCATTTAGACTAGTGGACGGGATTGGTACTACCATAGTAATCAAACGAGATTTTCGACTAGCGGCTAGGATTGTTACTAATCTCCTTTGTGTTTCGTGGGTCAACAGCGCTCAATGTATTTCTAATGGGAGTTTCCGGTATTGTTTGTATAGTGTATTTGGTTAGATTTACAATCGAACTGAGCACACCTCTTTTCAAACACCTCGATGATAACCCACCTTAGCAAATTTGTAAACATGATAATTTTCATAGATAAACAACCACGGATGTCCGCAGTGAAATGTAATGCATAAATTCACCGCGGCACAGCGTTCTAGTTGCAAGCATGAAACAATAAATTAATGTATCGCACATCGGCAGGATATCAAACCAGTGTGACCATAGGAGCCGATAAAAAAGTGCCACGTTGATGGAATGAAAACTCACTCACACTTGTATCAATAAGTGTAGCAGCTTCAAAGAAGAGTAGATATCATTTTGATATCCACTAGCTCATTCTCTCACATTGTCACTACAAAATAATATTGGTCAAAATGACCCAAAAATTGCTTTTAGATCTTTAATTGAGAGGAATGTATGGAAACTTGAGATTGTTCACACCCACATTGGTGGAAAGAAACTATAAGTTTTGAAATTTTGATTGGATTTTTTCAAAGGAAGAAATGGATAATTTTGACTTTTAAAGTTGTGAGTAATGGCTCATAACTCTTATTTTTGATTCCCCAAAAGACTTTCCGGTATTCCTTGAATTTGGAGGGAAGATATTGGCTATTTGCATCAAAAATGGTCATTTTTGTAGAATCACCGATTTATAAATTCTCCTTCTCTTTGGTAAAAGAGGCATGAACTTGTTCTCGATTCAACAAACCCTATATCTTGTATTAGATTATTCAATCTTTTGAACCATGATTTACTTGACGTTTTCAAGCCATATAACAATTTCTTCAACGTTAACGCCTTTCCATCCAAGTCAACCATTCCTTCTGGAGGAGTTAAGCAAATTTCATACTCTATATCATAACATCTACAAACTGTGAAGAAAACAGAACAGAATGAGTGTCATCGTGTGTAAGGCAATCTTCTGACATAAGACAGTAAGTTAGACTAGGAAAAAAGAGTACATCCTTAAGTACAATATTTGAAGACTTATTGTGGCGCGATACAACCTGGAATGAGCCTGAGTGAGTAGCGCGAAGAATCTCACCACCGGACGATTTAAAGGAACAGCGTTTGCGAGAAAAGCTAGACAGTTAACCATATGACGTCCTGCTCCGGAGTCCATCATCATTTCAGTTTCAGAATGACCGAAATCTGAATCGTTGTAGTCTGATAAAGGAAGTAGGGTATTTATCTCCATCTGTAAACTCAAGATATCTTCATTTTCTTCTTCTAATTCATCTTCTTCCACAATAACACAGCAACCATTTATTGAGGATTTAGGGTTAGGTTTAGCACTTTGTTTTGTAGTTACGTATTTTGTCCAATCTAGAGTTTTGCCACTAGAGTTTGTATCAGGTTTATCCGGAGGTTTTTCAGTTGATTTTTGTTTCTCCGGACAATCAGGGCGTTTGTGCCCAATTTTATTACGTTCAAAAGAACCAACACCTTTTTTTTTGTTGGAGTCAGAATCGGATAGCCTCTTGAAATTCAAAGACAGCTCTGATTTATTCAAAGTCAATTGGGAATCATTACAGCGTTGTTCAAGCGACAGTGAAAATAACTGCTGCATTTTGTACTGTTCTATTACCTTTTTGGCAAAAATGGCAAAAGTTTGAACTTCAGGAGGTTCATTTTAACAGGGAACCTGTTTTATGGGGGGCTATTTCAGAAATCTGCCGTCCGCCGTGCGCCGTGCGCCGTCCGCCGTGCGCCGTCCAGCGAAAAACTTAGACAAATTTCGACCCTCGAGCCATATATGATAGGAGAGGGACTTAGAAAAATTTCGACTCTCGAGCTATATATGATAGGAGGGGGACTTGAAAAAAATTTCGACTCTCGAGCTATAGATGATAGGAGGGGAACTTAGAAAAATGTCGACTCTCGAGCTATATATGATAGAAGGGGGACTTGGAAAAATTTCGACTCTCGAGCTATATATGATAGGAGGGGGACTTGGAAAAATGTCGACCCTCTAGCCATATATGCTAGGAAGGAGACTTAGAAAAAATTTCGACTCTCGAGCTATATATGATAGGAGGGGGACTTAGAAAAATTTCGACTCTCGAGCTATATATGATAGAAGGGGGACTTGAAAAAATTTCGACTCTCGAGCTATAGATGATAGGAGGGGAACTTAGAAAAATTTCGACTCTCGAGCTATATATGATAGAAGGGGGACTTAGAAAAATTTCGACTCTCGAGCTATATATGATAGGAGAGGGACTTAGAAAAATTTCGACTGTCGAGCTATATATGTTTCATGAAGCGAAGTGTACTGACATATTCCGGACCCAAAGCTGTGGTCGATTGGAACATTTGATCCCTTTCTGGTAAGTTATTGCCAGCTTATATCGCCTCATCCAGGCGTAGTTCAATAAGCCGTATAAATTTAACAAAGTCTGACTTATGGTCATACCTTAAACGCATAAGTTATGTGCGGGCGGCAACAGCTCCTACATTGTTTACCACTTTATAACGTGCATCCAATATAAGTAACATCTGCAAAAAAGTAGTATATTCATGTATCACTGGAAGGTCTGTATCTCAAAGTCGATCAAACAAAATTCCTTTAGCGATGTCCTGGAGTTTGTCATATTGTGCATAATTTGTAAATCTTGCAGCAGGAGTAGCAATAAGGTACATTGGTTCAACAGTATTTGGAAGAGTGACCAACTTGGCTCCTTCTCTGGTAATGGAAGCAAGTAGACAGGCTCTCCAGTCTTCATATTGAATCTTGTCAGTTAAAATTGTATCCGGGTTCTTAACTAGCAATGAATTGTATGAGCAGGTGAAGATCCTGAACCCCACGACATTTCACCGGTAACGGAGAACTACAATAATAATACAAAATAAGAGATGATGTTACGTTATACGTAATATGCTATTGATTATTGAAGCATATTTTTATCGAGGTACAAAATTGAAAAACAGGATCTGCTACCATCTAGATGAAAGTAAAAGTCTTTTCTCTAAAAATGTGTGGGTGATTCTCCAAAAATTTGCACCTTCGAGTCCTGAGATAATTACGTGTGTTTCTATGGCCTTATTAATTATTTTTTAAACTTGAATTAGTTGAAGACAAGTCTAATGAACACCCCCACGTAATTACCGAAACCCGACCACACCCCCCACCCCTTCAAAAAAAAAGGTCAAAACCTCATTTTCTCACTTCTGTGGCGCGTCCAAAACTCGTTTTTTCAACTTAGAGTACTCTACCACTTTACAATGCGGCGTTTCTGTCTACGAACATGGAATTCTTGGAAGAAGTGAGACAGATCTATCACACTATACGTTTGAAAATTTTTTTACTACTTATTGGCACATGTGGTGATGCATTTTGTGTTAGTCCCCATTTTCTATCTCACTTCTGTGGCGTCATAGATGATACTGAATTCCAAGAAAACGGTCACGTGATCTTCAAACAGACCGATCTCGTTGCCTTGTATTTAAGGCACACAATTCACATAGATAGTGTTTGTTTGTCAGAAAGACATCAGTATTCGTTCACTCGAGCTAAGAGACTGACGGTGGTTGCTGGTCGTTCCTAATTCTCACGCCTGTGGGCAGAGATTTTACGTGATTGAGTAAGTATTAAATTTTCTTTTTTGATTATTTTTACTCGCGGACCCGGCAGCACTGACTGTCGTCAAGCAGAACATCCGAAGACTGCATCGCTTTGAATTACGCGCCTCTTTGTGAGTGAATTCTCACACCTGTGTCGTCTCACTCCTGTGTAACACACATTATTCATCTTCCACAGAAGTGAGAATGCTGATGAAATGTACAATTTTATTATCACTTCTGTGTCAGCAATCTCATTCCTGTGTCACAACATCATAAATAAAATTCCTGCATGTAATTAAGGAATTTTGGAGGCGTCCTTTTGGAATACATGTTCTGAAGGGACTGTACAATTTATATATTGAAAAAAAAAATTGAAAAAGAGTATATTATAGGAGTAAAAGCCATCTTTTTGACATTCTCTCACTTCTGTGTCACAACCCCCACCAAAAAAAATTTATTGCTCGCCAACTATTATACATTAGGAAGGATCCCTGAGGATACAAGTTCTGGAGTATGTAACTGTCAACTTTATTAAAAAAAAACTACCAAAAACGAAGAAAAAAAAATTAAATAATTTAAAGTTGAAATGTGCAATTTTTTGGAGAATCACCCGTACATTAACCAAACAAACGTTAGAAGGAACTATATTTTTAGAAGAAAAAAGGAACATACACATACATCAAAGACAGTGTAGCCAAATATGAAAACAAATAATAAGCTATAGCCAACACAAAACTACTGTTTGTGTTTTCAGATTCAGAAACCGGTAGGTTGATGGCGAAATGATAACCCAGGTCCATGGAACATAAAACAGGGAAATTTATGATTTTCACTGTTCAATTGTACAAGCAATACAAAATTGTGCTTTGTTGCGTAATTTTACCTAAGTACTGCGCTAAGATCGTGGAAATACAACCGTTCTGAACGATTTGAACATTGAAACACAAATTCAGTGCTACCAGAGAAGCAAACGGCCATGAAACAAAGCACTGTAACACAAACCAAATCCTTTCTCAAAGGGTGTTGAAGGATAGTTGAACTCGATGTCTGGCTTGGAACTTGTACATTCAAGGCTCGATAAAAATCGTACGTACTAATTTATGAGAAAAAAATATTTTAAATCCATTAAATGTGTGATTCATTATTGGAAAAGAGTATTGTGACATCCACGGCCATGGAAAATTTGCTAGAATTTTGTTACCAATATGGAATTTTTGAGGAAAGTTAACGGAATGCTGTGAGCTTGTTAATGGGGGACTGATAGAACAAGACTTTCTTTCAACATTCAGAAAAAAGAATCACTCACATCGCAAATATATGGCAGACTGAAGTCTATAACTCAAAAAATGACACTTTTTGAAGAATGAACCTTGTACAAAGAACTGAACTACCTGATTAGAAAAATTATATCGACCAATTAGAGCGAAGTAGTATGTTTTGATAACACTAAAAGATCTGGAGAAGAGGGGCTATACTTATCAATATTTTAACAATTATGACAATTCAGCTACTTCCTTATGATAACAAAATGGTATTATCCATCCCTTTCATCATCAGCGCTCCATTCCAGCGCAGCAAAACATTCAGTAACTTCTTTAAGAATGAGGACATATTTTTTGAGATGTGTCACTACCTCTTCATCTTATACCGTGACTGGGACAGACTCAAAGAGCACCACCTGCCACATTTCCAGGAAACCATGCTGAAGTTGTGGAAAATGGAGAACCCACATTTTTGCATCATTAACCCTGAAATCAATGTAAGTCCTTAGTAAGTTGGCGGGCTAACTCTTCTCGGACAACAATGTACAATATAGAAGGCTTATACTAACTAGCCCTAATATAATTTTATTGTTTATATTAATTTAAGGAGGAGCCCCAAAAGCAAGTTAGCTTAACAACAATAAAGTTATGTTATAGCAAAATTTGTATTTATTTGCGAATGCCTAAAGACATATAACAATGCACTGACCCCGAGAATTTGGGGGAAGAATAAGTTCGCAGAATAACTAGGTACTTTCAATTGCGTTTAATTTAAGAAATTGAAAAATAAAAATTCGTAACCGGAATTTCACAATCAAATAAACAATACAATATTAGAATAGAATTTTATGACAGGCCGAACGACACGAACGTTTTGTAAGAGAGCTATGATCGGACTGAATAAAAACGAATTCTCGAATCTACAAGAAAATGATACTTCCAAACTAGTCACGAGTCTTACTCATCATTCGTCATACTCTATGACGCTGTTCTAACCTGATGCACTTTGACGAGACGGGATCAATTCAGTCGAAGAGAATTCCTTTTCAAAAATGATAAGATTGGACATTTAACAAAGTTGTATTACCCTTACAACTTTACAGACATATGTACATATATGGTTCAATATTTTTCCATGAAGTGGAAAAATTTACTTTTTTCTTCAAGTTCCTTGCCTATTATATGTAGCTCCAAATTCCGGCCCTTTGACGTCATAGATCAGCTTGTGACGTCACAATCTACAGTTTTCAGATCCCTGGTGCCACGTGAAACAGGTTCCCTGCCAGCCACCCCTCGTTCAACTCTGTTATAGAACCTGTAAGTTTTTCCCAAATTGTTCAAAAATTGAAATTTTTTTGCACAAGGAGAAAAAAAGAAGAGGAGAACAAAATTTTTTGCAAGTGCCTAATTAGGTTACGGTGATTCAGTTGAAATTTAGAACAAAAAATTTATTCAATGTCCTAATTTTACAATGATTTTCAACATCATGATGACTCAACATGGTATTTAATCAAATCCAAAGTTCACATCCTCGTGCTGGTTAATTGGTTTTCCTGATTTTGATTGGAGTTATCGCATACAAGCTTCTTCTCTATTGTTGGGTCATTCCATGATTGCACCTCAGACGAACTAAAAATCACAAAGACGATGTTCCCAACAATCATAATAGTACTGGTCAATTGAAACACGGCGCTCCATTCTTTTTGTGAGCTCTAAACAAGATTTTCAAAAATCAAACAGTATTCCACTGGACGTCAAAGTGCTTGGCTGCGTAGGAAGCAACAAGGAATTGTAATTCAACATCTGACTGACAAAAAGCAATGAGTTGGATTGTTGACGCAAGATACATAAACAGCAACTAGGCGACTCATTACCGATAATTCACGCGCACACGCTTACCGTATGTGTAAGCAACAGAACACGGTAAACGTGTACGAGTAGTTGTAGATCATTTGCCAAGTTGCCGCTTAAATGTGGCTTGCGCCTTACAGCACTTCTACGTTGGTATGTGTAGGGTCCTTTCCGTATATTATATTGCATACTTGTTTGCCTGATTCTTATTGTAATGGTACTTGATATAGTGTACATGTAAATTTGTCTTATGTCAGGGGAATAGATAATATTACGTATGCTATTATTGCATAATCAATTCCCCTGCCAAAAGACTAATGTAAATCAAGCACATTACGATAAAAATCAGGCAAACGTGTATGCAATATGATTTATGGGAAAAGTCCTACTAGTACAAGCAGAACACGATCGCGAAGATCGAGTTTAATAAGTAAGTACATACTGGATCCTTGACTAGCCAACCAACACACAGTGGCCCAAAAATAGGTCCCAGAGTCCCTGCTGTGCTACTAATACCAGTTACTGTGCCACAAAAATTAGGTGACAGATCGATTGAATTGGTTGCATAGCCGTTGTAGAAAGCCGCCATCAATGTTACGGTCAGTATTAATAATCCTACTGCGGTGAAGGTACTTGGTCGGTCCATAAAGCTGAGGATTAACAAGGTAGACGCACTTCCCCAAGCGGCTAAAAATTGCAATAATTCTGTTGAGTGAGTTACTTTGTACAATTGAAGATAGAAAGTTTTGCCTTTTTCGCTACCTACTGAATCTTTCATATTCAATAAATTGACCTAATTTTTGTCAGATATTTCTTAATCACTGTACACAAACTGAGCTAAAGGTCATTGAATTGAGTTTACAGAAAATGCAACAAATATTTTGGTGGTGTAGATTGTGGTAACGTTGATACTTTTGTACTTGATTCTTGTTAAGGAGGATACACCCAATCCCGTACAGTTTCAAAGTTCACCCCGTCATGGTACTTTCGCTCATTTTGGAAGAATTTTACGCTAAATTTCAAGGTTGAACAAGAGATTGCAGTTTATTTCTTGGATAGCGCGGAATCAGTGATATCGCATTTCTGATATCACCGTTGGATACATCAGGAACCACCTAAAGCTGAAATCCGTCAGGGTGAGGCGTAGCTCCGTCAAATGGTATTGGAAGACAACAGTTTTTTCATCGGCTTAGAATCAAAAGGTCGTAACTTCCAAAATTAGTAGTTTTGAGTTGATGATGGTTTCTAGTTCTCGTGATGATAATTCATCGTTCTAGAATAATAAAATGATGTATAATTCATTAATCATGCAAAAAATAACAAAAATTATTTTCCATTATTGTAACTCCATTCAGTACTATAGAAAGTTGTTTTTTGACTCTCCTGTAAAATTAAAATTTTTTGAGGTACGACATTTCAACTCTAGACCGATGTTTTCCCATTTTAAGGCATTATATTTTAAACTCATTCCTGGACTTATGCTCATTTTTTTGGAACACCAGAAGAAAAAAAAAGAGGAGATATCAAGAATAAATTCTTGTTTTTTTTGTTTGTTTTCAGAATCAACGGATTTATTAAATCTTCCAAAAAGGGATGCATTACTCACCAATTGAATTCCAAATGTTCCTATGTAAGGTCTTTGATATCTTACAATTATTTGTTATGTGAGTAGCTGCGCATGAGTATATAATTGTGGCCACATAGGCGCTTGCGTAAGGTAATGAAGCCAGGAGACCATTCTGTAATGAATACAGCCAAAATCACCACATCTTATTATTACTTTTCGTGTATCAAAGAATAGAAAAATAGATGATATAAAGAAAAAAATTAAAAATGAATAATTAATCGAAAAGAACAATCAATAGCTATTCTCTCTCTTAAAATAGACCTTATTTTATTTCAAATTTCATAGAACAGGTTATTTTATGAATGCAGTGGTCCAATTTTTCACCTAAACCGTCCAATCGCACTCATAAAACATCTCAAATTTAAATAATCAGTGCAAATCCAAGATAGAATTTTAGATGATGAATTTCAGGTTTTGTGTCTTTGCAAAACCTTGCCACTAATTCCTGAATTTGATTCCGCAAAACTGTATGGACGCCCACATTTGAGCCCAAGCAAAAGGTGAGAAACGTCATAACCTTATAAGACACTATTACGGGAGACATAACGGGACTCCATAATTATTGTGTAGGATAAAGTCTGCAGTTGGTGGCTGCGCTATTTACATTTTCGGCGTAGAATGACGTCATCTGCAGCATTGATCTTATTTTAGGTGGAGTCCCATTATCTTTTGTTATAGTATCTTGACCCCAATTGAGCTTTACCTACATAGGAACTATCCTAATGACGTCATACGCTGGGAAGTTATTTGAGCAGACATTAGCCGAAGGGGCGATGACGTCGTATATCTAATATGAGAAAAAAACATGATCATTAATTTCAGTGTTATAAAAAGTTTTTAACTAGCTTCATTTTCTCTTTATTTGGTTCTTTCTTTCTTGGGAGGGTAATATAGTTTTCCTACCCCACTCTCCCCTCAACCGTTGCTTTGTCTGTGAACGACCAAATACAATCTTTTTAACAGGGAACATTTTCTATTGAGGGGGGTTGAGAAATTTGCCGTGCGTCGTCTGGTGAAAAACTTGGAAAAATTTTGACTCATATTGTATATAGCTTAGAGGATGAAATTTTTTGAAGTGCACCCATCTTAATATAGCTCAAACTAATATATGACAGGAAATGGACTTATAAAAATTTTATCTCTCGAGCTATACATATTATAGGCGAGGGACCTAGAAAAACGAGGGCTTCTTTAACAAAGTTGAACGAGAAATGCAGGGAACCTGTTTGAGTCAAATTGATTTTGGTATTGAGAATTCAAGGAAGCCTACACCGGATATAAAGCTAGTATAAAGAAGGTCTTGACCTACTATAAGCCTACTATAATAGTTCGAAGTCTAAACTATGTATGATGAGAGAGGGCTCTAAGCTATGTATGACAGGAGTCAGACTTGAAAAAATTAGATGCCATCGCAGGACTGCAATCCCGCTGTCCGGAGACCCCTAGAGCCTGAAGTTTTTCCAAGTCCTTAAAATCATGATATGACAAATTGAACGCGCAGCAATTTCAAGGAAGCCGTCGTCTTTCCAAGTCCCCTCCTATCATATATAAGTCAGAGGTAGGAATTTTTGTAAGCCCCCTTCCTATCATATATGGCTCGGAGGTAGGAATTTTTCCAAGTCCCCCTCCCCTCTCCGTGATGTCATCAACCTCGCTCGCGCTCGCGGACGAAAATTTCCTGGAAGTACCCCTCAACAAAAGGGATAGCGGGTTCCCCACTAAAAATTTCGACCTGCGAGCCATATATGATAGATAGGGAAGGACTTGAAAAAATTTCATCCTTCAAGCTATAAACAATAGGAGTTATAGCTCGAGAGTAAACATTTTTCTAAGCCCTCGCTCCTACCATGTATAGCTCAAGAGTCGAAATTTTTCCAAGTCCCCCTCCTATCATATATAGCTTGAGAGTCAAAATTTTTCTAGGTCTTCCTCCGAGATTCGAGAAAAATTTAGACTCTCGAACTATATTATACTAGGCTTATAGTAGGGGTAAGCCTTCCTTATACTAGCTTTATCTAGGTCTAGGCTTCCTTGAATTTTCCATTTTACTCATAAAACAGGTTCCTTGTGTTCCTCGTTCAACTTCATTAAGTAAGCCATCGTTTTTCCAAATCCCCCTCCCATCATTTATACAGCTCGAGAGTCGAAATTTTTTACAAGGTTTTTCATTGGACGGCGCACAGCAAATTTCTCAGAAAAAAAGACCCATAGGACAGGTTCCCGTTAAAATTTTGATTCTCAAGCTATATTATGATAGAAAGGGGACTTGAAAAAATTCCATCCTCCAAGTTATATACGATAGGAGTCGACATTTTTCTGTTTTTTGTTGGACAGCGCACGGCGCACGCCAAATTTAAAAAACCCCTCATAAAACAGGTTCCCTGGTAAAATTTCAACCTCCGAGCTATATATGATAGGAAGGGGACTTGAAAAAATTTTGACTCTCGACCGATGTATTTCAAAGTCCCTAAAATGGGTCCAGGTCACTGATGACGAAGTTTTATAAACTACGTCTAGGTCTCCTTCATACTAGCTTCTTACTAGATCTAGTTTTGCTTGAATTCTCAATACCAAAACCAATTTGACTCATAAAACAGGTTCCCTGCATTCCTCATTTAACTTTGTTAAGGAAGCCGTCGGTCGTTTTGCTGAAAGGGCAAGATTAAAATTTTAATAAAACCTTCAAACGAATTTTCTTCAGAATTTTGTCTTCGGCGACTGTACAAATAATTGTTTATGTCTGTACAAATTATTCTTTTTCGGATGGAGTTACTCGCTTCTTTCAAATTGAGATTCAAAACTCCGCTCAAATAATTCGGCATTTCGGCCAGTAGTGTCCAATATCCCCACATGATGACGATCGATCCAATCAGGACTGCGTGAACTGGTATTGACAACAATATCTCCTTCCAGGGCGTTTTTAAATTCTGAAATTAATAGGATATACTCAAGTCATTCTTAATTGAACTAATAAAGGTCTAAAATACTCGTAAAAAGGAACCTGAATTGGTTTCACGTCATGTTGTATAGCATTCTGGATGTAGCTTCGCTCTGTGCTTGATATGGTCGCATGTTCCTTAGGAGAATTCGCACCAATCCATGACCATAACAACACCCACACGAAACCAAGTCCTCCGGTCACATAAAATATTGACGGCCAGCCACCACTGCTCGATCCGAGATAACCACATAGAGGAAAACCAATTAATGGACCAAAAGCAGAACCTGCAAATTAATGTACATCATTATAAAACACAATGCACATTCCAACATGTGACAGAAAGGATTGAGCATACCGCTGTAACAAAATGACAATAACCATAGACGTTCAGAAGGTGGTACCCACTTTGAGATGTGGACTGTAACGCAAGGATAGATAGCTCCCTAAAATGAGGATTGTTGTTAATGTCTCTGAGTTACAATGAAAATTGTTTAAGATTTTATCATTACTAAACTTGTACTAAGCCTTCCAACATTCGCAAAACCAGGACTACTAAGTATCCGCCATCAATTGCAAGTGGGATTGCTACGGTAAATAGTGAAGCCAACGTCAGGCAACTGGTTAAAATCATCTTTGTTCCAATTTTTTCAGCTACATTGCCAAATAAGATATGTAGTGCAATGTATCCCCAAAAAAATGAGCTTAAAATGCGACTCTTTTCCACCTCCGTCCAATTATAAGTCTACAAACAAGAAATTTATGAAATATTTCTTCAGCCGCTCAGAATAGACACGTCATAACGCTTTACAAGGTCATCAAATCAGTCTTTACTTCCAAATACTCAACAAAAAACCGTCTCCGGTACTTTTATCCCGGAAATCTAAGGTTTGAAGAAACAACTCGCTAAGTACGGAAAGTAGAACGCGATTTTTTGTATAATTATAATAAGACCTCAAATAGCCAACTTATTTGCATTTCAAACTTTATAAGCGTTTAACACGGGTGTGGTACCGGAACCCCACCTTTGGAAACAGAATATTCTGAATATAATATATTAATATCATTCATATTGTAGTCCAGACTGTGGATATGTTGCTGTACAGCAGACTATTAAATATTGAATCCCTCATGACACTCAAATCAGATATCTTAAATATGTGACCTGCAAACCAGGTCTCTCTTTTGTAACATTTAGAAACAAATAAAGTTTGCCTAGTCACACACCTACTAAAAAATAAAACCCCCCGGAGCCATTTAATGATTCGCAAATATTCATGTCTGCGTCAAATCTTATGACAATCAACTTACTTGGTAGCTGGAGTCGACATTGACTTTATTACTGGTCATGGCCACTACGGCTACAGACATATTGACGCGCAATACATAACACAATAAAACACCAATCCACAACATGATCGCTTGAATGTATCGCACTTGTATACTAAACGCTGGGAGATGAATGAATATCGTTGAAACGGCCTTACAATAAGGCTAATAATGAAAAATCGCAAAACTTTCTTCTTACCTGCAAACATTTTTCAATTCACACATCTACACCTGTTATCGAATGACTCAAATAACGACGAACTCAAAAAAGTATTACGGTTTTTTAATTGTACGCGAAGAGTTTTCAAGTTTATAATATAAGCACACTTGTCCATATCATCGGCATGCAACCGTACTTGAGATAAATCCATGATAATTAATTATGTCAGAAAATTGTGATGAAATAAGAACGTCTGAAGAATAATGTAAACATTCAAGAAAAAGCCAACCGTTCGAAACGGAGAGGTCGATTCTATCTAATTAGAATGCGAGTAAATAGATCAATCATTGGTATCGAAGTGTAGGTCAGTTTGTATACAGGTAGCAAACTGTGAATTTTTAAGAAAAAATGGCTATTGATGATAGAAGCATGAAAATTGGTATGGTGGGCGATGACACCAAAAGAAAATGCTGCAGTTCTTAATCAAACGGAATACAATAATCACAGTGTAGTCAAATTCCAGCTAAAAACAGCTTCTGCGCGATTGGTATGCTTAAAGTGTTTTGACGACTGGTACGTATTCAGGAAGATGTGTAGAACAAATTAAGCCATTTTTACTAACTCCTCAAACTCGATCCTCCACCCCCCCCCCCCAATCCTTAGAATTATCTGTAGGCCTATCTTCTTTCCTATGGGTTTGATGAAAAAATTTTTCTCACAAAAGTTATTCCTTGGAGACTTCTATACATTTTTACTTCTTACAAGAAAGTAATTTTGGGCAACCCCTGAGCCCCAAAATTGAAAAATAAGATCTCAAATGTACCTTATTTGTGTTTAAAGCGATATGATGGAAGATTAACAAGATTAACGTGAATGAATAAGTATAAATGATGTTTGAAATACTCACCTTACCCTCACCTCCTTTATCCATCAATCCCTTACCCCTTCTTGTCCCCGAGTAAGCAAACATACTTCAGCCAAGCTCTCTTTGACCTCAAATCCTCCAATCGCAATATGTTGACAATTAGTCCAGTTATATTAGGAAATTTGGTGAATAAATAGGGGACAGCTGGGTTTGATGGATCAAGGAGATGAGGGTTACGTGAATATTCCAAGCACTATTTATACTTATTCATTCACATTAATCTTGTTAATCTTCCATCATATTGCTTTAAACACAAAGAAAGTACATTTGAGATCTTATTTTTCAATTTTGGGGCTCAGGGGTTCCCCCAAATGACTTTTTTGTAAGAGGTAAAAATGTATAGGAGTCTTCAAGGAACAACTTTTGTACGAAAAATTTCTTCATCGAACCCATAGGAGAGAAGATACACATAATTCTAAGAATGGGGGGTGGATCCTTTGAGTTTGAAGGGTTAGTAAAAATGGCACTCAAGCTTAATTTGTTCTACACATCTTCCTGAATACGTACCAGTCGTCAAAACACTTTTAACATGCCAGTCGCGCAGATTAGGGAATCCGACTACGATTTTCATTGACGATTGGGTACAAATTTTTCTTTGGAATGATTTGTATAATAACCTCCAAATTATGAGTCCTGAAATTTCTATGGTCCCAAACATAATGCATCAAACTTCCACAATCTTAAGAGAGTCAATTTCTTGCCAAGGTTGTTCAACAAATAGCTATGTGCTTGTACCAAAAATAATATTCATCAGCAATGCCGCAGTTGTAGCTCGAAATGGAACGAAGAAGAGGAGAAGGGTAGCACGTGATCCTCATCCTAACACTTCGGTAAGCCTTATTTTACTTTATTTAGTACTCAAACGGAAAACATGACTGTGTTCAGAGAATTCATTCTATTCAAAGACAATGTCTCAAGTTTGTAAAAATAGGAAATTTTTAAAGTTGGGAATGAACGCAGGAGTCGACTTCCTGAAAGAAGGGTTGAATTTGAATATTTTTTTCATTGGCGTAGCCAGAAAATTTTTCTGGGAGTGGTTGAAGAAAAAGTGGGAGAAAAGAAATGTTACAATAATTTTTGGGAAGAATTGTTTAAAATAAAATATGATATTTCATGTGTCTTAGGAAGGGTTCGACTCCTCTAATCCCCCCTCGCCACTCCACCGATACTTTGTGTCTCCCCTCCTCATCCCCTGAAAACAATAGAACAAAAAAGATATCAAAATTTGAACAAAAGAAGTCAATTTTTTTTTCATTCAAAAATTCTACCATCAAAATTTTCCCCCAGATCCGCCCCCCTGCAAAAGGGCCAAAAGTATCTCGCGTCAGTATAGTATTATATCTCCACAAGAGGTCATTGTTTTGAGGAGAGGTTATTGTCATGGAAATTTTAAAATCTATCTCAAATATGTTTCGGAAAAAACTTATTATGTCATTTCTTAAATGCCAACCAAGATGGAGCGGAAGGCTCAAAGACATATAGCTTGATTGTTTGAAGTTTCCAGTCACCATATCTGCAATTTTTAATGCTTCAAAATCCCTCACATTATCTACAAAGATGGAAATATTCAAAAAACGTGTGAAAAACATGAAAAATCCTCGAAATTAGGCAACTTTCGTTACCTCCTGTCCCCCCCCCACGTCGACTTTGAGAGCTCATATATACGTTGAAATCTCATATTTGACCTCCACTACTCGAATATTACACTGAAAATTTGATCCTGAACTATGTATTATTTGGTCTAGAGAAGAAAAACCGTTATTCTTACGTATTTTATTTCACTAAAATTGGAAAAGATGGAAATTTTAATTTAAAATTTGGGGTACTTCTCGTGGTCGAATCTTCAAAACAATTACCTATACGTATTCAGGAGGGTGAAAATATGTGAAATCGACCCCATGACGCCGAAATCGCTCACCCCACTTTCGCATAGGGGGATAGAACCTTAAAATTTGGCCGCCCATATCTCTTATGGCGAATTTTGGAGGGCTCCCCATCTCTAAAATTTTATTCTCGTATCATTGCCCACTGTCCAATTTTCGTGCTTCCATCATCAATAGCCATTTTTTTTGCAGTCTGCCACTTTACTATTAAGGGCAAACTGGTCTCTAGAAAACAAGTAAATTTTCTTAGTGTTTTACCTCGGACAGATGTCATACTTGCTGAATCGAGTCGACCTCAAAACGGAAACGACCTCCCAGTAAAGAATAAACATGAGAACGTCAGCATTCGGACTTCGCAGACTGGTGCAGGCGCGCTAGCGTACCATTGTATTGCCTTCACTACACGTTCTGTCGCCAGCTCCATTTCCTCATCAAGGTGAGCCATCATCCTATCGTTGATAAAGTTGAAAGTCGAGTCTTATGAAGTCTCAATAGTATTGTAAATACGTATTGGTTTTGACGTCCTTACTTTTGAAAAACGAAAATACAAGCAATTTTTGCGTTTCTTTGAAAGTTGCGATGCCAATGATGGTGTGTCCAAGGGAGGCCCCCATAGAATAGAAAAAAAGGGGGGAAATGGAAAATCAAACGAAAAAAAAAAATTTCTTCTTCAGGGCTAAATCAAGGCTGGAGGCCATTACTTATTTTCTTCAAAGCAATAGGGAATATATGTAGCTCACATCGTTCGCTCTCGCAGAGTCTATCGCCGATTGGGGAAACTATAATCTTGATTTCAATCATCGGAAGTGATCGATTTAAATTTTGATAGCTAAATGGGAATTTTTGCTCATACGACATTTGTAAACTTGTTTCTACAATTATATAACAAACGACGGCTTCTTTAACGAAATAAAGGGAGAAACGCAGGAAACCTGTTCTATGGTTAAATTGGTTTTGAAATTCAGAATTTAAATTTAAATCTTGAAAAGACTCAAGTTTTTTCAAGTCCGGGCTTGTGTTATGTTGTACTTAGCCTGAAAATAAATATTTTTCCAAGTTCCTTTGCTTATCATATAATTCCTCTTCCATCATCTATATCGGTCGAGAGTCAAAATTTTCTTCGAAGTTCCTTTTGTATCATTGTGTATTATGGCCCCTAAGTTATACTCGTATCTTAATATATTAGGATTCGAAAGTCGAAATGTTTCCAAGTCTAACTGGACTTGTGAGAATTTCGACTTCTGAGCTATGAGATAATGGGGGGGTGATTTATCATTTTTTTCCATGGACCATTTTTGATTAGGTATGTCATCATACGACGCACGGTGAATTTTTCGAAATAACCCATAATAAAACTAGTTCCCTGCAAAAAAAAGACCAAATTTTCTTTGAGAGAAGCCTCAAAAATGTCATGATTATTCTTATTTCTTACGGATTTCCCAAAAGATGGAAGTGATGGAGGATCTCGTAGAGTGATTTACTTTTCCACGAAACATATTATGCAGATGACCTAAAAGTTTTCAACTTTTCACTCGGTGCTCTATTTAAGTGCATTAATCCATCTGATGGAACACTAGAATTTTACAGCATTTTGAATGTCGATTTTATCGCAAAATTTAGTTTTTTCGTATTTTAATTTTTTGTGACGTTCAGTCAATGAACTCGCGTTGATACGTATTACGTAAGTATTTTCAACTGTATAATTTTCGTGTCGCTACAAATTCTCATTTCAAGCAAAATAATTTATTCACCTCGACAAAATTCCACAGAAGCATAGGCGATTAAAATTCGATTTTATTTCCATTTTTGCACTCATTACACGTGAACCTTTGACATTATTCGTAATTCGTTCTTCGCACCCAGATTTATTGACTTCGAATTGATCGTCACAAAACAATAATAATTTCGGTAAAATTGGAATTCGATTGTGAAGATACACGTCCAACCCCAGTCAAAGTCCAATACAAAAGGATCGTACTGTGCTAAGTGCAATTATAATTTGTATTCCTTATGTTTAAAGTTGTAAGTTACAATATTCGTTTTAAAAATTGAACCATTTTTGAATACGATTAGGGTGAATTAATTTAATTTATATTTACGAGCCGATCATTCCTCCATTTCTTTAAGTATTGTAGTCGTCTTCGCCGTCGCGGGAAACACGGTAGGCCTAAAGCCCTGTCGGTCGCATATTCTTGTACGCGGTCTTGCCTGCAGTCACTTCCCCTCAGGTACATAATTTCTGGCTAGTTTTGGTGACCGTACCTCCTTCATTCTGTTGACGTACTCTGTCAACTTTCTTCGATATACTTTCATTTTTATGGCTACTGGGGTCACATTCAGTTCGTTTAGAATTCCTTCTTTTCGCTTCCGATCCAAAAGTTTCCTTATTCGTTTTATCCCCATTCAAAAGTAACAAAGTCCCATATAATTAATCACGATTGATATAATAAAAAATCGAGCACATCCGCACCGAAATAAAAAAACAGGTCCAGTCCTAATTCTAATGTGCTTCGGTTGTGTCGTTTCCCTCGCCATTCTTCAATGATGATCAAAATATTAAAATTAGGCAATTCATTTTTGACCAAACTGTTTCTTTTTTATTATTTATTTATTTATTTGGCTTGAATGTATCGGACCTTTTAGGAATGAGACTTTGAGTCACCATCATTGATAATTCATTGGAGTTGAAGTATCAATAGATGACTTAGGTTCTTGATTTATCTATTTCAGCCATTTCTTTTGTCAACACTAATACAATACTGATTATATTTCAGTAATTTTTCTCAAAAACCGTGATAATGCCACAAAAATTCAAGGTCGTCATTTCTGGTGTATCAGGGCGCTTTCCTGAATGCGATGATGTGTGCACATTTAAGGAGAAGTTGTACAAAGGAGACAATTTTGTAACGACTGATAATCGGAAATGGCCCGTGGGCTGGAAACACAAAAGTACGAAGAGAAATCAAATCCTGAATGAAATATATTTTGTTCCTGCAACAAACCCTTCAATTATTATGTTTCAGTGGTTTCAGAGAAGATGATTCCTGATGCTACAGGAAAAATGATCAATTGGCAAGCCCTAGATCATACAGTTTTCAAAATGAATAGGGGGCACGCCACTAGTTCGGACATCTTAA
The DNA here is from genome assembly GCA_035079385.1 of Aspidiotus rigidus. NCBI lineage: Eukaryota > Metazoa > Arthropoda > Insecta > Hemiptera > Diaspididae > Aspidiotus > Aspidiotus rigidus. The sequence goes on along the minus strand of JAVHKY010000024.1, from coordinate 4,698,806 downwards.
ATAGGATAATTTTAGAGCCTTCGTTTGAAGCTATGGTGGATGCTGGTGAGTCAGACTTAGGCTAATTAGTAAAAAGTTACGTATGGAAAGATTCCTAGATACCTAAATCATTTTCAAATAGAACTTCTCTGCCTTGATAAATTTTAAAATGAAGGAATGATAGAGACGGGACAGATTTTCATTCGTGGACCACGGACCACCAGAGCGGTCGGAACTGAGTTAAGGGAAAGGGAATTATGAAACAACGAAGTCCAGAACTTTTAAACTTGATTGAAAAGACTTCAGTAAGGGCTTGCAATAACCTTTCTGGAGAAATTATGAAACAAGGTCCAGAACTTCTGGACTTGATTGCAATGGCTTCAGTAAGTGTTTTCAACAGCGTTGGAGGGGAATTATGAAACAATAAGGTCCAGAACTTTTGGACTTGATTGCAAAGGCTTCAGTAAGTGTTTTCAACAGCTTTGTGGGAGAATTCTAAAACAACAAGGTCCAGAACTTTTGGACTTGATTGAAAAGACTTCAGTAAGGGTTTGTAACAGCATTTTTTGGTCTCTGTATCCTTCTCTTACAGTTACAGATTGTAATTAGAGCTAGAATATGAAAGAAAGGAAAAATACTTGTCTTTTAAATTTTCGCATACCTCAGTGGTAGGATGGTTTTGGTCACCATATTATACGTAAGAGGTCGCAGGTTCAAACCTGGACAGAAATTTATACGTCCTCCGTTGTTTCATAATCCCTCCTTGGACGTTATAAAAATGTTTAAATAGAAAAATTTTGAATATTTGAGCTAGGTATTCAACTTCTATAGAGAAACAACAGGAAAATCTCAAACTGAACCCCTATTAGAACCGGGCATCCACCAGATTCGCTAACAACACGCATGTTTCGTTGAACAGTTATAGTAACTAATTCTGCCAAATATGGAATAGGTATCTAAACGATAGTGGCGGTCAGTTTATGAGAGGAAAATGAGAAATTTGGAATAACCCTTGAATGAAGCGGAATTAACGGTTTCGTCATCCCTTCTAATTTGTAGAATGTGTGATTGTGACATCTTTTAAGGGGTCTCAGGGAACCAACACTGATTCATTCAAGTCTTTCGTTTTCCTCCCATATAGCCCCCCAATGTTTATTTACCCCTCGTTCAGTAAACGTATAGCGCTAGCGCTGCTCCATCTGATTAGAGGAAAGTCTTGAAAATACTGTGAGCTTGAATCTTAAAGTTATCAAGAGGCTTAGGAAAATCAAGCACAATTTTGCTTTGGTTTTCACAAATTCAATTTCTAGTCGTTTATGGGAAGAAGTTTTTCACCTTCATTATTGGCGATACAAGTATATTTTCTAGGGAACTTTAAAAGAGCTTCAAACCTTACAGAAGAAAGGGAACTGGGAAAAATTATCAGCTGCGAGTTTTATAGACATGAAGGTCCTCAGATACGGGAAGTTGGTCGAGATTGTCATATCAATATGGGAGAATTTAGCTTGAATTCCTCTACCAAAAGAGGTCTTCAAGAAATCTCAAACAAAAGGATATGACGTTATTGAAGCATAACGCCATTAATGATAAAGTCCATTTTTAAGGGAGGCTCGGCCAAGTTTTCGCTCCAGCCTAGTGGTGTTTTTTTCTTAGGATGGGCTGATACACGGCTTACTCTGTACAAGGCTGGAATATAGAAAATGACAACAGCGCGCAGTGGATTATTATCAGTGACGTTTCGGGGCGGTTCATATTCGTTGGTGTGGGGTATCTATTAGGTGAACTGTACCGCACTTCGTAGCCTATCTGATTTTTTATTTTCATACGATGATAACTTCTCTTGTATTGCAGCAATTTTACAAAATGTGGGCTTTTAAAAAATAGAAAATCGTTTGATCTTCATACTATATTCTCTTCATTTTTCCCGAAAACCCCGTTTTATTTGCGTACAAATCAAAATATTCGAATTTTTTCATTTGTTCCAATAAGCCTCCATATAAATCTGTATCCACTGATTTTGAAATGCAACGTTGTGACATCACTACCTTCCGGCGTTGTATAGAGTAGGCCGTAACTCATGACATCCATAGGGGCTCATCCCACCACTCCGCTCCCGTCCACAACGTTGACCTAGTTTAGGGCTGTGGAAAGATCACAAATTGTAGGAGTGCTTGACATGATCAGGAAATGATGTTATCAGAGAATGGATTTCAGCTCGAAGATTTTTAAGGGAATTGTCTCCCTGACAGTGCTCTGTCCGCAAACCCAACCTAATATTGACCTTCGAAAGAATTTCGAGACAGTGGATACCTACAGAGACAGTAGGTAGTATCTGAATCATAGGTGCCTGAAGAGAGCTGTGCACTCTGAAATCGACATGCTTATTTGATATTACAAGTCTACCAAAGGTAACCCAAAGGAATTGGCTCACTACAACTTTTCCTTGACCAAATTTCAATATAGGCTTGTTAGCATGAACTAGAAGACACCACGAGTTGGTCAGATCATTGTGTGATCCAATATCTGTGGATAATATTTATACAATACTAAATTAGGATTACCATAGTAGCATCAAAAAACTTCAAACTTTCAACAACCACCTGTTGAGAACATATTGTGAGGCTACATTTCTTAGAACAATCTTCACTCAATCGGTTACTACAGATTCTCCTGCTTTCCCGTATTATTAACGCTGCTAAAAAGTGTCCTGTTTTTCAATTCCTTAGGAGTAAATCCATATTCATTAGATGGCACAAATGTGGCAGTGTTCATATCTACTACTTTCAATGAGCTTGTTGAAAACGTGTACGATCCAAACATTCCAAGTAGCGTTTTAACTCTGATAGGAGGCAACAAGGCGATGATGTCGAACAGGGTGTCGTTCACCTTTAATCTCAAAGGTAACAATAAAACTTGATTGTGATAATACAATCGTCGTTGTGGAAGATAGGAAATAGGCTAACCGTGTCAACTCGATAGGTTCAAGTTTAACTCAATACGTCGATGCTCACGGTGGCTTAGAATCATTAGCTTTGGGCTATAGATACGTATCAGAAGGATTCGCTGAGGCAGCTGTTGTGGGAGTCGCTTCCAATCTTTTGGATCCAAGATTTAGTCTTCATTACACTTCCATAGGACTTTTAAGTCCAGACGGAACCACTCGTCCATTCGACGAATCGGGTAGGCCTACCTGAATTCATCACCATCATAATATTGTCCACGTAGAATCTAACACAGGCATAAATTACAGCCAATGGCTACGCCAGAAGCGAAGGAGTAGTCTGTTTTTACATCCAAAGAGCGGAAGAAGCTAAACGCAGTTATGGAGAAATCCTATTCAGTGACATTTTCTTTACCGGGTCAATTCTACCAAATTTCATTTGCTCTGATGAAGAATATTTGAAAACAACCATGGATCATTTGTACAATGTGAATGAATTCGATCCAAAAACGTCGTCCGTAGCGTTTGTCGAAATGAACGCTTGCGGCAATAAGGTGAATTAATATATTTTACAAAGTTACTGCAGCAAAATGATTATGCCAGTTTTCAATTTTCACGATTGTTGTCTGTACAGCACGCGGATGAAGTAGAAGCGAATACGGTGGCAGAATTATTATCAAAAGAAGGAGAAGAACCCCTAATGGTTGGATCGATTAAGAGCAATGCGGGTCATTTAGAGGCAAGCGCTGGTTTTTTAGCGGTTTTGAAGGCAATCATGGCGTTAGACTGTGGCGTTTTAGCACCAAACCTTCCGTTAAAGAAGCTGAATGATGACATACAAGCATTCAAACAAAACCGTTTACAGGTTATTTCAAAATATTACTTCCGTTATCTTTTATTACCGTCTACTAAACTATTTGGAAGATGGATTGACCTATACTAATCTAAGAATTACAAAAAGGACATTGTCTATGATAACAATACTCAACTCTGCTTCCGTGACTTTTGTCTCTTTTCTATTAGGTGAGATAATGATTTATATGTCCCATCTTACTTTTTTTTGGGGGGTAGAGAATGCTAAATCTAGTGTCTATAAAACCCTCGAAGTAAAAGAAGAATGAGACCAATGATAAAACTATAGCTTATCACGAGGAGATAGTCTTTCCTAAGGTCCTTGATCAATATTATTCTGGCTTGGTGTACTGGGTTATATATTTGCAATCAATCACACCAGATGCTCCAACCGTCCTCTATCCATCCTCGAGGCAATCTTTCTCAAGGACATATAATTTATCAAGAAAATCCTACTTTTATTTTGAGAACTGACGGAAAATTTACTTAAACAGAAAGCTGATTTGGTCATTTAAAATCTTTCCGTACCTAAAAATAAATTCTTCATACCATGGAACTTGTATACTCATATAGCCATAATAATATCTAAGTTTTCATCTACATTATTCTTCGACAGGTTGTATCTGAAAAAACTTCACTAACAGGGGACACCATTATAGTCAATTCTATCGGTTTATCTGGAAGTGTTGGAGTCACAGTCGTCAAGCAACATGAGAAGTAAAAGAACAGACATGAATTTCTGAATAAACATTAACTATTGGAGGTACAGTGCGACCTCGTTAGAACGCTCTCCAAGGGCCCGAGGAAAAACCGCGTTATAAGCGGGGCCGCGTTGTACACGGGATATCCGAAATTTTGGAAAAAACATTCACAAAAATTATTCATTAAATGAGTGTACTGGAATAGTGCATTATACCTACATGTCAGGGTACAGAATGTATCTACATGCAGTGCAGTGCAGTATTATGTAAAATCAGTAATTTTAATTTGTTTCAAATTGTTTGAGTGCAATAGCAAAAAATTTTCTTTAGAATTTAATTTCAAAAATACATCTTGGGGCACATCAACGAGCAAAGAGAAATATTTTCTTAATGAAAGTAATGAGTCAAACGATTACAATTTTGTTGGGGGGAGCTCAGTAGTATCCTCCTCATCGTCATCAGTACCGCTATCCTTTTTCCGACAGTTTCTTTTGCATTGCACTCAATTTCTTTTTGTTTGGAAACAACTGTACAAAGTGTAGAATCAGATATAGCGAGAGATTTAGCCAGTTCATATTGTTTGAGTGTAGTGGTGTTCTCATGGTGCTTCCGCGAAATTTCAATTTCTTCGGCCACTGATAAAGCTTTACGTTTAAAACTCATTTTAGAAGCACAATTTCCCTTGTGAACAGCACCAGTGTAAAGTGAGAACTGAAGAAGGAAGAAGATGACCTTTTTAGTCACAATTTTCCATGTCATAATCCATAAGTGCGCCTGGTTTTACACGTTTTCGTGATACATTGTGAATATAAATCCGTGATATAAGGGGAATATTGCCGCCTTTTATGCAATCATTTTAACATAGAAATAAGTGTCTAACTCAAGGGACCGGCCAAAATCCGCGGTATAGGCGGGTCCGCGTTGTGAGCGAGCGCTTTCAAACGAGGTCTTACTGTACTTCTGAAAGTGTTTTCGACGCTGAATAGGATACCATGATATCTCGTCTCATCATGAAGCAATACTCATGTTTAGTTCCCGCGCTCCATTGTGACAGGCGAGTGTATTTTTTTGTGCATTGAAATTTTGTAGCCTGGTAAGAAACGTTACGCATTGTAATAAACCATCATTGTTGGATATTTTTTCTTCGAGATAAGGTGTGTCGGTGAAAAACCGCTTTTAGTAAGGTGTGCTCGCTTCGGAGTCTGTTGAAAGATTGATTTTTCTCTTTTCATGTGATTACCAAATCACTTCCCTTATGAGTAATAGGGAGTTTTTCGGATTTGTCATCTATTGTGTCTCATTTTAAGATAAGGTGACGTCATTTCATAATTGTATTGCATGCTTAACAATCATAACTCAACGTGAATATTGCACAATAATAAGAGGTTTAATAGAAAAGCCGCAGGTATTTTTGAATTCATCGTCGAAAATACCTCTAGAAATACCTCAGATAGTTCATGTTCATTCCGGAAGTCAAATTTCACAAAGAAATTACTGTTATTACCCAACTGTGAGTCATACAGGCCGTATACTTTATTAATGATTAGTTGTTAGTCGTTAGTAGGTTGTAACTTTGCTCGAAATATTCTCTCTTATTTGTGTAAGTCGGAGAAGTCCTGTATTATTACATTATCTTAATTTTTAGAAAATACCCCCAATGGGTAGTTCTAAATAAACTATATTTAAAGAATATATATAGGCCTTATTTGCCTTCAAAAGATGAATCCTTTCAATGGATGGCTTACAAAATTGATCTTATATTTTATGTATTTCGTTCTCAGTAGATCTCCAAACAATAGCACATATGATGAAAAGTTTCCAAGAATAGCTTTGATTTGTGGAAGAGAAGAAAATTTTTTGCTTGCCAAATTAACGCAGGTTAGAAAAAGCAACATTACAAGAACACTTGAAGGGGAATTGAAACAACAAACATCTGATGCTTGCAGATCGAAAACAGACCCTACAACGCCCACTTCATTGCCTTACTTAATGACGCTCTTGGACAATACATGCCTCTGCATACTTACAGAGGATTCACATTAGTGCCACCACCTTTCAGGCCCGAACACGACCTCAAGGTGAGTATGTACGAGTATATATGAATCATTGAAAATCATATCTCTTGTTGTGAATGCGCGTGGATTGCCTCAGGATTATATATTCTTCTTCCATCTCATCTCACCTATTTCAGTTAACGCGCGTTAATTTATCCGCGAGTAGCAGAGGGGAGAAGTAGGTTTGCTACCTTTTTCTTTGAAGCCTGGAACTGGAATTCGGTTTCATCTACCAGGGGTCAGCTCTAGAGGCAAGTTCCGGCTCCTTACCTTTGAAAGTTTTTTGAATGGATGAAAGAGAAAGAACATGGCGTCTTGGAAGATTTGCCCAGATAACGTACTTGGTTTTATTTTTTATGTGATTCTAATCCGCTTCATTAGAATGACTAAGAAAGTTGAAGACGCCAAAAGAGGTAGAGGAGTCGACGGATTTTTCTGATAGTCCACCCCGCTCTCACAGCTCTTCAGAGCGGGCCCTTGGTTCTGGTCTAACATCGAAGTCAAACTTCAAAGCTTTCTGAAATCATATTGAAAGGGAAGTACTTGGAAAATGTGGTATCATAAAATCTCACTATTTAGCACATTTTGGGAATTTCTACCAGGAAAAAATGATTTCTCTCATACTCTAATGTAAACGTTTGGAAAATATCGGCCACAAAAATATAAGAAATCATCAAGTTATTTGAGCTCTTTCATAATATTAGAAATTCAAAACATTTTAAAACGATGATGATTTATTTAGGAAATAGGTGAACGCAACCGACCAGTTTGGTTCATCTTCTCGGGCATGGGATCACAATGGCCCGCGATGGGAAAAAGCTTACTAAACCTACCACTATTTGCCGAAACAGTAGCCAAATGTGACGAAGTTTTGAGACAAAAAAATATCGACATTTATGAAATTTTGACGTCAAGCGACCCCGAATTGTTTAATGACATCGGAAACGCATTTGTTGGCATCATTACTGTCCAAGTAAGTTGATATAGGTATCGAATAATTCTTGCTGTGAAAAATAAAATGGTATTAATACTTATTTCTTAGATTGGCTTACTCGAAGTTATTAAAGCGTTAGGTATTGAGCCTGATGGAATCATTGGACATTCCGTCGGCGAAAATGGTTGCGCATATGCTGACGGTTGCCTAACTTTGGAACAGGCGGTCCTCGCATCGTGGGCTCGTGGAGTAGCGTCCAACGAAGTGAAAACAATCAAGGGAATGATGGCAGCAGTTGGTGCGTCGAATATCTTATGATAATACGATTTTTGGAAGATGAGGTCTAACTAAAAATGACTTACCTGTAGGGATGGGCTACGCTGACATGAAAGATAGATTACCGGATGATATTCAAGTCGCATGTCACAACTCAGCTGACAGTTGCACTTTGACGGGACCTGCTGAATCGGTGAACACTTTTGTTGGAAATTTGAAAAAAGAAAATATTTTTGCTAAAGCTGTGAATGTGGCGAATATGGCTTACCACTCTAAATACATTAGTGAGCTCGGACCAAAGCTTTTTCAGCGATTGAAACAAGTATGAATCTCCGGTGTAAATAGAATGGAACAATTATAGTGACAAATTGAATATGATCTTGGTTTTCTGCAGATAATTCCGGAACCCAAGAAGCGTTCACCAAAATGGATAAGTACCTCAATTCCAGAAGATAAATGGGACTCTTCATTGGCTCAAACCTGTTCACCGGAATACTTGACTAACAACTTACTCAGTCCTGTGCTTTTTGAGGAGGGCTGTAAACATGTTCCAGCGAACGCGATTTGTATAGAATTTGCTCCCCACGGACTGCTCCAGGCTATACTCAAAAGATCTCTTCCAAATACCTGTACGAACATACCCTTAACAAATCGTTTAAAAACAGAAGAGAACTTGAACTTTCTATTAGCCGCAATTGGAAAGTTGGTGAAAGATTCTAGAAACCGCCATGCTATAATTGTTTTGTCGTTCTTAAAATGATGAAAATGATGTTCATAGGTTATATATTACTGGGTTAGAGCCTCAAGTGAATAATATTTTTCCCGCGTTGGAATATCCTGCTCCGAGGGAAACACCTGCAGTGGCACCTTACTGCTCTTGGAATCATAGTGACCAATATGTTCCGTATCATCGTTCGATGCATCTTGAGGTAAAAGTTCTTCTCCAGAACTAAGTTTCGTTTTTTAGTTAAGAACACTCAACCACCGTGACTGAACTAAACAACAGTGAAGCGGTATATTTAGAGTTACAGAATGGAAAGATAAAGAATATTTCTCAACGTGAGTTGAAGAAGAGTGACTTATACAAGAGGGAAAATATGGATCAATATTCAATGTGGAAATTAAGAGTGGATCAGGACAGAGCATTATTCCCAAAACTTCAAAATTCGTCGGCCAAGATTCTCTGCGATAAATTATTACCTTTGAATTTATTCCAACAGGCTATTCCAATGTCGGATGAATCTATACCAATAGTTATTAGAGATGACTCGAACTATTATTATCTGAAGGACCACAAAATTAACGACAGAATAATCGTACCACCTTCCTTATTCATGGTAATCCACTTTTTTGTAATTGGGCCAGTTATATCAGCTTAAGCAATCTCATAAAAAGTCAGGAATGATACCCTCTGGTGAAGAATTGAAAAAAATAAGAGTGTGAAATTTGGGATGCCGACATGTTAGTCAACTACAGATAGTCGCACCAAGTTGTTCGACCGACTATTCATAAATACGTGAAGGATTACTTATCTATAATGCTCCAGTGATGAGGTTTGTTGTGATAATGATTTCACTAAATAACAAGAAAAAAAAAAAAAAAAAAAAAAGAGAGAGAGAGAGAGAGAGAGAGAGAGAGAGAGAGAGAGAGAGATGGAAAATGTATGAACGAAATTGTTCAGTTGTAGAAGTATTTTCGAAGCTGATCAAAATGACATTTAATGATTTAATGAGATTTCGCTAACGTAGGTAATTACTGTGTTTTCCACGTGTCATTCCTTGCGTTATTCTAATACTGTAGGTACCATAGAAAGTCCTTCACATTCAAATAGACCAATATGGCGGTCGACCAACTTGATGAGCACCCAAAATTTCCTACAAAGTTCCTTTTTTGTAAAAATTTAGCCCGGCGCCGCACATTGATAGTCCCGTCCAGATTTGAGGTAGTGTGCAATGCTAGCGCTGAGCTGCTAATTGGCCCAAGTTATCAACAACTGGAACAGGAATAGCGTCTAAAATGATTTTTCAGTTGAAAACAATACATTATTGTTTGTGTATTTTGTAGTATTTAGCATGGCAAATGCTTCTGCATAAACGTATGGAAAATTTGGATTCGTTGTCAGTGATTTTTGAAAATGTGACTATTCACAAGGAAGTCACTATGACTGTACAAGGTATGTTACTTTTCAGCATTATCATAGTGATATGAAAAACAATCGCTTTTAAGGCACTATGAAGGAAGATATGCAGAGACTCAATCATAATATAGGATTAAGTTTCCAGCAAATGGGGGTACTAACGTTCAAGTTCTGTATTTTGGTGTCGTATGACGTCATTAAAGAACTTGAAAATAATGTAATGCAGCCACAACTAAAAACTTGATCCCACCCAAGATGGAGTCTTATCGAATCGATGTGTTCTTCCAATTTATGGTTATTCATATTACGAGAAAGAGTGTACAACCCGAAGGTGTAGCAAATTATATTGAACCACAAGAGAAACAGCCGCTCCGTTCACGCTCCAATGATGGTTGTTTAACCGAAAACGTTTAGCGGCTGTTTCTCTTGTGGTTCAATATAATTTGCTACACCTTTGGGTTGTACACTCTTCTTTGTAATGGAGTCTCACACTCCAAATATACACGTATCTCCTCTTATAGACCAATTACCTGTGGCTGCATAATTGCAAACAAATGAAAACAAACGACAATATTCATTGATTTGGATGAAAAGCAGACCTACCTGCTGCTGCATTCTCCTTTGAAAATATAAACAAACTTTTCCTGTATCAACTCCCGTAGGTATCATGTAACGTTTGCAAAAACACAAATATTTTAAAAATAAATGACATCTTGATGATGAGTGGTCTTGTTTCATAAAAAATACAAACACTTCACTTCACCTAGGTATATCCAATTATCAATATACCTACCATTTATCTTTGAAATATTTGCCAACACAACAATATCCTCATCCCAACTGACAGTCAAAAAGTTTGTTTACATTTGAAAGGGGGACAGCTGCAGCATGCAACCTGATTTGTTTATGACTCATTTACGCATATTTTGATTCAATGACATCACTAAGGATTCAATCCATCCAGGCTTGTCGTCCGCTAGGAGTGTTAGGTACGGAAGCAGGACGATTTTCCCATTTATCTCAGAACGATTTGGAAACAAAGTGATTTAGGAAAAGAATGTGGACGAAAAAAAATCAATTTATTTTGAGGAAAATGAATGAAAAACAATGTGCTACAAAATTTGTGACGATTCTCTTTAGAAAACAAATAATATTTTGCAGATATCAAGTACGCGTTTGTAAGCATGGTACACTGCGGCAGTGGAAATTTCCAAGTCATCCTACAAGATGAGGAGGAAGATAGCGAAAATTTCCAGATAATTCTGACGGGACAAATTACTCTTGTAGCAGAAGATGTTGTGACAATTGACCAGAAATTTCCCCACCACAGTGAAACATTGAGCAAAACAAGTACTAGGTTTTACGACGCTTACAAACATGCCGGCTATCATTTGGGAGAAAACTTTATCCTAGTTAATGACTTACATCGAACTGATGCAGGTTTGTACCATTTTTCATCAATTCAAATGACCATTATAAGGTAAGACTCTAGCGAGCGAATTTCATTATAGGATACCAAACAAATATAACGTGGAATGAAAACTGGGTCACATTCTTGGATATCCTTATGAAAGTTCAAATGTTCGCCGACCATAATGCCAACTTGAATAACATTCTTCCAGTTCGAATGAGGAGGTTGGAAATATTACCTTCAAAAATTTTATCTCTACCAAAAGGTAAATAGACCTCTTAATTGTACGTATATGATTTACTTCAAAATTATGAGTTGGTTGATCCTTCCAGGAACACTTCTGCCGTGTAAGGTTGACAAGAACGCGAAGGAGTTAATTTGTTCGGGTGCGATATTGCAAGGTCTGAGATACAAGTCGATTTTCAAAACAGAAAAGAAGCTAGAAGAATATCGTTTTATCTCGTATCAAAATCCTCGATGTCAAGTAAGAATAAATAGACAACATTCTATACAAATTATATTTCTCTACCACTCGCGCGAATGAGAATTTCCGCGTTTTTTGAAACAATCACGGGGTTATAATTGGTGTTTATTTTCAGAGCATTCGGGAATTTCTCAAATTTTGTAGCCAAATAGTTGTCGAAAATGTGCTTACAAATGTCGACAAAAGAATCGAACCAACGATTTCAGATACAACCAGAAAAAAAGAGTATTCTCAAACAATCAAACAAATTCTCCAAGAAGAAATTCCTTCAGACGTGAGTATAGGCAAAATAATTTTCACATTCACAAAATGGCTATTTACAGTACATTTGGCGTAGGTGAGTCTTTTCATAACGAGTACTTACGTTTGCGGAACGAGCAAAGCGAGTGAAGCAATGTATGTACGAGTTATAAAGACTCACCTACAACACTTGTAGGCCTACTGTACGAGGCTTTAAAGCACAAATACTTAGAAGACAAATTTGTACATCGGAAGTATACGTTTTCGTGCGGCATGTTTACGTCATAGTTTTTTCGCAACGGTTTTCCGTGTATAAAAGACCATTGGTGACGTTATGGGTATGCTCTACCTAGTCACTCACACATAGAAAATACACGTGTATTACACAAAATGGTGTCTTGCGGGTAGTGATTTTTGCCCACATATAACATATCGTATAATGTACAAAATGATTCGGAACGTGGTGTAATTTATTCTTGAAGTTGAGGAAAATACGGCTAATTAGTTGACAGATCGCGAAATATTCTGAATGATCTCCAAGAAACGTTTAAACTTACGTCTGAAGGGGCCATCTTTGAATCGTTGAATTCCAATTAATGAACAAAATTAGTTCGTGTGAACCAATTAGCCGTATTTTCCTAAGTTTTGTCTACGTAAATACGAAGTTTCAAGATATTTCATGCTTTATTTAATCAATTATCTCGGGGCAAAAATCGCAACATGTGATACATATTTTGTGTGTGTCTACGTGTGAGTGACTAGGTAGAGCATACCCTTATTTCGTTTTTCTCACACGCTCCGCGCGAACGCTGAAAATCGTTACCTAGCTACGTCACTGAAAATCGTTTTGCAAAAACGTACTTACGATGCATGCGTGTTTTAAATTAATATATTCATGAATTTTAATCTGTATCTCTACGCTTTGCAATAGTTCACCGAAGAAACCAATTCTTCAAGAAAAACTCACACATTCTCGAAAGAACCCATCTTGATCATCATGGACGAATTAGAGGAGTTTAAAAAACTAGCGGCGTACGGTAATAACTGCCCAATGGTTTTATTCATTTCATCATTTTCACGGAACAACGATGTAAGCTTGGATAAGCGTTTTGTAAAGGTCACAACGCAGTCATTTTCTGGTAGAACATTTACGTTACTAAAAAAGGCAAGTACCTATAGAAGAATCAGGCTTCACTGAAGTTTGCACAGTCAAGTCAATATTATTCTTATTCACAGAAATGTTGGGCGTACAAGGCAGAGAAGTTGTTAGTGCCCATCTTGGATCACCAGGAAGAGAAACAAAGAGAAAAAATGAAGGATAGATCCGAGAAGTATTTTGTCATTCAAAAAAATATTGATATTGACGATACATCAAGATTGGTTGGAGTAAAAAAGGTTCATCCTGATGCAAGGTAAAAAATTTTGTATCTTCCTTAAATACAAAAAAAGAAAATGTAACTTTCAAGTTGGTATTTATTGTGGGAAGACTATGTTTTCCTTTGAGTTGGACAATAATCACGAGTGGGGACAGGGTTGTGGTATTGAACTTTTGTAGCAATCAATCACTCAAATATTTTGCTATGATACAATTGGTTCGGTAGCAACAGATTTCAGCTAACAATTAGATGAATTGACCAAAACTTTTGGAATTTGAAAATAAATATTAATATTGCTGGAGCTTCTCCTGGCTAATCAGAATAAATCATAAACTTTGGGAATGTAAAAGGGCTTTTTGGACGCCCTGAAGATATTATTACAATATAGGTCGGATTAGGCTCCCCAAATCAACAGAATTCAGCTTTTATATTTTCCATTCCCCTTCAGTCAAAATTACACTACATGACTTTCCAAAGCCAGACTCGGATATGCCCTGGGGTCAATTCTTCTTCCAAAAGATCAAACCGTTAAATTATTATGAAAATTGGAAAATTATTTCTTACCCGGACGTATTTTTCAGATATCTTTACATTATGGACGATCTGAAAGACAGTCGGAAACTAGATGAGATGATAAAAAAACAAATATATCTCGGTTTATCTATATCAGTCCTTAAAGCCGGAGAATGGGGCTCGTACAGAAATCTTGCCGGAAGTCTCAATGAAAAACATCATGGTGAAGTTGTACTCAGGAGTAAGCAGTTGTTGCTGAATTCTAGGTAAGTCAATGACTACTTTTTTCATACTGTCCAAAAATATCAGAGATTGTGACGTGCAATCATTTGATACGTTCATGAGTCATCTCTTCCAACTAGGGTCATATTCACCCATAGGTACGTGTTTTGGGCAGGAGATATTATCAATATATTTTCAATTCTGAAAAAAAATAAAATGATAATAAAATTTTCTTTCCAATATCGTATCCGATTTATCCAAAGCTGCTACACCAGCTGGGTGCTAGACCTACCGTATTACCGGCGACGACGACGATGAGGTTTAATCATCATTTTATTCCCCGGTATTCCTACCAACACAGTAAGAAATCTGAAAGGGCGCTAACTTTCATTCTGCCCGAAGACACGAGTATATTAAATCCAGCTCGGCGTTGGAAAACAATCTTCCGTAAATACATCGAAATTGAATTCGAACATTCCACCCATAGAAAGGCTTCCCCGCTTCGTCAATGAAATAAACCCACTGAGCAGCGAACGTAGTGAGTTGGCAGTTTCTTAGCATTTTATTAGCCGTATTCCGAAACAATGTAAATGTACGGTAAAGAGTCCCTGAAAGTCCCAAAAAAACCGTAAGTAACCTCGCGAGGTTAATTAAGAGTGTTTTCAGTTCTTTAAGGAAACTTAAATTTATTTTGTTTGTTTGGGAATACGAGTGTAAATATTTATAAGTTAGGACTACTCGTGGAAAAACCGTCACGATTCTTTGACGGATTTAGCATTTTATGTAATTATGAGAATGGGACTACTCTTCGAAAAACTCAAGCCGTTACAAGACACTATCACGAAAAATTGCCACGAGAAAACTAGTACGGGTTTTTGACTAGGACTATTCTTGGAAAAACTACCACAAGTTCTTGTCGAGTTTGATGACGTCATCATTGACCATAACCTATTGCGGTGACTTGAAAAAATTCACCCTTTGCAATATGCTCTTAGCCTCCGTTATACTACACCTGACATACAATATCCTAGGTGCTCCATATTAGCTAAGTATGTTACTCTTAAGTTTATATTAGTGCTAAGATGTAGTAGACTGGACTTTACTTCGGTGACAGAGAAAAATTTCCTATTTGCTACTTCATTTTTTGACAAAAATGACAAAATCAGTCATTTGGACTCAAAATAATTTTTTGTTATCTGTTTGACCTAAGTCCTGCAGTTGTGGTGCGTAATCTTGTATAAAATAACTACTACCGTATTGACAACCTTTAAGTGATGAACAATCTTGCTTTTCATAATGATAACCAGACATATGTCAGCTTTTACCTGTAAAAACTTTGTATTCAAAATTTTCTTCAATTTTCTGACGTTACAGAGTTCATTCTTCAAGAATTGAATACATTTGTTTGAATGAAGAAGCAGTGAAAAACGATGGAACTTTGGAAACGGTATAACCTTGACCTTAAATAGGATGATGAAAGACTTCACGCTCATTGTATGAAGTCAATAAACAAACAAAATTAATATGATCCCTCAATCAATCATTCTCAATCATCTCGTTCAATTACTTTACAAGTAAAATTATTACGGCCTGCTTTATATCAGACCGGAATATAGAAAATGGCAACAACGCATAGTGGGAAGAGTCAAGGATATTTCTGGGTGGTTGAGGTACTGATTTTCAGTTTTCAACCGGTTATGCCAGGTCAGCTCACGGGAAGGCCAGAACTGTAACGGTGTTCCATGTGCATTCTTACGGGAAGAAGAATTTTGCATTGTGAGAGACGCCCAAGGATAGTACCTAACTAAAATTTCGGCCACGTTTAAAGACCATCGAAGAATCACCGATTTTTCAATGATTTATCGAAATGACTTTATTTGTATAGGTTCCTACCTATTCTTGTAGATCATTTGAAAAAGTGGGCCTTCTTGAGCCATGTAATTGCCGGTCTCTGTGTGTTCCCGCCTTCTTTTGAGGCAGCCCTAAAGTATGAAAAATCCAATAAGTACAAATGATATAATCAGGAGAAATCGACAAAAGAGTATCTTTATTGCTTCTACAAGAGATCATATAGATTGTACTTGTACTAGTGTTACTCGTTCGGTTTTTACATATTACCCTGGTGAATAATTTGTATCCTCATTGTGTTCTTATTGTACTAGAGTGCGCCAAAATGATGTTAACAGGTGAATAGAATTTTGGATTAAATTTATTCTAGCGCAAAAACGCCAAATGTTAGATATATACTTCAAATCCACAAAATTGGTGGGTGCCTTAATCCTATCTTCAATATTATCGTCAAGTTTCTAGATATTCTCTAAGCCGAGTTCTGGATATTAATGTGCCAAAAATTGACCAATTTGTCAACATTTCAAAATAAGAAATTGAAAATTCACCCAATTTCAAGCTCTACAGGAATATTCATGTATTTTTTTTTCAAAATCAGCAATAAACTTCACTTTCAAACCAAGTATAAAATATGCAAGTCTAAACGATTTTTAATTCAAAGTGGTCAATAGTCGACATATTATAGTCTATAGCTAGGCTCTGGAGAGACGTTGAAACTTCTTCGTTATGTCCTCATAATATCCTTAACAACGAGGTCACTTTGTGGATACAATGGTGAGGATTTCAAAATCTTCCCCATATTATTTCATCAAATCGTCATCAATAATGTGGACATTTCGAGTACTTATATGCAAAGAAGATATCTGAAACTAATAATGTGTGCCCTGAGTGTTCTCATTATTATGTCTTCTTAATGTCCTCAGTAATGAGGATATTTGAAGGCTATAATGAGGATAATGAAACTGGTTTTTGAAATGGGGCGTAATTTACATTGTAACCTCAATGTTCCCTTGTTGTTCACCGTGAGATTTTATTTATCAAGACCTTCCAGCTTCTTTTGTACAGCACTAATTTTAATAAAATTGGGCTGGAATAATGGAAAATCATTTTCGCTCATTCGATTAGCTTCTTTTCATTTTTTTTCTCAAATCTCTTCCTATTTGCGAAATCATTTTTCCGCTTTCTCCCATAAGCGTCCATATCAATCTGTACCCACTAATTTTGGAGTGCAACGTTGTGACATCGCTACGTTCCGGCCTCATAAAAATTAGGCCTGTGGTAAAATCGATTTTTCATTCGTGATATTGACAAGATGATTCTGAGAGGAAAGTTGGTTGTCACAGAGATCCTTTAAACATGTTATTTCATATGATGAGATTCGAAGTCCCCTTCTTTTAACTCTTCCTCAGCCAATTCTTCGACAATTTTTCAATACTTCAGAACATTGGTTTCGCGTATTCGGCTACAACTGGACCTGAAAAGGTGATGGGCATAACTACTACGATTTCTATGAGGGAAAGTACTCAACCCGAATTACTGTGGGATATTCCTAGTCACTGGAATTCAAAAGATGCGGCAATTGTTTCTTACATCTACCCTCAGGTACAAGTTGACAAATTTATTTTCTCAATTCCTCAAATTGGTTCGCAGAAGGGAAATTTTACCATTTAATTTTTCAGGCTTACAACCTAATATTTCTAAAAGCTGAGAATCGGGTCGAATGTATTCTAATAAACGTAGGCGGACAATATTCTCTTGCGGAAGCCATCATTTCGCTATCTTTGTATCGAGGTTACAAGATTTTTGTAACTGTGGAAACAGAGGAAGATGCCTTTCTTTTCAAGGAACGATTTCCTGATGTTAGTGAGATGAATACTTCCTAAACGTTACTAGGTATAATAAGGAATTTAATACTCGCATTACAGCGAAATCAACTGACAACCGGCTACAACTGTTTTTTTCTTGTTGTATGAATTCTGACTTCGCATTTTGTCTGCGAGGGCAGGTGTACAAGTATGTGCATACAGTATTTTTACAAGATATGTACTGAGCATGCTTATAGGTATTGGGGGATACCTCACAAATAAAGAAAATTTTTGAATGGCTCAAAACAAAACAAGATATAGTCTGCGATGATGATTTAATGAGCTTCAACTTCTGAAATGTTTTTCTCTTTTTAGCTAAAGTCTCAAAATATATTCCGTAGTTGGAATTACGAACATCAACTTCAAATGCAAAGAAAAGGATGCGGAGTGGATTTAGTAATCAATTTCTTCAAAGGCAAACTTCATTCAGAAGCGTCACTAAGATGTACGGGACAAATCGGAATATATATTGAGATAGGAGGTCACAATTTGGCGGAATGTTTCGACATAGGTTCGTGATAGATGTGCCGTGATGAGTTCAACTTTCACAATTTTCATTCTGAGATACTTACTGTTTCACAGGTATGTCTGATTTCCTTAGAGCTATATCATTCCATGCTATGAAGGAAGGTGTATCGAGTTTATTAAAACTTTGTACGGAAACTAAGAAGAAGTTGAAACTGACCATTGAAGAATTGATTAATAAAGAAGTGATAGTTCCTTTGCGTATCAAAAAACAGTAAGTAGGCTACAGCTTAGTTTTTGGCGTCAACCCTAAACTAAATAACCGAATGTGCCCCATGTATTCTTCTTTGAATTATTTACAGAACCTCTTCCATGAAAGTAATTAGATACCAACCATCGGAACATTGTGGATCACAGGTATTGGATTACAATGAGAAACATTCGTTCATAATAGTTGGTACGTACAAGAAAATAATCAACAGTAGACGAGAATATATTCAGAATATAGTAGGTAGGTATTGAACTAAGCATGCATCATTTTCTTCAGGAGCTGATACAAAAGACAATTTATGGGGCCATGTAATTGAATGGCTCATTTGTCATGGCGCTCGAAATTTCATAGTCTTTCTGGAGAAACGAAGATTGCGCCCGAGTACTTTGCACCAAATAAACAGATTACTAGCCCGGAAAAATGTAAAAATTCTTCTCGCATCCTCATCAAAATTGGATGCCAAACGAGAGATTTCATCGCTTTTAAACGAGACCGAAAAATTAGGTCCTTTGAAAGGGATATTTTTCGAGGCAACTGTAAGATGTTGTACATTAGCAAATGAAAAGTTATTGAGAGGTACCTACCTCGAAAACTAATCACAGCGATCTTGATTTTGCCAGAAACTGATCGAAAGGAAAATTTCCAACTTGGATAAAATAGTTTCGCCAGATATTCCGTTTATCGGATTGTCTTCCGGCGGCTTGAAAGAATTTGAGAACCGACGTTTGAAAGGCTCTCCTGCAATACTCGTTCATTGTGATAAACCAAAAGATGCATTGATCGTGTTGCCAAAACTTCATAAATTACTCATCCAAGACGAGAATAATAACGCGGAGGTTCTTTACAAAGTTACAGATACAAATTCAAGCACAAAAAAAAGTAATGGTCCACAATGTGTCATTTACATTGCTATTCATAATCTGCTAAGATTTTTTTACTAGCTATTCAACTACATAAGAATTATTAGCTCGGGAAGAAGTATTGGAAGATTTCAAGTCATAGGTCGGAGGAAGGGAGGATCAGTAATTGAGAAGAAGAGTACGTTTATTTGCTTGGCTGCTAGGTGTACTACGTCTTGTTCTGAGAGGCCTACATGACCAGAAATCTACAGGAAGATAATTGAAGATAAAGAATATATTGAGTTGAGCAGGTGAACGAGAAAGATACGCTGAAAGATGGGGTTGGAAGAGTGAGGGTCCGGCATGTGTTGGAGAGAGGAAAGAGAGTGGGAAAGAATGAGGAACTTACAGGGAAGTAAAGAAGGGAGAGAGTTAAGGAAAACAGGTATATATGGAGCCCGGGTCTTCCATAAGGAAGAACAAAACTTTTCCGTACCTACCCAATTTGGATCCATCGGTAAAGCACTGGTTGTGTGAGGGAACATCGTTAACAATAATGGCGTTCATGTGCCTATTGTAGATCATGTTGAGCGATGTGGGTCAGTTAGCCAATTCGGGGCGAATGTAAGGCGTCGTGAATGTTCAGGTGGTGGTGGTCGAGTTGGCAGGGAGAAGGGACTCAAATTTTAGATGGTAGTCCGGATGGAATCCTATTTCAAAAAATAGCGAATTTCGGGTGCTTACGAAGGAAAGAAAAGATAAGGAGTTGGGAAACTAGGCCATAGACGAAAGAAATGTAGCGGTAACCAATAATGAATGATATTGTAGAATAGGAATAACAGTCTCAGCGTGTAGGCTGAGCGTAGGGCTGGTGTGCAGGTCACCGATGGTTAGTCAAAAGGGAGCAGATTATCTTGTATCCAGTAATTTAAGGGTGGATTTGTTAGCTTATCTGTACATTGGGAACGAACCCATAGTCCAGTTTTGGAAATTGTATTGATTAATTGCAACCAGCGCGAGTGTGGGATAGATATTTAAGGAGATGCAGTTGGCTTCAATAGTTTGATACGCGGAGTCCGCGAATGTTTGGATAATGCCAAGAAAAATTAATGAGAGAGAGAGAGAGAGAGAGAGAGAGAGAGAGAGAGAGAGAGAGAGAGAGAGAGAGAGAGAGAGAGAGAGAGAGAGAGAGAGAGAGAGAGAGAGAGAGAGAGAGAGAGAGAGAGAGAGAGAGAGAGAGAGAGAGAGAGAGAGAGAGAGAGTTAGTGAGTGACAATATAAATTTACCCAAAGGCAGTCCATGTATTGTTGCACTAAAAAGGCTGTAATATTTGAAATATATTTGTGCATATTAACTACAATGTACAAATAAATTTTTCACTATAATCGATTTTGCTACCTGTTTACAAAAAAAACAATATATATAATACTCATTTTATACATCCAAACTAGAGCTCTTGCTCATTTTCAGATTACAAACCACGACTACACGATTACCTACCTCAAGACATTAAAACACTCCAGGTAATTGGACAGGACAATTCTGAAGATTTCTCTTTCGTCGAAATGTGCTCTTTATCAAGTCGATATCGCCATTGCAAAGGAGTGTTTCCCATTTTCGCTCTGCCAGCTTTACATAGCGTTTTATTGGAACCATTGTTCAAACGATTGATGTACCCTGTATTTAGTGCAATTATACCGACTACTTGCTCAATTACAGAAACAGCTCAGAGACTTTATCAGGTTTGTATTCGAATTAATTAATGGATGAAATTATAAGTTTGTGACGATTCTATCTTTAGGAAAATTTGCAGTCTTTAAATAGTATTCAACCGTCAGGACCAGTAACCTTGATTAGCGAAACATGGAATTTATCTCTGGCATTAGAATTGGTGACCCATCTGCAACTCGCTAATCGTAAATACAAAATTTTTGTTCTGGAGGCTAACCCCAAGAATTGGATGAATCAAATGGGTTTGGATAGATCGGGAGCTTGCAATGTGGATATGATCTTTCACTTCTATAATAAAGTACGTTCTTACCGTAGATAGTTTTGCGTAGTTTCAATATTAGTTGATATATTGTCCTATAATTTTTCGGCAGTGATTTTCTTCACAATAATAATTATGGAGAACGAAATATTATCCTCCCAAATTAATAAATATAAAGGAACAAATCTTTATGTTTAGACGAATGAATGAAATTTTGAGTCCGTAAAGGAGGGCATGGTAAATCACCAGGTCGTGACATCATCAAAAGACATTGAATTTTTCCAAGTATCGCAGACCAGCCTATTTACTATAGAAAGGAGCTTGAAATATTTCAGTTTTTCCATATATCTCACAAAATTGAAATTTTATGAAAAAATGTTTCGAATAAAAGTTGTTCCTCGTTGAATTTCCTGTCAAATGAGCTATTCAGCTTTCATGGGTAGATTCCAAAACTATTTGAATATTAAAAAAATGTAGCACATTCTTTTATCTTTAATATCGAAAACCCTTTTTTACAGACTAGTTGCTCTATCCTGAAAGCTGAATAGCTCATTTGATAGGAAGTTCAACGAAGAACAACTTTTATTTGAAACATTTTTTCATTAAATTTCAATTTTGTGAGATATATGGAAAAACTGATTTTGGTTCTCTTTTGAACGCCCTTTGCAAAGGCACTAATTGGCATAGGCTGAAAGTTGAATACGTTATTTGGTAGAAATTTTAACGAGGAACAACTTTTGTTTAAAATATTTTTTAATAAAATTTCAATTTCACACGATATAGGCGAAAAACTAATTTTTGGAGGGTTGTCGAGGGGGAAACGCGGGATTTTTAGTATTTTGTTCAGGACCACATCCTGAACCATTTTCAGCAAAGAAACGTTTGCTCCAGCAAAATGTTTTTTTTTTTTTTTTTTTTATCTTATTCGTCTACACTATTGGGAGAGCTAGAGGGAAAAGGGGGGCTGGAGTGTTTTTTTCTGCCTGTGCAATAGACGACGAAGTAGTCCAAAATTCTTCCTCCAACCATACACAGATTGAGCCCCAATCTAAAAATAAGTTAGACCACTATGGTTTGTGACCATAAGCTAGGTCATGGGTAAATTTTTTCCGAATCCCAAGGTTATGAGTTATGACCATACATCTCCAAATGCAAATTTCGGAATCAGTCTCTCTCCAATCACATACCTGCTCAAAAATCGATATGGTAGCTTATCTGGCAGAAGTCACATTACCTGGTAACTATATACTACTCCTAGGCTGTTAAGCGAAGGTATATCTTGGTAAAAGCTTATTTACTCATTAACGATTCGTTTGGACGTGGAGTTGAAGCAAAGACATAAAATGCGAGACAACACATTTCCAATTACCCTCAATTCCTGATAGCTCAAAGGTCAAGAATTTGTTATGTTTCCTCCTGGCATGCGTGTAGTTGAAATTCTTCCCCAGTCTCCCCTTCCCTTTATTTATATATACTCGTACTTGAAGATAGAAATGGAACGATACCTTAAGATAACCTCCAAGTCGAATAATGTTATGAGTAACAGGATATTTTCAGTCTTTTATTTCTTAGTAAAGCAACAAAATTGCTTTAATGAACTCCATATTCCTATAGGGAGAATCTATTCCTGATGATACCATTTCTTCAGAGGATAAAATTAAGATGTACGCACAGAATGCCTCGGCAGATATTAGAATTGAGGATCATGTGATGAAAGCTGCGAACAAATTATATGATAAGATCACCTATGCGGCGAAGCAGAAATTCCAGTCCAGCGGATTTGGTTTATTGCAAAATATTACTTTGTTTGAAAGATATCGTCCATCAGACGAAATATTCAAGGTGGGTTTGATTCATCGCTTGGCCTTATACTTGTATATCTATCATGTAAGAATCGGTTTATCGTTTATCTTATTAGGCATTCCGTCTTGCCGTTATTTTCCCTCAAAAAAAGAGAAATTAACTGACTACCGTTTTTTGGAAGTTTGTCGTGTATCAAGCTCACACTATTCGTTTTATCTGCGAGTAGCGGAGCGTATGTGACACAATGCACTGATTAAACCTTAAAAGGGGGTCTACCGCCGGTGAAATAAGTCGGAGTGATCGTTTATTGATTTTCTCCATTTTCTTGACTGTTTTTCTCTGACGTCATACTATCAGTTACAGTTGGCAAGAGTAACCGTTTCCGGTTGGCTTAATCTTTAAGAAATGCAGGGGGCAGAGATTATCAAGTAAATAAGTCAAAATTTACCTGACCAACATTCAACTGAAATGAATGTTTCTTCCCATTTACCGGCATTTATTTTATAATCCTTAACTCAGACCTAGAAAAAAAAAAAAAATCCAAAAATAACTATCTATTCCATAAAATTTCTCATAGTCCCGCGTTTTGAAAACATTTGTAATTATCTGTACCAATTCACTTGAATTGTTTCAGCTATCAACGAGCAGCAGAATTATTGTTTTGAAAGAAACTAGTTACAGGAACTTACTGCTCCATCCGGATGTTGGTAGAATAATAAACAAAAACGCGGAATATAGTTGGAGTTAACGTGGTGTGGCCAAAGAAACTTGGTAGAAATCTTTTTACTATTAACCAGGAATAATTTTTCCATTTTTGGCTCGGTCCCTTTTTCTCATCTTTTTGTATCCCAACTGACCGCTGCAAGATTGATTGTAAGTAAATTTGTACTCACTGAACACAAGAAATAAATTTTCAATAAATACTGATTCCGAGGACTTTATTTTTTAATCTGCTATTTGGAAAGATGTGCGCTACTTTCACGTATACAGTATATGCCTTGTACATACGAAGACTCAAATTTTTATGCGAGGGTGTAATGAAACCGCTTCCTCCCACAATGTACCTAGGCTGATACCTATTCCAGATCCTCTTCCTAGTACTCATCCAGCATATTTAATTATGTCATCAGAGAAGTCCATAATTATATAGATGACGGTCACTCATGATCGTGCCCGGACGTTTCGGCGCGACCGTTTCGGCGCTGGATCATCGTAGGACGTTTCGGCGCGAGAGAAAGATGAAGTGAATGTCAAACGATGACGACGCTTGACCAGCGCCTTCCTGCGTACACGGTTTGCAAAACTTTTGACAACTGATGATCATGAACGGAATCTGCTTGTGCGAGCGTGCGTGTGGAGATAACGCACCATTATTCATCACCTACTCTCGTACAGGAAGTGCAAACTTTTAAGTAATTGATAAAGGGAATCTGTACAGCTGACCGCGGGTCTTGTGCAGACAGGTGAGAAGATAACGACGCCTTTTCAGCGTCATCCTTCTTACAAGAATGAGAGATGAGTCAGTTTGAATTGACAGTACGATCTAGTGATGATCTGTTGCTTATTGTAGTTAAAACTTGTTTGTTTTTTTGAGAATGTCGTCGATCGAAAGTAAACGTGGGCGCGAAAAGTTAGCCCTTGATAGATTTTTATGCGTATAGAATTTTGGAGGTGTGAGCAGAAAAGTGATGGCTGTCGAGCGCGAGTCCATGTTCACGATGATGATACGAAAAAAAACCTGAACCATCGATGGAGGCCCCCCAGCGAAGAAAAAGAAATACGTTTTGAACGATGCAGCAATCTTCAATATTGTCGCGAATTACAAGGAGAGAACTACACTCGAGTACCTCCGAGCTCTCTTGCCCACCATTTAGGAGCCCAGTAGAGTGTGAGTGTGTAAGATTAATGACAAAGCATAATTTGTAACTTGCTGCACTTTGTTCATCGGAAGACAAAGTAAGTCATGATTACTTCTTAACGAATTAAACAATATTCCTATTTGAAGTAATATTTTTTTTCACGCGCCGAAAAGTCTCACGAAATTATCGCGCCGAAACGTCCCCGAACCCCCATGATCAAGTACACGGCTTCAAGTCGAAATCATTGAGCTCACTTCCCCCAGTTTAGTTCGATCAATATAGTAGGTTATATATTGGCTCACAAGTCAGAATTCCGGACGCCTGGACACAAATCCCGAAAAGAAGGTATGGATTTGCCCAGCCTGAAGACATGAAACAATTCAAAAAGAGAGTATTTTCGGTACCTACAGTGGGAGTCACCCAAATAATTTTTTCTTCAGGTCAATATGATTATTTTATGGACTAATTGGAATTTTATTCGTTGTAATTCTTAATCCACCTTATTCGCCGAATATTCTGTGAGAAATCTTCAAAATTGATCTCAAGTATGCGTAGGCCTTGCATGTTTTACTAACTCGATAGCACCCGATCTACTGATAAGTAGAACTCGTCAACTACCGAAAGCGTACATCATTATGGAATCGAAAATTTGTTTCACGTCCTTCGAATAAGTCGGATCATTAATGAATGCAACTTTGTCTTCAAGTTTTAGAGGTCAGTGTCCGGTTCTTGTCGACTTAGTGCGTGATTTATCGAATTTTGAATTCCACAGTTCAATGAATTGGTTCATCCGTTTACGAGTATGAATTGTATAAATTGAACTCTTTAGTTACGAAATTCGCATGAAGTTTATTAAATATAGTGACAGGTATCAGCTATATCGTTTAATCAGGCCTGGATTTACGTATAGGCGGTGTAGGCAGCTGCCTAGAGTGACGAATTTTTCCTTTTTTCCTTTTTTTCCTTTAGTATTTTAGAAATTGCGAGCGAAGCGAGCAAAAAATTTTTTACCAGAGGTGACAGTTTTCTGTCGGCCTAGGGCGGCTCAACTGATAAATCCGCCCCTGCGTTTAATTTTTTTAGTAATGCCTCGCTCGGACAGAATAGACTTAATATTATGGAACTTCAACTAGCCTGGACGAGGAATTTTTTTTTTTTTTTTTTTTTTTTTGTGAATCTTACCCATAAATTTTTAGAAGCAAGTACAGATCCTGATGAGCACGCAATCAATACCACTCAACATTTAAGCGTGTGGTCTTTTCTCATATTTCTCCATAGGGAGGAAAAGAGGGGGAAGAGTTGTATGAGGATTGAACTATAAAACTTCTTTCCGCTCGGCATTCAACATTTTTTTCTATTTTTCCCACCCCTCCTTAGGATCCCTGCCTGA
This sequence comes from Aspidiotus rigidus, assembly GCA_035079385.1. Classification (NCBI taxonomy): domain Eukaryota; kingdom Metazoa; phylum Arthropoda; class Insecta; order Hemiptera; family Diaspididae; genus Aspidiotus; species Aspidiotus rigidus. The sequence continues at coordinate 4,672,355 of JAVHKY010000024.1, read as the reverse complement.
AAAGCCTCAAAAATCAACGACTATCCTAGCTGTTCATGAATGAAAATCAGAATAGTTTAAAGGAATCCTGTAGGTTAGAGATAGGTTCTGCAATAGAGCTATAGCTCAATATCTAATTTGGATCACCTCAGATTGAGACTTCGTTCTCTAAAATCAATGAAAGATGGAACCGACGAAACCAAACCGAATCAAAAGAATTGATTTCATTTCCAGTAAAACAAATTCACAAATTAGTTAGTAAAAAAGTCTCAGGTATTGAGGGCTTTATTCGAGGACAGTAGGGGACCGAAATACTTTACAAAATTATTTCGATCACGTCTCATCTCTCTGAGGTTCATAGCTCAATATTTTCCGACTTTCACTCCCAAAGGTCAAACTTTTTCGATCTCCCATTTCTCTAGAGTTTGAATTTCCAAAATTTTTTTCGTCCCTTAGGATAAAATTCTTTCAAATCCACCTTCTGTATTTAGTTCAGCAATTGAAATTTTTCGCAGTCCCATATTCAAATGGGTTCAGAGATCAGAATTTTCCGAAGTCACATGTCGTTTTCAGGGATTAACATTTTCTGAGTATTATAATATACCTCATAGGTCGGATTTTTTTCAAGTCATAACCTTGTAGAAGTTAATAGTTCGAGATTTTTCTGTAACCTGCTCTGTTTCTATAAAGCCCACGGGATGAAACTACTTGTATTAGGGTTTTGAGCCAGTGGCGTATTTACAGGGCGAATTTAAAGACAACCCTTCCAAACTGGAAAATATGCCTTACCATCCAGAAATTGTTTTGCCTTACTTCTCAGAAAAATTTTATTGTTGACCCCTCCCTTTCTTCAGATTTTTAGATACGCCTTTGTTCAGGTTCGCAGTCAAGTTTGGAGAAAAATACAGCCTATGAACCGGTCAATTAATTTAATTTTCCTTCACTGCAATACTAGACAACTATTCATCAAATTCTCTTCATTTAGATTGTTTCATCATAATAATACTTGAAAGCTTAATTAGTACTGCATAAGCTGATATTTATTTGGATCAGTTATCCGCCAGGAGCGCTACAATCGAAAAAAAATGGACAATTCGATCAGGACAGTTTTCTCAATAGAGTAATATTCAATTGATTCGGCAACGAATCCATATTGAGGGAAAATCAAGAGGATGAAATTATTTGAACGTAAAATTTTTGACTAGCTACTTTTTCAGAGAAATTGATATTTCTATAGGTATGAGAAAAGTTATCACCCACCACCCGCATCGCCAATTGATCGTCTGATTTTTGTTGTGCTCGATCCTCTAAAGCCTACCAGGCCAATTATTTTGAAAATAAATACTTGAATTGATAATATAACTTCCTTAACAGCCTTAACAGGACACCTAAATGGATACAAAAGGCACAGGCGTACATCCGAACCCATTTTTGTAGGGATGCAAACTAGCTATCGGTCTTTTTCCTTATCGATAACTATCGAATTATTAGTTTTTACCAAAAAGTCCGATAGATAACTAATGATATTATCGATAGTGTTTCACGGGCAATGGAGCGCTAAAGTCGCATTTTTAAAAAATCAATGGCCGCCTAGTCTCCAACAAGATTATCTGCTGAGGGCCTCAGGAACGCTCAATGCTCATAGAGACTTAGATAATGAAAAATCTAATCAGGGATGGCATAACGTAGTGGGTAACGGTTATGTAACGGTTAAGTAAATAGAGAGTTTTTGCATTCGAACGTTATTAGAGAGTTTTTGCACTGGGACGTTATCATGTTACGGTAACTTTAACACTAAATTTTCTCATTGTGAGCAATGGGAAAATTTAACGTTAGCGTTATGTTATTTCAATAACGTTCAAATGCAAAAACTCTCTAATGTTATTGTAATAACGTAACGCTAACGTTAAATTCTCCCATTGCTCAACGTGAGAAAATTTAGCGTTTAACATTACCGTATCATGATAACGTTCGAATGCAAAAACTTAAAAAACTCTCTGATAACTTCGCTGTTATTGATAGCTTAACGATAAAGCCGATTCCTTATTAACTAGGCCTATGGATCTGGCAAACTGGGTAACTTTTTGGAAATACTTAGGTATTCTTCGTTGTTCAACACGGAAATTTAAAGCGAAGCAGTTCAATAATGATTCAATTGATTTCAATTCACTTCAGTTCGGTCAAGTGTCTCAATTCAATTGAACTAATTGCAGTGACGCAAAGTCTTCATTTGCCATTTTACACATTGGTAAATTTAATCTTATGGGTTCTATCATTCTATCGCAGGCCTCGTCACTTCTTGTCTTACAATATCGCCAGCATTTCAATTTCTAATAATGTTTACACAGTTGAGAATCATGTCGACACATCAGTGCGAGTTTGAAAATTCGGAGAAATCAATTTGAGTGACAAGGTGATTAGATATCCGCTTTACTTTAAGTGCGGATAGCAACATTCTACGATAATTTGTTTATTCGATTTTATTCTGGCCCATCACACGCGACAAAAAACAATTGAAAAAAAAATCAAAATGGTGTTCATCCTAAGGAGAAAAATTTGACCTTATTCCGAACATTTCACGTTCTTAAAAACTTGATAGTAACAAAAGATGCGTGCGTCTATAGTTGTATTTTCTCGTCCTGTTTCAGTTATGAGTATTGATATCGATCGGATTAATTGGACACAAGTCGGTGAATCTTATGGGTCTTATCGTGCTATTGCAGGGCTCGTCACTTCTTATCTTACGATATCGCCAGCCTACCGATGGAATAAACGATTTTCTCCTAGGCCCACACCTTCCTTCCATCCCTCCCCATAAATTATCTATTGGAATGGCTCAAACAGAAGGAGATATTTTGATCCCAAATTCTAAATAGCTGTCCACAAAGGAAAAGTCGAACAATATTCAACCGTAATAGGCTAACGAAAGCGAAATTTTCTCTCTCATGAACAAGTCGACTCTTCTTTCATCTGTTTTCGTTTTCATTCCCAGTATTACTGACCCTACACATTATGATAATTTCATCCTGGGGTACGGTTGCACGTCACATTAGCCAACTTCTGAAGCATAATTTATTGTTATAGAATACAAAGTAGTAATTAATATATGCACGCTCCGCGATAGGCAGCCTACACAGATAATTACAAATTGAGACATCGAGCACCGGAAATCAGGAAGCATTCGTATTTTTCGTCGACAATGTGTACAAATCTTGAAATTGTATACTTTTAAGTCATTACCAAAAGTCATATTCAAGTTCATACTTCATATCGCAATAGCGAAGTATTTTGCATAGAATAGGAAGCTGAGGTTTCGTGTAGATATACCAGTAAGTACTAGGTACCCGACGAATAAAATCCGTACGAATTGAAGAAGTTGAACGATTCCATTAAAATTGGGACCCGTCTGAAAAATTCAGGTACGTCTACACTTGAGCATTAGTATCATAGATAAGCTGATGAATAATAAGTAAAATTACACAGATACTTGGCCGAAGACTAAATTAACAGAGATGAACACTTTCCCTCGCTTTATTTTTTTCTCCGGAACGTTTGCATCACAAGATTTCAATTTTTAGTTGGTTACACTCCTTTTTGCTCTTGGAATTTGGAGAAATTACCAGCTCTGAATCATCCGTCAAGCAGAAACATCCAAACATTTCAAGCTTCAAACCTTCACAGAGGTGAGACTTGGACAAGATTTTCTGATGAGCTAAATAAATATAACGAAAAGAAACTTGGGAGAAATTACTATAGTGGCGGCTCTACAATTTTGCATGGTGCTGACAAGAGAATATTAGTAGTATGATTTCATTGTTCAATAGCATTTTCTTAGCTAGGTACTGGCGTCACATTCAGTTCGTTTAGAATTTCTTCATTATGCTTCCTATCCAAAAGGTGTATTCCGTCGATCTTGTCACGTAGCGTATTTTAGCTGTGGTTATTCTCTTTTTTTCGGTTTTCTTTATAGTGCCCATGTTTCACACCCGTACATAAGTATTGGTAGCGCAAAGTATATAATATGCGTCGACTCGTTTCCCGTCTTATTTTAGACGGTGGAAGAATGCGAATTATCATTCCGGTGATTCTCTGGAACTACCTACACTATTTTTCTACCAACATCTACTTCACCCATCATGCGAAACGTCTGTTTCCAGATACCTAAATGTGTTCTCTTGCTCAACGATCTTATTATTGATGCAGATTTTCGAAAGAGCTGGATTTTTGTCCTTGATGGCCATCACCTTTGTCTTTTCCGTCGAGATCTTCATGTCGTATTCTCTGGCGATACTTTTAAATGGTAAATACTGCGCATTTTAAATTGAAGCGCTGCGTGGAGGCCCTTTTTCCGTAAAAGCGTTCATTGTGTTCTACGATCTCTTCTGCTAATATCTACCAAGTTTTACTGCTCAAAAATGACATTATAGAGTGCTTCATAATCTCTCATTCCGCGTTTACACATGCTAACTTGGACAATATTGCCAATATAATAGTCAGCTTACGTATTTTAGTTCCTCGATATATTCAATAATAATGAATAAACTAGATATTTCTGCGCATTAATTTATTGTAAAACGTTGAAGTAGGAGTTCGATCCACGGGGGAAAATACGAGACATGCTCCCCCCCCCAAAAAAAAAAAAAATCTGTAGTTTCGAAGAAAATATAAAAAAAGGTCCTTCAGACTTTTTTGGATTATGCCCCCCCCCCCCAGTGATCGTCTAGATCCGCGCCTGATCAGTGAGTTTCTTCTCCGTAGCTGATCATTTTTCATTGCAAACCCAAAATCACATTGTAAATGACCAAAATTACACAGATAATAATACCAAAATATTGTTCTATGGAAGAAGGGCCTCCGTCACTTTTACTTCATTTTCGGTGACGATCATAGCGTGGTCGTCAGCAAACAGCGCCTTTTGTATTTGATTTCCAGCCACCAGCGCTATTCCTTTTGGACTCATCGAGAGCCATAATGCTCAATAAGTTCTTATATGTATCTGTTTTAAAGAGGATGCACGACGTGGAGCGTCCCTATCGCACCTCACGAACAATGCTGGCGTATTACGACTTATCGTTTTGCAGACGGATGGTTATTTCTGTATTAACGTATATAACTCGGAGGGTTCGGATCAATTTTCCTGGTATCTTTTTTCCCTTTATTATTTTGAATAGTTTTAGCGGGGAACCCACTATTCCTTTTGTTGGGGGTACTTCCAGGAATTTCTCGTCCGCGCGAGTCAGCGAGGTCGATGACGTCACGGAGAGAGGAAGGGGACTTAGAAAAATTCCGATCTCCGAGCTATATATGTAGGAGGGGCTTAGAAAAATTTCAACCCCCTAACCATATGTGATAGGAAGGGGACTTGGAAAAATTCCTACCTCCGAGCTATATATGATAGAAGAGGGACTTAGAAAAATATCGACTCTCGAGCTATTATATGTAACTGGAATATTGATATGCTTAGCAATCTATATTATCTTAACTATACCTCAGTACAAATGGTACGATTATTATTAAATTGTATGATACGGAACAGTAAACATTTCTTGAAGCCTCTCCCTAATCTTCTGATTTACATCAGAAGTGGGATGAGCCGCGCCTAACTCAACACCAACCCGCGCGATCTTAGCAAACAGAGAAGTTGTCGCCGCCAAGAAAATTTTTTACTCGCAATTCTGAACGCAATACCACTTCCGAAGCAACAAAGCTCGTTGAAACCAATCCAGAGCAGCCAATGTATGGCGGAAATCACGGCAAAGATAACGTACGCGTTTGATATTTGGTGAAATTTAAACCGCTCTATCGATAAGAACAACTGAAACTCTGATGAGCCATCGCTACAAGATGATCCTGTACCATAACATTTGCACTTAAAGATTCGGACATTGGTCAAGATCATCTCGACGACGAGTGGAAGCAATCCAAATGCCAGTAACATAAACAACCGCAAATTCGAGACGGCTCAAGATAATTCGACGATTCGTTTGCCGCTTTACCATTGGAAACAGTCAAACTTTTGCCGAGCCATTGTACCCAAACGCTTTGCTTCTGTTTCTACAAAATGATTCTTTGTTGTCAATGACATACCACCGCGTGTTTATGAGCTGATGCGTTATTTGGACCAAAGAAGAAGAATGGGTTTGCAGAATTGACCCGTTGGCCGCTAGTCAAGATCTACTCGCTGTTGTAGAGGATAACTAGGCATCTTTGTTTTCAACTGTACGCCGGAAATCGTACGTCCAGATCCAACACAAAGCAGAATTACCCAATAACCTTACTGGTGTACCTGGATTATCAACAATCCTGCTGAGATTTGCAGAGAGTGGTGCACTTCAAGGACCGACGTTGTCTTGTTGAGCGTGGTTAGAAAACATTGCTGAGCAAACTAAACAGCCGTTCGAGTGAGGGCCCGCGGAAGCCAGACTTGTAGATTCATTTGTTACAAGAAGTTTTATCCAAGTCACCCTACCACGTTACTGGTATGGTGGGAAGAAATCGCATTGGTTATTACCAAGAACGAAAAATAAAGTGCTCAACTCGGATTGCTGACATTGAGTTATAATAGTTGATACAATTGCCGCAAATCTATGGCTGAAACGAGAAAGTCTAACAACAACGTTGAAAAAGAGACCCAGAAGAAGCTGACAACGTCCGCCAGGGGTGCCGTGATCCCCCAAAGCTTACAAAGATTTCACCCCCCCAAAAAAAAAAAAAAAATTTCAACAAGCAAAAAAAAAAGCCCCCCCCCCTATAATGTTTCGAGAACAAAAGAAAAAACCGCTCCCCAGAATTTCCTATGAAGAATTGTCTTCAAAAAAGTGGCTTCACGGCACCGCATGTAAACATGTGGCTACTGCAACTCGGAATGGCGGTTACCTAGATACCGCGACTTGTAAACCACTTCAACGTAATCAATCGTAGGGTTATACGTGAAGACACATTACCAGTGGTGTTAACAAGTGCTAAGTTACTAAAGCAAAACTCCTGGAGATATCGATCCGACATCCCAAAAAAAAATGCGCAGGTATCCATAAACATGGCGTTGGAATGTACAATAAGCCATTCTGCCAGAACACAAGAAATCGCTACCGAGATATACAAGGTGATAGCGACGCTCCCTACTGGTTGAAACCTCCGATAGTGGAAAACTATCGTACAGCAATGGTATAATTTGACGACTTGCCAGCGTTTGGCGCACCATCATGATACTCAACCAAATTCGATTACAGCATTCGAAGAAAGTCGTGACGGAAAATTAGTTCATCGGAAAAATATCCCGTCGAAAAAAAACGCTAATAGAATAATGTCGTACAACGTATCCGCAACGACTGAACGGGAACTCAACTACTTTGGTTTTAGAGAGCATCAATATTGGAGCCCCTACTTTTGCTCCTTATTTCTATGTCTAACGAAGATTGTATTATTGTATGTTACATGGTGAATAATTGTGAGAGTGTGTCAAATGAGTAATTGTGGACAGGTCGTTGAAAGATACGACACCCGCGGTCGTTGAAAAATACGACATCCGAGGTCATTGAAAGGTACGACAAACGAGATGTTTATCTGTGTAATCTACACTGTTGTACTCTGTTCACAAAATCGGTTCCCGAACACTTATTTCCTGATCAACTGAGCCTGTTCTTCCCTCTACGCCGGCGTACCCCTAAAATCATACGATCAAATGACCGTTCATTATTCTGTTCCTCAGTCCACTGTTCTCTGCGTCTGAGCTAAGAGCTACCCAAGTATTGTGTGTGTGTGTGTGTGTGTGTGTGTGTGTGTGTGTGTGTGTGTGTGTGTGTGTGTGTGTGTGTGTGTGTGTGTGTGTGTGTGTGTGTGTGTGTGTAAGAGTGGTAGGATGTTTAAATTTCAGGTCATTGCAGGAAACTTCACTAATCAAGACTAGTGGACTAATACAACGGCTTTCTCTGCATACAAAGGAATGTCCATAACCTAGGCTCGCGACCAAACGTGATTACAATGTCGGTAAACTCAAGAATCAACGACGTCGACAAATCAAACAAACATACCCAAGTGTTGATGAACACAAGAAGCATTACATCAAGATCCATCCGCGAAAGTGGACAGTATTGCCAACGTACTATTTTTGACATCGCCGCAAGATGTTTTGGAAGCCGGTTCTTTAGACCTAAAATCTATGACTCATCAGACTTTGAACGTATCTGAGGTGAACGCATTTCTCTTGGATGTTGATGAAGACAATAACGAGGAATGAAGATAATTAGCCATCTACGTCGACTACCACTACTAATTCTGGACTGATAATTGCTGGAATGGTGACTACCCTTCCATAGGAATTGGAAAACTACTGGCAAATATTTCAGCAAAATCAAAGACACGAGATAAATTTGTAGTCAGAATGACCGAATGGTTTTTCTCAATAACGAGGACGTCATTGTGAGTCAAGACGGCCGTGTAAAGGACATATTTAATTGAAAATAGGTACCGGAAAACTCTACTCTTGATATGAATCGTCCAATAATGCCGCAAGAATATTAATCTTCGAAGTTTTTAAATTATGGAGGAGATCTTCTAGAGTGCCAAGTCGGGACGCCGTTGATGTCAGTATGGCCGTGTAACTGGAATATTGATATGCTTACTGCTTAGCAATGTATATATATTTTCTTAACTATACCTCAGTACAAATGGTACGATTATTATTAAGTTGTATGATACGGAACAGTAAACATCTCTTGAAGCCTCTCTCTAATCTTCTGATTTACATATTATATGATAGGAGGGGGACTTAAAAAATTTCCTACCTCCAAGCTATATGTGATAGAAGGGGGACTCAAAAAAATTTCGACTCACAAGCTATACATATATGATAGGAGGGGGACTTGGAAAAATGTCGACCCTCTAGCCATATATGCTAGGAAGGAGACTTAGAAAATTCCTACCTCCGAGCTAAATATGATAGGAAGAGGACAAGAAAGAGGAATAGTCCGACGTGGAGTAAACATGCAAACCGCAGAAAAAAGGAAAATACGACAAGCGCTTTCGGTTAAACAACCATCTTCAAAGCCTGAAATGAAAGCAACTGACGAACAAAAGAGAGGAACGAGGTATTAAGATCGTCCAAACGAGAAATCACGGTGTGAGTCATAAACCAGTTCGATCAAGCCATCTTCCGGAATGTACGAATTGGGTACAGTGATACCGTCAGTGTTGAGATGACGAATTATCTCTATAATCTCGAGGGCGATACGCTTACGGTAGGAATTCTCCTTATGGAGGAGCTTTTCGGATCCCTCGCGGAAGCTGTGGCCACTGTTTATTAAGTGATCGGCGAAAGTTGACTCCCCCAAGTGTCCCTTCTTCCAAGACTTCAGGTGCTCAGCTACTCGAACTTTCATTTGGCGGCTGGTCTCACCAATATAAAAGCCTCCACAATCCTCACACTCCAACTTATACACACCACTCCTATCATCAACAGGTATGGGGTCCTTCAGTCTCACAAACAACCTCTTGACTGTGGTAGGGTTGTAAAACGCGGGTCTGAAGCCAAACGGGCGAAGGGCCCGACCCAATTGCTGGGAGAACTTCCCCAAGAAAGGGAGACTGATCCAACGCAAACGGCGATCACGGATCGTGTCTCGGGGGAGGGAGGTGGTGGAATCCAGGAGGCCCCTCTTTCTTGTTTAATATGGATAGCCGTAATTTGAAGGAACGGATTCGTTTAATTGAGAACGCTTCTGCGGCGTATTTACAGTTCCTTTTTCTGAAATTTCGGAAGCAACGCGCTTCGTTTTCCTCTCATATTTGGTTTTTTCGTCGGTGTTTAGTGTTGTATTTGAGACCCAAGTTCGTTAAGTTCGTTTAATAGGAAGAGGACTTGGAAAAATTCCTACCTCCGAGCTATATAATACAGAATGCGTAAAGCAACTTTTGCGGGGTATGATAGAAGGGGACTTGGAAAGACGACGGCTTCCTTGAAATTGCAGCGCGTTCAAGTTGTCACGTCATGATTTTAGGACTTGGAAAACTTCAGGTTGTAGGGGACTCGGGACAGCGGGTTCCCCGCTGCCATTGCAGTCTTCCTGCGATTTACTCTATCGTATGTCTTTTCAAAATCCACAAAGTATAGGTGAGTTTCCTATAGTTAAACTCTATCCATTTCTCTATTATTAATTTGATAGTTATCCTGTATTGGTGCAGAACCGGTCCTTTCTGAAATTGTTCTGCGTTCCATACAAAAAAGACTCCCTAGCTCTGAATTTTTCTTCAAGTCTTGTTTACCAAAAATGAAAATTTATTTTGGTGACTCTCGAGGATGAAGCTAGGAGGATCATCTCAGATGGTACACAATTGGTTTCATGCTTGAACCAGATATCTTGTTGAGAATGGGTACAAACACATAGGGTCCAGCTCAAAATTGAAAATCTAAAATTAGTTATAAACTTGTCTTAAGCGGGTTGGTTTAGGTTGACATGACTCTACGACACGATTGATGTTGGGATGTCTCCTATGGTCTATTCACGTTAAGAAAGGTTTTTTCTTAGAAGGTAAATTTCATTATTTCAACGTTTGAAACACCGCGATGAATTTTTTTTTCTTCAGTGATAACGGGTTAGGTACCTAAAAAAGATGAGAATAAAGAAAATACATCAGGATGCTTTAAACATGTAAAATAATGAAATTTACCTAATTCTCATAAAAATCTTTTCTTATTGTGAACAGACTATGAAAGTGCTGATCTAAGGTAAACGTATACCTAGTATAATCAACGAAGGTTTTACAGATTCTTGATTAGTTTATCCCTATTGAGAGGTAATATAAAGTTGCATACTCAATCATGGTTGATATACCTATGTACTAAAAAATCGAGCACACCGAAATAAAAAATCAGGTCAAATCCTAAATCTAATGTGCTTCAGTAGTGTCGTTTATCTCGCGATTTTTCAATGATGATCAAAATATGAAACCTAAGTAGGCAATTTATTTCCGACCAAACAGTTTTTCTCTTTTATTATTTATCAATTCAGCTTGAGTGTATCGCACCTTTTAAAGAAGAAACTTTCAGTCCCCATCATTGATGATTCATTGGAGTCAAAGTATCAATAGATGATTCACATTCTTAATTTACCTGTTTCAGCCAATTCTTTTTTCAACATTAATGCAATAATGATTATATTGCAGTAATTTTTCTGTGAAAACCGTGAAAATGCCAGAAAAATTCAAGGTTGTCATTTCTGGTGTATCAGGTCGCTTTCCTGAATGCGACGATGTGTGCACATTTAAGGAGAAGTTGTACAAAGGAGATAATTTTGTAACGACTGATAATCGGAAATGGCCCGTGGGCTGGAAACACAAAAGTAAGAAAAGTAGTTAAATCCTAAATGAAATATATTTTGTTCCAGCAACAAACCCTTCAATTATTATGTTTCAGTGGTTTCAGAGAAGATGATTCCTGATATTACGGGAAAAATGATCAATTGGCAAGCCCTAGATCATACAGTTTTCAAAATGAATGGGATGAACGCCAGTAGTTCGGACGTCTTAAATAGGGTAATTTTAGAGCCTTCGTTTGAAGCTGTAGTGGATGCAGGTGAGTCAGACTTAGAACCAGTTGTACCAACTATTTAACCCGAGATTGGAATTTTAAATTTCTTCCAACTCTGAAAATCAGTTTTACCAACGATGTTTGGTATTGACTGGGGTTCAACTGGCTCAAAATCGGCCAGTTGAGATAAACGCAGTTTAAATGCATTATTATTATTTGAAATTACAAGTCCATCAAAGGTAGCCTGAAGGAATTGGCTCACTATAACTTTTCCATAATCAAATTTGAACAACGGGCAGTTAGTATGAACTAGAAGACACCACGACTGGGTCAGATTATTCTGTCTTCCAATAACTCCGGATAAATATTCATAGCTTAAAAAAACTTCAAAATATGAACAGTCACGTGTTACAAAAACATTGCTAGGCTACATTTCTTAAAACAATTTTTACTCATTTGGTTACCACAGGTTCCTCTGCTTTATCCTATTCACGCTGTTAAAAACTGTCTTTCTGATTTTCTTTTCCTTAGGAGTAAATCCATATTCATTAAATGGCACAAATGTGGCAGTGTTCATATCAACTTCTTTCAATGAGCTTACAGAAAAAATTTTTGATCCAAACATTCCAAGTAGCGTTTTACCTTTAGTAGGAGGCAACAAGGCAATGATGTCGAACAGGGTGTCATTCACCTTAAATCTTAAAGGTAATATAGTTTGTGGTCGTGATGATATAATTGTTTTTGTGGAAGATGGGAAAGTAGACTGACCATTATGAACTCGATAGGTTCAAGTTTAACCCAATACGTTGATGCTCATGGTGGTCTAGAATCACTAGCTTCGGGGTACAGGTACGTTTCCGAAGGATTCGCAGAAGCAGCTGTTGTGGGAGTCGCTTCCAGTCTTTTGGATCCCAGATTTAGTCTCCATTACTCTTACCTGGGACTGTTAAGTCCAGATGGAACCACTCGTCCATTCGACGAGTCGGGTACGCCTACCTCTGTACATATCGCCATAATAATATCGTCCAGGTTGAACCTAATACAAAAATAAATTACAGCCAATGGCTACGTCAGAAGCGAAGGAGTAGTTTGTTTCTTCATCCAAAGAGCAGAAGACGCTAAACGCAGTTATGGAGAAATCCTGTTCAGTGACGTCTCCTTTTCCGGGTCAGTTCTACCAAATTTCAGTGGCTTTGATGAAGAATATTTGAAAACGACCATGGATCATTTGTACAAAGTAAATAAATTCGATCCCAAAACGTCGTCCGTAGCGTTCGTCGAAATGAACGCTTGCGGTAATAAGGTGAATTAATATGAAGTAGTATTTTACAAAGTCACTGCAGCAAAAAGATTAAGCCAGTTTTCAATTTTCGCGATTGTTGTCTGTACAGCACGCGGATGAAGTAGAAGCGAATACGATGGCTGAATTATTATCAAAAGAAGGAGAAGGACCCCTAATGGTTGGATCGATTAAGAGCAATGCGGGTCATTTAGAGGCAACCGCTGGATTTATAGCGGTCTTGAAGGCAATCATGGCGTTAGACTGTGGCGTTTTAGCACCAAACCTTCCGTTAAAGAAGCTGAATGATAACATACAAGCATTCAAACAAAACCGTTTACAGGTTATTTCGAAATATTACTTCCGTTATCTTTTTTTACCCTCTAATAAACTATTCGGAAGATGAACTGACCTATTATACTAATCTAAGAATTACATACTAGACGATGTCTATGATAAAGACACTCAACTCTACTTCCGTTAATTTCATAACTTCTCCGAGATCTCCTATCTTACTTTTTTTTGGGGGAAAGAGAATGCTGTTACAAAGCTACCCTCGAGGTAAAGAAGAATGAGACAAATGATCAAACTCGCTTCTCACGGGGAGATAGTCTCATGGATCAATACTATACTGGTTTGGTGTACTGGATTATATATTCGCAATTAACTAGGTGCTCTAACGTCCTCCCTCCATCCTCGGGGCAGTTTTTTTCAAGGACATACATATTAAGAAAATCCTAATTTTATTTTGAGATCTGACGGAAGACTGAAGTACTTGAACAAAAAGCTTGTTTGGTCATTTCAAATCTTACCTTACTTAAGAATAAATTCATTATATCGTGGAGCTTGTACTCATATGGCCACAGTAATATCTCAGTTTTCATCTACATTATTTTTCGACAGGTTGTATCTGAAAAAACCTCATTAAAAGGGGACACCATTATTGTCAATTCGATCGGTTTATCTGGAAATATTGGAGTCACAATCGTCAAGCAACATGAAAAGTAAAAGAATATACATGAATTTCTGAATAAACATTAACGATCGGAGGTACTTTTAGAAGTATTTTCGATGCTGAATACGATACCATTTATCGTTTTTAATATCTCGTCTCATTATCCGCGCTTCATTGTGACAGGCGAGTGTACCTTTTTGTGCATTGAAATTTTGTAGGCCAGTAAGTTACGTTACGCATTATAACAAACCACGGTAACTAAACGTGAAAATTGCACAATAATAAGAGGTTTAATAGAAGAACCGCAGATGTATTTGTATTCAGCGTCGAAAATACCTCTAGTAATACCTCAGATAGTTCATGTTCATACTAAAAGTTAAATTTCACAAAGAAATTACTGTCATTGCCCGACTGTGAGTCATATAGGCCGCCTTCAAAAGATAAGTCCTTGCAATGGATGGTTTACAAAATTGATATTTTTATGTATTTCGTTCACATTAGATCTCCAAAGAAAAGCACATATGATGAAAAGTTTCCAAGAATAGCTCTGATTTGTGGAAGAGGAGAAAATTCTTTGCTTGCCAAATTAACGCAGGTTAGAGAAAGCAACATTGCAAGAACATTTGATGGAGAATTGAAACAACAAACATCTGATGCTTGCAGATCGAAAACAGACCCTGCAACGCCCACTTCATTGCTTTACTTAATGACGCTCTAGGACAATACATGCCTCTGCATACTTACAGAGGATTCACATTAGTACCACCACCTCACAGGCCCGAACATGATCTCAAGGTAAGTACGTATATTCACTTAGAATAAGAACCTTTGAAAATCATCTCGCTTGTGGTGAATACACATGCGGATTGCCTCAGGATAATGTTCTTCTCCTATCTCTTCTCACCTATTTCAGTTGGCACACGTCAATGAGTAACCCTGCTACATCACGACAAAGGTGTTTGAAAAAAGAGGAGAGGAGGTTTGCTCTGCCACGATTCACCGACTTTCCTAGCTAGAAAAGTGAGGTATTACACCCGTAGCAAGGTGGATAAGGAGAGAGGGCAATGAACTTTCTCGAAGTTTCAGAGGTCCTAGATCACAACTAGCAAGAGAAATATATATAAGATTTTTTTGTCCGTGGAACTCCTCTGAAACTACCCGATGGATTTTTTTTTAACTTGGACATATTGTAGTATTTTATCTGAAGATGTGCACCTGTATTTTTTTTGAGAATCGGATGAGTAGTTCCCGAGAAATTTTAATTTTTTTGAAAAATTTCTCACCATTACGAGTAGCTTTTCACAAATAGCTGCGAGTAGCTGCTTACGTTACGACAAGCGGATTTTCCTATCCTTTTACCAATTTTGTTATCAGTACACGTGTATTGTGATGAAGAACCTTCTATCATTCAACAGGTTCATTCTTGGTTCATTCTTGACCAAGGGTTCATTAAATTTTATTTTCGATGATATTCCATTCAAATTTAGTACCCTTGTACATATCTCGTTTCCCACAGGGCATAGAGCCTTGAATTTTGTTTTGTTAAATTCGTTTTTGAACGGCTAGTGGCAATGGCGGGTTATTCATTTTTTCATTATAATTAGTCATACTCCATAGTGAAAACATAATTGAGTTTTAATGATTGAGTACAATTTTTTAGTCTTCATCAAGTGTGCTGCGAGACTATCCTGGTAATTTCACTCTTAATTAATAATGCTTTATACGTCATTTTTTCATGTACATAATTGATAGTGGTTAATAGTTGATTTGTGGTGTCTCAGGAGGTGGGAATATCATTTTCAATTTGGACTGGCTTCTTTGAGTGAGATTTGAGGTTAGACTAGCGAGTGAACCAGGCTCGGGTACGATATATTATTTTTTGGTACTACGGTACGTTTGGAAAATTTGAAAAGTGAGCGAAGGAATGAGGGTTGACTGATGGGTGATTGGTTACCTTGTTTGGCTTCGATACCAATTTTTTTCGTTTTCCGGGGTCTCCTTGAAGCTGGATTCTTAGATGAAGAATCTTGGGATGGAGTTTGCATAGAAAATGGTGATGAGAGCGTGAATACAATTTATGAGTGCATGAGAGCAATAGCAGTTGGAGATAGCATTAAGAGATACCAGGAATCGGAGGTGATGAAGAATTGAGCCTCTGAGCCTAAATATACAGTATACTAGACTAATACTAGGCTAAGAATCACTTACGGGAAAAAGGGATCATAAAGCTCTTTTTTTTACCGACTTTTCTAGCTCGAAAAGTGAGGTATTACATCTGTAGCAAGATTGACAGGAGAAGAAGCAGTGAACTTTCTACATTACAGTCTGAAAAAAATCAGGTTTCTTTATATAAGTCTATACGTATTTAGGCTTTAATAATTTTGTTTGCCCGCGGATTTCCTTCAAAACTACCGGGTGAATTTTTTCGAGACTTAGATAAGTTATAGTCTCATATCTGAAGATAGACGCCAACAATTTTTGCGACGATTAATTGATAGTAATTCCTCACCGCGTTTTCAATTGAGTTAATAGGATTCTGTAGGTTACGCTTAATTATATTGGGAGTCATCGAAATATCAATTTGCAAAGATCGCAGAAACAACTGTAATAGCCCCGTAGCAGTTTGCGCAGGGGGGGGGAGTGGATTGTCTGGAGACGTTTTGTAGGTTTTAGATAACTCTTAGCCTAAATCAAAACAAAATTCAGGTTTTTTCATCGGATTATAGGTATTTTTACTCTGTTATCAGTTGATGTGGCGTCATAGTGGCAGTATTTATAAACTGAGTTTTATTGTTCATTCTACAAATATTTGGCTTGATTGACAGATCATTGGTATTTAATATAAAGAGAGGGAGGGACTCTCCCAATGAGTTTTGCAGTGTGAGAAGAAAAGTTGTGTACTACTCACGCGACTGCGTGAGTGTTTTTTTCTTTGAAGCCTGAAGCTAGAATTCGGTTTTGACTCCCAGGGGTCAGCTCCAAAGCCGACTTCCATCTCTTTTCAGAGTCCGCCCCCTTATCTTTTTACGCTTTCTTAGTAGAAGAAAAAGAAAGAATTGCGCGTTTTGCCAGATTTGCCCAGATACCGTTTCAGTTTCATTTTTTATGTGATTCTAGTTCGCTTTATTAGAATGACTAAGAAATCCAAAGACGCTGAAAGAGATAGAGGAGAATAAGACAGACTTCTCGTGGGTACGAGTTCTTAATGAGGTGAAGCTGAAAACACTCACCTAACAAACTTATTACGTGAGTGTTTTCAGCTTAACCCCATCAGAGGTTGAGGAGTCGACGGCTCTTTCTGGGAATCCGCCCTGCTACTTGCTACCGGCTTCTAGCTCTTCGGAGCGCGATCTAGGCTCTGGCCTAACTTCAAAGTCCAAAGCTTTTTGAAATTATATCGAGAGGGAAGTAGTAGGAAAGCGTGGTATCATTAAATCTCTCTTTTTAGTTCGTTATGGGAATTCCTACTAGAAAAAATCCTTCTTCTTATATCCCAATATACACGTACAAATATAAAAAATATCGGCTACAGTTAAATTAAGAAATCATGAAGTTATTTGAGCTTTTTTATAGTAGTAGAAATTGAAAAGAATTTTAAAACGATGGTAATTTATTTAGGAAATAGGTGAACGCAACCGACCAGTTTGGTTCATCTTCTCGGGCATGGGATCACAATGGCCCGCGATGGGAAAAAGCTTACTAAACCTACCACTATTTGCCGAAACAGTAGCCAAATGTGACGAAGTTTTGAGAGAAAAAAATATCGACATTTATGAAATTTTGACGTCAAGCGACCCCGAATTGTTTAATGACATCGGAAACGCATTTGTTGGCATCATTACGGTGCAAGTAAGTTGATATATCGAACAAGGCAGGCGATTTGAGAAATTTTATTCTTACTGTGAAAAATAAAATGGTATTAATATTTCTTAGATTGGTTTATTCGAAGTTATTAAGGCATTAGGCATTGAGCCTGATGGAATCATAGGACACTCCGTCGGCGAAAATGGTTGCGCATATGCTGACGGTTGCCTAACTTTGGAACAGGCGGTCCTCGGCTCGTGGGCTCGTGGAGTAGTATCCAATGAAGTGAAAACCATTAAGGGAATGATGGCAGCAGTTGGTGCGTCGAATATTTTATAATAATACTATTTTTGGAAGACAATGTCTCACTAAAATAACTTTCCTGTAGGGATGGGCTACGCTGATATAAAAGATAGATTGCCAGATGATATTGAAGTCGCTTGTCACAACTCTGCCGAAAGTTGCACTTTGACGGGACCTGCTGAATCAGTGCACACTTTTGTTGGAAATTTGAAAAGAGAAGGTATCTTTGCCAAACCTGTGAACGTGGCGAATTTAGCTTACCATTCTAAATACATTAATGAGCTTGGACCAAAGCTTTTTCAGCGATTGAAACAAGTATGAATCTTTTGTGTAAATGTGTAAATAGAATGAGACAATTATGGTGACAAATTGAATATGATCTTGGTTTTTCCTGCAGATAATTCCGGAACCCAAGAAGCGTTCATCAAAATGGATAAGTACCTCAGTTCCAGAAGATGAATGGGACACTCCATTGGCTCAAACCTGTTCACCGGAATACTTCACTAACAACTTACTCAGTCCTGTGCTTTTCGAGGAGGGCTGTAAACATATTCCAGCGAACGCAATTTGTATAGAATTTGCTCCCCATGGACTGCTTCAGGCTATTCTCAAAAGATCTTTTCCAAATACCTGTACTAATATACCTTTGACATATCGTTTAAAAACAGAAGAGAACTTGAACGTCCTATTAGCCGCAATTGGAAAGTTGGTGAAAGATTCTAGAAAAGGTTGCGCTATAATTGTCTAGACATTCTTGAAACAATGAAAATGATGATTATAGGTTATATATTGCTGGGTTAGAGCCTCAAGTGAATAACATTTTTCCCGCGTTGGAATATCCTGCTCCGAGGGAAACACCTGCAGTGGCACCTTACTGCTCTTGGAATCATGATGACCATAATGTTCCGTATTATCATACGTTGCAGCTCGAGGTAAAAGTTTTCCTCCTGAAGTAGGTGAGGTACTATACTTGAGAATATTCAACCGTTGTCACTAAACAAAACAACATGAAGCGATATACAGTAGAACTCTGATTATCCGGAACCTGGTTAACCGGAAACCCGGTTATCCGGAACGCCGAAAAGAAATGCGTACAGGTTTTTTTATGGATCATGCATGTGCAGTACAGTACATGTGTTGTACATATTGTACATATATGCTACGTACTTTTTATGGTGGGTTTTGTGTTACAGAGAACCCCGCTTATTATAAACCCGGTTAAGGTTATCACCCGCGCATTGTAATCTAGCCTGGTCCCGGTACACTTATATCTTTTTCCATACAAAATCCCCCGTAAATAAGAATCACAATCCCGCTTTACGTAATCAATTCTATTCCACATTATACCAGTAAAAACATGAATACGACTTGTTTCTAGTGAGGAAAGTTAATAAAATCAATACGTTTCTGTATAAAGCTACGGTCATTCATAATGACGAGGATACTCGAAAGAGTAACACGAAAAGAGATGCAAAAAGACCGCACGAAAATTGAAAACACGAGCGCTTTCGGCTAATCAGCCATTCTCGAAATGTGGAAAGCGACTAAACTCAGCACCAACGAGAACAAGCGACATCGAGCGAAATCATGACCGACGCTACGAGTCATTGAAATGTGAATCATTCCCGTAGACTAATTCGATCAATCCTTCTTCAGGAATGTACCTGTTCAAAACGGTAACGCTACCATTATTCTGATGACGGAGGATTTCTATTTCCTCAAGGGCCACACACTTGAAGTAAGAGTTTTCCCTATGAAGGAAGACTTCGGACCCCTTTTTAAAATTGTGACCATTTTCGATCAAATGATCAGCAAAGGCTGACTCCCCTACTTTCTATTTCACCCAAGCTTTTTTATGTTCGTCAATTCTAATTTGGAGCTGACGGCTGGTCATTCCTATATAGACGCTAGGGCAATCTCCACAAGCCACCCTATAAACCCCTCCCCTCTCGGCGACCGGGATAGGGTCCTTTAGTTTGACGAAAAGGCTCTTAACCGTGTTAGCATTATAGTAGGCCGGCCGATAACCGAAGGGGCGGAGGATACGGCCCAACTCCAATGAAAACTTGCCTAGAAACGGAAGCTCAATCCACCGTTTCCTACCATCTTGGCGTAAATCCCGGGGGAGGGAGGTCGTAGAGTCAAGGTATTCCCTGGTGAGCCTCCTACGAACCATCAGGTCAACTTCGATCCTGACCTGGTTGACTCTAGCCAGGTGCTTTATAGTCATTAATTCTTTGTAAAAGAGGTTAGGTTTCTTGTTAATAATTCTAATTTCGCCATTAAGAAACCTCTAACCAAAAAAGTCTTTTAGAACCTAACCCCGTCCCTCCCCTCCTTTACGGGTTGCCAAAAATTCGTAAGGAAGGTGTACCTGTGCGACCCGTGGTATCTTTTGTCGGATACCCGACCTACTCCCTTGCGAAATTTCGCGATCGCTGGTTCAAGTCTAGAGTGGAGTTCGAGTCTCCCCATTCCGCATTGAATTCATGTACCCTCGCTAACAACCTGAAGGATGTTTCCCTCCCTCAAGGCGTAACTTTATGTTCCTTCGATGTGGTGGGGTTATTTCCCAACATCCCAAAGGCTGCTACTATGCAGCGGATGGGTGAGTTACTTGTAAAACCTGGCGTCCCGCATGAGAAAATGGCTGAATTCTTTGACCTATTGAGGGTCTGTTGGCTACCGAGCTTTTGTAAATTTAATGATAAATTCTACGAGTTCCCTGAGGAAGTGGGGATCCCTATTGGTTCTCCTCTGGGTTCTCTTATTTCAGAAGTTTTTATGTCGAAATTTGAGGGCGACCTATTCTCTTCAGGCCAGGTGTTTGTGAGTCATATACACTATTGGCACAGGTACGTTGACGACGTTTTGTGTGCGTGGTCCGGTCCAACAGAACTCCTTAGCTAGTTTCTTCATTATTTAAATAGCCTTTACCCTTCCATAAAATTTACATCTGCGTCTGGTAGAGTAAATACTAATTCAGAGAGATCTTAACGTAATCTAAAGATGGTTACTAAAGAAAAGTCGGAGGCGCTTAGTGGAGGTTGCTTTCAAATAATAGGTAGATTCAATCTCGACTTGACCAAAGCAGTCTTCAACGAAGACGAAAGTTGTCTGAGTCGTATTCGAAGGATGTAAATTTAGAGTTACACGACAATGATCTCGTAGAAGTCTTTTAGAGTTGGTATATCGAAACTACGTTCACGAAAGGATCAGAAAATCAGTATACTTACCAAATCGATCGCCTCGTTTAGGGTGACAACTATTTCTTCCATTTCCATTCTCTAAATTTGATAAACTACTTTGTGGGTATACTTCCTACTTGTTGCAAAATTTACGGTTAGTGACGAATCGAAATATCGGAAGGGTTGGACGCCGTTTATTTTTAATGGAAAGGAGGTCGAGAAAAGAAATGGTTTAGCTTATTTAGGCTAAGTCGAATAATCGATGATGTAAATAATCGAGGATTTCGACACCCCCCCGCGCAAAAATGTCAATTAAATTAATATTTGTTGACCTAAAACCGATTTTCTTTCTTAAACTCCCTAAAACTTGTTGTGATTTCCCTGCTAGGTCAAGTCTTCAAATCTCGTACGATCCACGGCACACCGCGAAATACAAATCACAACATCTCCCCCGGAATTTACGCCAAGATGGTAGGAAACGGTGGATTAAGCTTCCGTTTCTAGGCAAGTTTTCATTGGAGTTGGGCCGTATCCTCCGCCCCTTCGGTTTTCGGCCGACCTACTACAATGCCAACACGGTTAAGAGCCTTTTCGTCAAACTAAAGGACCCTATCCCGGTCGCCGAGAGGGGAGGCGTTTATAGGGTGGCTTGTGGAGATTGCCCAACGTCTATATAGGAATGACCAGCCGTCAGCTCCAAATTAGAGTTGACGAACATGAAAAAGCTTAGATGAAATAGAAAGTAAGGGAGTCAGCCTTTGCTGATCATTTGATCGAAAATGGTCAATTTTAAAAAGGGGTCCGAAGTCCTCCTTCATAGGGAAAACTCTTACTTCAAGTGTGTGGCCCTTGAGGAAAAAGAAATCCTCCGTCATCAGAATAATAGTAGCGTTATCGTTCTGAACAGGTACATTCCTGAAGAAGGATTGATCGAATTAGTCTACGGGAATGATTCACATTTCGATGACTGGTAGCGTCGGTCATGATTTCGCTCGATGTCGCTTGCTCTCGTTGGTGCTGGGTTTAGTCGCTTTCCACGCTTCGAGAATGGCTGATTAGCCGAAAGCGCTCGTGTTTTCAATTTTCGTGCGGTCTTTTTGCATCTCTTTTTGTGTTACTCTTTCGAGTATCCTCGTCATGAGGAAAGTTAGTTATGCGAAACTTGATCGAAAAATCCTGCTTTTAGTAGACAACTGCACCGCACATCTTACTTCCGTAAAGCTAAAAAACATTAAGGTTGTTTTTTTACCATTGAACACTACCTCGCTCCGTCAACCTTGTGATCAGAGGCTAATTCGAACTCTGAAGGGTTACCACAGGCATAGGATGAGATGGAGAGTTGTGCAGCTCCTGGATGAAGCAATAGCCAATGGGATAACAGAAATTCGCTGAAATGATACTGCACAAAAAACCTCTGTCTTGGATGCGTTACATCTACTGAAACAGTCTTGGCAATCAGTATTTGAGGCTGTCATACGTTCCAGTTTCAAGAAAGGAGGTTTTAAGAAACTTTTGAATCACCACCCATACCCAAAGATCTTTCTGTTGATGAGTACAATGGATGGATGTCCATTGATGAAAATGTGGAAACTTCAGGTCAACTTTGTGAAGACGACATCTTTTCAAGAATAATCAAACCAGAGAGGATGAAGATGACGATGACAACTGTAAAAAATCCTCCTTCTTCTAACATAGAAATGCTCAGTGCACTCGACATACTTAGGCAAGGTGTGTAGACTTACAGCGAGGAATTTGATTTGCAACATAAATATTATGAAGAATACATAAAACGTATTGTTTTTAATAATACAGTTCAATCAACAATTGGCCTTTTTTTTTTTTTTTTTTTTTTTTTTTCATGTCAAAAAAGGATAATTAATAATTCTTTGTAAAGCACCAGTATGTACGTTTATCATTACTGTATAAATTTTTTTCGTTCTCCGTCTATAGTTATCACCCGGATAATGTTATCACTTCTAGTTTGGCCGAACGTGATCATAATAAGCGGGGTTCTCTGCTTCTCTTTTGAGGTGAGATCGGTGAGTTTACGAGTTTATTTCTCGGTCTGTACAGCATTGTACATTCATTGTTAGTTTCGTGTTGCTGTGATTATGAGTGCGCTTCTGTGTTGTCCAGAAATTTTTAAGTGGAAAGTTTGAGAATGCCTTCTTTTGATACCCCGAAACCCAAAAGGAGACGTATTGTTCCATCAATAGCGCCGAAAATGGATCAAAAGAATTCAAAGCAAATCTCGTCACGGTGTTTGTCAGTTAGAAGTGCAAGGAGAACGTCTGTCAAGTGATTCAACGGCCACCGAAGAATTCAAGAAAACCTTTTTGAATTTGTTGGATGAAGAAGGCCTTACCCTTGATATGTGTATAACGCTGACAAAACAGGGTTGAATTGGAGAGCGTTACCCCGGAAGTCATACCACCTCTAGCTTCAGGATCGTTGAAGAACGTGCCACAGTTTTATGCTAACGGTACACATAGCCTCCCCCTCATTATGATCGGTAAATCTAAGAAACCACGATGCTTCAAGAATGTGAACTGTCTTTCTGTCTGCTACACAAAGCTCAAAAAAATGCTTGGATGGACAGTTATAAAAACGAATTAATTCCTAATGTGAAGCGGTTCAGACGAGAGGAACAGAAATATTGGAAATTATTGCTTCTCTTAGACAATGCTTCTTCCTATCCCGAATTTGAAACCTTGAACGCGATGGACGAGAATTTGAAGTGCGCTATTTTCCTCAAAACGTGACTGCATTAAATCAGCCTATGGACCAAGGCGTAATATAGAAGCTGAAGCGAATGTACAAAAAAAAGTCTTACTTCGCTTGCTGTTGACCGAAAATGAAGAAGATATGGGGAGCTTTGTTAAGAAACTCGACCTCAAGGACTGCTGTTATACGTTGGCTGATGTTTGGAGTACAGTATCATCAAGAAACCTTCGAAACGCATGGAATAAGTTGGTGCGTCGACCAGAAGTGAATGTTGACAGCAACTTAAACCTTAAGAAGACGTGCTTGAAATAGTTGCGTTCTTCCTTCAAATTTCCGAATTTGCAGAATGTCATAGAGATGTTGAGGCCTGGTTATACAAGAATGATCCGGGATTTCAAATGTTGGATGATGACGGAAATGTGGCTCTTGTACAGAAAGACGATGATGATATGATAGCGAAGAAAATGAGACTGAAAGTGCAGATGATGATGAAGGTACAAGTCACAGTGAAGCCTTTTCTGTAGCAGAAAACTTATTCCAAAGGTACAAAAAGCAGCCGGAAAGCGACCCCACTCAACTTCTATTATTGAAGAGAATTCGAGATTTAGCGACGAAGAAGAGAATGACCAATATTGTACAAAAAATTGTTGATTATTTTTCCCTTGAATGATGTATGTCCTGCGTGTATACTGTATGTACAGTACTGTATGTACTAGGCCTCCTGTATCTTAGCTCCGTGCCTAATGTGTACTAAAAAAATATTAAAATGCGTGTACTTGTATGTACTGCATTGTATACGCGTTTTTTGACCAAAAAAAAAAAGAAATACTATTTCGATTAACCAGAAAATTTGTTATCTTTGTTATCCATAACGCTGTCGGTCCCAATTGTTCCAAATAATTGGAGTTCTACTGTATAGAGTTATAGATAGAAAAGATTAAGAATATTTTAAAATATGAGTTGTATAGAAGAGTGACTTATATAAGATGGAAAACATGGATCAATATTCAATGGAAATTAAGAGCGGATCAGGGCAGAGCATTAATCTCCAAAACTTTGAAATTCCCTTGCCAAGATTTTCTGCGATAAATTATTACCTTTAAATTTATTTCAACAGGCTTTTCCAATGTCGGATGATTCTATACCAATAGTTATTAGAGATGACTCGAACTATTATTATCTGAAGGACCACAAAATTAACGACAGAATAATCGTACCACCTTCCTTATTCATGGTAATCCACTTTTTTTGCAATACTTTTTTGTTTTGCAATTGCATAGGGGATCTTGCCTTGCCAGAGACAGGAGCCCCTAAAAAGAGAAAAAACAAGATTGAATTGCCAGGCACCTTAGTGTACGGGTCTCCTACATTTTAACAGGGAACCTGTTTTATGGGGGGCTATTTGAGAAATCTGGCGTGCGCCGTGCGCCGTCCAGCGAAAAACTTGGAAAAATTTCGACTCTCGAGAATATATGATAGGAGGGGGACTTAGAAAAAATTTCGACTCTCTAGCTATATATGATAGGAGGGGACTTGGAAAAATTTGGACTCTCAAGCCATATATGATAGGAGGGGGACTTAGAAAAATTTCGACTCTCGAGCTATAGATGATAGGAGGAGGGACTTGGAAAAAATTCGACTCTCGCGCCATATATGATAGCTGGGACTTAGAAAAAATTTCGAATCTGAAGCTATATATGAAAGAAGAGGGACTTGGAAAACTTTTGACTCTCGAGCTATATATGATAGGGGACAAATTTTCCCAAGTCTCCCTCCTATCATAAATAGCTCGAGATTTGAGAAAAACTTGGACTTTCGAACTACATTATACTAGGCCTATTTCACGTCTAGGCCTTCTTTATACTAGCTTTATCTAGGTCTAGGCTTCCTTGAATTTTCAATACCAAATCCTATTTGACTCATAAAACAGGTTCCCTGCGTTCCTCGTTCAACTTCGTTAAGGAAGCCGTCGTTTTTTTTTACTTGATCAGTGTTGAAAATACTTCTAGAATTGTATTATATGGTCAAGTAACTTGTTTTGCACCAAAAATTTCCTACAATTTTTTGAAAAATTTTGCCTTGCGCCGCCTATTGATAGTCTTGTCCAGGGTCTAGGTTGCGCACAATGCTAGCGCTGAGCTTTTCACCGGCCCAAATTATCAACAACTAGAGCAAAAATAGGATCTAAAATGAGTTTTCAGTTGAAAACAATACATTATTGTTTGTGTATTTTGTAGTATTTAGTATGGCAAATGCTTTTGCATAAGCGTATGGAAGATTTTGGTTCATTGTCAGTAATTTTTGAAAATGTGACTATTCACAAGGAAGTTACTATGACAGTACAAGGTATGTTACTTTTCAGCATTATTATAGCGATATGAAAAATAATTGCTATTAAGGCACTGTAATGACAGATATATAGAGACTCCATCATAATATAGAATTAAGTTTCCACTTTTGAGCAAATGGGGGCACTAATGTTCAAGTTCTGCATGTCGGGTAGTATGACGTCATTAAAGAATGTAGAAAGTTATGTAATACAGTCACAACTAAAAACTTGACCCTACCCAAGTTGGAGTCTTATATGATAAAGGATTGTACACAAATGATTAGCAGATTACAAAAAACCATACAAAAATTAGCAGCCGCAGACGCTTTTGCTTAAATGACCATTTTCAAAGCGTAAATGTAAGAATCAGCTGCTAATTTTCTTGTGGGTTTTTGTAATCTGCTACTCATTTGAGTACAAAATTGAAAAACAAATTAAATTTGTAGAACATAAAATAATTTACGAATCATAATTGATTTAGAGTGATCTGAGGGAACTTTCCGCCCTCCTACTACACCGCCTAATATCTTACTAGCGCTGTCTGGCTCAAATAGTACCTTGACACGGCAATCTAGAATATCATTCCGGAATATTTGAAATTTGACAACGTCGGACACGGGCTAAAATTTGTGGTGTGGTTTTTGAAAAAAATGTGAGAACGTAATTTAAAGAGCTAACAATTTTCAACTTCTGGTAGCTGGGTCTCTGTAAGATTGATCCGCTACAAAGCGAGTCATGAACGTTCAAAAATAAAAAGTCAGATAGGGGACAAAGTGCGGTATTGTAACGTCTCACCGTTCACTGAAACTTCTACCAAATACAGGGCTGATCAACGTTGCCATCTTCAACATTCCGGCCTGATACTCGAGCACGGCCGCCTTTACTACCAGGTCACGTAACTCAATATGACAACGCACAGCTGGTTGTAGTGGTCCCAGACACACCTCAGAGCACTATGGAAAAAACACCAAAAAAGTTGAGTAATTGTAATTCATCGTTATACAACGGCTTTCACAAAAAATGAAGAGGAAGTTTTTTGAAATGAAAACCATTTCCAATTTTTTTGGGCCTAGTCACAATGTTATTGATTCACTACAGAACAATTTAATTGGGATGTTAACCCATGAACGTAAAATCGTCACCCAGAAATTCAAGCGAGTGCGGCGAGAGAGGAAGGCGATTCTAGCGCTACCAAACATAGGTTAACATCCCAATGGCTATTTACAGTACCAGTTTTGTAGGTGAGTCTTTACACAACAAGTACATACGTTTGCGAAAACAAGCCAAGCGGGTGAAGTAATGTATGTACGAATTATGAGACTCACCTAAAAAACGTGTACTGTACAAGACTTCAAAACACGTATGAGAAAAAAAAAACAAAAAGAAATCCTAACTGTACGTTTTTGTGCGTGCGCAAGTTTAAACCGTTCTGTAAATACCCAAAACCGTTGCGTAAAGTAGGACAAAGTGAAAAAAATAATTCCAAAATTAAAAGTCAGATGGAGACGCATGCGGTAGGGTGACACCTCACCGCACGCTTACCAAAACGTTCATCCAAACGACGACGGTTTTTTTAGTTACTCGGCCTGATAATAGAAGTGACCGATACTAGAGACGGTCATGATAGTATCGCTATCAAAAGGTCGACAATCTTTTCAGAACGGTATTACACCCTCCCAAAGTTACAGAGGAGAAGGAGAAATAAGTAAATTTATTTTGAAAAAAACAAATGAAAATCAATGTGCTTCAAATTTATGACGATTGTCTTCAGAAAGTGAATATTTTGCAGATATAAAATATGCGTTTGTAAGCATGGTATACTGCGGCAGTGGAAATTTCCAAGTATTGCTACAAGATGAGGAGGAAGAAAGCGAAAATTTCCAGATAATTCTAACGGGACAAATTTCTCTCATACCACAAGATGTTGGGACAATTGACCAAAAACTTCCCCACCACAGTGAAACATTGAGTAAAACAAGTACTCGGTTTTACGACGCTTACAAACATGCCGGTTATCATCTGGGAGAAAACTTTGTCCTAGTTAATGACTTACATCGAACTGATGCAGGTTTGTACCATTTTTCATCAATTCAAATGACCATTATAAGGTAAGACTCTAGCGAGCGAATTTCATTATAGGATACCAAACAAATATAACGTGGAATGAAAACTGGGTCACATTCTTGGATATCCTTATGAAAGTTCAAATGTTCGCCGACCATAATGCCAACTTGAATAACATTCTTCCAGTTCGGATGACGAGGTTGGAAATATTACCTTCAAAAATTTTATCTCTACCAAAAGGTAAATAGACCTCTTAATTGTACGTATAGGTATTAATTACTTCAAAATTATGAGTTCGTTGATCCTTCCAGGAACACTTCTGCCGTGTAAGGTTGATACGAACGCGAAGGAGTTGATTTGTTCGGGTGCGATATTGCACGGTCTGAGATACAAGTCGGTTTTCAAAACAGAAAAGAAGCTAGAAGAATATCGTTTCATCTCTTATCAAAATCCTCGATGTCAAGTAAGAATAAATAGACAACATTCTATAGGAATTATATTTCTCTACCACTCGCGCGAATGAGAACTTCTGCGTTTCTTGAAACAATTACGGGGTTCTGATTGGTATTTATTTTCAGAGCATTCGGGAATTTCTCAAATTTTGTACCCAAATAGCAGTCGAAAATGTGCTTACAAATGTCGATAAAAGAATCGAACCAACGATTCTGGATACAACCAGAAAAAATGAGTATTCTCAAACAATCAAACAAATTCTCCAAGAAGAAATTCCTTCAGTTGTGAGTATAGGCAAAATAATTGTCACATTCACAAAAATATATTCATGAATTTTAATCTGTATCATCTACGCGTTGCAATAGCTCACCGAAGAATCCAACTCTTCAAGAAAAACTTACACATTCTCGAAAGAACCCATCTTGATCATCATCGACGAATTAGACGAGTTGAAAAAACTAGGGATGTACGATAATAACTGCCCAATGGTTTTATTAATTTCATCATTCTCACGAAACAACGACATAAACGTGGATAAACGTTTTATAGAGATCACAACGCAGTCATTTTCAGTTGGCACTTTTACGTTATTAAAAAAGGCGAGTATAGAAGAATAAGGCATCACTGAAGTTTGCACAGTCAAGTCAATATTATTCTTATTCACAGAAATGTTGGACTTATAAGGCAGAGAAGTCTTTAGTACCCCTTAAAGATGACCAGAAAGTAAAAGTAAGCGAAAAAATGAAGGATAAATCTCAGAAGTATTTCGTTATTCAAAGAAATATTGATATTGACGACACATCAAGATTGGTTGGATCAAAAAAGGTTCATCCTGATGCAGGGTAAAAGTTTTGTATCTTTCTTAAATAAAGAAAAAAAAAATGTGTGCAAATTCTCAAGTTGTTATGGTTGGACAGTAATCACGAGTGAGGACCAGGTTGGGATATTGAACTTTTGTAGCAATCAGGAATATTTTACAATGATACATTTGGTTCGATAGCAACAAATTTCATCTAAAATTTAGATGAGTAGGTAGGGCGAAACTTTTGGAATTTGAAAATGAATATTATAGCTCTTGAGTATTTTCTCAATAATCAGAATAAGTCATGAGAATGTGAAAGGGCCATTTGAGGCCCTGAAGAAATTATTATGGATAGGTTCAATGAGGCTTCGCAAATCGACAGAATTCAGCTTTCATCTTTTCCATTCCCCTTCAGTCTTGTTGCTCGATATAGACTTTCTTTCGCACCGAATAATCTCTTCATCTAATATCAACATTACGAGTCTTTTCAAGACTTAAGACCAAGACACCACAGGACTTTCCAAAGCCAGACTCGGTAGGCTTATTCCAGAACCATTACGTACGTCCTGGGATCTATTCCTCTTCCGAGAAATCGAACCGTTATAATTATTATGAAAATTGGAAGATGATTTCTTACCCGGATGTATTTTCCAGATATCTTTACATTATGGACGATCTGAATGACGGTCGGAAATTAGATGAGATGATTAAGAAACAAATAAATCTCGGTTTATCTATATCGGTCCTTAGAGATGGAGAATGGGGTTCGTACAGAAATCTTGCCGGAAGTCTCGATGAAAAATATCATGGTGAAGTTGTGCTCAGGAGTAAGCAGTTGTTGCTGAATTCTAGGTAAGTCAACGACTACTTTTTTCATACTGTCCGAAAAATCTGAGATTGTGACGTGCAATCATTTGACATGTTCATGAGTCATCTCTTCCAACTAGGGTCATATTCACTCATAGGCACATGTCTCAGACATTTTCAATGTTTATAAGAAAAAGATAATTGTGAAATAAAATTTTATTTTTGTAATATCCCATCGGATTCACCGGAAGCTGCTATACACTAACAGGGCACTAGGCCTACCGTTTTACCGCCGACGACGAGGATGAGTTTCAATCATCATTTTATTTCCTTTTTTTCCTCCCAACAGTACTTGAATGATGTAATAAAAAATCGGGGGGCGCTAATTTTCATCCTGCCCGAAGGCAGGAGTATACGTATTAAGTGCGACCCGGTGTTGGAAGACAATCGTCCATAAATACTTCGAAATTGAATTCGAACATTCCACCCATAGAAAGGGTTTCCTGCTTTGTCAATGAAAGAAACCCATCGAGCAGCGAATGTAGTTAGTTGTCAGTTTCTTAGCATTTTATCGGCCTTATTCCGGAACAACGTAAATGTATAGTCAAGAGTCTCAGAATGTCCCAAATAAAATATATTAAGTAACCGTGGGAGGTTACTTAAGTATGTTTTCGGTTCTTTAAGGAAACTTGAAATTATTTTGTTTGTTTGGGAATAGGAGTGTAAATATTTATAAGTTAGGACTCCCCTTGGGAAAACCCTGGCAGTTTTTGATGGTTTTAGCATTTTAGCCGCTTATAAGACTAGGGCTACTTAGACAAGCAGCTCGCGACTTGCCGAAACAGGTTCACACCGCACACTGAAAATCGAAATCGAAAGAGTGAACAAAATCGATAGGTTGGAGAAAGAAGAAAAAAAGCGGTTGCAAGTGGTTTGTGACTCAGTCCCGAGCACGAAACTAAAAACTAGGAAACCCGTATAATCCTACGACTGGAACTAAATTTGGAAAAATCGCCACAAAAAAACTGTCGTGGCACCCATTTTTCGGCACAGTAAAAATAAGGACTTTGAGCAGTAATTTAATACAAATAGCAGTAGATAATTTCATGCACAGTAAAAAATTATTTCAGCAGTAAAATAGGGTTCTGCACAGTGAAAAATTAAATGATAAGTAAATAAAGGATTTCCGCAGTAAAAAAATTATAATCGCAGTATGCTCAAAATCGGTCACCGTACTTGTGAGAGCCTATAAAGCTAAGTTACAATACAAAGGAGGTATGATACTAGAGGGAGGGAGGGAATCACAACAACATTGAAATAATAGTTCAGAGTCAAAATACATAATAAGATCGGGCGCAGGAGAGTCATAAACAACGAAAATGGTAACAGGATTAACAAGAGTGGAGAAGGAAACACGTAAGGAGGGAGGATACAAGAGGAAGAGAGGGAATCACAACAACAATAAAATACAAATCACGATAAATTCACTGAACAAGTAAAGCCGGTTTCGATTTAGAAGGTCTACCGCGTCGGCGTTTCTGGCCCAAGGGAACTGATTTTGCCGAACCGGGAACGGTGACTTTTTTTGATCTCACCCGTGTTACCGAAATGAGTCATGTTAAAGCAAGCATAATTTCATTCGCAATCATCTTAAGAAAACTGCATGCTGACCTCGTTTAATCTTGCCCTTTAATGATGACACAACGTCGGATATCCTCATTTCACAGTTCATTTTCTGTAATACTGTTCAATGATTTACTGCGTATATTCCCTAATTTACTTTTCCAAATACTGATTTTTACTGTTCAATTCCGGTAATACTGTTCTGTGATTTACTGTGTACATTCCCTAATTTACTGCTCCCAATACTGATTTTTACTGTTTATTTGTTTACTATGCAAATACCATTTCTACTGGGTGAATAAATATTCCCCTTGCCTTAACCTATTACAGGGACTTCAAAAATTTTAAGCCTTTACAACTTTAGGACCTGCATCATAGCCTTGGACATATTTTAGCGTGACATATACAATAACTATTATTTACAACCGTTAAGTTACGAACAATCTTGCTTTTCATAATGATATAACCAGAAATGTGTCAGCTTTTATCTGCAGAAATTTTGAATTCAAAATTTTCTTTCATTTTCTGACGTTACAGAGATAATTCTTCAAGAATTGAATACATTTGTTTGAATGAAGAAGCAGTGAAAAACTATGGAACTTTGGAAACGGTATAACC
This sequence comes from Aspidiotus rigidus, assembly GCA_035079385.1. Classification (NCBI taxonomy): domain Eukaryota; kingdom Metazoa; phylum Arthropoda; class Insecta; order Hemiptera; family Diaspididae; genus Aspidiotus; species Aspidiotus rigidus. Next base: position 4,639,903 of record JAVHKY010000024.1, on the reverse strand, counting down.
TTGACCTAGAATAATGGCGAAAGACTGCACGCTCAAAGCATGGAGTCAATAAACGAATCCAATTAATATGATCTCTTAATCGATCATTCTCAATCATCTCGTTCAATTACTCTAAGTAGAGCGCACAGTGGGAAGAGTCAAGGATGTTTCTGAGCGGCTCAGGTGTATACGTCTTTGGGCTGGGGGGTCAATTCAAAATCTGCGTAACGCGACGTGCCGTGACGCCCAAAGACATGCTGGAATAATAGAAAATCATTTTTGCTTATTCAATGAAGTATCTTTTTTTCATTTTTTCCTGAAATCCTTCTATTCGGGAAATCATTTTTCCGCTTTCTCACATAAGCGCCCATATTAATCTGTACCCACTAATTTTGGAGTGCAACGTTGTGACTTCGCTACATTCCGGGCTCATCAAAATTAGGCCGTGGTAAAATCTATTTTTCATTCGTGTTATTGAAAAGATGATACTGAGAGGAAAGTTGGTTGTCACAAAGATCCTTCAAACTTGTTATTTTATCTGATGATAATCAGACACCTACAAAATTCTCTTATTTTAACTTTTCCTCAGTCAGCTATTCGACAATTTTTCAATATTTTAGGACATTAGTTTCGCGTATTCGGCCACTACTGGAACTAAAAAGGTGATGGGCATAGCTACTACGATTTCTATGAGCGAAAGTACTCAACCCGAATTACTGTGGGATATTCCTAGTCACTGGAATTCAAAAGATGCGGCAATTGTTTCCTACATCTACCCTCAGGTATAGGTTGACGAATTTATTTTTTCAATTCCTCAAATTGGTTCGCAGAAGGGAAATTTGAACCATTTAATTTTTCAGGCATACAACCTAATATTTCTAACATTTGACGATCGGGTCGAATGTGTTCTAATAAATGTTGGCGAACAATATTATCTTGCGGAAGCCATCATTTCGCTATCTTTGTACCGAGGTTTCAAGACTTTTGTAACTGTAGAAACCGATGAGGATGCTATTCTCCTAAAGGAACGATTTCCTCTTGTTAGTAAGATATATTATTCCGTAATATGTACTTTTCTTGTTGTTTCCCTTCTTATTGTTTTTTCTTCTTCGTAAGACAGAACAAGGTTTTGACATGTTCCATCTCTTTTCTCTCGCCGGACCCCGATTTTGAAACTCGCGAGTACACCCCGCGTAATAATAATGAATAATTAATTAATTATTAATTAAATAATTAAATAATTAAATAAATAAATGATTATATAATTAATATAATTAATAATTAGAAAATCTCTACCCCGCGGGTGATTCAGAAATTCGCGAGTACACCCCGCGTAATAATAATAATTAATAATAAATAAATAAATAAATAAATAAATAAATAAATAAATAAATAAATATATAAATAATTAAATAATTGATATAATAATAATTAGAAAGTCTCTACCCCGTGGGTGATTCAGAAATTCGCGAGTACACCCCGCGTAATAATAATAAATAATTAATTAATTAATAATTAAATAATTAAATGATTAAATAATTAAATAATAAAATAATAAAATAAATAAATAAATAAATAAATAATTAAATAATTAATATAATTAATAATTAGAAAATTTTCTGCCAAGATAGGTAAAGTTTTCTAAGTCCCTCTTCCTATCATATATGGCTGGATAGTCGAAATTTTTCCAAGTCCCCTAGACTTGAATTGTCTCATACCATTCCAATACAACAGCGAGACAGGGGGCGAACGAGCGGAGCGAGTTCGCGCTACCTCATATTTCTCATAGAAGACTTATACGACGCCAAGATAGGTAAAGGGGTAAACGAATAATATCTCACGAACACTTGACCTAGTAGAAGCCTAGACTGAAATATTTCAACATGACTGATAAAATATAAAAGACATGGAACATGATTTTCATTTATTTGGCTATGCCAGAAAATTTTATAATTTATTGGCGAAAAAAAAAGGAGTTTGGAGCATCTACTAATAGGTAGAGTCATTTAGACGACCTACTGTAGAAAGAATAAGGTATACAGGGACGAGTAGTTTTACCTCGTCATTATTTCCAACCTTTTTTACTGTAGTCTTAATCAAGTTTATTACTAGACATATAATAAGTATGAATCGGATGATTGTCTACCCATACGGACATTCCCTTTGTCCGGCCAAACTCGCAGGACTGCAAAATCAACTGACAATCGGGCAACAACTATCCTTTTCCTTTTGTATGAATTTTGATTTCCTATATTCTCATATGTACATACGAGTATAATGTAGGTACTGAGCAGGATCAAATTTTGGCATGCCTCACAAAGAAACAAAATTTTCGAATGGCTCGAAATGAAACGAGACATAGGTAGTCAGCGAGATGACTTAACTACAAAAGCAATGAGCTTCAACTTCAGAAATGTTTTTCTCTTTTTAGCTAAGCTCTCAAAATATATTTCGTAGTTGGAATTACGAACATCAACTTCAAATACAGAGAAAACGATGCGGAGTGAATTTAGTAATCAATTTCCTGAAAGGCAAACATCATGTAGAAGCGTCACTAAGATGTACGGGACTAGCCGGAATATATTTTGAGATAGGAGGTCACAATTGCGCGGAATGTTTCGACATAGGTTTGTGATAGATGTGCCGTGATGAGTTCAACCTTCACAAACTTTATTCTGAGGTACTGCTTCACAGGTATGTCTGATTTCGCTCGAGCTATATCATTCCATGCTATGAAGGAAGGTGTATCGACTTTACTGAAACTTTGTACGGAAACTAAGAACAAGATGAAACTTGCGATTGAAGAATTGATTAATAAAGAAGTAATAGTTCCTTTGCGCAGCAAAAAACCGTAAGTACAGCTAAGTTTTCGGCTGACGATGACTTTAAATTGAATAATCGTATGTACCTGATAATTATATTCTTCTTTGAAATATTTACAGAACCTCATCCATGAAAATAATTAGATACCAACCATCGGAAAATTATGGGTCACAGGTATCGGATTGCAATGAAAATCATTCGTTCATAATAGTTGGTACGTATCTGACAATAATCAAAGGTAGACAAGTCATAATAACGTACTTAGGTAATGAAATAAGGATGTATCATTTTTATCAGGAGCTGATACAAACGACTATTTATGGGGTCATGTAATTGAATGGCTCATTTCTCATGGCGCTCGAAATTTCATCCTCTTCCTGGAGAAACGTGGATTGCGCCCAAACAGTTTGCACCAAATAAACAGATTACTAGCCCGGAAAAATGTAAAAATTCTTCTCGCATCCTCATCAAAATTGGATGCCAAACGAGAGATTCCATCGTTTTTAAACGAAACCGAAAAATTTGGTCCTTTGAAAGGGATATTTTTCGAGGCAACTGTAAGATGTTGTACATTAGCAGATGAAAAGTTATTGAGAGGTACCTATACCTCAAAAACTAATCACAGCGACCTTGATTTTGCCAGAAACTGATCGACAGGAAAATTTCCAACTTGGATAAGATAGTTTCACCAGATATTCCGTTCATCGGATTGTCTTCAGGCGGCTTGAAAGAATTTGAGAACCGACGTTTGAGAGGCTCTCCTTCTATACTCGTTCATTGTGATAAACCAAAAGATGCATTGATCGTGTTGCCAAAACTTCATAAGTTACTCATCCAAGACGAGAGTAATAACGCGGAGGTTCTTTACAAAGTTACAGATACTAATTCAAGCGCAGAAAAAAGTAATGGTCCACAATGTGTCATTTACAATGCTATTCATAATGTCTTCAGATTTTTTGACCAGCTATTCAACTACACAGGAATTATTAGCTCGGGAAGAAGTATTGGAAGATTTCAAGTCATAGGTCGGAGAAGGGGGGGATCAGTAATTGAGAAGGAGAGTAAGGCTTGCTTGGCTGCTACGTCCACTACGTCGTGTTCCGAGAGGCCAATATGACCAGAAATCTAGAGGAAGGTAATTGAAGATGGAGAATTATTGAGGTGTGCAGGAGAATGAGAATGTACTGAAAGATGGGGTTGGAAGAGTAAACGTCCGGCAAGACTTGGGGAGAGGAAAGAGAGTGGAAAAGAAGGAGGTACGTACGGGGAGGGAAGAGGACGGAGATGTAAGTAAAGCGGGAATAGAGGGCAGATAATTTAGGGGAATATATGGAGACTAGGGCTTCCATAAAAAAGAACAAGACTTTTCCGTCGATGGAGAAGTTGTAGTCAGTACCCGATTTGGATCTATCAGTAAAAAACTGGTTGTATGAGGGAACATCAATAACAATAATGTCGTTTGTGTGTCTGATGTAGATCATGTTGAGCGATTTCAGTCGGTTAGCCAATTCGAGGCGAGAAAAAGGCGTCGGGGATGTTCAGGTGGTGGTGGTTGAGTTGGCAGGGAGAAAGGGGCTCAAATGTTAGGTTGTAGTGTAGATGAAATCCTAGGGCAGCAGGTCGTCTTGCATCCAGTCATTTAGAGAGGATTTTTCAGCCTGTCTCGTCCAGTTATGAGCGGATTGGTAATTGTGTAGATGCTTATAAGGATATGCAGAGTCCGGGAATATTTTGATAATGTCAAGGAAATTGATAGAAGGAGAGAGGGAGAGAGCTAAGGAGTGACAATATTAATTTACCCAAAGGCAGTCGGTGTATTATTGCCCTAGAAAGGAAGTAATATTATATTTGTTCATAGTAACAACAATGTACAAATTATATCGTTCGCTATAATCGATTTTGTTTGACATTAACGAAAAAAAAAAAAAAATTATAATCATTTTATATCTACTCGTACATCCAGAGCTCTTGCTCATTTTCAGATTATAATCCTCGACTACACGATTACCTACCTCAAGACATTAAAACACTCCAGGTAATTGGACAGGACAATTTTGAAGATTTCTCTTTCGTCGAAATGTGCTCTTTATCAAGTCGATATCGCCATTGCAAAGGAGTGTTTCCCATTTTCGCTTTGCCAGCTTTACATAGCGTTTTATTGGAACCATTATTCAAACGATTGATGTACCCTGTATTTAGTGCAATAATACCGAGTACTTGCTCGATTGCAGAAACAGCTCAGAGACTCTATCAGGTTTGTATTCGATTTAATTATTGGATGAAATTATAAGTTTGTGACGATTCTATCTTTAGGAAAATTTGCAGTCTTTAAATAGTATTCAACCGTCAGGACCAGTAACCTTGATTAGCGAAACATGGAGTTTATCTCTGGCATTAGAATTGGTGACCCATCTGCAATTCGCTAATCGTAAATACAAAATTTTTGTTCTGGAGGCGAACCCTAAGAATTGGATGAATCAAATGGGTTTGGATAAATCGGGAGCTTGCAATGTGGATATGATCTTTCACTTCTATAATAAAGTACGTTCTTACCGTAGATAGTTTTCCGTAGTTTCGATATTAGTTGATACATTTGTGCTAATTTTACGGCAGTGATTTCCTTTACAATAATAATTAATTAATTAATTTTATACGTGGTAACATTTACTAATAGAGGTGAGTAAAAAGGCTATGTTACCACAAATAATATTCATATGAAATTGCGACGTTTTGCTACCACCAGGGTAGTTTTATCAAGCAGAAATAGGCTCCATACTCACCTTTATTTATAAAGGATTGTTGCACAATTTTTGTACTAGTGGAAGGGCCTAGAAATATTTTTCTTGAGTTGGTCAAGGTCACTTACCAGGTGATGACGTTATCAGCTTGTGATCTCATCAGAAAACGTCATATTTATTTGTGAGTGATTGGCTAGCTTATTTACTAAAGGAAGGAGTTCATGAATTTTTCAAGTCCCCCAGGTATTGAACAGCTAGAATTCTTTCTTCTCACCAAAGTTTGAGCTCAAAACTAAATATTTCTCAAGCTCTTCTACGTAGGTCAAGATTTTCTTGGTCAATGTTACAGGACTCATTGTGAGAGCTAGAGGGGATAAGGCGACTGATAGATAATTTCTGCCTGCGCAATAGATTGGCCAAGTAGTCCAAAATTCTTCCTCGAACCATATATAGAACCCCTTAATCTAAAAATACACGTTACACCACCATGGTTTGTGACCATAAGCTAGTTCAGGGGTCAAATTTTTCCAAATCCCAAGGTTATGACCATACATCTCCAAACGCAAATTTCGGAATAAGTCGCCTCTCCAATCACATATCTACTCGAAAATCGATATGGTAGCTTATCTGGCAGAAGCCACATTACCTGGTAACTATATACTACTCCTAGGCTGTTAGGCTAAGGTATTATAGGCAAATATGTTTTATGTATCTTGGTAAAAGCTTATTTACACAGTAAGTGTTCGCGAGTCGAAGCTAAGATATGAAATGTCAGACAACATTTTCATAAGTACCGGTATCCTTCCTAATAGCTCAAACGTCAAAAATTTGTTATGTCCCCTTTCGATATGCTTGTAAGTCGGTAGTTGAAATTCTTCCCCAGTCTCCCCTCCCATTTATTTATAAATTCGTCCCTGAAGTTAGACATGGAATCATAGGTCATGTTCAGTCTTTTATTTCTTAGTGAAGCAACTAAAATTAATTTAATATACTCTATGTTCCTACAGGGTGGATCTATTTCTGATGATTCCATTTCTTCAGAGGATAAAATTAAGATGTACGCACAGAATGCCTCGGCAGATATTAGAATTGTGGATCATCTGATCAAAGCTGCAAACAAATTATGTGATAAGATCACATGTGCAGCGAAGCAAAAGTTCACTTCCAGCGGATTTGGTTTATTGCAAAATGTTACTTTGTTTGAAAGATATCGTCCATCAGACGAAATATTCAATGTGGGTTTGATTTATCGCTAATAAGTGTATATATCTATCATGTAACATTAGGTTGATCGTTTATTTTATTGGGCATTCCGTCTTGCCGGTATTTTTACTCAAAAAAAAAGAGAAATTAACTGACTATATCGTTTGTTGGAAGTTTCTCGTGTGTCAAGCTCACACTATTCGTTTTATCTGCGAGTATCGGAGCTGCGTATGTGACACAGTGCACTGATTAACATCTCGCGGCATACCTTAGAAAGGGCGTCTACCGCCGGTGAAATAAGTCGGAGTGATCGTTTATTGATTTTCTCTACTTTCTTGACTGTTTTTCTCTGAGAGTCATACGATCAGTTACAGTTGGTAGGAGTAGTCATTCTCGGTTGGCTTCTTTAAGAAAATGCAGGGAGCAAAGATCAACAAGTAAATAAAAGAAACGTATAATGATCAAAAATGGACTAAAAATTATGGTCAAAATTTAGTAGGAATAAAATTCAACCATTTTCTTTTGAATTAATTAAACGAATCCGTTCCTTCAAGTTACGTGCATGTTTTACTCCACGTCGGAGTATTCGTCTTGCACGTTCATTTTCTTTTGGTCTATTTTCAGTCGTACGGCCAAAAACCGACCAACATAGATCATTATAGTAATAGTCGACATGGTTCTTCGTAATTGGTTCGTCGGGTATCGAGCTTGTAATAAGTTTTATCTGCGACTAGTTTAGTTTACCCATTTCACGGAAACCCGAAATACCTGTCTCTCAATAATATAAGTTATAATCACACAAAGACAATTAGTCCATCCTCAACTTATGCAAAGTCATCGAACATCAATCTGAAAAATGTAAATTAGGACAACTTGTTTCTTCCCATTTATCTGTATTTATTTTGTAATACTTGACTCAAACCTAAAAAAAGAAGATCCAAAAATAATTATTACAATTCCATGAAATTTTTCATAGTCGCGCGTTTGAAAACACTCAAGTATAACTATTTGTACTACGATTTGTACCAATTCACTCCAATAATTTTGTTTCAGCTATCAAAAAGCAGCAGAATTATAGTTTTGAAAGAAACAAGTTACAGGAACTTCCTGCTCCATCCGGAAGTTGGTAGAGTAATAAACGAAAACGCGGAATATAGTTGGAGTTAACATGGTGTGGCCAAAGAAACTTGGTAGAAGTCTTCGTACTATTAACCAGGAATAATTTTTCCATTTTTGGCTCGGCCCCCTTTTCTCATCTTTTTGTATCCCAACTGACCGCTGCAAGATTGATCGTAGATTTGTACTCACTGAACAGAAGAAATAAATTTTCAATAAATACTGATCCCGAGGACTTTGTTTTTTAATCTGTCAATTGGAAAGATGTACGCCATTTTCACATATATATGTATATATATATATATATGACTTGTATATTCGAGGACTCCAATTTTTATGCAAGGGTGTAATGAAACCGCTTCCTTCCACAATGTACGTAGGCTGATACCTATTCCAGACCCTCTTCCTAGTACTCTTCCAGCATATTATGTCATCGGAGAAGTCCATAATTATATGGCTGAAGGTCACTCATCAACAAGTAGGTACACGGTGTCATGTTGAAATCATTGAGCTTACCGCCCGCCCCCCCCCCACCGGTAGTTCGATCAATATAGTAGGTTATATATTGGCTCAAAACTCAGAATTTCGGACGCCTGGAGACAAATCCTTAAATAAGGTATGGGTTTGAGCGCAGCTTGAAAACATGAAACAATTCAAAGAGAGAGTATTTTCGATACAGGGAAGTCACCCGAATAAATTTTTTTTCAGGTCAATAGGTAGGTATATGATTATTTTATGGGCTACTTGAAATTTTATTCGTCGTAATTCCTAATTCACCTTATTCGTCCGAATATTCTGTGGGAAATCTTCAAAATTGATATCATGTACCGGTACAGATGCGTAGGCCTTGCATGTTTTACTAACTCGATAGCACCCGATATCTACTGATAGGTGGAACTTGTCAACTACCGAAAGCGTACATCATTATGGAATCGAAAATTTGTTTCACGTCCTTCGAATAAATCGGATCTTTAATGAATGTAACTTCGTCTTCGAGTTTTAGAGGTCAGTGTCCGGTTCGTCTCGACGTAGCACTTGATTTATCGAATTTTGAATTCCATAGTTCAATGAATTAATTCATCAGTTTACGAGTAGGCCTATGAATTGTTTATATTGAACGATTTAGTTACGAAATTCGCATGAAGTCTATTAAAAATAGTAACAGCTAGTAGCTATTCAAGCGTTTGGTCTCTTCTTATGTTTCTCCATAGGGAGCAAGAGTTGTATGAGAATTGAACAATAAAGCTTTCTTCTGCTCGGCATTGAATTTTTTCTCTATTTTTCCTGGCCCTGATTCGGATCCGTGCCTGAAAAGCATAAAAAATCAACGACTATCCTTGCGGTTAATGAACGAAAACCAGAATAGTTTAAAGGAATACTGTAGGTTAGAGATAGGTTCTGCAATAGAGCTAGCCCAATATCTAATTTGGATGAACTCAGATTGAGACTTCGTTCTCTAAAATCAATGAAAGATGGAACCGACAAAACCAAACCGAATTCAGGATTTGATTTCATTTCCAGTAAAACGAATTCACAAATATGTTAGTAAAAAAGCCTTAGGTATTGAGGGCTTTATTCGAGGATAGTAGGCGACCAAAATACTTTACACGTCTTACCTCTCTGAGGTTCATAGCTCATATTTTCCGACTTTCATTCCCAAAGGTCAAACGTTTTCAATCTCCCATTTCACTAGAGTTTATACTTCAAATTTTTCTTCGTATCTTAAGATGAAATTCTTCCAAATCCTCCTCCTTCTATACTTATTTAGTTCGGCAGTTGAAATTTTTCGCAGTCCCAAATACAAATGGGTTCAGAGGTCAGAATTTTCTGTATTTACATCAACATTTTCTGAGTACCACTCATGATATTATACTATACCTCATGGGTCGAATTTTACTCAAGTCACAACTCTTTAGAAGTTGATAGTTCCAGATTTTTCTATAACCCACTTTGCTTAGCTATAAAGCTCGCAGGATAGAACTACATCCATTAGGGTTTAGAGCCAGAGGCGTATTTACAGGGCGAATTTAAGGACAACCGTTTTGAACTGGAAAATGTGCCTTACCATCCAGAAATTGTTTTGCCTTACTTCTCAGAAAAATTCCACTGTTGACCCCGCGCCCTCTTCTCCCTACGTAGAAAGATATACACCTTTGTTCAGGTTCGCAGTCAAGTTTGGAGAAAAATACAGCCTATGAACAGGTCAATAGACTTCAATTTAGTTTTCCATCACTGCAATACTAGACATCTATTCATCAAATTCTCTTCATTTAGATTGTTTCATCATGATATACTTACTAAAAAGCTAAATTACTGCATAAGCTGATATTTATTTGGATAGGATATCCGCCAGGAGCGCTACAATCGAAAAAAAAACACAATTGGATCAGGACAGTTTTCTTAATAGAGTAATCTTCAATTGATTCGACAACGAATCCATGTTGAGGGAAAAGCAACAGGACGAAATTATTTGAATGTAAAATTTGTGACTAGCTACTTTTTCAGAGAAATTGATATTTCTATAGAATTGAGAAAAGTTGTCACCCACCACCCACATCGCCAATCGATCGTCCGATTTTTGTTGTGCGCGATCCTAGAGCCGAGTAGGCCGATTATTCTGAAAATAAATTCTTGAATTGATGATATAACTTCCCTAAACAAGACACCTAAATCATACAAGAGGCACAACCGTACGTCCGAACACATTTTCGTTCCTTAATAGTCATCAAACTACCCTATTTGATCATAAGTATTGCTTATTAACTATGGATTTGGCAAAGTGGGCATTTGTGGAAATTCCTCGCTGTTCAACAAGGAAATTTAAAGCGAAGCACTCAATATTATGAATTTCAATATTCAGTTCAATAATGAGTCACCTGATTTCAATTTACTTCAGTTTCGTCAAGTGTCTCAATTCATTGAACTAATTGCAGTGACGCAAAGTCTTCATTTGCCATTGTACACTTCGGTAAATCTTATGGGTTCTATCACTCTATCGCAGGCCTCGTCACTTCTTGTCTCACAATATCGCCAGCCTACCGGTGGACGAAACGAGTTTCTCCGAGGCCCTCACCTCCCATCCATTCCTTCATTCAAATCATCCTCTTGAATGGCTCAAATAAATCGAGATATTTTGATTCCAAATTCTAAATAGTTGTTCACAAAGGAAAAGTCGAACAATATTCAACCGTAATAACGAAAGCGAAATTTTCTCTCTCATGAACGAGTCGACTCTTCTTTCATCTGTTTTCGTTTTCATTCTCAGTATTACTGACCCTACACATTATGATAATTTTATCCTGGGGTACGGTTGCACGTCACCTTAGCCAACTTCTGTAGCATAATTTATCGTTATTAAATACAAAGTAGGCCTAGTAATTAATATATGCACGCTCCGCGATACACAGACAATTACAAATTGAGACATCGGGCACCGGAAATCAGGAAGATTTGTATTTTTCGTCAACAATATGTGTACAAATGTTGAAATTGTATGCTTTTAAGTCATTACTAAAAGTCATATTCATGTTCATAATTGATATCGCAATAGCGAAGTACTTTGCAAAGAATAGGAAGCTGAGGTTTCGTGTAGACATACCAGTAAGTACTATCCGACGAATAAAATCCGTACAAATTGAAGAAGTTGAACGATTCCATTGAAATTGGGACCCGTCTGAAAAATTCAGGTATGTATACACTTGAGCATTAGTATCATAGATAAGCTGATGAATAATAAGTAGAATTACACAGATACTTGGCCAAAGACTAAATTAGCAGAGATAAACTCATTTTTCTCTCCGGAACGTTTCCATCACAAAATTTCATTTTTAGTCGTTAGACTTTTTTTTTACTCTTGAGATTTGGAGAAATTACCAGCTCTGAATCTACGTCAAGCAGAAACTCCCAAACATTTCAAGCTTCAAACCTTCATAGAAGGGAGAGTCGGATAAGATTTTCTGATGAGCTAAATGAATATAACGAAAAGAAACTTGGAAAAAATTACTACATGGGCGGCTGTACAACTTTGCGGTGAGGTGACAAGAGAACATTAGTACTGCATCAAGTATCATTCTTGATATGACTTCATTGTTCAACAGCATTTTCTTAGCTATTGAAGTCACATTAAGTTCGTTCAGAATTTCTTCGTCAAACGCTTCCAATCCAAAAGGTGTAACCCGCCGATCTTGTCACGTAGCGCATTTCAGCTACAGTTATTCTCTTTTTCTCGCCTTTCTTTATAGTGCCCATATGTTTCACACCCGTAGATGAATACTGGTATGGTAAATACTGCGCATTTTAAATTGTCTTCATTTTCGGTGACGATCATAGCGTGGTCGTCAGCAAACAGCGCCGTTTGTATCTGATTTCCAGCCACCAGCGCTATTCCTTTTGGACTCATCGAAAGCCATATTGCTCAATAAGTTCTTATATGTATCTATTTTAAAGAGGATGCACGACGCTGGGCATCCCTAGCGCACCCCGCGAACAATGATGATGTATTCCGACTTCTCGTTTCGCAGACAGAAAACCAAGGACGGTTGAGAGGAAGACCAAGAAAAAACTCACCGACACAAGCGAATCTTCTGGAAACTCGGCTTCATCAACACCGCAGATACGCCATTAGTTCTAACGCAAGAAAAGGAAACGACAACGACCGTTATTTCTGTATTGGCGTATGTACATAACACGAGTGGTTCAGATCAATTTCCCCGGTATCTTTCTCCCCTTCATTATTTCGAATATAGTTTCCCGCGATTTACTCTATCGTATACTTTTTCAAAATCCTCAAAGCATAGGTGGGTTTCCTAATGAAACTCTTTCCTTTTTCTGTTATTAATTTGATGGTTATCCCGTATGGGTGCAGGACCGCTCTGAAATTGTTCTGGCTTCCATACAGAAAATACTCCCCTAGCTCTGGAATTTTTCTTCAAGTCTTGTTTACCAAAGATGAAAATTTATCTCGGTGACTCCCGAGGATAAAGCTACAAAGGACGGCACACAATTGGTTTCGTGCTTGAACCAGACATTTTGTTGAGAATGGGTACAAACACATAGGGTCCAGCTTAAAATTGAAAATCTAAAATTGGTTATAAACTCGTCTTAAGCGGGTTGGTTTAGGTTGACGCTACGACGCGACTGATGATGGGGTGTCCCCTAAAAGTGCTAGTCTAATCTAAACGTATAGTATTCAACGAAGATTTTATAGATTCCTGATTGGTTTATCCCTATTGAGAGGTAATATAAAGTTGCATGTACTCAATCATGATTGATATACTAGAAAATCGAGCACACAGAAATAAAAAATCAGGTCCCATTCTAATTCCAATGTGCTTCAGTTGTGTAGTTTGTTTCGAGATTTTTCGATGATGATCAAGATATGATACGCAAATCGTTTTTGACCAAACAGCTTCTCTTTCATTATTTATTCTATTGGTTTGAACGTACCGCCCCTTTTAACAATGGGAGTTTGAGTCACCATCATTGATGATTCATTGGTACCTATTAAAGTATCTATAGATGAACGCGAAAAGACTAATACTCCGAAGGGGGAGTAAACCTTGCAAACCGCAGAAAAATACAAAACGACGAGCACTTTCGGTTAATAAACCATCTTCAAGCCTGAAATGAAAGCAACTGACGAACGAAGGAGAAGAACAAGGTATTAAGATTGGCTAAACGAGAAATCACGGTGTGAATCATAAACCAGTTCGATCGGGCCATCTTCCGGAATGAACGAGTTGAGTACAGTGATACCGTCAGTGTTGCGATGACGCATTATCTCTATATACTCGAGAGCGATGCGCTTTCGGTACGAATTCTCCTTATGGAGGAGCTTTTCGGATCCCTCCCGGAAGCTGTGGCCACTGTTTATCAAATGATCAGCAAAAGCTGACTCCCCTAAGCGTCCCTTCTCCCAAGACTTCAGGTGCTCAGCTACTCTAACTTTCATTTGGCGGCTGGTCTCACCAATATAAAAGCCTCTACAATCCCCACATTCCAACTTATAAACACCACTCCTCTCATCAATGGGTATAGGGTCCTTCAGTTTCACGAACAACTCCTCAACTGTTGTAGGGTTGTAGAACGCGGGACTGAAGCCAAACGGGCGGAGGGCCCGACCCAATTGGAGGGAGAACTTCCCCAGAAAAGGGAGACTGATCCAACGCAAACGGCGATCACGGATCATGTCTCGGGGGAGGGAGGTGGTGGAATCAAGAATGCTCCTTGTAACTTTCCTCCGAACCATCACGTCAACGTCGATATTGACCCCATTCACTCTAGCCAGGTGTTTTATTGTGAGTACTTCTTTCTTAAAAGCAGATAGTCCGCAATAACCCCCTCCCCCGCATGAGTAATAAATTGGAAGGAATGATTCAAGGTTTAAAGAGGAAGATTAAAGAGGGAGATTTAATCGTTACTAAGGCGGACAAGGGAAATGCTGTTGTGGTGGTGGAGAAATCCACCTATTCTTCGAAGGTCCACGGGTCCTCCAGTAGTGTAGTGCTCAAAAGAGTGAGGATTTCAGCTTCCCGAAGCACGTCAAAGAAGTTAGAAGTGGGATCAACTGGAGTGAGGCTATCATGAAGACTCCTGCTTTGAAAAAAGGCCTCCTTGTTCCTAACCCCACACACCCCCTCCTCTACGGGCTGCCTAAAGTGCATAAGAAAAATACCTCGATGCGACCCGTTGTTTCTTTCATCTCCTCCCCCACTTACCTCCTTGCCAAATTCTTTGACCGATGGTTCAAAAATCGCATTGATTTTGAATCTCCTCATTCGGTTTTGAATTTGGCCTCTTTAACTGATGTCCTGAAGGGTGTAAGTCTTCCCCCGGGAACGACCATCTGCTCTTTTGATGTTGTTGGTTTGTTCCCGAATATTCCCAAGGCTGCTACTATCCAGCGGATGGGTGAGCTGCTCGTCAGAGCCAACATTCCTCACAATGAGTTTCAGGAATTTTTCGATCTTCTGAATACCTGCTGGTCCCCTAACTACTGTAAATTTGAGGGGAAAAAAAAAAAAAAAAAAAAAAATTTCGAGTTCCCTGATGAAGTAAGGATCCCTATTGGATCACCTTTAGGCTCTCTTATCTCCGAAGTTTTCATGTCTAAGTTTGAACTTGACCTTTTTTCCTCGAACCAGGTGTTACTTAATCATATTCACTATTGGCACAGGTACATTGATGACGTTCTACGTACCTGGACTGGTCACCCAGATCTCCTTGATGAGTTTCTGAGGTATCTCAATTCCTGGTACCCTTCCATCAAATTTACGTCGGAAATAGGGGTATTTTCCATTAACTTTTTGGATTTATCGATCTCTATTATAGACGGTATCCATCAGTTTGGAACTTACAGGAGAGATACTACGACCGATGTTTTAGTCCACGGTGGTTTGTTCGGTCCGGTTGCTCACAAGATGGCTGCTTTTCATAGCCTAGTTCACAGACTGACTCGTATTCCGTTGAGTCAGTCTGCTTTTAATAAAGAAGTACTCACAATAAAACACCTGGCTAGAGTGAATGGGGTCAATATCGACGTTGACGTGACGGTTCGGAGGAAAGTTACAAGGAGCATTCTTGATTCCACCACCTCCCTCCCCCGAGACATGATCCGTGATCGCCGTTTGCGTTGGATCAGTCTCCCTTTTCTGGGGAAGTTCTCCCTCCAATTGGCTCGGGCCTTCCGCCCGTTTGGCTTCAGACCCGCGTTCTACAACCCTACAACAGTTGAGGGGTTGTTCGTGAGACTGAAGGACCCTATACCCATTGATGAGAGGAGTGGTGTTTATAAGTTGGAATGTGGGGATTGTAGAGGCTTTTATATTGGTGAGACCAGCCGCCAAATGAAAGTTAGAGTAGCTGAGCACCTGAAGTCTTGGGAGAAGGGACGCTTAGGGGAGTCAGCTTTTGCTGATCATTTGATAAACAGTGGCCACAGCTTCCGGGAGGGATCCGAAAAGCTCCTCCATAAGGAGAATTCGTACCGAAAGCGCATCGCTCTCGAGTATATAGACATAATGCGTCATCGCAACACTGACGGTATCACTGCACTCAACTCGTTCATTCCGGAAGATGGCCCGATCGAACTGGTTTATGATTCACACCGTGATTTCTCGTTTAGCCAATCTTAATACCTTGTTCTTCTCCTTCGTTCGTCAGTTGCTTTCATTTCAGGCTTGAAGATGGTTTATTAACAGAAAGCGCTCGTCGTTTTGTATTTTATGCGTTTGCAAGGTTTACTCCCCCTTCGGAGTATTCGTCTTTTCGCGTTTATTATGGATAGCCGTAACTTAGAGGAACGGATTCGTTTAATTTTATCTATAGATGATTCAGATTCTTAATTTACCTGTTTCAGCCAATTCTTTTGTCAACATTAATGCAATACTGATTATATTACAGTAATTTTTTTCAAAAACCGTGATAATGCCAGAAAAATTTAAGGTCGTAATTTCTGGTGCATCAGGACGCTTTCCTGAATGCGACGATGTGTGCACATTCAAGGAGAAGTTGTACAAAGGAGATAATTTTGTAACGACTAATGATCGGAAATGGCCCGTGGGCTCGAAACACAAAAGTACAAAGAGAAGTCAAATCCTAAATGAAATGCATGATCATGATCTCGATTGTATTTTGTTTCTGCAACAAATCCTTCAATTGGTATGTTTCAGTGGTTTCAGAGAAGATGATTCCCGATGCTACAGGAAAACTGATCAATTGGCAAGTCCTAGATCATACAGTTTTCAAAATGAATGCGATGTACGCCAGTAGTTCGAACGTCTTAAATAGGATAATTTTAGAACCTTCGTTTGAAGCTATGGTGGATGCTGGTGAGTCAGATGTAGTACCAGTTGTACCAACTATTTAACCCGAGATTCAAATTTTAAATTCCATCTAATTCTGGAAATCAGTTTTACCAACAATATTTGAAATTGACTGGGGTTCAACTGGCGGCCAGTTGTGTTAAACGCAGTTTAAACTCTAATACTAGTTTAAATGCATTATTATTATTATTATTATTATTATTATTATTATTATTATTATTATTATTATTGGAAATTACAAGTTCATCAAAGGTAGCCTGAAGAACTTGGCTCGACTATAACTTTTCCATGATCAAATTTCAATATAGGCAGTCAGTATGAAGAAGACACAACGAGTGGGTCAGCTTATTGTGTCTTCCAATATCTCTGAATAAATGTTCATACTGAACGAATGGAATACTCAAAATAGTAAAACGAGGAGTAAACTAAACAAAGCCACAGAAATAAGTATTTCTGTGGCTTTGTTTAGTTTACTCCTCGTTTTACTATTTTGAGTATTCCATTCGTTCAGTATGCTTGGCCATAATTTGCAGGACCGTATAAAATCTATAAATGTTCATACCTTCAAAAAACTTCAAAATCTCAACAACCACGTGTTACAAAAACATAATATTGCGAGTAAAATGAATATACAAAATTTTTTCGTGCAAGGATATATATCATAGTTTTTTCAAAAATAAAAAGGGCTTTACCCGCACAAACTATAATATTGCGAGGCCATATTTTTTAAATCAATTTTCACTCATTTGGTTACCACAGCTTTCTCTGGTTTATCCTATTCACGCTGTTAAAAACTATCTTTCTGATTTTCTGTTCCTTAGGAGTAAATCCATATTCATTAAATGGTACAAATGTGGCAGTGTTCATATCAACTTCTTCTTTCGATGAGCTCTCAGAAAACATTTTTGATCCAAACATTCCAAGTAGTATTTTACCTTTAGTAGGAGGCAACAAGGCAATGATGTCGAACAGGCTGTCATTCACGTTAAATCTTAAAGGTAATATAGTTTGTGGTCGTGATAATACAATTGTTTTTGTGGAAGATGGGAAAGTAGACTGACCATTATGAACTTGATAGGTTCAAGTTTAACCCAATACGTTGATGCTCATGGTGGTTTAGAATCACTAGCTTTGGGGTACAGGTACGTTTCCGAAGGATTCGCAGAGGCAGCTATTGTGGGAGTCGCTTCCAGTCTTTTCGATCCCAGATTTAGTCTCCATTACTCTTACCTGGGACTGTTAAGTTCGGATGGAACCACTTGTCCATTCGACGAGTCGGGTACGCCTACCTCTGTATATATCACCATAATAATATCGTCCAGGTTGAACCTAACACAAAAATAAATTACAGCCAATGGCTACGCCAGAAGCGAAGGAGTAGTTTGTTTCTACATCCAAAGAGCGGAAGACGCTAAACGCAGTTATGGAGAAATCCTATTTAGCGACGTCTTCTTTTCCGGGTCAGTTTTACCAAATTTCCTTTGCTCTGATGAAGAATATTTGAGAACAACCATGGATCATTTGTACAAAGTAAACAAATTCGATCCCAAAACGTCGTCCGTAGCGTTCGTCGAAATGAACGCTTGCGGCAATAAGGTGATTTAATATGAAGTAGTATTTTACGAAGTCACTGCAGCAAAATGATTACCTATGTCAGTTTTCAATTTTCGCAATTGTTGTCTGTACAGCACGCGGATGAAGTAGAAGCGAATACGATGGCTGAATTATTATCAAAAGAAGAAGAGGGACCCGTAATGGTTGGATCGATTAAGAGCAATGTGGGTCATTTAGAGGCAACCGCTGGATTTATAGCGGTTTTGAAAGCAATCATGGCGTTAGACTGTGGCTTTTTAGCACCAAACCTTCCGCTAAGGAAGCTGAACGATGACATACAAGCATTCAAACAAAACCGTTTACAGGTCATTTCAAAATATTACTTCCGTTATTTTTTATTGCCTCTACTAAACTATTTGGAAGATCAACTACCTAACCTATACTATTCTAAGAATTACATACTAGACGATGTCCCTGATAAAGACACTCAACTCGGCTTATGTTACTTTTAGAACTTTTCTATTAGATGAGATATCTCCTATACCTATTACCTTTTTTTGGGATAGAGGGTGCTGCTACAAAACTCTGGTGTTGTTTCCGCAAAACCCTCGAAGTGAAGTATGATGATCAAAGTAGCTTAAGTACGGAGAGAGAGAGAGAGTCTTTCCCAAGGTCATAGATCAATATGCTGGTTTGGTGTACTGGGTTGTATATTTGCAGAAGAAGAAGTCACAGTTAATGAAACTAAAGGGTGCCAATTAATAGCCCGACAACGAGAAGGATAATCACGACAAAAAGGAGAAAGAGAGCTACCAAAAAAAGATTTCAACTGTAATTTACTATTTACCCGACAAAAGTATGAAATGCACTACAATCAAATAAATTTGAATGTAAATAAAAGAGTTACACGACAGGTAAGTTATAAATGCTACAAAAAAATTACTCCTCACGATGACTGCTAACATAAAAATAAAAGTAAATACACTCTCAAAAAATTTGAACGGACATGCAAAGTCAAAAAATGTGAATACTTGTATATACAATCATCAGAGGCGCGCGTACCATATTCTATTGTACAATCAATGCCTTACGGCTGAGACAGGGTCGTCCACGTTTCCGCTTCCTACCCATGGGAATACATTTTGCTTTAATTGGGACATCTACTAGGGAAACGAGGCAAAGTGTATAAAGTTTACAGATTCAGGGTTCCTTTGTTCGGACCACTTCCTGATCAATTCCTCGGCGCTGTGTAGGAATTGACCGACCGGAAGGCGCTCTCTGAGAGTGTGCCCGCTTTTAATTGCGCTGTTTGTTGCCATTACGTAATCCTTCGCGTTATTACTTGTCAATCTTGAATCTTCAAATCTTTACACCATTGATTTGATATCTTAGTTGTTACTCTTTAATAATGTACCGAAAATTTATAAACTTTACTTCCAAAAAAAGGGGAAAAAAATGAAAAAAAAAAAACGAAATAATAGGTCGGGCATATTTTTTTACATAGTGACACTTTCTTTTTTGTAGGTACATTCATGTTTGGACATCGTTCTTCTCCATTTAAATGTCATAAAGATTGTAGTAGTGCGTTTCATTTCAATTAGTCGCTTATACCCATTTTTTTACCTTTCATTTGCAGTAGTCAATTTTCTATTTTTTGTCGTGCAGTTTAATATTCCCCGAAACTAAATACTCCACCTGTCTTCTCTCTGTTCTTGAGTCAGTCTCTCTCAAGGATATATATCAAGAAAATTCTATTTTTATTTCGAGATCTGACGGAAAACTCACTTCTCCCTGATTTTGGTCATTTCAAAGCTTAACTTACCAAAGATTTTTGATATCTCCTATCTTACTTTTTTTTGGGATAGAGAATGCTGTTAAAAAGCTACCATCGAGGTAAAAGAAGAATGAGACAAATGATCAAAGTAGCTTATCACAGGGAGATGGTCTTTCCTAAGGTCATGGATCAATATGCTGGTCTGGTGTACTGGGTTATATATTTGCATTTAATCAAACTAAATGCTCTAACCGTCCTCCCTCTATCCTCGAGGCAGTTTTTCTCAAGGACATATACATTATTAAGATAATCCTAGTTTTATTTTGAGATCTGACAAAAAACTTACTTGAACAGAAAGCTAATTTGGTCATTTCAAACCTTACCTTACCTAAGAATAAATTCATTATATCGTAGAACTTGTATTCATATAGCCACGCGGTAATATCTGAGTTTTCATCTACATTATTCTTCAACAGGTTGTAACTGAAAAAACCTCATTAAAAGGGGACACCATTATTGTCAATTCTATCGGTTTATCTGGAAGTGTTGGAGTCACAATCGTCAAACAACATGAGAAGTAAAAGAATATATACGAATTTCAGAATGAACACTTACTATAGGAGATACTTCTAAAATTATTCTCAACGCTGAATACAATACTATTTGCCGTTTTTTGATATCTCGTCTCATTATTATGCAATACTCCACGTTCATTGTGACAGGCGAATGTATCTTTTTGTGCGTTGCAATGTTGTAGCGTGGTAAGATAGGTTACGCACTTTAACAAACCACGGTAACTAAATGTGAATACCTACCTATATATTGTACAATAATGAGAGATGTAATCGAAGAACCGCAGATTTCATTGTATCCAGCTTGGAAAATACCCCTAGCGATATCTCCTATAGTTCATGTTCGTTCAAAAAGTTGAATTTTACCAAGTAATTGCTGCTATTGACCAACTGTGAGTCATGTGGTCCGCGTTTGTTTTCAATAGAGAAGTCCTTTCAATGGATGATTTACAAAATTGATCTTATATTTTCTTATATTTCATGTATTTCGTTCACAGTAAATCTCCAAAGACAAGCACGTACGATGAAAAGTTTCCAAGAATAGCTCTGATTTGTGGAAGAGAAGAAAATTCTTTGTTCGCCAAATTAACGCAGGTTAGAAAAGGTATTTGTAACATTACAAGAACATTTGAGGACGTATCTGGCAAAAGGGTGCCCGCACAATGTATTTCTTATAGGACGGACGCCCTTCTGCCAGAACCCTCCTCATTTGGTAGAGAATTAAAACAACAAACATAAAATGCTTGCAGATCGAAAATACACCTTACAACGCACATTTCATTGCCTTACTTAATGACGCTCTAGGACAATACATGCCTCTGCATACTTTCAGAGGATTCACATTGGTACCACCACCTTTCAGGCCCGTACATGATCTCAAGGTAAGTACGTACATTTGCATAAGAATAAGAACGTTTGAAAATCATCTCCCTTGTGGTGAATACATGCGGATTGCCTCAAGATTATGTTCTTCTCCCATCTGTTTTCACCTATTTCAGTTCGCGCGTTAATTTATCCGCGAGTAGCCCTGCTACATTACAACTAAAGTGTTTGAAATTAGGGAGTAACCCAGGAAGATTAGGCTCAAAAATAAGAATAAATGGAAATAAATTCCGGCAAAGGTTTTTTTCGTGGATTATGTTTAAAACGGTCTCCTGATAAACATACTAAAAGTCCACAGCGATCAGAGAGCGAGCGCTCCCCCAAAGGGGGTCAAAGTACCACAAAAATTAGTTTTCTGAGAATAAATCGAAAACTAAGCATCAGAGAAAAAAAAGTTTCGAAAAAAGTTGTTCCTCATCGAATTTCCTATAAATTTCACTATATGTATGTCAACTTAGCTCAAAAACTCGAGCTGAAAAGTTGGTTTGAAAGTTGAACGATTTTCTAAAATTTTTGGTTTTAGTATTAGTGTAGTCAAATTAAACAGGTTTCGGAAAAAAAAAGAACATTGCAATATAGTAAAGGTCTGATTGCTGGAAATGGTCAAGGATGAAGTTCAAAACAACTTATTAACTTCTCCGCGTTTTTCCCCAGGAGCATATTCTTTTTGATGGGGGTTGAAACCCCCTCAAAATCAGTTTTTTGTAAATATCCCGCTTAATACGCATTCTAGAGAAAAAAGTCATCAGTCAAAAATTATTCCTCGTGAAATTTCCTATCGGACTTCGTATTTCATATCTAACCTACACGTGATAGTTAGCTCAAAAATTCATGGAAATTGAGCCTCCGCCGTGCAAATCCGTGAATAACGCGCTCCTTGCTGAGAGATGAGTCGTTGCGCGGGGGTTACGCGCGAAGGTGACGTTAATATTTCGCTAGTACATACGATGAAACGTATACTAATTTTATTAGTCTTAATTAATTGTCACAGGGAATTTGCTGCACGATATTATTTTGAGAAAGGTATAATCAACTGCCTATCATACATGAAAATAAAGTTTTCCATACATGGACAGACATTTTAAAAATCGTTTCTTATGCATGTATGATATGTAAAAAGCTGATGGGGGGCTGTAAACATGCGAGCCTTACCCCATTTGGATTTTTCTAGTTGGAGTGGTTGGATTCGCTTGTACTGGGTTGTGCCGTAGAGTTTTCCGTTCGTGCTGGTCTTCTTCTCCCTCCAACCTTATGAGGGGGCTGTATGCCAGGCCAGGCCAGCATGTCGTGCTCCATTTTCGGACTGAAAACAGGCTGAATTTCGTGTGCTACGTTTTTTCTGTATTATGCTTATTCTGGTTGTTTCAAGCGATGGTGGGAATGGATGTGGTCTTCTGTTGTGGACCCGCGGTGAGATTTTGACTTCGACCCGCGTACAATTAAAGTGGGCTAACGTGTGGAATTGTTTCAAGCAATGGCAGGAATGTCATCAAGAAGCTTGTTATTGTTGTGTGCTCCCACAAATTCAAGAAGAACCGCCGCAATACAAATCCGAGAATAACGAAGTTGGCGTAGTCGCATGAGGGTTTCACGTTGATAGTCGGTTGGGTCAGGCAAACGTGCTCCGCCATTTCAGGCGATCTTCCGAGAAGCTTTTTTTGCGCTGAGAGATTGACTACATGAGTCTTGCAATTATCAAAACGGAGAAACAAGAGATAACAAGCTTCTTGGTATCATTCCCTCTATCGCCTGGAACAATAAGAAATTCAGCAAGTTTGCCTGGATTTCATGAGGAATAATTTTTGACTGATGACTTTTTTTCTAAAATGCGTATTAAGCGGAATATTTACAAAAAACTGATTTTGAGGGGGTTTCAACCCCCATCAAAAAGATGCTCTTGGGGAAAAACGCAGAGAAGTTGGTAAGTGGTTTTGGACTTCATTCTTGACCATTTCCAGCAATCAGACCTTTACGATATCGCAATATTCTTTTTTTTTCCGAAACCTGTCTAATTTGACTACACTAACACTAAAATCAAAAATGTTAGAAAATCGCTCAACTTTCAAACCAACTTTTCAGCTCGATTTTTTGATTTAAGTTGACATACATATAGTGAAATTTATAGGAAATTTGATGAGGAACAACTTTTTTCGAAACTTTTTTTTCTCTGATGCTTAGTTTTCGATTTATTCTCAGAAAACTAATTTTTGTGGTACTTTGACCCCCTTTGGGGGAGTGCTCGCTCTCTGATCGCTGTGGACTTTTATTATGTTTATCAGGAGACTATTTTAGACATGATCCACAAAAAAAACCTTTGCCGGCATTCATTTCCATTTCAAAACCTAATCTGCCTGGGCTAGAGGAGGTGGTTCGCTCTGCTACGTTTTTCCGACTTTTTTCGCTAGGAAGGTGAGGTATTACACTCGTAGCAAGGTGTATAAGGGGAGGGGGCAATGAACTTTGTCGACGTTTTTCAAGGTCCTAGATCACAACTAGCATAAAAACAATTCAGATTTTCCTTATATACGTACATATGTTACGGTGAAAGACGGAAAATGGGGAATGACGATAGTCACTTATTTAATACTCTATTCAAGTAAATACAATGATAATTATAGAACGTCATCACTTCTTACAGCAAGTGCCACTATCGTGACACTTTGAATTGCAAAGTATGCCACTACACTTACAAATACATCACGATGTTTTACATTTCTGAGTACAGTTACACCGCTGATAACCTTGGCCACCACTTCGAAAATTAGCTGTAGCTGCTGCACGCATGGAAATTTCTGTACAAGATATGTCTTCAACGTTACACAGCTTTTCTTTCCATACAGTAAATTGGTTCCAAGTGAATCATTGCTTGAAGGAGCCATTTTCGTTTGCGAGGCTGTAAAACTCGTCGTTTTCAACTGCAGTGATTACAGCCAGTATATTCCGAGGGTCCGTGCGGCCGCGGTCAACGTCGGGAACTTTTACACGCACAGTATCCCCGACCATTGCGGGAGGAAATTTTTCATTTGATAATTTCATCATTTTCTTGACTTGCACTTCCAAATTCTTTGTGGCAGCCTTCCTCTTTCTCGCCATGGATTCTCGAGGCTTAATTAGCTGGTTGTGTACCGAATTGTCGAACTCGTCCCTAATTTCGTAATCGTCATCACCACTCTCAATGGCACCTTCTGCAATACAGTATAATTTATGTCGTATCGAGAGATGCATGAAGAGAACGATAAGGCATGACACATCCTGAATTCATGATACAATATTTTATTGTTTTATTTCTCTGTCGGCTATGATTAACATTCTCTGATATACGTATTTTATGAACATGCACCAAGACAACTCGGTGACTGTCAACATACACCGGTGAATTTATTTTTAATGAATATTTTCTTACTCTCGCCAATGTGGTTGATGAATGTCGACATACACCGGTGACTGTCGTCATTGCCCGTTCTTCCGTCTTTCACTGTAACATATGTTTTTATATATATATATATATATATATAAGATTTTTTTATCCGCGGAACTCCTTCAAAACTACCCGTTGAATTTTTTGTAACTTGGCCATATTATAGTATCATATCTGAAGATGTGCACCTGCAATTTTTTTGAGGATCGGATGAGTAGTCCTCGAGAAATTTTCCCTTTTTTGAAAAATTTCTCACTATCTCAAGTAACTGGTAACGTTAGATCTCAAGTAACTGGTAACGTTAGGAGAAGCGGATTTTCCTATCCTTCTACCAATTTTGTTATCAGTATGTGTATTGTGATGAGGAACCTTTTATCATTCAACAGGTTCATCTTTGTTTCAGTCTTGACCAAGGGTTCATTGAATTTTATTTTCGATGATATTTCATTCAAATTTGATATCCTTGTATCTCGCTTCCCACAGCACCTACAGCCTTGAATTTTGTTTTATTAAATTTTATTTGTTTTGTTAAATTTGTTATTGAACGGATAGTGGCAATGGCGGATTGTTCATTTTTTTTTTTATTATTATTATTCATACTCGATAGTGAAAACCTTGAGTTTGAATGATTGAGTACAATTTTTTAGTCTCCATCAAGCGTGCTGCGAGACTACCTTCGTGACTTCATTCTTAATTAATTATTGATTCACTCGTCATTTTTTCATGTATACAGAATTGATAGTAGTTCATACTTGCTTTGAGGTGTGTCAGGAGATGGGAATATCATTTTCAATTTGGACTAGCTATTCTTTGAGTGAAATTTGAGACCAGACCAACGAGTGAACCAGGCTCGGGTGCGATATATTTTTCTATTTGTTAATACAAGTACGTTTGGAAATGTTGAAGCATGAGGGAAGAATTGAGGAATTGACTGATGGGTGATTGGTTGCTTCTTTGGCTTCGACATCGATTTTTTTCGTTTTTCGGAATCTCCTTGTAGCTGGATTTTCAGATGAAGAATCTTGGGATGGAGGTTGTATAGAAAATGGTGATGATAGCGTGAATACTATTTATGAGTGCACGAGAGGAATAGCAGCTGGAGATAGCTTTAAGAGATGCCAGGAATCGAAAGTGATGAAGAATTGAACCACTCAGCCTAGTACTAGGGTAAGAATAACATATAGGAAAAATTTACATCTGTAGCAAGATTGACAGGGGGAAGAAGCAGTCAACTTTCTTGACCCTATATTACTTTCAGTGCGAAAAAAATCAGGTTTCTTCATATACAGGCCTGTATCTAGGCTTAAATAAATTTTGAACAGTCAAGTTGATCATTTTACGGCACTTTTTCACAAATAAGTGACTAAGAAATGATTTTGCATACCGTATATAAAACTTTTTTATTTCCGCTTCTTAGTTACTTATTTGTTAAATAAATTTTTTTCATCCACGGATCTATTGAAAAGAATTTTAAAACGATGATTATTTACTTAGGAAATAGGTGAAAGCAACCGACCAGTTTGGTTCATCTTCTCGGGTATGGGATCACAATGGCCTGCGATGGGAAAGAGCTTACTAAACCTACCACTATTTGCCGAAACAGTAGCCAAATGTGACGAAGTTTTGAGAGAAAAAAATATCGACATTTATGAAATTTTGACGTCAAGCGACCCCGAATTGTTTACTGACATCGGAAACGCATTTATCGGTATCATTACTGTGCAAGTCAGTTGAAAATATAGTCAACAAGGTGTGAGACTTCAGAAAATTTATTCCTACTGTGAAAAATAAAATGCTATAATTATTTCTTAGATTGGTTTATTCGAAGTTATTAAGGCATTAGGTATTGAACCTGATGGAATCATTGGACATTCTGTCGGCGAAATTGGTTGCGCATATGCTGACGGTTGCCTAACTTTGGAACAGGCGGTCCTCGCATCGTGGGCTCGTGGAGAAGCATCCAACGGAGTCAAAACCATCAAGGGAATGATGGCAGCAGTTGGTGCGTCGAATATTTTGTAATAATACGATTTTCGGAAAATGAGGTCAAACTGAAAATGTCTTACCTGTAGGGATGGGCTACGCTGACATGAAAGATAGATTACCGGATGATATTCAAGTCGCATGTCACAACTCAGCTGACAGTTGCACTTTGACGGGACCTGCTGAATCGGTGAACACTTTCGTTGGAAATTTGAAAAAAGAAAATATTTTTGCTAAAGCTGTGAATGTGGCGAATATGGCTTACCATTCTAAATACATTAGTGAGCTTGGATCAAAGCTTTTGCAGGAGTTGAAAAAAGTATGAATCTTTTGTGTGAATAGAATGAGACAATTATGGTGACAAATTGAGTATGATCTTGGTTTTCTGCAGATAATTCCGGAACCCAAGAAGCGTTCATCAAAATGGATAAGTACCTCAGTTCCAGAAGATGAATGGGACACTCCATTGGCTCAAACCTGTTCACCGGAATACTGGACTAACAACTTACTCAGTCCTGTGCTTTTTGAGGAGGGCTGTAAACATATTCCAGCAAACGCAATTTGTATAGAATTTGCTCCCCACGGACTGCTTCAGGCTATTCTCAAAAGATCTCTTCCAAAGACCTGTACTAATTTACCTTTGACATATCGTTTAAAAACAGAAGAGAACTTGAACGTCCTATTAGCCGCAATTGGAAAGTTGGTGAAAGATTCTAGAAAAGGCTGCGCTATAATTGTCTTGACATTCTTGAAACAATGAAAATGATGATTATAGGTTATATATTGCTGGGTTGGAGCCTCAAGTGAATAATATTTTTCCCACTTTGGAATATCCTGCTCCAAGGGAAACACCTGCAGTGGCACCTTACTGCTCTTGGAGTCGTGATAAACAATATTTTCCTTATTATTGTTCAGTACATCGTGAGGTAAAAGTTTTTCTCCAGAACTAGGTTAGGTACTATGTAGTTAGGACATTCAACCGTTGTCACTGAACCAAAACAACATGAAGCAATACATATATAGATTTGATTAATACAAGAGAGGGACATGTTTAATTAGGTAAAATATAATACAAAACTCTACAAGATCTCATACTTTATAATTATTGTATTTTATTTGTGCGGTTTTGTAAAGTTTTGTATTATATTATACCTAATTGTACATGTACAGGGTTACAGATGAAAAAGATTATGAATATTTTAAAACGTCGGTTGTATAGAAAAGTGACTTATATAGAAGTGAGGGAAAACATGGATCAATATTCAATGGAAATTAAGAGCGGATCAGGGCAGAGCATTGTTCTCCAAAACTTTGAAATGCCCTGGCCAAGATTTTCTGCAATAATATATTACCTTTAAATCTATTCCAACAGGCTTTTCCAATGTCGGATGATTCTATACCAATAGTTATTAGAGATGACTCAAACTATTATTATCTGAAGGACCACAAAATTAACAACAGAATAATTGTACCACCTTCCTTATTTATGGTAATCTACTTTTTTTGCAATACAGGCCTGTTATCCGCTTGATCAGTAGTAAGGAACAAAACTTTTTGGCAAATTGAAAAAACTAGGAGTGTAAAATTTGGGATATTCACATGTTGGTTGACTACAAGATGGTTGCACCATGCTTGTCAACTCATGCAGCAATTGGATTTTTTGTGACAATGATTTTACGAAATAAAAATAAAAAAAACAATGGAATATGCTGGAACAAAATTATACAATTCTAGAAGTATTTTCAATGCTAATCATAATGACATTGACTGTTTTTTGAAATTGGCTCTAGTTATCTAGAAAGGATCATATCCTGTATTGGGAAATCCTTGCAACGCGCAGGTATTTTTACAAAATTCAATAGTTAGGTAATATACATATTATACACTAAGTGTCCCAACAAATAGCGGAAACGTAATATTATGATCAAGCAAACTGTTTTTAGCAATATAAACACCACTTATTGAAAAAAAAAATTGCAACTATATTTTAAGCAGATAACAGCTCTTTTTTGAGGCTAAATCTCTAAAAAGAAACATTAATAAGTGATTAATTTTGTATTGATATGATCATTTCTTGACAACTAAAGACATTTTCAAATGAGACTAAGTTGCCATGCGTCTCAGTATCCAGGTCTCTTATGTTTTTTTTTCTTCAATTGACTACTGCGTGACAAAACTTTTCTTTTTAATTTTTTTCAAGAGATCTGGAGCTACTTTTCCTATCAAGATGTAAAGCTTAATAGAGATTTAGATTTTTCTACAATAAGATCTAGAAACCAAACAATCTGCATCTTTGTCCCACTCAGATTTGGAACCTAAGACACTTAATACGTTTGGTAGGTATACAACCATTATTGAAGTATTGAGCAAAAGAAACTTTTTCAAAGACTGAACAGAAATTCAAAAAATTCTATGCAAAAATAAAATCATAGGTGATACAGAATATATTATATATGCAGTATTAACCAAACAATTTAAATTATCATATTTAAAGACTATTATGGTCACTTTTGACAAAGACTGTACAAGAAATAAAATTTGCCCGGCAAAAAAAAAATTGCACAAAACAGAGAATGTAGAACAACATATTTTTCTATTTGTGGGGCTCTTCCTATGCAATTGCAAAAAAAAAAAAAAAATGTCTTACCGCAAAAATGTGTTGTGACATTACTCAAGTTATACATACATTCTCTGTCGTTTGAGATTTCGTTTTTGCTTAGCAATTTCCAAATTTTGGAAGTTTTTCTTTTTGGTTTGTCAATCAATATTGTTGATCATAATTTAGAATGGAAATATACCTTGTGAACTTGAGTGCCAAAATTTTTCTATTAAGAATTACCAATTTCACAGAAAAATTTACGTTTTCCAAACATACATTATTATCAATATTGATGTTCAAAGACTATCTTAGTCACTCTTGACAATGACTGTACAAGAAATGAAATTTGCCAGCCAAAACTAAAATCTCAAGAGATAGAGAATGTATATCTTGTGTGACGTCACAATACATTTTTCTGTTAAGTATTTTTTTTTTTTTTTTTTTTTTTTTTGCAATTGCATAGGGGATCTTGCCTTGCCAGAGACAAGAGCCCCCCAAAAGAGAAAAAACAAGACTGACACCTCAGTATGTAAGTCTCCTTATTTTTATTTTTTTATTTTTCATGATCAGCGTTGAAAATACTTTGAGAATTGTATTACACATGGTCAACTAATTTGTTTTACACCAAAAATTTCCTACAATTTTTTGAAAAAGTTTGCCCTGCACCGCCTATTGATAGTCCTGTCTAGGGGTCTAGGTTGCGCACAATGCTAGCGCTGAGCTTTTCATTGGCCCAAATTATCAACAACTAGAGCAAAAATAGGGTCTAAAATGAGTTTTCAGTTGAAAATAATACATTATTGTTTGTGTATTTTGTAGTATTTAGTATGGCAAATGCTTTTGCATAAGCGTATGGAAAATTTTGGATCATTGTCAGTAATTTTTGAAAATGTGACTATTCACAAGGAAGTTACTATGACAGTACAAGGTAGGTTACTTTTCAGCATTTTCATAGCGATATGAAAAATAATTGCTATTAAGGCACTGTAATGACAGATATATAGAGACTCCATCATAATATGGGATTAAGTTTCCACTTTTGAGCAAATGGGGGCACTAATGTTCAAGTTCTGCACTTTGGATAGTATGATGTCATTAAAGAATATAGAAAGTAATGTAATACAGTCACAGCTAAAAACTTGGCCCTACCCAAGTTGGAGTCTTATAAGACAAAGAGTTGTACACAAATGATTAGCAGATTACAAAAAACCATACAAAAATTAGCAGCCGCAGACGCTTCTGCTTAAATAACCATTTTCAAAGCGTAAATGTAAGATTCAGCTGCTAATTTTTTTGTGGGTTTTTGTAATCTGCTACTCAGTTGAGTACAAAATTGAAAAACAAATTAAATTTGTAGAACATAAAATAATTTACAAATCATATTCTCTCATAAAAATTGATTTAGAGTGATTTGAGGAAATTTTCCGCCCTCCTATTACACCGCCTAATATCATGCTAGCGCTGTCTGGCTCAAATAGTATCTTGTCATGGCAATCTAGAATATCATGCCGGAATATTTGAAACTTGACAACGTTGGACAGGGGCTAAAATTTATATAGGCTTTTATAAAAGAACAACAAGAAACTTAATATTATACAAATATAGTGTAGTTTTTGAAAAAAATGAAGGAACGTAATTTAAGGTGCCAACATTTTTCAATTTTTGGTAGCTGGGTCTCTTTAAGATTAATCTAGTGTCTCACCGCTCACTGACACTTCTACCAAATATAGGGTTGATTAACGTTGCCATCTTCAGCATTCCGGCCTGATACTCAAGCATAGCTGCCTTTACTACCAGGTCAAGTAACTCAATATGATGACGCTCAGCTGGTGGTCCAAACACACCTCAGAATACTATGGAAAAAACACCAAAAGTTGACAACGGGTAGGGAGTTTTTGAGATGCAAAAAATTTCCAATTTTTTAGGCCTAGTCACAATGTAATTGATTCCCTACAGAACAATTTAATGGCTATTTACAGTACAAGTTTTGTTGGTGAGTCTTTACTCAACAAGTACATACATTTGCAAAAACGAGCAAAGCGAGTCATGTAATGTATGTACAAGTTGTGAGACTCACCTACAAAACGTAAACTGTAGAAGACTTCAAAACACGCGTGAAAAAAAAAAAGAAAAAAAATCCCAAGTGTACGTTTTTGTGCGTGCGCACCCAAAACCATTGCGTAAAGTAGGATAAAGTGAGAAAAATAATTCCAAAATTAAAAGTCAGATGGGGACGCAGTGCGGTAGGGTGACACCTTACCGCACGCTTACCAAAACGTTCATCCAAACGACAACGGTTTTTATAGTAGTCTGATATGGTAGAGTGACCGAGACTAGAGACGTTCATATTCGTATCGCTATCAATTGTCCACAATCTTTTCAGAACGGTATCACACCCTTCCAAAGTTACAGAGGAGAAGGAGAAATAAATATATCTATTTTGAAAAAAACAAATGAAAATCAATGTGCTTCAAAATTTATGACGATTGCCTTCAGAAAGTGAATATTTTGCAGATATCAAATATGCGTTTGTAAGCATGGTATACTGCGGCAGTGGAAATTTCCAAGTATTGCTGCAAGATGAGGAGGAAGACCGCAAAAATTTCCAGATAATTCTAACGGGACAAATTTCTCTCATACCACAAGATGTTGGGACAATTGACCAAAAACTTCCCCATCACAGTGAAACATTGAGTAAAACAAGTATTCGGTTTTACGACGCTTACAAACATGCCGGTTATCATCTGGGAGAAAACTTTGTCCTAGTTAATGACTTACATCGAACTGATTCAGGTTTGTACCATCACTAATTCAAATGACCATTACAAGGCAAGACTCTAGCGAGCGAATTTCATTGTAGGATACCAAACAAATATAACGTGGAAAGAAAACTGGGTTACATTCTTGGATACTCTTATGAAAGTTCAAATGTTCGCCGACCATAATGCTAACTTGAATAATATTCTTCCTGTTCGAATGAGGAGGTTGGAAATATTACCTTCAAAAATTTTATCTCTACCAAAGGGTAAATAAACCTCTTAATTGTACGTATAGGTATTAATTACTTCAAAATTATGAGTTAGTTGATCCTTCCAGGAACACTTCTGCCGTGTAAGGTTGACAAGAACGCGAAGGAGTTAATTTGTTCGGGTGCGATATTGCAAGGTCTGAGATACAAGTCGATTTTCAAAACAGAAAAGAAGCTAGAAGAATATCGTTTCATCTCTTATCAAAATCCTCGATGTCAAGTAAGAATAAATAGTCAACATCCGATCGCGCGAATGAGAACTTCTGCATTTTTCGAAGCAATTACGGGTTTATAACTGGTGTTTATTTTCAGAGCATTCCGGAATTTCTCAAATTTTGTACCCAAATAGCAGTCGAAAATGTGCTTACAAATGTCGACAAAAGAATCGAACCAACGATTTCAGATACAACCAGAAAAAAAGAGTATTCTCAAACAATCAAACAAATTCTCCAAGAAGAAATTCCTTCAGACGTGAGTATAGGCAAAATAATTGTCACATTCACAAAAATATATTCATGAATTTTAATCTGTATCATCTACGCGTTGCAATAGTTTACCGAAGAATCCAACTCTTCAAGAAAAACTTACACATTATCGAAAGAACCCATCTTGATCATCACGGACGAATTAGAGGAGCTAAAAAAACTAGGGACGTACGATGATAACTGTACAATGGTTTTATTAATTTCATCATTCTCACGGAACAACGATATAAACTTGGATAAACGTTTTGTAAAGGTCACAACGCAGTCATTTTTTGGTAGAACATTTACGTTATTAAAAAAGGCAAGTATAGAAGAATCAGGCTTCACTGAAGTTTGATCAGTCGAGTCAATATTATTCTTATTCACAGAAATGTTGGACGTACAAGGCAGAGAAGTTGTCAGTACCCGTCAAAGATGACCAGGAAGAGAAACGAAGAGAAAAAATGAAGGGTAGATCGGAGAAGTATTTTGTCATTCAAAAAAATATTGGTATTGACGATACATCAAGATTGGTTGGAACAAAAAAGGTTCATCCTGATGCAAGGTAAAAAATTTCGTATCTTCCTTAAATTGAAAGAAAAAATGTATGTAAATATTCTTGTTGTTATTTATTTTAGGAAGACTATATTTTCCTTTGAGTTGGGCAATAATCACGAGTGAGGATAAGGTTGTGGTTCTGAACTTTTGTAGCAATCAATCACTCAAATATTTTACTATGATACAATTGGTTCGATAGCAGCAAATTCCATCTAAAATTCAGATGAGTAGGGCAAAACTTTTGGATTTTGAAAATGAATATAATTGACAGCTCTTGAGTATTCTCAATAATCAGAATAAGTCATAGACTTTGAGAATATATTATTATTATATCGTATCTGGTCGACATTCTAAATTCCTGCCTCTGTCCAGTGCTACCGAAATCTAATGGTTTCTCCATCTATATCCTGGCTAATTTTGCTGTGTCAAACTTTCCAAGTATTGGGCACTCGAAGAGGTGTCTATAGTCCTGTACCTGACCACAATCGCACAAATTATCGCCGCTTTGCCCCATTTTTAGGGATTATTCCTTGTGCGCGCGCGTTCCACTTCTTATTCAATTTAGGGTCCTCCATAGTGGGTATCGGAGCTGGTGTCCGCTGGGGAGCTCTTTGCTCACATCACTTCCTCCAATGGCCTTCCAAGCCACCAGTCTTTCAGCATCCTCCCGATTTTTCAGAGGTTTGATCATGCGAAGGAAACTGTTTCTTGACTTCAGGCGGGATTCAGCAAGATTTTTATAGCCGTTCAATGGGTGCTTGGTGTCCTCGTTCACCTTGGTTGCTTCTTTCCTGGCCAGAGTCTCTCGCCGTATCTTTGGGGACGCGATACCAGTCAGTTTATAGAGCTTCTCTACGGGTGTTGGTTTCAAGCAACCAGTTACTATTCTGCAGGTATCGTTGAGGGCTACATCTATTTTAGGTGCGTGCGCTGAGCGACTCCAAACCGGACATGCGTACTCTCCCACCGAGTAGCGGAGCGCAAGGGAAGAAGTTCGCAGTATATTGGGCTTTGCACCCCATGTACTGCCGCTGAGCTTTCTGATTATGTCTGTTCTGCAAAAAATCTTCATTTTGATATCACAGTGTTTTTTATATGTCAGGGATCTGTCTAATGTGACTCCGACATACTTCGGGAGATCTGTGTGGCGGAGCCTGATGCCTCTCCAGTAAACGTTCAGTTCTCGATTAGCTTCCCCATTTCGGAGATGGAAAGCCGCCACTTTGTGGGTTCGGCTTTAGTCTGTTTTCTGTGTAGTACTCATCTAATTTCTGCACCATCTTGTTCACAGCTGTTTCTGCGCTCTCGAAACTCTCGTGTTGGGCAGTCCGTGCTAAATCGTCGGCATATAGGAAGTGGTCAGTTTTCCTGCCGATGGATTGGTCATTGGTATACATATTGAACAGGGTGGGCGAGAGCACGCTACCCTGTGAGAGTCCATTCTTTTATTTCCGCCATCTGCTTTCTGCTCCGCATAGTGACACATAAAATCGTCTGCGTCAGACTGTAGATCTTGTGAGCGAGCAGTTGGTGTGACACTGTGTCAAAGACAGCTGTAAGGTCGAAAAATACTGCGGCAGTTACTTTTTCATTTTCAAATCCATCCTCGATGTGCTGCGTCAGGCGTAGTATTTGTCCCGTGCAGGATTTCCCAGGTCTTAATCCGGCCTGTTGACCTATCAATCCTTTTTCGATTGTATCTACGACTCTGTCTAGGATAACTCACTCGAAGACCTTGAACAGATGACATAGCAGAGATATGGGTCTGAAGTTTTTGGAATCATTTTGGTCCTTCCCTGGTTTCTGGATAGCGATGACATGAGCCTTCCTCCAGGGTTTAGGTATCTGCATTTTGGCAATACAATTGTTGTACAGTGTCTGAATCCACATTACTGTTGTTTTCCCAAAGTTTTCTATTTGTTCGCAGGACATGCCGTCAACGGCCGCAGCTTTCCGATTTTTTGCAATTTTGGTTGCCGTCTGACTTTGTCATAGGTGATCAGCTCCGTAAAATAGTTCCTCTCTTCCATGGGTGAGCGGATTATCTTTCCTTTCGATTTGACTCTGTTGGTGATTTTCCCTGATGTGCCAACTGGTTAGCTGTGGTACCTGGCAGTCCGTCTCCCTGAGTACTCTCACCGTTAAGTTTCTTCAGGAGGAGCCACGCTCTCCGGCTGTCTTTGCCGAAGTTGAGAGTTTCAATGAGATTCTGCCAGTTGCTGCTTCTCCAAAATTGCGCTTCCGTGCTTCCCATGAGGTCTCTCGACTGCTAGCTTCATGCCTGCTATGTTGGTGTCAAGGTGCGTTTCCTGTATGGCCAGTACATCGATTGAATTATCCTTTACTGTCTTAGCCAAGATTGTTTCTTTGACCGGCGTAAGTCCCTCAATGTTTATTGACATCACCCTGAACGAGTGTGTCGTCGTCCGGTGTGGCCCTGAAAAGAGCCTTTTTAATTTATCGTTGTTACTTACCATCTATAATATGAAAACTCGGTGTTAGAGTATTGTCGACCGGGAGTGGAATGATTAGCCTGAGTCGATTAGGGCTCAGTTTCCAGGGGGCGCCAGCTACTTTGGTTTCTGAATCGCTGTTATATAGTTCGTTTGCGTATCGTTGCAGCTTTCGTGGAGTCTCATTCCGTGCCCCCCTTTGAGAAAGTGAAAGGGCCATTTGGAGGCCCTGAAGAAATTATTATTGATAGGTTCGATGAGGCTTCGCAAATCAACAGAATTCAGCTTTCATCTTTTCCATTCCCCTTCAGTCTTGTTGCTCAATACAGACTTTCTTTCGCACTGAATAATCTCTTCATCTATTATCAAAATTACGAGTCTTTTCAAGACCTAAGACCAAGACACCACGGGACTTCCCAAAGCCAGACTCGGTAGGCTTATTCCAGAACCATTACGTATGTCCTGGGGTCTATTCCTCTTCCAAGAAATCGAACCGTTATAATATTATGAAAATTGGAAGATGATTTCTTACCCGGATGTATTTTCCAGATATCTTTACATTATGGACGATCTGAATGACAGTCGGAAATTAGATGAGATGATTAGGAAACAAATGAATCTCGGTTTACCTATATCGGTCCTTAGAGATGGAGAATGGGGTTCGTACAGAAATCTTGCCGGAAGTCTCAATGAAAAATATCATGGTGAAGTTGTGCTCAGGAGTAAGCAGTTGTTGCTGAATTCTAGGTAAGTCAACGACTACTTTTTTCATACTGTCCGAAAAATCTGAGATTGTGACGTGCAATCATTTGACATGTTCATGAGTCATCTCTTCCAACTAGGGTCATATTCACTCATAGGCACATGTCTCAGACATTTTCAATGTTTATAAGAAAAAGATAATTGTGAAATAAAATTTTATTTTTGTAATATCCCATCGGATTCACCGGAAGCTGCTATACACTAACAGGGCACTAGGCCTACCGTTTTACCGCCGACGACGAGGATGAGTTTCAATCATCATTTTATTTCCTTTTTTTCCTCCCAACAGTACTTGAATGATGTAATAAAAAATCGGGGGGCGCTAATTTTCATCCTGCCCGAAGGCAGGAGTATACGTATTAAGTGCGACCCGGTGTTGGAAGACAATCGTCCATAAATACTTCGAAATTGAATTCGAACATTCCACCCATAGAAAGGGTTTCCTGCTTTGTCAATGAAAGAAACCCATCGAGCAGCGAATGTAGTTAGTTGTCAGTTTCTTAGCATTTTATCGGCCTTATTCCGGAACAACGTAAATGTATAGTCAAGAGTCTCAGAATGTCCCAAATAAAATATATTAAGTAACCGTGGGAGGTTACTTAAGTATGTTTTCGGTTCTTTAAGGAAACTTGAAATTATTTTGTTTGTTTGGGAATAGGAGTGTAAATATTTATAAGTTAGGACTCCCCTTGGGAAAACCCTGGCAGTTTTTGATGGTTTTAGCATTTTAGCCGCTTATAAGACTAGGGCTACTTAGACAAGCAGCTCGCGACTTGCCGAAACAGGTTCACACCGCACACTGAAAATCGAAATCGAAAGAGTGAACAAAATCGATAGGTTGGAGAAAGAAGAAAAAAAGCGGTTGCAAGTGGTTTGTGACTCGGTCCCGAGCACGAAACTAAAAACTAGGAAACTTGTATAATTCTACGACTGGAACTAAATTTGGAAACACCGCCACAAAAAAATTGTCGCGAAACAATTACAGTTTTTGACTGGAACTACTCTTGGAGAAGCTTTCACGATTTCTTGTTACGCTTGATGACGTCATCATTTGCCTTAACCTATTACAGGGACTTGAAAAAATTTAAGCCTTTACAACTTTAGGACCTGCATCATAGCCTTGGACATATTTTAGCGTGACATATACAATAACTATTATTTACAACCGTTAAGTTACGCACAATCTTGCTTTTCATAATGATATAACCAGAAATGTGTCAGCTTTTATCTGCAGAAATTTTGAATTCAAAATTTTCTTTCATTTTCTGACGTTACAGAGATAATCCTTCAAGAATTGAATACATTTGTTTGAATGAAGAAGCAGTGAAAAACGATGGAATTTTGGAAACGGTATAACCTTGACCTAGAATAATGGCGAAAGACTGCACGCTCAAAGCATGGAGTCAATAAAAAAATCCAATTAATATGATCTCTTAATCAATCATTCTCAATCATCTCGTTCAATTACTCTACAAGTAAAATTACGGCCTACTTTATATGAGAGCGCACAGTAGGAAGAGTCAAGGATGTTTCTGAGCGGTTCAGGTGTATATGTCTTTGGGCTGGGGGTCAATTCAAAATCTGCGTAACGCGACGTGCCGTAACGCCCAAAGACATATGTACATGATTCAATGTTTTTCCACGAAGTGGAGAAATTAGATAAACTTTTTTTTTTTCAGCTCTTCGACTACTCTACGGGTCTTTAGCTCGGAGAGAGATGTTTGGATTATATGGATTTGTAGTAATAGTCGAATCGGAGGGACGTTAGAATATTGCTTATGGTTTCTGGGTTATTGCAAAGAGCAGACGGGGTATGGGAGGAAAAAGAAAATGAATGTCTGATGTTTATGAAAGAAGGGCCGGTGAAAAAGTGAGAGACAGATAAATTCTCAGTTTGGCAGTATAGGCATGGGGGAGGAGTAGAGAGTCCAAGGATAAGGAGTGTGTCCAATTCAACCTCTATTAACGGAGTTTTACTGTTCATTCCACAAATATTTGGCTTGATTGATAGGTGATTGGTATTTATTCTAAAGAGTGAGTGGGAGGGATGACTCGATTTAATGAGTTTTGAATGTGTGAGAAGAAAAGTCGTGTACTCGTGTTTTTTCTTGAAGACCTTCTTTGTACATACCTACCTATTCTTGCGGAACATTCATAAAAGAGAGCCTTCCTGAGTAATGTTGCCAGTCTGCGTATGATCCGGCCTTCTTTTGAGGCGGCTCTGAAATATTAAAAATCCAATCAAGTGCAAATGATACAATCAGTAGAAATGACCAGAGTATCTTTATTACATCTGAAAGAGGTCATGTAGATTGTACTTGAACTAGTGTTACTTGTTTGATTTTTGCATATTACCCTGGTGAATAATTTGTATCCCTGTTGTGTCCTTAGTATACTAGAGTGCGCCAAAATGATGTTAACAGATAAATAGGATTTCGGATTAAATTTATTCTAGCGCGAAAACGCCAAACGTTGGATGTATACTTCAAATCTACAAAATTAGTGTCTTAAATTTAACTTCATTTAGCGTCAACAATGAAGTTTCTAGATACTCTCTGAGCCGAGTTATGTATCTCAATTTGCCAAAAATTGACCAATTTGCCATCATTCCCGAAATAAGAAATTGAAAATTCCACAACTTTCGAGCTCTATGGTATTTGTTTCAAAATCAGCGTTAAATTTCAATTTTAAATCAAGTAAAATATGGAAGTTTTAATGATTTTTAATTCAAAGTGGTCAATTTTTGATACATTTTGGTCTATAGCTAGGCTCAGAAAAGACGTTGAAACTTCTTTGTATGTCCTCATAAAGAAACTTTGAAGGTAAAAAGAGGACATAAAGTTCGCCCACATAATATCCACAACAACGAGGTCACTTTGTGGATACAATGGCGATACAAAGAGGATTTCAAAATCTTCCCCATTATTTCATCAAATGTTCATCAATAATGAGGACATTTCGAGGATACAATGAAGATATCAGAATCGTCCTCATAATAGCCTCAGTAGAGAGGAAACTTCAGAGATGTAATGAGTAAAAAGATATCTGAAACTAATAATGTGTTTCCTCTTTATGTCTCCCAAGTGTTCTCATTATTATGTCCTCTTAATGTACTCAGTAATGAGGGTAGTTGAAGGATACAATGACGACAATGAAATTGGTTTTCGAAATAGGGTGTGGTTTTGCTAGTAATTTACGTTGCGTTGTAACCTCAATGTTCCCAGGTTGTTCACTGTGAGATTTTATTCATCAAGACCGTCCAGCTTCTCTTGAACAGCACTAATTTTGATGAAATTGGGCTGGAATAATAGAAAATTATTTTTGCTCACTCAATCATCTTCTTTTCATTTTTTCCTCAAATCCCTTCCTATTTGCGAAATCATTTTTCCGCCTTCTCCCATAAGCGTCACTAATTTTGGAGTGCAACGTTGTGACATCGCAACATTCCGGCCACATAAAAATTAGGCCGTGGTAAAATCTATTTTTCATTTGTCTTATTGACAATTGATTATTCTGAGAGGAAAATTAGTCATCACTGAGATGTTTTAAACTTGCTATTTTATCTGATGATAATCAGACGCCTTCGAAATTCTGTTATTTTAACTTTTCCTCAGCCAATTCTTCGACAATTTTTCAATATTTTAGGACATTAGTTTCGCGTATTCGGCTACAACTGGAACTAAAAAGGTGATGGGCATAGCTACTATGATTTCTATGAGTGAAAGTACTCAACCCAAATTACTGTGGGATATTCCTAGTCACTGGAATTCAAAAGATGCGGCAATTGTTTCTTACATCTACCCTCAGGTACAGGTTGACTAATCTATTTTCTCGATTCCTCAAATTGATTCGCAGAAGGAAGTTTTGAACCATTTGATTTTTCAGGCTTACAACCTAATATTTGTAATAGATGAAGAAAAGTTCGAATGTATTCTAATAAATGTTGGCAAACAATATTCTCTTGCGGAAGCCATCATTTCGCTATCTATGTACCGAGGTTTCAAGACTTTTGTAACTGTAGAAACAGATGAGGATGCTATTCTCCTGAAGGAACGATTTCCTCTAGTTAGTAACATGTATTATTCCATAATATGTACTTTTCTTCTTGTTTCGCTTATTATTTTATTATTATTATTATTAATATTATTATATTATTATTATTATTATTATTATTATTATTATTATTATTATTATTATTATTATTATTATTATTATTATTATTATTATTATTATTATTATTATTATTATTATTATTATTATTGTTATTATTATTATTATTATTATTATTATTATTATTATTATTATTATTATTATTATTATCAGTGGTGCTTTTTAGCTCTCGATTCTGGGCAATTATAAGAAAATTAAATTGTTTTTAGTGAAATTTAGTGAGGATTCAGTTGAAGCTAAGCTCGCAGTTTCTTTAAAATCTTCAATCGTTAAAATTGCTCACAAATTCGCGGAGATATTGTGATATTGCGATTTTTGCATTTTTGATACTGATAACAGTGAGACATTTGTTGAGTGTTGAGTTTTCTTTTAATAGGATCTCGTAACGTGTAAAATAATGCGATGTTGAAAAATGTATAAAAACTGTAATTTAGAGGAACTACAAAATTTGAGTACTCCAGACTCGAGTTCGTGTGGCAGCTGTAAAGAAAAATTGTCGCCCAGCCGCTCCTATCCTACCTGCTCAGAGTGCCTTTATACATACCACTTCAAGTGTATCGGAAATATATATCAATCTACTTGGAAAAAATACTCAGTTCCTGAAAGAAGCGCTTATAAGTGTTCATACTGCTCAGGTGAGGTGAATAAATACAATCGTAGGCCTAGTTCTAGAAGTAGTTCTGCGTCATCTAAAAAACGCAGTAGAGAGAATAGTCCTGAGAGTGCTAGTGCTGGCAGAAGTAGACGGTTGAGGATGGAAGGTGCATCGAAGAAACTCTCGTCGGAAATGCCTGGTGGTGACCAGGATTTTATGCATAAATTGGGAGAACTGCTCGACACAAAGCTCCTAGATCTAAAAACAGATATGCGGGAACACATTGAACAGAAATTCGAAGAAGTCAGAGCTTTTGTAGAGGAACGTGTCGTGATCCTCGACAATAAATATAAAAAATTAGAAGAAAGAATTCTCAAGTTAGAAAGTTCGGTGGAGGAGGCGAATCAGTACTCACGTAGAAATAACTTGGTATTTTTTAACATTCCGGAAGTAGCGAACGAAAAGCCATTGGATACAATGAGGCGGATCGCAGAAGCGATGAAGTTGAAGATTGATGATAGGGATATTGATGCGTGTCACCGTCTTCCAGGTAAACAAAACCAAGGAACTGAGAGAAAACCGAGACCGTTTATTGTAAAGTTTGTGAGAAGAATTCTTCGTACAGATATACTTGTTGAGGTGAAGAAAGGAAAACCGACACAAGACATCTTTGGTGGTGATAAGGCAGTTCCTATCTACGTCAACGAACACCTAACAGTAGCTACTGCCAGGATTCTTGGACTAGCAAAGAAACTTAAAGTGAAAAATTACAGAGTAGAGACGCGAGAATGCATGGTATACATAACTCCGGAGGGTGGAAGTCGGCAAAAAATTACATCACAGAACCAGATAATGCATCTCCTGAAAGATCTTGGTATCTCAGTATAACAGTTAAAGTTTCGTCGTATCATTATTTATTTCATGTTCAAATTTTCTACATTTTTTTTCTTATTTAACGTTCCTGGGGGGGAACAATTGTATTTGTATTTCAAGAAGTTACTAGTATTTATAATTTATTTTCATAATACCTTTCTGGTGGAGAAAAGTTTACATTGTAATTATGAATGGTTGGCAACAGAGAGTAGAACGCTAAAATTAAGTCATTTATGTTCATTTGAAAATGGTTAAAGAATTACAGATATTTTGCACAAATATTAGGAGTCTCGCTGCACACTACAACGAACTGCTTCTGCTTCTTCAATCTAGGTCTGAACAGGGACAGGACTATCACATTATAGCTCTCTCGGAAACTTGGGTGAAGCCTGAAAATTTAAAATTATTTCCTATAAGAAAATACACTGCTCATATAGCACATAGAGATGATGGTAGAAGGTCAGGAGGAGTGGTCTACTATGTGAGAGAAGACTTACAAATAAAAGAAAATAAACCAGTAAGTATACAAGGAGCTAATGGGCTCAAATTGAAGGTACAATTTCAGAATCAAAGGAACGTTGTGAAAAATAATGAACAAATAATGTATCTCTTATACAGAGATTGTACTTCTTCTAGACAACACTTTGTTGAAAGTCTTGAGCAGGAATTATTGAAGGAAGAAGGAAATAATATACTACTTTTTGGAGATCTAAATATTGATCTTTTAGATGAGAAAGAGTCTTTGGAATACCTTAATATGTTGATGTCACAGGGTTGTCTTTCATTTCAAAACTGCCCAACCAGAGGAAATAGTTGTCTTGATCATGTCTTTGCTAATCACCAAAATATTACCTGCAAATTGTTAGACACCCAGATAAACGATCATGCAACAATAGAAATTAATGTTTTATTACATGGTACTCACCAAATTGTAGAAAGCAGGAAAATTGAAATCACTAATGAAGAACGGTTCCAAAAATATATACGGGAGGCAAATTGGGAATGGGTGAATAAAATTGATGTAAACTCAAAAATAACGGTAGATAAAGATTTTGATAAGTTGATTAGAACCATT
The DNA here is from genome assembly GCA_035079385.1 of Aspidiotus rigidus. Classification (NCBI taxonomy): domain Eukaryota; kingdom Metazoa; phylum Arthropoda; class Insecta; order Hemiptera; family Diaspididae; genus Aspidiotus; species Aspidiotus rigidus. The sequence goes on along the minus strand of JAVHKY010000024.1, from coordinate 4,596,462 downwards.
CAGGCATGCCGAAAGCGTGCAACAAAAATCAAAATTGTAAGCAGTTCAGTACAACTACAAGGTAAGAAAAAAAGGCAACCCTGGATGACTGCAGAGCTGCTTTCACTGATAAGTGAAAAATCGCAGGCGTATTTAAGACATCGTCATCATAATGACGATAGTCGGCTCAGGGAAGAGTTCAAGCTGATTTCTGCAAGGGTGAAAAAAAAGATACGAGTTGAGAAAGTGAAATATTATAGTAAAATACTTGATGATAATTACTCGGACTCGAAAAAGTATTGGGAAATAATAAATGAAGCGAGGGGGAAAAAAACAAAAGAAGAAAGTAAAGTAATCAATATTTCAGGGGAAACTATAACATCAGAAGAAAATCCCAATAGAATGGCGGAAGAATTTAATAGATTTTTTAACAATGTAACGGATAATCTGATAAAAAAAGCAGGATTGGAAACAAATGTTTTTATCAATGATGAGTACAAACAGAGATCAACCCAGGGAGACAAAGCTGAGGAGGGGATGGGGTATATTCCAACTTTAAAAGAACTTAACCTGACTGAAGGTGACATCGAGAGAGCTATACTGTCCCTGAAAAATAAACCTAGTATTGGTGTTGATGGAGTTTCGTCCCGTACTGTCAAAGCCTTGCCAAAATTTTTTTCAAGAACACTACTCCCCCTTTTCAATAAATCGTTAAAACAAGGTGTATTTCCAAATATGATGAAAAGGGCGATTATAGCACCTATAGCAAAGGGAGGTGACTCAACACTAATGACAAATTATAGGCCGATAGCACTCCTACCTTGCATGGCAAAAGTATTTGAAAAATGTGTAAAAGAAAAAATTTTGAACTTTTTAAACCACATAAACTTCTTGGCTGAACAGCAATTTGGTTTTACTAAATATAAGTCTACAGACACGGCTTTGCTTGTCCACATAACAAATATTGTACAATATATAGAAGAGAACAACGCTGCAGTGGGGGTATACATAGACTTGGCAAAGGCCTTTGACACAGTCAACCATAAACTGATGGTAAGAAAATTAGAAAATTTGGGATTTCAAGGGCCTTTGCTAAGCTGGTTATCGTCATATCTGACAAATAGAAAGCAATGCGTTAAAATCAATGGGGTCTTGAGTACAGATCTGCCAATAAAACATGGTGTTCCGCAAGGCAGTGTCCTTGGACCCCTATTATTTATAATCTATATGAACGATATGTTTGAACTACCCCTCGTAGGTAAAATAACTGGATATGCTGATGATACCTCCCTGCTCTACAGTGCAAAGACAGCAATGCAAGTCAATGAGGATTTCACACACGATGAAAAAATTTTGACTGCATGGTTTCAAAGAAATTACCTTCATTTAAATATAAATAAAAGCTGTAATATAATCTATTCATACATGCGTACTAAGTGGAACAATGATATAAAATTGAAAATCGGAGATGAGACCTTGAATATTGTGAGAAAACAAAAATATTTAGGGTTAACTTTTGATGAAAAAATGACGTGGAAGGAACACTCCATGAAGCTTCAGGCTAAACTTAGGAAATTAAATTTCTTGTTCCACCATTTGAAAAATTATTTCAATGTAAGGCATCTAAAAAAATTATACCACCCCCTATATGAGTCAGTTTTTAGTTACGGTATTATGCATTGGGGGGCGTCAAAACATGTAAAACCAATAAAAGTATTACAAAATAAAGTCTGTAGAAGTATTCTTTCTTTACCTCCCAGAACATCGGAAAAAACTGTGTATGATGAAATGAATGTAAAGGTGTTTGAGGAGGTCCACCGAAATAAGTTACTGACTTTCTTATTCAAAAATCAAGACCTATTTGAACTTCACTATAGCAAACATACGCGAACTAGACTAACGGTCTCAAAAGTTGCTACTATTCCAGTGTGGAAAAAAGAGCACTCTAGAATGCAGGGAAGGTATCAAGGAGCAATATTGTACAATAACTTACCAGCAGGGACCAGGGACGAGGTGAGGCTGTCGGCCTATAAAAGACAGATTGGGGCAAAAACAATTGAGTAGAAAATAGTCACGAGACTCCTGATGGTTGGATTGCCGTACTAAGTGCATGTTTGTTGTGAAATTGTCAAAATTGTCTTCGTGATTTTGTGAATGTTTTTTGTAATGACTGTTGGTTTCTTTTTCTTTCCGTTATCACTGTTTACATTTGTTAGTGTTTATTGTTATTTATATTGTTGTTGTTGCTGTTGCCAGTTTTGTTGTTGTGCCCGATGTTTTTATTATTATATTATGTTGCATTGTTATTTGTTGTATTGTTCTTTACATTTATGGTATTGTTATTTATTGTGTAGTTGTTTGTTCTATTGTTATTGTTGTGATAGGTGTATTTGGCCTTTTTTCTTTTCTTACATTATTTATTGATTTTTCTTTTTGTCCCCCCCCCCTTTCATTTATATAATAATAATAATCACGCCTGCCACTCGCCCCACAAGGGGCATCGGCAATGTATTGTATTTTGTAATTAATTTAGATGTAAAATCAAAAATAAAGGCGTCTTTGAATTGAATTGAATTGAATTGAATTGAATTATTATTTATTTTTTTTTTTTAAATTTAAAAAAAAATTTTTTTTAATTTTTTTTTCTTCTTCCAAGTACAGAACAAGGTTTTTTACTGTAATCTTAATCACTTTCATTACTAGAAATATAATATGTATGAATCGGTTGATTGTTTACCCATTCGGACATTCCTTTTCTCCGACCCAACTCGCAGGACTGCAAAATCAACTGACAACCGGCTACAACTATACTTTTCCTCTTGTATGAATTTTAATTTCCTATTTCGTCTGCGAATGCAGGTGTACAAGAATGTGCATGCAGTATTCTTATATATTTCGTACATATAAGTGCTAAGCAGGTTCAAATTTTGGTATGCCTCAGAAAGAAACAAAATTTTGAATGGCTCAAAATGAAACGAGACATAGTCAGCGAGGTGATTCAACTACAAAAGCCATGAGCTTCAACTTCAGAAAGTTTTTCTTTTTTCAGTTAAAGTCTCAAAATATATTCCGTAGTTGGAATTACGAACATCAACTTCAAATACAGAGAAAAGGGCGCGGAGCGGATTTAGTAATCAATTTCCTGAAAGGCAAACATCATGTAGAAGCGTCACTAAGATGTACGGGACTAGCCGGAATGTATATTGAAATAGGTGGTCACAATTGCGCGGAATGTTTCGACATAGGTTTGTGATAGTTGTGCCGTAATGAGCTTAACTTTCACAAGCTTTATTCTGAGATACTGTTTCACAGGTATGTCTGATTTCCTCAGATCTATATCACTCCATGGTATGAAGGAAGGTGTATCGAATTTATTAGAACTTTGTACGGAAACTAAGAAGAAAATGAAACTTACTATTGAAGAATTGATTAACAAAGAAGTAATAGTTCCTTTGCGCATCAAAAAACCGTAAGTACAAATGAGTTTTTGGCGACAATTTTAAACTGAATAACCGAATAAGCCCGATGTATTCTTCTTTGAAACATTTACAGAACCTCTTCCATGAAAGTAATAAGATATCAACCATCGGAAAATTATGGGTCACGGGTATTGGATAACAATGAAAAACATTCGTTCATAATAGTTGGTACGTACAAGAAAATAATCAACGGTAGACAAAAATATATTCATAATAACGTAGGTAATGAAATAAGGATGCATAATTCTCATCAGGAGCTGATACAAACGACTATTTATGGGGCCATGTAATTGAATGGCTCATTTGTCATGGCGCTCGAAATTTCATCGTCTTCCTGGAGAAACGTGGATTGCGGCCAAACAGTTTGCACCAAATAAACAGATTTCTAGCCCGCAAAAATGTAAAAATTCTTCTCGCATCCTCATCAAAATTGGATACCAGACGAGAGATCTCATCGTTTTTGAACGAAACCGAAAAATTAGGTTCTTTGAAAGGGATATTTTTCGAGGCAACTGTAAGATGTTGTACATTAGCAAATGAAAAGTTATTGAGAGGTACCTACCTCGAAAACTAATCACAACGATCTTGATTTTGCCAGAAACTGATCGAAAGGAGAATTTCCAACTTGAATAAAATAGTTTCGCCCGATATTCCGTTCATCGGATTGTCTTCCGGCGGCTTGAAAGAATTCGAGAACCGACGTTTAAAAGGCTCTCCTGCAATACTCGTTCATTGTGATAAACCAAAAGATGCATTGATCGTGTTGCCAAAACTTCATAAGTTACTCATCCAAGACGAAAATAATAACGCGGAGGTTCTTTACAAAGTTAAGGATACGAATTCAAGCGCTGAAAAAAGTAATGGTCCATGCAATGTTTCATTTAATGCTATTCATAATGTACTCACATTTTTTTTACCAGCTATTCAACTACACGGGATTCTTAGCTCGGGAAATATTATTCGAAGATTTGAAGTCATAGGTTGGAGAAGAGGAGGGATCAGTAATTGAGAAGGAGAGTAGGGCTTGCTAGGCTGTTAGGTCCACTACGTCGTGTTCCGAGAGGCCAACATGACCAGGAAAATGTACTGACAGGCGCACAGTGGTCGGAAATTGAAAAAAGCTGGACTTTAATCCTAAATTGAAAGTTTTCAAAACCCATTAAATATATGAAATAATTAGCTCTTTCGACCTTTCATCTTTTCCCATTTTCACTAAATTGAACATGCTCAGTGTTACCACCTTACTAACCTGAAATTGCAGAGCTTCCCAGATTCATCACATTGCTTTTCTTGCAAAAAAATACGCCATATCAAAGCAATGTTGGGTTTTTCAACAGTTTCTACAAGTAATAGCATCAAAAAATACTGCATTGAAATTTCAGCATACATGTAACTATTGTTGCCTATCCAGACGTTTTGAAGGGGTCAACATAATAAACCGTCAATTTCGTTTCCGAAAATTTGGACGGTAGTGTGCAGTGAGGTCAACGTCTTGTATCCCCGTTGTCATCCTTCGCCACTACTCGCCACTTCGTCTGCTGTGCGCGTTAGAAGTGGAGTTACCCATAAAAAACCATGCTAATGCTTCAATTAGCGAGGACGTTGAATTGTACCCATGGTATTATATGCCGGCATACATCCACAAGATATTAATCTATGGAGCGGACGTAATAGGGGAATCCTTGTTACCAACAGGGCAAATGAGCGAAGAAGCAGCTGAATCGAATAATAAAGAATTTAGGTTTACCCGAAAAAATTCTCGAGAAAATACGAACATTGATTTATTCAATTGGCTGCTTCTGACTTTAAACCTCCTACTGGGTACCCTATCCTATCGTCATTCGACCAGAAAAGCTGCCACACTGGATCCAAAAATACAATCTTTATTAATTGTAGGTCAGTTACAGGAGAGTGTAATGATGAAAATTCCAAATTCGAATCTATAGAAATATATTATTTATTGCTGATTCAGGTTTCTACGGGGAAAAGGGAGCAGAAGGTTGAGATGGAGACAATTTAACAAGAAAATTCCAGAAGAAGAAAAGTTTATTCCAAAATTTTCAAATAATAATTTCATTAGTTCTTTCTCGTTGTGTTAATTTGTCTTATACATCTTCATCAACTTCTAGTTTTTTTATTAGCTGTTTCAAGTTTTTTTTTTCCCAAGATTTACCGCACTGTGGCAATTTTTAGGGAGAGGTGCCAGCTTGAAAATGGATTCAGCGATCCAGAAAACCCCCCTGACCAGCTTCTCAACTTTAAAATTACAAAAACAGTACTATTTCAAATTTTGAAGGTATTAACCCCCTGTAGCACTTTTTAGGGAGGGGTTAGCTCCAAAGTGACCTTGAAAATGGATTCAGCGACCCAGAAAATCCCCGTGATCAGTTTCTCACCTTACTTATTACAAAAGCAGTACTACCTAAAATTTTGATGACGTCGTTACCCCCTGTGGAACTTTTTAAGGAGGGGTTAGCTCAAAAATGACCTTGAAAATGGATTCAGCGACCAAAATACATACGAGATCCGTTGTTTTCTTTCCTCTATCCATTGGAATTAAGTCCAGTTTTTTTCAATTTCTGACCACTGTGAGACAGGGTTCGAAGAGTAAGGGTCTGGCATGACGTGAAGAGAGGAAAGTGAGTGGGAAAGAAGGAGGAACGTACGGAGAGGGAAGAAGACAGAGACGTAAGTAAGACGGGAATAGAGGGCAGATAGCTTAGGGGAATATATGGAAACTAAGGCTTCCCTAAGGAAGAACGGGACTTTTCCGTCGATGGAGAAGTTGTAGCCAGTACCCGATTTGGATCCATTGGTAAATAAAAACGACGGCTTCCTTAACGATGTTAAACGAGGAACGCAGGGAACCTGTTTTATGAGTCGAATGGGATTTGGTATTGAAAATTCAAGGAAGCCTAGACCTAGATAAAGATAGTATAAAGAAGGCCTAGACCTACTATAAGCCTATCATAATATAGTTTGAGAATCTAAATTTTCTCGCTCGAGAGACAAAAGTTTTCTAAGTCCCCCTCCTATCATATATAGCTCGGGAGTGGAAATTTCTCCAAGTCCCCCTTCTATCATATATAGCTCGAGAGTCGACATTTTTCCAAGTCCCCCTCCTATCATATATGGCTCGAGAGTCGACATTTTTCTAAGTCCCCCTCCTATCATATATGGCTCGAGAGTCGAAATTCTTCTAAGTCCCCCTTCTATCATAATAGCTCGAGAGTCGAAATTTTTCTAAGTACCTCTCCTATCATAATGGCTCGAGGGTCGAAATTCTCGAGAGTCGAAATTTTTCCAAGTCCCCCTTCTATCATAATAGCTCGAGAGTCGAAATTTTTCTAAGTCCCCCTCCTATCATATATGGCTCGAGAGTCGAAATTTTTCTAAGTTTTTCGCTGGACGGCGGACGGCGGACGCCAGATTTCTCAAATAGCCCCCCATAAAACAGGTTCCCTGTTAAAAACTGGTTGTGTGAGGGAACATCATTGACAATAATGGCGATGATGTGCCTGATATAGATCATGTTGAGCGATTTGCGTGGGTTAGCCAATTTGGGGCGAATGTGAGGCGTCGGTGAGTGATTTGGCAGGGAGGGAGGGCTCAAATTTCAGATGGTAGTGTTGATGAAATCCTGATTGAAGAAGTAGCGAATTTCGGGAGTGGACGGAGGAAAGGAAAAATAGGGAGTTGGGAAAACTAGGTCCTAGACGGATGAAATGTAGTGGTGACCGATAATGAACGAAATTGTAGAAGAGGAATAACAGTCTAGGCGTATAGACTGAGGGTAGGGCTTATGTAAACGTCAACGATGGGTAGACATAGGGAAGCAGATCGTCTTGCATACAGTAATTTAAGTGAGGATTTTTTAGCCCCTCTCGTCCAGTTACGAGCGGAATGGTAATTGTGTAGATGAATTGCAACCAGCGCGAGTGTGGGAGAGATATTCAAGGATATGCCGTTGGCTTTCAAAAGTTTGAAATGCGGAGTTCGGGAATATTTGGATAATGTCAAGGAAATTAATGGAAGGAGAGAGGGAGAGAGTTAGGGAGTGGCAACATTAATTTACCCAAAGGCGGTCGGTGTATTATTGCCATAGAAAGGAAGTAATATTATATTTGTGCATAGTAACAACAAAGTACAAATATCGTTCACTATATTAATCGATTTTGCTTTACATTAACAAAAAAATATATATATAATCATTTTATACATCCAAACTAGAGCTCTTGCTCATTTTTCAGATTATAATCCACGACTACACGATTACCTACCTCAAGACATTAAAACACTCCAGGTAATTGGACAGGACAATTCTGAAGATTTCTCTTTCGTCGAAATGTGCTCTTTGTCAAGTCGATATCGCCATTGCAAAGGAGTGTTTCCCATTTTCGCTTTGCCAGCTTTACATAGCGTTTTATTGGAACCATTATTCAAACGATTGATGTACCCTGTATTCAGTGCAATAATACCGAGTACTTGCTCAATTACAGAAACAGCTCAGAGACTTTATCAGGTTTGTATACGAATCAATTTTTAATGCTTAGATGAAATTAAGTTTGTGAAGATTCTATCATTAGAAAAATTTGCAGTCTTTAAATAGTATTCAACCGTCAGGACCAGTAACCTTGATTAGCGAAACATGGAGTTTATCTCTGGCATTAGAATTGGTGACCCATCTGCAACTCGCTAATCGTAAATACAAAATTTTTGTTCTGGAGGCTAACCCTAAGAATTGGATGAATCAAATGGGTTTGGATAAATCGGGAGCTTGCAATGTGGATATGATCTTTCACTTCTATGATAAAGTACGTTCTTACCGTAGATAGTTTTCCATAGTTTCGATATTAGTTGATACATTTGTGCTAATTTTACGGCAATGATATTGTTTACAATAATAATTATTACGGAAAATAAAATATTATCCTACCGAAATTAGGAAATAAAAAGGAACAAATTTCTATGTTCAGACGGGTGAATGAAATTTTGAGCCCATAAAGGAGTAGAAATTGTAAGAGATATAAGACACTTAACGACATCGTCACGTTTCTTGTGTCTACTTCATGGTGGAATGTTCACTAGCAAAGAGAGTAGTACATACGGGCTTCGCAAAATTGTATTAATCTCTTTACTACGATTATCGTCTTGAACTCCATACAGGATGGTATACTCATTCACTAGGTCGTGACGTCATCAAAAAAATATTGAATTTTCCAACAGGGAACCTGTTTTATGAGGGTCTTGTTGAGAAATTTGCCGTGCTCCGTCCAGGAAGAAACTTGGAAAAATTTCGTTTCTCGAGCTATATGTGATAGAAGGGAGACTTTTTCCAAGAATCGTAGCCCAGCCTATGTACTATAGGAAGGAGCTTGAAATATTTTCCCACAGTAGGTCAAGGTCACTCGTTGGGTCATGACGTCATTAACTCGTGAGATCATAAGAAAACGGTGAATTTTATGAGGATTGAGCATAGCCTGTGTACAAGAGGAAGGGCCTAGACATATTTTTCTTGAGTAGATCTCTGACCCTTACCAGGTCATGTATTATCGGCGTGTGACCTCATCAGAAAACGTCATATTTTTCGTGAGTGATTGGCTAGCTCATTTACTAAAGGAAGAAGTTCATGAATTTTTCAAGTCGCCCAGGTATTGAACAGCTAGAATTCTTTCTTCTCACCAAAGTTTGAGCTCAAAACTAAATATTTCTCAAGCTCTTCTATGTAGGTCAAGATTTTCTTGGTCAATGTTACAGGACTCATTGTGAGAGCTAGAGGGCATAAGAGAACTGATAGAGTGTTAATTTCTGCCTGTGCAATAGATTGACCAAGTAGTCCAAAATTCTTCCTTGAACCATAAACAGAGCCTCTTAATCTAAAAATAAGTTGGACCGCCATGGTTTGTGACCATAAGGTAGGTCAGGGGTCAAATTTTTCCAAATCCAAGGTTATGACCATACATCTCCAAACGCAAATTTCGGAATAAGTTGCCTCTCCAATCACATATCGGCTCGAAAATCGATATGGTAGCTTATCTGGCAGAAGCCACATCACCTGGTAACTATATACTACTCCTAGGCTGTTAGGCTAAGGTATTATAGGCAAATATGTTTTATGTATCTTGGTAAAAGCTTATTTACACAGTAAGTGTTCGCGAGTCGAAGCTAAGATATGAAACGTCAGACAACATTTTTATAAGTATCCTTCCTAATAGCTCAAACGTCAAAAATTTGTTATGTCCCCTTTCGATATGCGTGTAAGTCGGTAGTTGAAATTCTTCCCCAGTCTCCCCCCCCCCCATTTATTTATAAATTCGTACCTGAAGTTAGAAATGGAATGATACCTTAGGATAACCTCCAAGTCGAAATAGGTCATGTTCAGTCTTTTATTTCTTAGTGAAGCAACTAAAATTAATTTAATATACTCTATATTCCTACAGAGTGGATCTATTTCTGATGATTCCATTTCTTCAGAGGATAAAATTAAGATGTACGCACAGAATGCCTCGGCAGATATAAGAATTGTGGATCATCTGATCAAAGCTGCAAACAAATTATGTGATAAGATCACATGTGCAGCGAAGCAAAAGTTCACTTCCAGCGGATTTGGTTTATTGCATAATGTTACTTTGTTTGAAAGATATCGTCCATCAGACGAAATATTCAAGGTGGGATTGATTTATCGCTAATACTTTTATATCTATCATGTAACATAAGGTTGATCGTTTATCTTATTGGGCATTCCGTCTTGCCGGTTTTTCACTCAAAAAAAGAGAAATTAACTGGAATCAATGCGTTTTTTAATTTTACGGTCATCCATCATAGAGAAATATACTCACAAAGAGTAACGGACTATATCGTTTGTTGGAAGTTTCTCGTTTATCAAGCTAACACTACCTATTTGTTTTATCTGCGAGTACCGGAGCTGCGTATGTGAGAGTATTACCAATGGTACAGAACGGACACCGAAGGTAACCAACCATACGAGTCAGCCGAGGGTAAACATTCAGTGTGGCCAAGGTTTACCGCGCTAAAATAAATAACCGATCGCAATTTTCCCAGTCTGGCCAAGGTTTACCGCGTGAAATCATTTTTTTTTATTCGTCAATTAAAATTTTCTCGTCGAAGCTAGGTATAATGAAAAGAGTGAGATCTGAAAGGAGATAATAATACTGTATTGAAGCAGCTCTTTACTGACGAATTGAAGAATACTGGAATAATATTAATGCCGACTGTATTCGAAATTCGAATAGTTGTATTGTATGAAAGATGTATCTCAAGTTTTTGTATTGAATTGTTTGAAATTGGTTTTGTCCATGAGTTCATTTCAATTTGCGTTCGATGGTTTCGTGTTCGAGTACACAAGTAGTGAATTACAAGTAATTTATTGAAAGAAAATGAATCAATTGAAGTCCAGCTCTCGATCACATTCGATCATTGGTAAAGCTCTTCATCTTTGTGACACCTATTTTTGTTTGTTTGTCTCGAATAACTTTATTACTATTCCTGCGTTTATAGATATAGTTCAATTGTAAATCAATGAGAAAGCTGAAAGTATAGTACCTGAAGAAGAAACTACAGTATGGAGGAGACAGAGTCTTTAACGGTCATCAAAATTCAAAGACAATTGATTTCACGCGGTAAACCTTGGCCAGACTGGGAAAATTGCGATCGGTTATTTATTTTGGCGCGGTAAACCTTGGCCACACTGAATGTTTACCCTCGGCTGACTCGTATGGTTACCTTCGGTGTCCGTTCTGTACTATTGGTAATACTCCGTATGTGACACAGTGCACTGATTAACATCTCGCGGCATACCTTAGAAAGGGGGTCTACCGTCGGTGAAATAAGTCGGAGTGATCGGTTATTGATTTTCTCTACTTTCTTGACTGTTTTTCTCTGACGTCATGCAATCAGTTACATGGTAAGAGTAATCATTCTCGGTTGGCTTCTTCAAGAAAGTGTAGGGAGCAAAGATCATCAAGTAAATAAACGAATCGCGTAATGATCAAAAATCAACTAAAAATTATGGTCAAAATGTAATATAGGAATAATACCTGACCAACAATCAACTGAAATGAATTGTCAAAATTTGGTCGATTTGGCTCTAAAATTTACTACAAATCAACCATTTTGTACGACCTAAAACCGACCAACACTAACCATGTAGTGATGGTCCACTAACCATGTAGTGATGGTCCACTAACCATGTAGTGATGGTCGATATGGTTTATTGGAATTTGTTTCCGAGCTCACACTAACCAGCCGTTTTATCTGCGAGTAGTGGAGCTTACACATTCAGTGCAAACGCAAAATCTCAATAACCAATATTACGTTATAATCGGCGAGTAGTTTAGCTTACCCATTTCACGGAAACCCAAAATACCTGTCTCTCGATAATTAATATACGTCATAATCACTCAGAGACGATTCGTCTATCCATCTATCCTCAATAACTTATGCAATGTGTACTGTGATTCATCAAACATCAATCTGAAACATATATAAATTAGGATAACTTGTTTCTGCTCATTTATCCACATTTATCTTATAATACTTAACTCAAACCTAAAAGAAAAGGTCCGAAAATAATTATTACGATTCCATAAAATTCTCCATAGTCGCGAGTTTGAAAATATTCAGAATTATTTATGCCAATTCACTTCAATTGTTTCAGCTATCAACGAGCAGCAGAATTATAGTTCTGAAAGAAACAAGTTACAGGAACTTACTCCTCCATCCTGAAGTTGTTAGAATAATAAACGAAAACGCCGAATATAATTGGAGTTAACGTGGTGTGGCCGAAGAAACTTGGTAGAACGCTTCTGATTATTAATCAGGAATAATTTTCCTATTTTTTTGCTCGGCCCTTTATTTTCTCATCCTTCTGTATCCCAACTGACCACTGCAAGATTGATTGTAGATTTGTACTCACTGAACACAAGAAATAAATTTTCAATGAATACTGATTCTAAGGACTTTCTTTTTAATCCACTACTTGGAAAGATGTACGCTACTTTCACATAATATGGTTTGTATATTCGAAAACTCCAATTCTTAAGCGAAGGTGTAATGAAACCACCCTGTTCCGTAAAGTATCCAGACTGATACCTACTCCAGATCTTTTTTGCTAGTACTGATTCATCGTATGATGTCATCAGGGTAGTTCATATCAATGGCCTCGTGCACACTTTACATACGCGACATTTTTGTCGAAAATGAGTTAAGAGCAGAAATGGGTTCTTGAGATGTAAATTATCGATGTGCTGAAAAAATTTCCAATTTCTTAATTGCCTAACCGTGGGGAGCTAATTGACAAATGTGTTCAATAAAGTTTCACATAATATTTCAATAAGTTTCTCGTGCACAGATGGGTTAAGCGCACTTAACACATTTGGCACGGGTAAATTACAGGTACAGTGTCAGTATTGTTGAATAGAATTCAACCTTCTTTTACCGACTCTTCTAGCTAGAAAAGTGAGGTATTACACCCATAGCAAGGTGAATAGGGGGCGGGGGCAATGAACTTTCTCGACGTTTTACAGGTCCTAGATCACAACTAACATAAAAACGACGGCTTCCTTAACAAAGTTAAACGAGGAACGCAGGGAACCTGTTTTATCAAATGGGATTTGGTACTGAAAATTCAAGGAAGCCTAAACCTAGATAAAGCAAGTATAAAGGAGGCCTAGACCTACTATAAGCCTAGTATAATATAGTTTGAGAGTCTAAATTTTTCTCGGATCTCCAGCTATATATGATAGCTCGATAGTTGAAATTTTTCCAAGTCCCCCTTATATCATATATGTCTCGAGAGTCGAAATTTTAACAGGGAACCTGTTTTATGGGGGGCTTTTTGAGAAATTTGCCGTGCGCCATCCGCCGTCCTTCAAAACAATAACCCTGAACAAAATATTTTGTAAGCAATGCAAGTAATGCTGAACCACATATTCCATAACGATGGTCTCATGCACACTTTGCGTAAGTAACAAAAACCTGATTTTACAGGAGAGCGTTTTAAAGTTTTTTGTTAGTTTCACATAAGTTTCACGCTTCCTGTGGCCCTCACATAGCTCCAATTTTCAATTTTAGGATTATAATTTAAAGCGTCAACATTCAGGAACCCGTGAGACGTAAAGCGAATTTTTTTCACAATTTACTAGGTCATAAATCCATCATTTCTTGGATCGTGTAGGCACTTATCACCTTTGGCTTGCGGAATTTATCTGAAACTAATGCACTTAGTACCTTTGGCTTGTGAAAATATTTGAAACGAATGCACTTAATACCAGTGCGCATACAGTTGAAACTATATTCAACCCTTGCTCTTTTGTCTCCTTTACCTTTTTTTTTCTCCAATTTTTTGTTATCTACCTCTTTGGGGTATGAATAGAACCCTAGCCTACAGCCGATTGTAACAATGTGTGGAAATCATTCTAATAAACTGTCTGGCCTCTTTAAAAAGAATAAAAAAGACAAAAAAACAGAAAAAAAAAGAAGGCACAATCTTCATAGATTTGCTTTTACGTTCCAAAAATACGCATCTCGAAAGAAGACACAGAAGACACGCTAAACGAATAAGTTTTACCTCGAAGATGGTGTGTACTTATTTCAAATGAAGTAGTATGATATCTAAATGATTGTGATATTCTAGGAAGAGCGAAAGGAGAGAAAGGAGTGCGACGGCGACCGATGGACGAGCATGAGAAAGAGAGTCTAGTCACAACAGACCACACTTTTTATAATTATCATAGTACATCCAAAGATGGAACTGTAATACTCTTTTTCTACAAAACTTGTTAGATAGGGCCAAGTCTTCTATTACGCTTGTAATTTTAAAACGAGTGAAAATAATACAATTACCTGATGCATTAGAAATATTCCCTACTGTCAACTTTTTAAGATGGAAAGAAATGACGTCAGCTTCATTGATTTTTTGGAAGCTAAGAAGATAAAGCTTCATCTCATACTACATACCAACAAGAAGATGAGTCATTCTTAGGAGAAGGTGGGTTTAGGTTCGAAATTATAAGTCCCTATCTGATTGTTTAAAGTCTGTGATTATTCCAACTTGAAATCGCTCCTTCTAAATATCTTAAATGATAGCAGGATGAGTTTTACACCGGCGGCGATACAAAAATTACCGACTGCGTCGATACTAATATGACGCACTGTTGTTAGCGATCAGAGTTGAAATAATACTCGTATTTAAGGTATCAAATAAAGGTAAACTACACATGTCCTACCTGCTATTATATTCTCTTCCTAGATTTCAAAGACTGACTCTCGTTTCTATTATTTTTTATGTGTACAAGGTCATGGACCTTTCAATCGATTCGAGTCTAGCGATGAAACTAGGCTGGCTACTGTTACCGACATAAGTTAAAGAAAAAATTGTCCCTTTTCATGTTCCAAGCATAAAGTCATCATCGGTCCGGAAGATTTGTACTAGCAGATTTGCACTACCAGTACAACATTATAGAATTTCAGTGTTCAGATGATAAAATAGCATAGTCCTACGAGGTATAAAGGGAAAAAAAAAACAAGAGAAAAGGTTGAAAAAAAAAACACCCTCGCAGTAGGTATTCTGCAGAGCACCTTCTTTACACGCGCCAGGTATGAATGATTTTTTCTGTGGCCATATAGATTCCCAAGTGCGCTTAGCACCACTGTGCACGAGAAACTTATTGAAAGTTATTGAAACTGTACTTATAACAAATGCACACTAGCTCTCCCACGGGGGCAGGATTGAAAAATTGAAAATTTTTTCGACGCAATCCGATAAATTACATTCTTTAGGATCCATTTCTGCTCTTAACTCATTTTTGAAAAAATGTCACTTACGCAAAGTGTGCAGGAAGCCATCGATAAGCAATGCTGAATCAAATATTCTGTAAGCAATGTTGAACCACATATTCCCAAAACAATTCTGAACCACATATTCCAGAAGCAATGCTGAACCAAATATTCCATAAACAATGCAAGCAATGCTGAACCACATATTCTGTAAGCTAAGCTGAACCATATATTCCATAAGCAATGCAAGCAATCCTCAACCAAATATTCCATAAGCAATGCAAGCAATGCTGAACCACATATTCCATAAGCAATGCTGAACCAAATATTCCATAAACAATGCAAGCAATGCTCAACCACATATTCTGTAAGCTAAGCTAAACCCCATATTCTGTAAGCAATGTTGAACCACATATTCCATCAGCAATGCTGAACCACATATTTTGTAAGTAATGTTGAACCACATATTCCATAACCAATGCTGAACCACATATTCCATAAGCAATGCTGAAAAAAATATTCCGTAAGCAATGCAAGCAATACTGAACCACATATTCCATAAGCAATGCTGAACCAAATATTCTGTAAGCAATGTTGAACCACATATTCCATAACCAATGCTGAACCAAATATTCTGTAAGCAATGAAACCAATGATGAATCACATATCCCTTAAGCAATGCTGAACAAGATATTCTCTGAGCAATGCAAGCAATGCTGAACCACATATTCCATCAGCAATGCTGAACCGCATATTCCATAAACAATGGTGAACCACATATTCCACAAGCAATGCAAGCAATGCTGAGCTACATATGCTATAAGCAATGCTGAACCACATATTCTATAAGCTAAGCTGAACCACATATTCCATAAGCAATGCTGAAACCCATATTCTGTATCAATATTGAACCACATATTCCATAAGCAATGCTGAACCCCATATTCCATGAGCAATGCTGAACCCCATATTCTGTAAGCAATGTTGAACCACATATTCCAGAAGCGATGCTGAACCACAAATTACATAAGCAATGCTGAACCAAATATTGCTTAAGCAATGCAAGCAATGCTGAACCATATATTCTGTAAGCAATACTGAACAACTTATTCCATAAGCAATGCTTAGCTTTGTATAGGTATCCTGGTATACTACTCGTATATATTGAGCTTTGTAGGTCCAGTATTTGTGACGTCATCAGATTGTTACATCATCCTATAGGTCCAATATTCATGAGCCCCAAATGCTATCAACTTGAGATATTCTATTTATACTGGTCCAAGAAGGGGGCTCACTAACGTATGCAGAACAAAATTCTTACTCTCTTACATCGGAATATAAGGATCACAAGAGTTTCAGATTTACCTCAGAACGATTATAGTTCCTATATATGAAAAGATGCTATTAGGGCTTCCACCCAGTGAGTGAATTACAGATCAGCTAGACCATAGCTGTGGCTAGACACAGAAATAATGGTTTTTTATACATCCAGTTTATATTGAATTTGAGGGTGAAATGTGAATCATAAAAACTGCCAATACAGCAGAGGATGAAAGGAAAATAAAATGTGGAGAAAAAAGTTGTTTTACAGGTGCGTATATACTGGATGATGCCCTCTTTATTTTCACAGGGAACTTGGAGCTCATCCTTTTTGCATATACTCCAAATAACTTACCTCATTGTACTGAAAATCATTATTATTCTCTGCCATTCTGGACGTAATTATTATTTTCATTCCCAATTTCCACCAAATTGAAATATTGCGTGAAGGTAATAGGCCTACTTACAGTGATGAATTAAGCAAAAGAAAAAAAGACCGATGTCTTTATATCTTTTTTATAAACTATCTGAAAAAGTGATACCCGTCCGTTCGACCATCCACCTATGTTGTTAATAACCTGTTCAAAGGACGGGTTAGTGAAAGAATAGATTTGTATTGGGTTGATTCTTCTTCTTTTTACCGACTTTTCGTAGAAAAGCGAGTATTACACCCGTCACAGTTGTGGCAGAAAGAGGGGGAAATCAACTTTCTCGACGTTTTAGAGGTCATAGATCATCGCTACGTCATTAAAAAAATTTCAGGTTTCCTTATATATACAGAGTGGTCCAAAAGTCTTTGTACGCGGTCCATAAGTCATTGCACTCCAAAAATTGGTCATTACTCGTGAACCAGGGCGTTTAATTCGATGAAATAAAAAAGGAAAATGTTTTTTAGAAGTTCACAATCTTAATTACAAGAAGAAATTACCACGCAGAGACAAGTGCAATGTTCATCTCAATAGCCTAGTGCTCTGTAGAGAGAAAAAATGTACCCTCAAAACAGTTTTTTACGCGCTCTTGGTACACCCAACGCGCTCTTTGTACACCCGTAGGTACAAGTACATGTCTGGCTGCGACGAGTGATGTTCGTAAGCACCACCACTACCCTTTAAACCGGTATTCCCCTTACTTCTCCGATCTTCGTGTCATTTGCCGGTCAGCTGACCACGGTAAACGTGGTCATGTTTTTACGCGCTTCTTTGGTTACCATGAAAAGCGTATTTCACATAACCCGGTCGAGAACTGCTGTCAATCATTCTCTCATCATACCTCTTCAACATTTACATGCGCTCGAGTATTTACAAGTTACTATACGGCGTGTTGGCCACTTTTTGTAGAAATTTATAATATCTGTACACAGCTTCGTGAAAATTGCGCAAGGACTTTTGGACCACTCTGTATATATATATATATATATATATATATATATATATATATATATATATATATATGGATCAAAATTTGTCCGGGCTTCTCCTCCGAGTTTACTGGGTGGATTTTCTTGAAACTTGGCTACGTTGTGGTGTTATATCTGAAGTTGTGCACCTGCATTTTTTTTGACGATCGGATTAGTAGTTCTCCAGATATACCCAATTTTCTATCAAAATTTGTCCGGGCTTCTCCTCCGAGTCTACTGGGTGGATTTTCTTGAAACTTGGCTACGTTGTGGTGTTATATCTGAAGTTGTGCACCTGCATGTTTTTTTGACGATCGGATCAGTAGTTCTCCAGATATACCCAATTTTAAAAAAAATTCCCCACTCCTATAACTCTGATATGGTTTGTTCAATTTTTTTCAAATGTTGATATATTGTAATTTACATGTCTGAAAATGTAATTGTGAACTTTTGGTGTTGATACCATGTTTGGTTCGTGAGAAATCTCAAATTGAAGCGTGAACTAATTTGATGAAATTTGCAAATATTCGAGCTACTAATATTTTGTAGTACTAAACTTCAGGTAGTCGCTTTCGTCATCAAAAGCGAAGGGTAACCTTTGATTACGTAGATTGTCAGTGTAGTTGTAGCTAGTTTTATTCATTTTTTGGGTTACCTGTTCACACACGTAAGGATACGCTCTTTATGAATGAATTTTAAAGATGTGTTCGTTCGTGTTGAGTCAGTCATGAATGAATGTTGTGTTAGTATAGTATTAGTGCAACAATCCTTTGCGTATAATTTTGTCATTTTTCTGAGTGATGAAATGGTTTTATATGTGTGAAAGATTTGCTCGTTTGTGTTGAGTTTCTCATGAATGAATGTTATGTGTGAGTCTACAACAACCAACATTAAAAGATGCTTGAGAATCGGAGATGATCAAGAATGAATTAGAGTGGCAAGAGATGTTGAGGATGTGTGTATCTTATTGAGAAAACGATTCATTGAATAAATTGGAGTACTAGAGTTAAAGTTTACGCAAAAAACTTGGTTGTAGATACAGGTGAAAAGTCGTGTATTGCTTACGCGGCTGCGTAAGCATTTTTTTTTTTTAGAGCGAGTGACAAAAGAAGAGAATGAAGAAAATCGGAGACCCTACGCCGTGTCTACGCAGTTTCATCAGTTTCATCGTGCACAGATGTAGGTATTAAGAACATTGGACTTTCATTTTTTTCCCATGCCAAACATGTTAATGTGTATAGGTTTCACTTTAGTTTCACTATATTTCCCGTGCCAAATGTGGTAAGAGCGGGTAGGATGGGAAAAATAGTTCATTTAAAGCATAATATTAAAATTGATATGTAAAAAGTTTTCCACCTGATATAGGTTATCCTCAAAGGTAGACAGATCTTATTGCTCTATTTACTTTTTTATTTTATTAAAATGTGGTCGCTTATGTAATGTGTGCACGAGACCATCGAATTATATAGGTGAGGAAGGTCACTGAGGATCAAGACACAGCATCAGGTTGAAATCATTGAGCTTACCGCCCCCCCTCCGTTAGTTCGATCAATATAGTAGTTTATATATTTGCTCAAAAGTCAGAATGTCGGACGCCTGGAGACAAATCCCGAAAAGAAGGTATGGGTTTAACCCTAGCCTGAAGACATGGACAAATTCAGAAAGAGAGTATTTTCGGTACAGTGGAAGTCGACGATATGAATTTTTGTTTAGGTTAATATGATTACTTTATGGGCTACTTTAAAATTTTATTCGTCGTAATTTCAAAGTCACCGTATTCGTCCGAATATTCTGTGGGAATTCTTTAAAATTGATATCAAGTACCTAAGCGTAGGCCTTGCATGTTTTACTAAATCGATAGAACCCGATCTACTGATGGATTAATGTAGGTGAAACTTGTCAAATACCGAAGAAAGCATACAATACAACATGATAGAATCAACAATTGTTTCACGTCGTTCGAATAAATCGGATTATTAATGAATACAACTTTGTCGTCAAGTTTCAAAGGTCAGTGTCAGGTTCGTTTTGACGTAGCGCGTGATTTATGAAACTTCAAATTCCAAAGTTCAATGAATTCGTTCATCCGTGTACGAGTATGAGTTGTATAAATCGAACGATGAAATTCGCATGAAATTTATTAAATAATGATTGCTAATAGCAATATATCGTTTAATTCATTTAATAATGATTCGCTCGGACAGAATCGACTAGAAGCCTGGACGAGGAATTTTTTGTTTTCTTTTTGTAAATCTTACCCATAAATTTTTAGAAGCAAGTACAAATCCGGATAAGCACGCAATGAATACCACTCAACATTTAAGCGTGTAGTCTTTTCTCATATTTCTCCATAGGGAGGTAGAGGGGGAAGAGTTGTATGAGAATTGAACTATGAAACTTCTTTCCGCTCGGCATTCAACATTGTTTTCTATTTTTCCTGCCCCTGCTTAGGATCCCTGCCTGAAAAGCCTCAAAAATCAACGACTATCCTAGTTGTTCATGAACGAAAATCAGCATATTTTAAAGGAATAGGATAGAGATAGGTTCTGCAATAGAGCTAGTCCAATATCTAATTTGGATCAACACAGATTGAGACTTCGTTCTCTGAAATCAATGAAAGATGGAACCGACGAAACGAAACCGAATCAAAGGAATTGATTTCATTTCCAGTAAAACAAATTCACAAATCAGTTAGTAAAAAAGCCTTAGGTATTGAGGGCTTTATTCGAGGATAGTAGGGGACCGAAATACTTAACGAAATTATTTCGATCACGTCTCACCTCTCTGAGGTTCATAGCTCAATATTTACCGACATCTCTCCCAAAAATCAAACTTTTTCAATTTCCTTTTTCTCCGGAGTTTATTCTTCAAAATTTTCTGCGTCCGTCAGAATAAAATTATTTCAAATCCACCTCCTTCTATATTTAGATCAGCAGTTGAGATTTTTCGCATCCCCACATCCAAATGGGTTCAGAGGTCAACATTTTCCGAAGTTACATTTTGTTTTTAGGGATCAACATTTTCCGAGTACCACTCATGATATTATAACATACCTCATAGGTCGAATTTTTTCACGTCACAACCCTTTAGATGTTAATAGTTTGAGATTTTTCTATAAGCTACTCTGCTTCTATAAAACTCACAGGATGAAACTACATGCATTAGGGCAGTGGTTTTCAAACTGTGGGTCGCGACCCACTGGTGGGTCGCGTGGCATGTCAAAGTGGGTCGCGAAGCAATAGAGAATTTTACTCATAATACTTTTTTAATAGGAGAATTTTGATAATATCAAGTACACAAACTAGAGAAAAATTCTAAAATTTAAAATGGAGAAATGTAATTTGGTTAATTGGTTAATTCTAGTCGCTAGCTACGTTTCTGTGAGAGGGATGAGCTTGTTTTTTCTCTTTCACGATTTTCTCGAACCGTGGTACTGTATTTGAGACACACACAATGAGATCATTTTCCAAATCAAGTCTATTTCTACTTTTTGTTTTAATGTTCACCACGGACGAGAACGTGATTTCACATAGATAAGACGTGGCAAATGGAATCAGCAATTTTGAAGCTACTCGTGATAATTCCGGATACTCCATCTTTCTTTTCAACCAAAACACATCAATAGTTTGAGAGTAAAATTCCATCTTGAGCATTCCATCACTTGATAATTCGATGAGTTTTTCTTGCATCTTAGGGGCAAGATCAGCAAGTTGTACAGCCGTATCCAAAAAAGGATTCAAAATCCATCTTTGCTTATTCAAATACGACGTTTTCTCTGTGGGGAAGTATACAAATAGTTGCTTTTTCAAATTTTTCAAGGATTGAACCATGCCAGAGATGTGATCACTCACGCATACTGATTCCTCAATTGCGTTAGCAATACTTCGAACGAAAAAAAATGATTCGAACTTATTAGCAGCTAGAGATGTCGACCAAAAATCAAGTTTCTTGATGAAGCCACAAATTTTATCCGTCGCTGTTAGAATATTCTCCTCTCTTCCTTGAAGGCTAATGTTCAAGTTATTAAGGTGGTCGAAGAGGTCAGCCAGAAATGCTAATTTTAGTAGCCACACGGGGGTGCAAAATAAGTCAGCGTGTTGAGATTGCGTACCTTGTAAGTACATTAGGAGCTCCGATTTCAATTCAATAACTCTTGACAACGCTTTTCCTTTAGAAAGCCACCTCACCTCTGTATGATAAAGGAGATTTTCGTGAAGTGCTCCCATGTCCTCACAAATACGTCGAAACAACCGCATTTGTAACGCTCTACCTTTAATACTGTTCACTACTCCGATAACCTCAGCAAGGATCTTTTTGTAATCCGGGGGTAAGAATTTAGCTGCCAGAGATTGACGATGAATGAAACAATGAGTCCACTCCGCATTCGGCATCAACTCCCCCACCAACCTTGCAACAAAACCACTTTTACGACCTGTCATCGCCTTCGCCCCATCCGTACATATCCCAATACATTTTTTCCAGTCAATTTCAAAGCCCTCCGTACTTTTTCGGAACAGATCGTACAAACATTCCCCAGTAGTGTTCGTGGGGAGTGCCTTGGCAAAAAGAATCTCCTCCAATATGCCTTCGTCTACTTGGAAACGCACAAACGCTACTAATTGAGCACAGCCTGAAATGTCAGTAGATTCATCGAACTGCACAGCTATGTATGGACTCAAACAAATTCTTTCTAATAATTGACTGCGAATATCATCAGCCAAGTCGATTATTCTGCGTTGTACGGTATTATCCGAGAGTGGTATTTTTTTCAACTCATCTGCCTCCTTCCTACCAAACATACTTGTAACCATATCCACAGCTGCTGGCAAAATGAGATTTTCTGCAATTGTATGGGGCTTTCCAGCTTTTCCCACTCGAAAAGCGACTTGGTAACTGGCTAACAATGCTCTTTCATTCACACTCGATGCCTGATGAAAGGTGAAAAAAATTTTGTCAACTTGGGAAAATGAGGCCGCTCACCACCAAAATGTAGGTACCTACCACATTCATTTTATTCTGTTGCTGTTCGAAAGTTCTCAATTTTCTCTCAAAGAACACCAATGGCTTCCCATTCTCACTTGGATGTTTAGATGTAAGATGTCGCAACAGTTTGGAAGGTTTCATGCTTTCGCGTGATAGTATCTCCCCACATATTACACATAGAGGTTTATCATTACAGACAGTAAAACCAAAATTCAAATATTTATTGTCGTAATTTCTATGTGCGAGTCTCCTTCTCTTCAGCATCGGTGGCCCATCTTCACAATTTGCATTAGAAGTTGATGGTTGCGCGGTTCTTTTCAGAAATTTATCCATGAAATATCGCGATAGGAAGAGCAAATATTTTCACGTACAAAATCTAGCATGAAACACATCAAAGTCTGTCTCTTCGAGAATACCTACTGCCGCAGTTGCTCTTTCAAGATTAAGACTCACGTTCACGTTGCGTCGAAGATAGTGAAGATAGAACACCAAGGTAGTACACGTTCTTACCAGCTGATTTTCAAAGTATGATTCAGTAAAAAATGATACCTAAATGCGGTGAACTATATTGAAAGGAAAAGTTTTCTGAATGCGATTATTTTCATGTATTTGTAGATATATTCGTGAAGATCTTTCCATCTTGATCGAATAATGCGTTATGATTATAGATATTTATTTTTATTTTATTTTATTTATTTTAAATTTGTTTATATTTAAGTGGTGCCGCCAACAGTACATAGACCAATTAAAGGCGACACCACTCACAAAATTACAAATGCATCTAATGATAATAATAATGATAATAATACTAATAATAATAATAATAATAATGATAATAATAATGATAATAATAATAATAATAATAATAATAATAATAATAATAATAATAATAATAATAATAATAATAATAATAATAATAATAATAATAATAATAATAATAATAATAATAATAATAATAATAATAATAATAATAATAATATTAATCATGAGCAGACATTATACACACACACCCCCACCAACACACACACACAAGTAACCGGTTCCTCTAGGCCTAATATTCCACTGTCGGTGGGTCGCGAGATTTTATCCGATCAAAAAAGGGTCGCGGTGCAGAAAAGTTTGAAAACCACTGCATTAGGGTTTAGAGCCGGAGGCGTATTTACATAGCAAATTTAGAGACAACCCTTCCGAACTGGAAAATTTTCCTGGCCATCCTGCAATTTTTTTACCTTACTTCTCAGAAAAATTTTATTGTTGACCCCTCCCTCTCTTCAGATTTTTAGATACACCTTTGTTCAGGTTCGCAGTTATTCGGATCGGTGATCTGCTGGGAGCGTTACAATTTAAAAAAAATCGAAAATAGGATCGGGACAATTTTCTTAATTAAATAATCTTCATAAACGAATCCATGTAGAGAAAAAATCAAGAGGACGAAATTATTAGAGCGTAAAATTTTTGACAAGCCACCTTCTCATAGAAATATTGATATTTTTATAGGTTTAAGAAAATTCATCACCCAACTCCCACTCCGCTAATCGATCGCTTGATTGTTGTTGCGCGCGATTCTGTTGCTGATCAACCCAAATTATTTTGAAAATAAATGCTTGAATCGATGAAATTAAAGAAATTTCCCTTCGAGAACATGGATATTACGAGCCGATTTAGCGAGAAAAGAAGAAAAAGGAAGAGGAAAAAGGGGAAAAAAGGGAGCCTGTTCTCTTTGGCAGCTTCGTGACGTACATTTCCGGGTTAGTACAGGAATGAGTCTTTTCCTTCTTTTCATTATTCTTTTCCTCTTCACGGTTCAGTGGCGATCTGATGATGGTGTGTTCCACTCCAAAACCAGTCGTCGCTTCTATAATAATTTTACGTGCCTGTATTCGTTTTCCTCTCTTTCTTCTTTTTTCGCTTGAATTGATAGTAACTTTCCTAACAGGACGCATAAATCGATGGAAGAGGCGCAGGCGCACATCTAAACCCATTTTCATTCCTTAATAGCCATCACACTACCTCATTTGAATATAAGAATCTCCTATTAACTAAGGAATTGGCAAAGTGAGCAAATTTGAGGAAATTCTTCGCTATCACGTTCAAAAGGAAATTTAAAGCGAAGCACCCATGGATTTCAATATTCATTTACTTTAGTTCTAACATCACTCGTCAAGTACCTCAATTGAATTGAACTGGTTGAAATGACACGAAGTCTCCATTTGCCATTTTACACTTCGGTAAATCTTATGGATTCTATCATTCTATCGCAGGCCTCGTCACTTCTTGTCTTACAATATCGCCAGCCTACCAGTAGACTAAACGAGTTTCTCCGAGGCCCTCACCTCCCTTCCATTCCTTCACTCAAATCATCCTCTGGAATGGCTCAAATAAATCGAGATATTTTGATCCCAAATTCTAAATAGCTGTCCACGAAGGAAAAGTCGAACAACATTCAACCGTACCAAGGAAAGAGAAATTTTCTTTCTCATGCACGAGTCGACTTTTCTTTCTTCTGTTTCCGTTTTCATTCCCAGTATTACTGACCCTACACATTATGATAATTTTATCTTGGGGTACGGTTGCACGTCACCTTAGCCAACTTCTGTAGCATAATTTATCGTTATTAAATACAAAGAAGTAATTAATATATGCGCGCCCCGCAATGCACAGATAATTACAAATTAAGACATCGAGCACCGGAAATCAGGAAGATTCGTATTTTTCTTCGACAATGTGTGCATGTCTTGATTTTGTAAGAATACTAATTGTACGCTTCTAAGTCATTACGAAAAGTCATATTCATTTTCATAATTCATATCGCAACAGCGAAGTATTTATTAAGCATAGAATAGGAAGCTGAGGTTTCGCGTAGATATCCCAGTTAGGCCTAGTACTATCCGACGAATGAAATCCGTACAAAGTAAAGAAGTTGAACGATTCCATTGAAGTCGGGACCCATCTGAAAATTCAGGTACGTCTACACTTGAGCTTAGTACCATAGATAAGCTGATGAATAATAAGTAAAATTACGCAGATATTTTGCCATAGACTAAATTAAGAGAGATGTAGTTTCCCCCGCATCATTTTTTTCTCCATAACATCACAAAATTTCAATTTTCGGTTGGTTACACTTCCTTCTGGTCTGAATTTTCTGTTAGTAATTCTCAGGAATTCGTGGAGAAAATCAGTGGTATCTTCCCTCCTGAAAATTCTTCTCTTATTTCTTTTGACGTGGCTAGCATGTTTGCGAGCATCCCCTCCTCCCCACCTTAGGATATTTTAGAATTCTGTTGGTCAACGCGCAAGTGCCTACTCCACTTGTTAATGACTTCATGACCCTTCTTGAGTTGTGCCCTTCCCCCAACTTTTGTCAGTTTCGTTATCACATTTATGAGTTCCCTAAGAACATCGGTGTTCCGATAGGCTCTCCCCTTGGCTCCCTGGTCTCGGAAGTCTTCTTTAAAAAGTTTGAGAGTGAGGTGTTCCAGTCTGGCTTCTACCTCCTTCCTCATGTGGTTTATTGGCATCGTTATGTTGATGACGTCCTTTGCCTTTGGAAAGGTCCTGTTTCGGAGCTTCATGCTTTCTTTGCCTTTCTCAATGGCTTGTACCCCACCATCAAGTTCACCTTGGAGGTGGGAGGGTCTTCCATCAACTTTCTTGAACTCTCTATTTCTATTGTTGGTAACGTCCACAGTTTTGGTATCTTCCGGAAAAACACTTGTACGGACATCTGTGTTCATGCCTCCTCGTATTGCCCCACCTCCCATAAATTGGCCATCTTCAACAGCTTCGTCCACCGTCTCCTTTCTATCCCTCTTTCTCCTCAGGCGTTCTTTGAGGAGGCTTCTATCATCAAGCATCTTGCTTGTTCTAATGGTTTCGAGCTTGATATTGATAGGATGATTTGGAAAAAACCTATTTCAAAAGCTTTAGGTCTTACCACTTCTCTCCCCCGGTGTTTGTCTGGTTCCAGGAGGAAAGAAAAATGGGTTCGTATTCCGTTTTCGGGGAAATTGTCTTCCGAACTTACCCGCCTCCTTAAGCCTTTTGGTGCTTTTTATAATCCTAATACGGTTCGTAGTCTTTTCTGTAAATCTAAAGATTCCATCCCCATATCAGAGAGAAGTGGTGTCTACAAGCTTAAATATTCTGGTTGCCTGGCTGTCTACATAGGGGAGACAGGCCTGCAATTTTGTATCAGGGTTCAGGAACACCTTGATGAAGTCGCTTTTGCCCGCCTCCTCCAAAAGAAATCGGCTTTCGCCGAACACCTTTTGGAATCCGGCCACAATTTTGAGTTGGACCAAGCCGTATTACTCCATTCTGAAAGTTCCTTTCGTAGACGGTTGACCCTCGAGCATGTTGAGATAGTTCGTCATGTGAATGATAATAAGGTTATTGTTTTGAATCGTTTCTTTCCGGATAATGACCTCATTGAAAAGTTTTATAAGTTTCCTACCAACGACTTGTGATTCATCTCCGTTTCCTGTCACCACTGGCCTCGATAGTGATTGTACCTTTTTTCATTTCTCATTTCTCCTTTCTGTTCATTTAGTTCGTGTTCTGTATTATCTGATGATGGTTTTTCAACCGAAAGTTCTTATACTTTGTAATTATTTTATTTGGTGCGGTTTTGTAAATTTTTGTACATTATATTTAATTAAACATGTCCCGCAACATCGTTTCTCGTATTAATCAAATTCTCTTTTATTATTTATTCATTTAACTCAAATGTATCCCACTTTTTAAGAATGAGACTTTGAGTCACCATCATTGATGATTCATTGGAGTCAAAGTACAAGTATCTAGAGATGACTCAGATTCACAATTTACCTGTTTCAGCCAATTCGTTTGTCAATACTAATGCAATACCTACTGATTATATTTCAGTAATTTTTCTCAAAAATCGTGATGACAGAAAAATTCAAGGTCGTCATTTCTGGTGTATCAGGACGCTTTCCTGAATGCGACGATGTGTGCACATTCAAGGAGAAGTTGTACAAAGGAGATAATTTTATAACGACTGATAATCGGAAATGGCCCGTAGGCTGGAAACACGAAAGTACGAAGAGAAGTCAAATCCTAAATGAAATGCATGATCTCGATTATATTTTGTTCCTGCAACAAATCCTTCAATCGTTATGTTTCAGTGGTTTCAGAGAAGATGATTCCTGATGCCACAGGAAAAATGATCAATTGCCAAGACCTAGATCATACAGTTTTCAGATGGAATAGGGGGAACTCCAATGGTTCGGACATTTTAAATAGGATGATTTTAGAGCCTTCTTTTGAAGCTAT
The DNA here is from genome assembly GCA_035079385.1 of Aspidiotus rigidus. NCBI lineage: Eukaryota > Metazoa > Arthropoda > Insecta > Hemiptera > Diaspididae > Aspidiotus > Aspidiotus rigidus. Next base: position 4,568,217 of record JAVHKY010000024.1, on the reverse strand, counting down.
GGTGGATGCTGGTAAGTCAGATTTAGGCCAAATAATAAAAAGTTACGTATGGAAAGATTCTTGGATATATACATAAGTCATTTTCGAATACATCTTCTCTAGCCTTGATTAATTTTGACATGAAGGGAGAGAGGCAGGAGAGATTTTCATTCTTCGACCACCAAAGCGGTCGTGTTCATTGGTGAACTGAATTAAGAGAAAGGGAATTATGAAACAACGGAGTCCAGAACATTTAAACATGATTGCAAAGATGTGCAATAGCCTTTTTAGGGGAATTATGAAATAAAATGGTCCAGAATTTTGGACTTAAATGCAAAGACTTCAGTAGAGGTTTGTAATAGCATGTTTTCGTCTCTGTATCCTTCTCCTACTGTTACAGAATGATTGTACAAAAGAGCTAGAATTTGAAAGAAAGGAAAATTTCTTTTAAATTTTCGCATACCTCGGTGGTAGGGTGGTTTTGGTCACCTGGTGCAAGGTTTGAATCTCACTAAAAAAAACGTAGGCAGAAATTTATACGTTTTCCTTATTTCATAATGCCCGCAAGCACAATAGGAAAATGTTTATAGAAAAATTTTTAATCTGCTATTTATCAGAAAAGCTTCTACAGAGAAGGAACAGAAAAATCTCGAGCTGATCCCCTATTGGTACCGGGGATCCACCGGTATTACTAACCACGCTCATGTTTCGTTCAACATGAATAGTACTTTCGCAGAATACGGAATGGGTATCTAAACGACGAGAACGGTCGTTATATAAGAGGAAAATAAGAAATTTGCAATGACCATTGAAAATCAACACGAACACAACTTTACTTTTCTTTCCACAAATTCAATTTTAATTTCTAGCGGTTTATGGGAAAAAGTCCTTCACCTTCATTTCTGTCGGTATATTTTCCAGGGAACTTTAAACAAGCTTCAAACTTTACAGAAGGGACGGAACTCGGAAAAATCACAAGTGGCGAGTCTTATATAATGAAGGTCGTCAGATTGCTGATGACATCAACAGGGTGCTCATCCCTCTCCACACCCTCCGTCAATAACCTTGACCTAGTTTAGGGCTTTGACAAGCTGACAAATTGTAGGAGTGCTCGATATAATCAGGAGGTGCTGTTATCAGAGGATGGTTCTTAGCTCGAAGATTTCTGTGGGAATAGCTTCACTGTCGTTCCGTCGTCCGCAAACCCAACCTAAATTTGACAGAATTTTGAGCTGTGAACACATACAGAGGTTGTATCTCAATCATGTGGATGGAGAGGGACGTGGACTCGGAAATCGAGCATTCTTATTCGATATTACAAGTCTACCGAAGGTACCCTAAAGCAATTGGCTCACCATAACTTTTCCGTGATCAAATTTCAATATAAGCTTGTTACTATGAACTAGAAGACACACGAGTTAGTCTGCTTATTTTGCCTTCCAATATCTCTGGACAAATGTGTACACAATGCTAAATTAAGATTACCAGTAGCTTCAAAAAACTTCAAAACTTCAACAACCCCGTGTTACAAAAATATTGCGAAACTATATTTCTTAAAACAATCTTCACTCATTCCGAAGAAAACAAATACAAGAACCGCAATAAAATCTTTCTTCATAATGGATGACCGTAAAATTAAAAAACGAATTGATTCTTCACTCATTCCGTTAACGAGGTCCCCCTGCTTTCTCATAATAACGCCGCTAAAAACTGTTCTTCCGTTTTTCTATTGCTTAGGAGTAAATCCATATTCATTGGACGGCACAAATGTGGCAGTCTTCATATCTACTTCTTTCAATGAGCTTCTTAAAAACATGTACGATCCAAACATTCCAAGTAGCATCTTAGCTCTAATAGGTGGCAACAAGGCGATGATGTCGAACAGGGTTTCGTTCCACTTGAATCTTAATGGTAATAATAGTTTGTGTTCGTGATGATACAATTGTATTTGTGGAAGATGGGAAGTAGGCTGACCATTGTGAACTCGATAGGTTCAAGTTTAACCCAATACGTTGACGCTCATGGTGGTCTAGAATCATTAGCTTTGGGGTATAGGTACGTTTCAGAAGGATTCGCAGAAGCTGCTCTTGTGGGAGCCGCTTCCAATATTTTGGATCCCAGATTAAGTCTCCATTACACTTCCCTGGGACTGTTAAGTCCGGATGGAACCACTCGTCCATTCGACGAATCGGGTAAGCCTACCTGTATTCATCACCATAATAATATCGTCCAGGTTGAACCTAATAGAGGTATAAATTACAGCCAATGGCTATGCAAGAAGCGAAGGAGTAGTTTGTTTCTACATCCAAAGAGCGGAAGACGCTAAACGCAGTTATGGAGAAATCCTGTTCAGCGACGTCTTCTTTTGCGGGTCAGTTTTACCAAATTTCATTTGCTCTGATGAAGAATATTTGAGAACAACCATGGATCATGTGTACAAAGTAAACAAATTCGATCCAAAAACGTCGTCCCTAGCGTTCGTCGAAATGAACGCTTGCGGTAATAAGGTGAATTAATATGAAGTAGTACTTTACAAAGTCACTGCAGCAAAATGATTAAGCCAGTTTTCAATTTTCGCGATTGTTGTCTGTACAGCACGCGGATGAAGTAGAAGCAAATACGATGGCCGAATTATTATCAAAAGAAGGAGAAGGACCCCTAATGGTCGGATCGATTAAGAGCAATGTGGGTCATTTAGAAGCAAGCGCTGGATTTATAGCGGTTTTGAAGGCAATCATGGCGTTAGACTGTGGCGTTTTAGCACCAAACCTTCCGTTAAAGAAGCTAAACGATGACATAGAAGCATTTAAACAAAACCGCCTACAGGTTATTTCGAAATATTACTTCCATTATTTTTTATCACCCCCTAATGAACTATTTGAAAGATGAACTGACCTATAAGACTTCCCTACTTGGCGTTTGTTTACATTTTTCTTATCATACACGTAGTCATAATTATTATCAAAATGAAAAAATTCAGATTGAAAAATAGACAAAATTCTTGGAAGTTTTGGCAAATTTTTATTTTTGCTTCTTTACGGGATGGTAAAATGTAAATATAATCCACAAAATTACAAAAATTATTTGAAAATAAAAACTTGAATTTTTGTTTGACTACGAGTTTGATAACAAGTCAGGCAAACGCTTATACTATCCGCATTAAGAACCCGAAGTGTGGAAGGCTTATCCTAATCTAAGAATTACAAACCGGACGATGTCTATAATAAAAATACTTGACTCTACTTCCCTCACTTTTATAACTTTTCTATTAAATGAGATATCTCCCATATTACCTTTTTTTTGGGATAGAGAATACTGATACAAAACTCTAGTGTCGTTTCTGTGAAACCCTCGAAGTAGACAAATATCACTCATTTCCAGGACCCAAGCCAAAATCTATTTGCTCTGGAACCCACTAATGTTTACATACTCTTCATTCATTCATTTTATTTCTATTATTGATGACGGGCATGAGAAGTATGATGATCAAAGTAGCTTGTACGGAGAGAGAGTCTTTCCCAAGGTCATGGAACAATATACTGGTTTGGTGTACTGGGTTGTATATTTGCCGAAGAAGAAGTCACAATTAATCAAACTAAATGCTCCACCTGTCTTCTCTCCATCCTCGAAGTAGTCCTCCTGAAGGACATACCGTACATCAAGAGAATCCTAATTTTATTTTGAGATCCGACGGAAAACTCACTTGAACAGAAAGCTAATTTCGGTCATTTCAAATCTTACCTCACAAAAGAATAAACTTCTACTTATATGGTTAATATCTGAGTTTTCATCTTTATTATTCTTCAACAGGTTGTATCTGAAAAAACATCACTAACGGGGGACACCATTATTGTCAATTCTATCGGTTTACATGGAGGCGTTGGAGTCACAGTCGTCAAGCAAAATGAGAAGTAAAAAAACCTACATGAATTTCCGAATGAACATTAACTATCGGAGGTATTTCTAGAAGTATTTTCGACGCTAGTTTTTGATATTTCCTCTCATTATTTTACAATACTCTTGTTTAGCTTCCGCGTTTCATAGGAACGAACAAGTGTACGTTTTCGTGCGTTGAAATTTTGTAGCCCAATAAGATACGAAGAAAAACCGCAGATGATTTTGTATTTAGCGTCGAAAATACCTGTAGTAATACCTCAGATAGTTCATGTCTATACCAAAAGTTAAATTTCACAAAGTAATTACTGCGTTATTGCGCAACTGTGAGTCATATAGACCGTATTTACCTTCAAAACATAAGTCCTTTTAATGATAGATGATTTACGAAATTGATCTTATATTTCATATATTTCATTCAAAGTTGTAGATCTCCAAAGGAAAGCACTTACGATGAAAAATTTCCAAGAATAGCTCTGATTTGTGGGAGAGAAGAAAATTCTTTACTTGCCAAATTAACGCAGGTTAGAAAAGGCAAATTTACAAGAACATTTGGGGGAGAATTGAAACAGTACAAACATCTGATGCTTGCAGATCGAGAAGAAACCCTACAACGCCCATTTCATTGCCTTACTTAATGACGCTCTAGGACAATACATGCCTCTGCATACTTACAGAGGATTCACATTAGTACCACCTCCTTTCAAGCCCGAACATGATCTCAAGGTAAGTACTTATATTTACTTAAGAATAAGAACCTTTGAAAATCATCTCCCTTGTGGTAAATACATGCGGATTGCCTCAGATTATATTCTTCTCCCATCTTTTCTCACTTATTTCAGTTGGCTCCCGTTAATTTATCCGCGAGTAGCCCTGCTACGGCACGACTAAGGTGTTTGAAATTAGAGGGGAGAAGCAGGTTCGCTCTGCCACGTTTTTCTTTGAAGGCTGGAACTGAAATTTGGATTATCGGAACTCATAATGAGTGAGTGAGGTGTAAGTAGAGTATTAATATTGAAAAAGGGTTTTCCAATTGTACAAATATACTTTATTAGTTGCTTTATACATGAGTACTTTCGGGTGTTATCCCATCATCAGTTGTGTCGCAACTGGAGAACAAGGCCTTAACCATGAGTTTTTATCGTATAACACTGTGATCTCATTGGCTATAACAATGCTGTGTTGTGATTGGTTCACTTCTTAGAAACTTATTCTTACAAAAATATAGCATTGTGCTCTTATTGGCTAAAACATACTGCTTTGTGATTGGTTCAATCTTTTGTCCCAAATGCTGCGTTTCTATTGGCTACCTAGAATCCTGCCGTCTCATTGGTTGGTTTTGTTCTTCTTCTTCTCTTGTCCAATCATCAGGCCGAATAATTTTTCGCTGTCAAATGTGATTACATTGTTCAGGAGGCAGGCTTTCTCCCTCTTGGCTTTTGCAATCTCCATTTGTTCCCAGAGTTTTTTTCTCTTTGTGCGATTCTCTACATGTATATGACTTCAAATATTCCCTCTCCATCGTGGTTTTCTTCGTTACAGTGTTTCCCAAACAGTGACTTTCCATCTTCTTTCTCCCTCGACGTTTTGTGCTCCTTTTTCTTGATCTCAAACTTTCTCCCAGTCTCACCGATGTAGATTCCCTCGCACTGTTCACAACTGAGCTTGTACACTCCGCTCAAGCTTTCCTTTTCCTTTTGTTCCGTCTGGTCATTGCTGATTCTCTTCACCGTGGGTTGGTTATTCTGGATACCCACATTTATATCGTAGCCATTGAACGCCTTTATCACCTTTTTTGTGTACTTTCCTATATATAGTATCGATCCGGAGTACTTTCTCACTATGCCATCATGGGTTCCTTTCTTTGTTACCAAGAACCTATCAAGCGTCACCTTCACAGAAGAAGAAAGAAGACTGCTGGACAAAGGCATCAAGTACGTGCAGCCCGAGAGGTTGAACCAGTGTAAGCTTGAAAGTATGGCCATTAGCTGCGAACAAGTAATCCAAACCATGGAACACGAGGTGAGACCAGAAGCCCGGACCAAAGGGAAAGTGCTGTTGGACATCAAAGAGAATATGTGCCGAACCGATGATAGAACGCAAGTGATGCAGAGGAAGGTCACAAATCTACAAAAGAAGATCCGACAGAACAACCTGATTTTGACAAAGGTGGACAAAGGCAGCACGGTAGTGGTAATGGAGAAGGAGGACTACACCCAAAAAGTGGAGTCGTACATCGCAGTGAATGGATACCAAGACCTAACAAAGGACCCAACACGGAAATACCAAGATGACCTGAAAGCTGTGTTGAAACGGAACAATGTACCCGGCAATGGAAGGAGGCTTGAGATGAACCCGGTTGCACCAAAACTCAAGGGGCTTGTAAAACTCCACAAAGCGAACCGTCCGATGAGACCCCTGGTCAACAGCATTCAATCACCATGCTACAAGATAGCGAATATCGTAGCCACATTCCTGAAAGAAAACTACCAGTTTGCACCCAGACGAAGTATCAGAAACAACGGAGAGCTGATTGAGCAACTGGACAAGTTGGAAATCAAGAGTGACGACAAGCTGATATCCTTTGATGTGGCAAATATGTTTGGTACCATACCAAAGGAGGAACTTCTCACTCTGCTCAAAAACAACAGATACCATGGGAACCCTGATGGGCCTAAGTACGCCAACCTAGTGGAAGAGATCTTGAGCCAGAACCACTGCCGCTTTAATAACAAGGTTCTACAGTCAGGAAAGGGGACTTGCGATGGGATCACCGCTGTCACCAATACTGGCGGAGATATTCATGAATGATATGGAAAACAAGATATTGAAGGGCAACAAGTTCAGAAACTCGATCAAACACTGGACCAGATATGTAGATGATATCCTAATTGTGTGGTCAGGCACTGATAGACAAGTGGATCTATTCCTTTCAGAAATGAATACGATGAATGAGAGCATCTAATTCACAGTGGAAAAAGGCAATGAGACCATCGACTATTTGGACCTTACACTCACAATGGAGAACAATAGGATAGAATACAAAATCTGCAGGAAGCCAACGCATACTGACACCATCATCCCAAATGACTCTTACCACCATCCCAGGCACAAGTTAGCGGCAATCCAGAACTACTGCTATCGAGAAATTTCTGTCCTCAAGAACAATGAAGAGAAGAGGAAAGAAACTGAGATAGTAAAGCAGATCGCAGAAGCCAATGGCTATCGCTGAGGCGTGGTGGATAGAGTCATTGGGAAAATGGTAACAAAGAAAGGAACCCATGATGGCATAGTGAGAAAGTACTCCGGATCGATACTATATATAGGAAAGTACACAAAAAAGGTGATAAAGGCGTTCAATGGCTACGATATAAATGTGGGTATCCAGAATAACCAACCCACGGTGAAGAGAATCAGCAATGACCAGACGGAACAAAAGGAAAAGGAAAGCTTGAGCGGAGTGTACAAGCTCAGTTGTGAACAGTGCGAGGGAATCTACATCGGTGAGACTGGGAGAAAGTTTGAGATCAAGAAAAAGGAGCACAAAACGTCGAGGGAGAAAGAAGATGGAAAGTCACTGTTTGGGAAACACTGTAACGAAGAAAACCACGATGGAGAGGGAATATTTGAAGTCATATACATGTAGAGAATCGCACAAAGAGAAAAAAACTCTGGGAACAAATGGAGATTGCAAAAGCCAAGAGGGAGAAAGCCTGCCTCCTGAACAATGTAATCACATTTGACAGCGAAAAATTATTCGGCCTGATGATTGGACAAGAGAAGAAGAAGAACAAAACCAACCAATGAGACGGCAGGATTCTAGGTAGCCAATAGAAACGCAGCATTTGGGACAAAAGATTGAACCAATCACAAAGCAGTATGTTTTAGCCAATAAGAGCACAATGCTATATTTTTGTAAGAATAAGTTTCTAAGAAGTGAACCAATCACAACACAGCATTGTTATAGCCAATGAGATCACAGTGTTATACGATAAAAACTCATGATTAAGGCCTTGTTCTCCAGTTGCGACACAACTGATGATGGGATAACACCCGAAAGTACTCTTGTATAAAGCAACTAATAAAGTATATTTGTACAATTGGGAAACCCTTTTTCAATAGAATTCGGATTTGAATCGCAGGGGTCAGGCCCAAAGACGAGTTCCGACTTTCTTGGGACTCGGCTCCTAACCTTCTTAGGCTTTCTAAACAGAAGAAAGAGAAAGAACATGACTCAGTTTCATTTTTTATGTGATTCTATTGCGCCTCATTACGATGACCAAGAAAACCAAAGACGCCAATAGAGGGGGATGAGTTGATGGCTCCTTTTTGAAATCAGATAAGCTACATACTACTGGCACCCAGGGACTCTCATCACTGGCTTAACTTCGAAGTAAAAAAAAAAAGCTCTCAAAATTATATCAAACGAGAAGTAGTAGGAAAGCGTGGTATCATGAAATCTCACTTTTTAGCTCATTATGAGAATTCCTACTAAGAAAAATCCTTCCTCTTATACCCCAATATACACGTATAAAAAATGTCGACTACAATTAAATTAAGAAATCATGAAGTTATTTGAGCTGTTTCATAGTATTAGAAACTTAAATGAAATTTAAAACGATGATAATTTATTTAGGAAACAGGTGAACGCAACCGACCAGTTTGGTTCATTTTCTCGGGTATGGGATCACAATGGCCCGCGATGGGAAAAAGCTTACTAAACCTACCACTATTTGCCGAAACAGTAGCCAAATGTGACGAAGTTTTGAGAGAAAAAAATATCGACATTTATAAAATTTTGACGTCAAGCGACCCCAAATTGTTTGATGATATTGGGAACGCATTTATCGGTATCATTACTGTGCAAGTCAGTTCAAAATATAGTCAACAAGGTGTGAGACTTCAGAAAATTTATTCCTACTGCGAAATATAAAATGCTATTAATATTTCTTAGATTGGTTTATTCGAAGTTATTAAGGCATTAGGCATTGAGCCTGATGGATTCATAGGACACTCCGTCGGCGAAAATGGTTGCGCATATGCTGACGGTTGCCTAACTTTGGAACAGGCGGTCCTCGCTTCGTGGGCTCGTGGAGTAACATCCAACGAAGTGAAATCCATCAAGGGAATGATGGCAGCAGTTGGTACATCGAATATTTTATAATAATACGATTTTTGGAAGATGAGGTCCAACTAAAAATGACTTACTTGTAGGGATGGGCTACGCTGACATGAAAGATAGATTACCAGATGGTATTCAAGTCGCTTGTCACAACTCAGCCGATAGTTGCACTTTGACGGGACCTGCTAAATCGGTGAACACTTTTGTTAGAAATTTGAAAAATGAAAATATTTTTGCTAAACCTGTGAACGTGGCGGATATAGCTTACCACTCTAAATACATTAGTGAGCTCGGACCAAGTCTTTTTCAGCGATTGAAAGAAGTATGAATTTTTTGTGTGAATAAAATGAGACATTTTATGGTGACAAATTGAATATGATCTTGGTTTTCTGCAGATAATTCCGGAACCCAAGACGCGTTCATCAAAATGGATAAGTACTTCAGTTCCAGAAGATGAATGGGACACTCCATTGGCTCAAACCAGTTCGCCGGAATACTTCACTAACAATTTACTCAGTCCGGTTCTGTTCGAGGAGGGCTGTAAACATATTCCAGCGAACGCAATTTGTATAGAATTTGCTCCCCACGGACTGCTTCAGGCTATTCTCAAAAGATGTCTTCCAAATACCTGTACTAATATACCTTTGACATATCGTTTAAAAACAGAAGAGAACTTGAACTTTCTCTTAGCCGCAATTGGAAAGTTGGTGAAAGATTCTAGAAAAGGCTGCGCTATAATTGTCTTGACATTCTTGAAACAATGAAAATTATGGTTATAGGTTATATATTGCTGGGTTAGAGCCTCAAGTGAATAACATTTTTCCCGCCTTGGAATATCCTGCTCCGAGGGAAACACCTGCAGTGGCACCTTACTGCTCTTGGAATCATGATGACCAATATGTTCCTTATCATCGTTCGTTGCATCTCGAGGTAAAATTTTTCCTCCCACAAGTAGGTAGGTGACGTATAGTTGAGAACACTCAATCGCCGTCACTATACTTAGAACAACCGTAAAGCGGTATATAGAGTTACAGAAAGAAAAAGTAAAGAATATTTTTAAACATGAGTTGTAGAATAGTGACTTATACAAGAGGGAAAATCTGGATCGATATTCAATGGAAATTAAGAGTAGATCAGGACAGAGCAGTATAATCCCCAAAACTCTGAAATTCGCCGGCCGAGATTCTCTGCGATAAATTATTAGTTATTACCTTTGAATTTATTCCAACAGGCTATTCCAATGTCGGATGAATCTATACCAATAGTCATTAGAGATGACTCGAACTATTATTATCTAAGGGACCACAAGATAAACGACAAAATAATCGTACCGCCTTCCTTATTCATGGTAATCCACTATTTTGTAATTTGGGACAATTATCCGCTAAAGCAATCTCATAATAAGTAGGGAGCGAAACCATCAAGCGAAAAGACTGAAAAAACTAAGAGCGTAAAATTTGGGATGACAGGTTGGTTGATAGTATGTTGGTCGGCTACAGAATGGTTGCACCAAGTTGGTTTATCGACTAGTGTGTCAATTGGACAAGTTCTTCGACCAAAGATGGATAATTTGGCCGCATATCTTCTTTCCGTGTATTTGCCTACAAATTTCAGTTAATTTTCCTTTCTAGCAGCTTATTCACAAACCTATACGTGAACGAGAACGATTAATTATACACTTACGGAAGTACTCTAGCGATGAGATTTATTGTGACAATGATTACACTACGAAAAAAAGGGGGAAAATTTGCTATAGCAATGCCATTTTTGCAACAAATGGCATCAGGTTGTCATTTTTTAAGCGTTCTGATTGGTCAAATTTCAACGTGGTCAGTATGTCAGCCATATGACTTCTGTGTAAAATTATATGAATATGATTTTAGAAGTATTTTTCACGCTGATTCCGATGCCGGTGACCGTTCGTCAGAATTTGCTCTGTTTATCCGAAAATGATAGATCAAGTGCCGGCAAATTGTTGCGACGCGCAGTGCAGTAAATACTAGCGAAATTTGATAGTTGGGTAACGTCATAAACTGCGCGTTGCAACAAATCGCGGGAACTTGATATATGTATATGATCAATCAAACTTTATTTGCCAATATAAACACCACTTATTGAAAAAAAAAAATTGGGACAACGTTTCGAGCAGATAACAACTCTTTTTCAAGTCTAAATTAAAAAAAAAAAAAAAAAAGATGAATACCTAATTAATTATTTGTAAATTTTGATATGATCATCTCTCGATAACCAGAGCCAATTTCAAAAAAGGGTCAATGGCATTGTGACGAGTGCTGAAAATACTTCTACAATCGGACTGTTTTGTTCATGCATTATTCAATTTGTTTTTTTTTTTTTTTGTGTAGTGTTATTGTTCAGTATGTGTAGTGATGGTTTGACGTTTATATTCAATTATTAATTAAATGCAGAAACTTAGGTACTGCAGGTATGTAATACGAGTATTGCTTTCTTCAAGTAGTTCTGTTCAACTCTTGGAAAATTTGAACAATGCAGTTCCTCTGCTACGCTGCTTGATTCAATATTCCTCATTTTAAATTTATTTAATGAGATTTCGCTGAGTAGGTACTATGTTTTCCACCTGTCATTCCTTTGCGTGCCAGGGGGGCACTGCAGCTTGGCGGTTGCCAAAGCAACTTGGCAGTTGCCGAGTAGAAGAGGGGGTTCGCCTAGGAGATTCCTCCTTCACTGAAGTTATACCCGAAAGGGTCGATTCCGGTGTTGGAGGAAACAATATTAAATGCATACGCAACCCGCACCTATTCCATTATGGATGACGGGCGGTGCTGCACATGCGACACACAAGCGACCTGTCATTCCTTGCGTTTTTCTAATACTGTAGGTACCATAGAAAGTCCTTCACATTCGACTCAACCAACATGGCGGTTAACAAACATGCCATTCGACCAACATAATTCAACCAACCACGTCCACCAAAGTGTGGTCGACCAACTTGACGTGCACCAAAATTTCCTACAAGTTACTTTTTTTGTAAAATTAAGCCCCGACCAGGGTCTAGGTTGTGGGTAACGCTAGCGCTGAGCTTCTAATTGGCCCTAATTATCAACAACTGGAACAAAAATAGCGTCTAAAATTATTTTTCAGTTGGAAACGATACAATATTTTCTTGCATTTTGCAGTATTTAGCATGGCAAATGCTTTTGCATAAACGTATGGAAAATTTGGATTCGTCGTCAGTGATTTTTGAAAATGTGACTATTCACCAGGAAGTCACTATGACTGTACAAGGTATGTTCCTTTTCAACATTATCATAGCGATATAAAAAACAATCGCTATTAAGGCACTATAAAGGAAGATATACGAGACTCCATCAAGTATAGGATTAAGTATGGCCACATTAACGTTCAAATTCTGCATTTTGCGTAGAATGACGTCATTGAAGCACATAAAAATGAATGTGATGCAGCCACAACTAAAAACTTTATTCGCCAATAAGGGCGGAGTATGCGCTGCTGCGCGGAATTTCTCCAAAGCTTGCAAAAGGTGATGATGAGTGCAACGTCTTTTCTCGTCGCTCTTCTTTCATGTAAAATTCAAATGGAAAGTTCCCTAGAACAATTTTAAATTGTTAGAGTAGACTCGGCTCCAACTTTTGTATAACTCGTTCTTTAAAATTGATTGATCAATTAAGTAAAGAAGAACTTTTAAAAATCATTCCTGTATTATATATGTTACGCTCAATTCACGTAATTGCTCATTACGCGTAATGAGCAGCAAAATTGCTCAATACGCGTAATAAGCAGAAGTGCTGCTCATTACGCCTATTCTTAGACCATACAACAGATAGACCGAGCATAGCAATGTATCTTTGAACGGAGGACATGATAAGAATACACATAAGAAAATAAGAGGGACTGGACCTTGTTTACAAATTTGATGGGCGGCGCGGGTGTACGGTGTGTTTCACTGCTCCGCGCGTTCACCCGCGTTGCCTTCATTGAGGTCCAGTTCCCCTTATTTTCTTATCATGTCTTCCGTTCAACGCGTTGTACACGCGTATATGGCCTATGCTCGGTCTATCTGTTGTATGGTCTAAGTGCCTATTGTACAAAGCTGCTGTCCATTACGCGTAATCAGCAATATTTTTCTGCCTATTACGAGTAATGGGCAGCAATCTAACTGCCCATTATACGTATTGAGCATCCTCATCAGTGGGGACTGGAAGGGATATCGTCGATGCGTCAAAGCAATCGATAAACATGCGTAAAGAATGACATAGTATGCAATTCTGTGTGCCATGCAGGACGAATAGACAGGTGGAATTTTTCTTGAAATGCATCTCTATTTTTAAGACTTTTGGCAACCATTGGTTAATAAGGTAAAAACACTCGCTGAATCCGAATTTCATGGTTGCCAAGTTGAATGTTGCCTCCTTATGGCCCAAATCCAAGATGGCGGCCAAACTCATTTATAATAGAATATGATTTTTAATTTAGGAAGTAATGACGATCTCCTTGAGTGATAATAGAAAGTAATTTCCATTATAGAGATTTTTTGAAGTATTCCAAGTGAAATGAAAATACCATTATTTTACCATCAGCAAATCAGCTTCTCATTGGTCAATTCCACCTGCTCTTTTCGCGCAATGGGCAGCAGCTTTGCACAATACGCGTAATGAGCAGCACGTCTGCTTATTACGCGTATTGAGCAATTACGTGAATTGAGCGTAACATATATATGGGATTATTACTTACCATCACAAGTGTAACGTGGGAAGTGGCGCACCTATAGCAGAGCCCTTACAGGCGAATCCTACCCAAGATGGAGTCTCATGCTCCAATTTTACATATTGTACCTCCCGTTACAGATCGATTCTCCGTGACGACATAACGCAATTAAACAACAACGGTCATTGATTTGAACAAAAAGCAGACATGCCTGCTGCAGCTTTCTCCCTTCAAAATGTAAACAAACTTTTCCTATATTAATACCCACGGGATCAAGCAACGTTTGCAAAAACGCGAATACATTGAATATAAACGATAACTTGATGATGAGTAGTCTTGTTTCATAAAATACAAACACTTTACTTTGTATATCAAAGACACCAATCATTAATAATATATCATTTACTTTTGAAAATATTCGCAATTTTTTGAACACTATACAATATCTGTACGGGAATTAACACCCAAAAATTTGTTTACATTTGAAAGGGAGGCAGCAATTCGGGCATGCAGCATACAACCGGATTTGCTTACAACTCATTTGCACATATTTTGAACCATTGACGTCATTACATTAAGGGATCAGTTCATTCATGCAGTCTGACCATCTGCAAGGAGTATTACAATTGACAAAATTCTAAACGAGAGCAGGGTAATTTTCCCATCTATCTGAGAACAATTTGGGAATGAAGCAATTTAAGAGAAGAAGAACGTGGACAAAATAAATCAATTTATTTTGAGAAAAACAAATGAAAAACAATGGCCTATAGGCTAATATTTGCGACGATTCTCTTCAGAAAGTGAATATTTTGCAGATATCAAATACGCGTTTGTAAGCATGGTATACTGCGGCAGTGGAAATTTCCAAGTATTGCTACAAGATGAGGAGGAAGAAAGCGAAAATTTCCAGATAATTCTAACGGGACAAATTACTCTCTTACCAGAGGATGTCGTGACAATTGACCAGAAACTTCCCCACCACAGTGAAACAGTGAGTAAAACAAGTACTCGGTTTTACGACGCTTACAAACATGCCGGCTATCATTTGGGAGAAAACTTTGTCCTAGTTAATGACTTACATCGAACTGATTCAGGTTTGTACCATTTATCGTCAATTTAAATAACCATTATAAGGCGCAAGACTCTAGCGAGCGAATTTCATTGTAGGATACCAAACAAATATAACGTGGAAAGAAAACTGGGTTACATTCTTGGATACTCTTATGAAAGTTCAAATGTTCGCCGATCATAATGCTAACTTGAATAATATTCTTCCAGTTCGAATGAGGAGGTTGGAAATATTACCTTCAAAAATGTCATCTCTACCAAAGGGTAAATAAACCTTCTCTTAATTGTACGTATAGGTATTAATTATTTCAAAATTAAGAGTTTGTTCATACTTCCAGGAACACTTCTGCCATGTAAGGTTGACCCGAACGCGAAGGAGTTAGTTTGCTCGGGTGTGATTTTGCAAGGTCTGAGATACAAGTCGATTTTCAAAACAGGAAAGAAGCTGGAAGAATATCGTTTCATCTCGTATCAAAATCCTCGATGTCGAGTAAGAATAAATAGACAACATTCTATACAAATTATAATTCTCTACCACTCGCGCGAATGAGAATTTCTGCGTTTTTTGAAACAATTACGGGGCTATAATTGGTGTTTATTTTCAGAGCATTCGGGAATTTCTCAAATTTTGTAGCCAAATAGTTGTCGAAAATGTGCTTACAAATGTCGACAAAAGAATCGAACCAACGATTTCAGATACAACCAGAAAAAAAGAGTATTCTCAAACAATCAAACAAATTCTCCAAGAAGAAATTCCTTCAGACGTGAGTATATAGGCAAAATAATTGTCACATTCACAAAAATATATTCATGAATTTAATCTGTATCATCTACGCGTTGCAATAGCTCACCGAAGAATCTAACTCTTCAAGAAAAACTTACACATTCTCGAAAGAACCCATCTTGATCATCATGGACGAATTAGAAGAGTTAAAAAAACTAGGGATGTACGATAATAACTGCCCAATGGTTTTATTAATTTCATCATTCTCACGAAACAACGATATAAACTTGGATAAACGTTTTATAGAGGTCACAAGGCAGTCATTTTCAGTTGGCACTTTTACATTATTGAAAAAGGCGAGTATAGAAGAATCAGGCTTCACTGAAGTTTGCCCAGTCGAGTCAATATTATTCTTATTCACAGAAATGTTGGACGTACAAGGCAGAGAAGTCATTAGTACCCCTTAAAGATGACCAGAAAGAAAAAGTGAGCGAAAAAATGAAGGATAAATCTCAGAAGTATTTCGTTATTCAAAGTAATATTGATATTGACGACACATCAAGATTGGTTGGATCAAAAAAGGTTCATCCTGATGCAGGGTAAAAGTTTTGTATCTTTCTTAAATAAAGAAAAAAAAAATGTGTGCAAATTCTCAAGTTGTTATGGTTAAAATCGTGAGTGAGGACCAGGTTGGGGTATTGAACTTTTGTAGCAATCAGGAATATTTTACAATGATACATTTGGTTCGATAACAACAAATTTCATCTAAAATTTAGATGAGTAGGTAGGGCGAAACTTTTGGAATTTGAAAATGAATATTATAGCTCTTGAGTATTTTCTCAATAATCAGAATAAGTCATGAGAATGTGAAAGGGCCATTTGAGGCCCTGAAGAAATTATTATGGATAGGTTCAATGAGGCTTCGCAAATCAACAGAATTCAGCTTTCATCTTTTCCATTCCCCTTCAGTCTTGTTGCTCGATAGACTTTCTTTCGCACCGAATAATCTCTTCATCTATTATCAAAATTACGAGTATTTTCAAGACCTAAGACAAAGACACCATATAGGACTTTCTCAAAGCCAAACTCGGTAGGCTCATTCAAGAACCATGACTCATGTCCAAGGGTCAATTCCTCATCGGAGAGATCAAACCGTTAGAATGTTATGAAACTTGGAGAATTATTTCTTACCCGGATGTATTTTCCAGATATCTTTACATTATGGACGATCTGATAGACAGTCAGAAACTAGATGAGATGATAAAAAAACAAATAGATCTCGGTTTATGTATATCGGTTCTTAAAGCTGGAGAATGGGGTTCGTACAGAAATCTTGCAGGAAGTCTCAATGAAAAACATCATGGTGAAGTTGTACTCAGGAGGAAGCAGTTGTTGTTGAATTCTAGGTAAGTCAACGACTACTTTTTTCATACTGTTCAAAAATATCTGAGATTGTGACGTGCAATCATTTGATATGTTCATAAGTACCGTAATCTCTTCCAACTAGGACCCATAGGCACGTATTTTGGGCGTGAGATATTATCAACACATTTTCAATGCTAAAAAAAAAATATATAGTAAAATAAAATTGTCTCTTTAATATCGTGACCGATTTATCCAAAGTAGCTACACCAACAGGGCACTAGGTCGAGCGACGATGAGGTTCAATCATCATAATTTCATTTTCCGGTTTTCCTCCCAACACAATACTTATAATTATACGGTAATGTAAACAAAAATTGTAGGGGGCGCTGATTTTCATTCTGATCAAAAGCACGAGTATAGGTATTAAGTCCGGTCCGGTGTTGGCAGACAATCTTCCGTAAATACATCGAAACTTAATTCGAGCATTCCATCCATAGACAGGTTCTGTGCCTTGCGTCAATGAAAGAAAGCCCTTGAGCAGCGAACGAAGTTGGTTGTCAGTTTTTCATCGTTTTATCAGCCGTATTCCGAAACAACGTAAATGTACGCTCAAGAGTCCAAGAAAGACCCAAAGAAACCTTGAGTAACCTCGTAATGTTACCTAAAACTGTGTACGGTTCTTCAAGGAAACTGAAATTCATTTGGTTTATTTGGGAATACGGATGTAAATATTTATAAATGCGTATAACACTATAGGACTACTAAATAAACAAGGAAACCCTATAATTCTACAACTGATGGGACTAAGTTTGGAAAAACCGTCATAAGAAACTGTCGTGAAACAATCACAGTTTTTTGACTGGGACTATTCTTGGAAAAACCGTCACGATTTTTTGGCGGGTTTAGCATTTTATAATTATGAGAATGAGTCTACTATTTGAAAACCTAAAGCCGTTACAAGACACCATCATAAACAATTGTCACAAGAAACTGTTACGGGTTTTTAACTGAGACTATTCTTGGAAAACCTGCGACAAGTTCTTGTCACGCTTGATGGCGTCATCATTGACCTTGACCTACTGCGGGATCTTAAAAAAATTTCAGCCCTTACAACGTGTCCTTAGCCTTCATTATACTAAGCCTGACATACAATATCATAGGTGCCCCATATTAGGTATATGTTACTCTATTAGGCCTAACATACAGTAGACTGGGCTTCACTTGGAAAAATTTTCACTTTGGCTATTTTATAATTCGACTAGTTTTATCCAGTCCATAGTAAGTATGACGTATTAGGTCTCTTTAGACTTCAAATAACCTTTTGTCGACTGTTTGACCTGAGACCCGTGTTCTGTGTCAGTAATCTTGTAGAAAATAACTGTAATTGACAACCGTTAAGTGATGAACAACCTTGCTTTTCATAATGATAACCAGAAATGTGTCACCTTTAACCTGCAAAAATTTTGTATCCAAAATTTTCTTTAATTTTCTGACGTTACAGAGTTGATTCTTCAAGAATTGAATACATTTGTTTGAATGGAGAAGCAGTGAAAAACGATGGAACTTTGGAAACGGTATAACCTTGACCTAGAATACGCTCAAAGCATGAAGTTAATAAACTAAAAAAATTAATAATCTCGTTCAATAACTTTACAAATAAAATTATTATTATTATTATTATTTATTTTTTTTTTTTTGGTTGTCACGGAGAACCTTTAAACATGTTCTTTTATCTGATGAGGATCAGAATTCTTCGAAGTCCCCTTATTTTAACTTGTCCTCAGCTAATTCGTCGACAATTTTTCAATATTTCAGGACATTAGTTTCGCGTATTCGGCCACTACTGATGGAGCTAAAAAGGTGATGGGCATAGCTACTACGATTTCTATGAGCGACAGTACTCAACAAGAATTACTGTGGGATATTCCTAGTCACTGGAATTCAAAAGATGCGGCAATTGTTTCCTACATCTACCCTCAGGTATAATTTGGCGAATTTATTTTCTCAATTCCTCAAAATGGTTCGCAGAAGGGAAATTTGAATCATTTAATTTTTCAGGCTTACAACCTAATATTTCTAACAGATAAGTATCCGGTCGAATGTGTTCTGATAAACGTAGGCGGACAATATTCTCTTGCAGAAGCCATCATTTCGCTATCTTTGTACCGAGGTTTCAATACTTTTGTAACTGTGGAAACAGATGAAGAAGCCACTCTTTTCGAGGAACGATTTCCTGATGTTAGTAAAACGAATATTTCATAAACATAACCAGGTATAATAAGGAATTTAATATTTTTTTTCATGTATTTTTTGGTTTGCTCCCTTCTTATTATTCCCATTATTTTCCTGGGAACACAAGCTGTCTCTATTAATTTTTATCTTATCATCACTACCAATATAATATTATGTAAGGCGATCGGATGATTCGTCCAACCGAACTCTCATAGCAGCAAAATCAACTGACAAGCGGCTACAACTATTCTTTCCCTCTTGTATGAACTTTGACTTCCTACTTTGTCTGCGAGTGCCGGTGTACAAGAATGTGCATGCAGTATTCTTACATAATATTACTTATACAAATATATACTAAGCAGGCTTAAATTTTGACATACCTCACAAATAAATAGGATTTTTGAATGGCTCAAAATAAAACACAGCCCAGGCAGATTAGGTTTTGAAATGGAAATAAATGCCGGCAAAGGTTTTTTTCGTGGATTATGTTTAAAATGGTCTCCTGATAAACATACTAAAAGTTAATTATTTTGTTTATTTTGTTTATTTTGTTTATACTAAAAGTCCACAGCGATCAGAGACCGGGCCCTCCCCCAAAAGGGATCAAAGTACCACAAAATTAGTTTTCTGAGAATAAATCGAAAACCAAGCATCAGAGAAAAAAAGTTTTAAACAAAAGTTGTTCCTCATCAAATTTTCTATAAATTTCACTATATGTATGTCAACTTAAATCAAAAAATCGAGCTGAAAAGTTGGTTTGAAAGTTGAGCGATTTTCTAACATTTTTGATTTTAGTGTTAGTGTTAGTGTAGTCAAATTAGACAGGTTTCGGGAAAAAAAAGAATATTGCGATATCGTAAAGGTCTGATTGCTGGAAATGGTCAAGAATGAAGTCCAAAACCACTTACCAACTTCTCTGCGTTTTTCCCCAAGAGCATCTTTTTGATGGGGGTTGAAACCCCCTCAAAATCAGATTTGTAAATATCCCGCTTAATACGCATTTTAGAGGAAAAAGTCATCAGTCAAAAATTATTCCTCATGAAATCCAGACAAACTTGCTAAATTTCTTATTGTTTCAAGCGATATAGGGAATGATACCAAGAAGCTTGTTATCTCTTGTTTCTCCGTTTTGATAATTGCAAGACTCATGTAGTCAATCTCTCAGCGCAAGAAAAGCTTCTCGGAAGATCGCCTGAAATGGCGAAGCAAGTTTGCCTGACCCAATCGACTATCAACGTGTAACCCTCATGCGACTACGCCAACTTTGACAAGGAGCGCGTTATTCTCGGATTCGTATTGCGGCGGTTCTTCTTGAATTTGTGGGAGCACACAACAATAACAAGCTTCTAGGTGACGTACCTTCCATTGCTTGAAACAATTCCACACGTTAGCCCACTTCAATTGTACGCGGGTCGAAGTCAGAATCTCACCGCGAGTCCACAACAGAAGACCACATTCATTCCCACCATCGCTTGGAACAACCAGAATGGAAAACTTGAGAGCATAATACAGCAAAAACGTAGCACACGAAATTCAGCCTGTTTTCAGTCCGAAAATGAAGCACAACATGCTGGCCTGGCCTGCATACATTCCCCTCATAAGGTTGGAGGGGGAAGAAGACCAGCACGAACGGAAAACTCTACGGCACAACCCAGTATAAACGAACCCACCCACTCCAACTAGAAAAATCGAAATGGAGGAAGGGCTCGCATGTTTACAGCCCCCCATTCAGCTTTTTACATATCATACATGCATAAGAAACGATTTTCAAGATGTCTGTCCATGTATGGAAAACTTTATTTTCATGTATGATAGGCAGTTGATTATACCTTTCTCAAAATAATATCGTGCAGCAAATTCACTGTGACAATTAATTAAGACTAATAAAATTAGTATACATTTCATCGTATGTACTAGCGAAATATTAACGTCACCTTCGCGCGTAACCACCGCGCAACGACGTCATCTCTCGGCAAGGAGCGCGTTATTCACGGATTTGCATGGCGGAGGCTCAATTTCCATGAATCTTTGAGCTAACTATCACCTGTAGGTTAGAAATGAAATACGTAGTCCGGTAGGAAATTTCACGAGGAATAATTATTGACTGATGACTTTTTTCTCTAAAATGCGTATTAAGCGGGATATTTACAAAAAGCTGATTTTGAGGGGGTTTCAACCCCCATAAAAAAGTTGCTCTTGGGGAAAAACGCGGAGAAGTTAGTATATAGTTTTGGACTTCATTCTTGACCATTTCCAGCAACCAGACCTTTACTATGTCGCAATGTTTTTTTTTCCCCGAAACCTGTCTAATTTGACTACACTAACACTAAAATCAAAAATTTTAGAAAATCGCTCAACTTTCAAACCAACTTTTCAGCTCGAGTTTTTGGGTCAAGTTGACATACATATGGTGAAATTTATAGAAAATTTGATGAGGAACAACTTTTGTTTGAAACTTTTTTTTCTCCGATGCTTAGTTTTCGATTTATTCTCAGAAAACTAATTTTTGTGGTACTTTGATCCCCTTTGGGGGAGGGCTCGCTCTCTGATCGCTGTGGACTTTTAGTATGTTCATCAGGAGACCATTTTAAACATAATCCACGGAAAAAACCTTTGCCGGCATTTATTTCCATTTATTCTTATTTTTGAGGCTAATCTTCCTGGGTTAACAAGATATATACCTACTAGATGACCTGTGCTGCTCCGCAGGATTAGCATAATTGGTGATATGATTCAACCATGACACCTGAACAGGGGGAATATATTAATATAGGTGAAATATTTCCACATAAGAAATGTAATTGGTGAAACCGCGTTTTAATGTTTTGGAAATTCGTAAGGGAGGCTAAGTTGATCAAGGAGTGATGGCGGATCAGAGGGTATATAAAATCAGGCCGACCCGTTCAGTAAAAGTCCCTGGCAAATTAGAAAAGGGTGTTCGTTTTCATTCCACAAATATCTCTTTAAGAAATATTTTGGGAAAAATCGCGTTTCGATTTTTTGAAAATTTGTGAGGGAGGTGGAGTAAATTAAAAAAAAAAAAAAAAAAAGATCAGACTGATCTGCTCAGCTTTTCGCTGGTGAACTGGATAAAGTGGTTTAGTTTCATCTAAAAAATATCTATTTCCATATAAGAAATGTACAGGGCAAAATCGCGTTTCAATATTTACCAAAACTCAAGTCAGGGACGGATTAGCCAATAGGTAATGGCTTATCTGAGTGGGTCGGAAGCATTCATTTAAAGAAAAGATCAGCCCAATCTGTTCAGTGGAAATGTCTGGCGAAATTTTATCAAGTTTTACTGAATCTTTTTCAATATATTATATAGATATGGGAAAAGCTCAATTGAGGAAAATTCAGCGGCTGCTGATCCTTAATGGCTCAGCTGGTGTGCTCAACGAACAAATTAAAGAAACTGACGCAAGTTGGTTGAGTAGAACGGCTAGACGGACTGTCATACAGTTGTTTTTGAAAGTTTTTTCATAATATAATTTAACATAACAAATACAACGGAAGGAAAAAAAAGGATAGAAGGTACCAATGTTCAAGTTCATGCCTCTCTCACTACTGGATGAGTCAACGTACGTATAATACGTACTGAATAGCTATACACTTCTCGCGTTCAATCAACCAAATGTATGAAGAATTCCCCATAAGAAATACACGTGGAGAAAACGCAAATGCGGGTACGTCGGGAACACCTGAAGTGAGGCACTAAGTAATGCTTGATGGCTAATCTAGAGGTCATTCTAAAAAGAATTTAAAAAATGAAGTAAATCGGCCTAGTAGGACGACCTGACGGACTGTCATTGCTTTTTGTTGAAAAGTTTTTTAATATATAAGATACCTAGTCTGCGAGATGATTGAACTACAAAAGCCATGAGCTTCAACTTCAGAACAATTTTTCTTTTTCAGCTAAAGTCTCAAAATATATTCCGTAGTTGGAATTACGAATATCAACTTCAAATACAGAGAAAAGGGCGCGGAGTGAATTTAGTAATAAATTTCCTGAAAGGCAAACATCATGTAGAAGCGTCACTAAGATGTGCAACACAAGCCGATATATATAGTGAGATAGGAGATCATAATTGGGCGGAATGTTCCGACATAGGTTTGTAATAGATGTGCCGTGATGAGTTCAACTTTCACAAACTTTATTCTGAGATACTGTTTCACAGGTATGTCTGATTTCCTCAGAGCTATATCATTCCATCCTATGAAAAAAGGTGTATCAAGTTTAGTAACACTTTGTATGGAAACTAAGAAGAAGATAAAACTTGCTATTGAAGAATTGATTAATAAAGAAGTAATAGCTCCTTTGCGCATCAAAAAACAGTAAGTACAGCTAAGTTTTTGGCGATGACTTTAAATTGAATAATCATATGTACCCTTTGACTATATACCTCTTATGGGCTGAGCTAAGACGACGTTTACCCGTGGAAAGATATGATAAGAAAATAAGATGCGGAGGACTCAACGTAGGCGACGTGGTTGACTGTGGAGGGAGGAGACGCTGTTACTTCTCCGCGCACTCACCCGCGCTGCCTACGTTGGAGTCCACCGCACGCTATACGTGTTCCCACGATCGTTTAACATTGCAGTATATGAACGAAGCTCAGCAGTACATAAGAGGTATATAGTCAAAGTATGTACCCGATAATTATATTCTTCTTTGAAATATTTACCTACAGAACCCCTTCCACGAAAGTAATTAGATACCAACCATCGGAACATTATGGGTCACAGGTATTGGATTACAGTGAAAAACATTCGTTCATAATAGTTGGTACGTACAAGAAAATAATCAACGGTAGACAAGAATATATTGATAATACTTAACGTAGGAAATGAAATAATGGATGCATCATTCTCATCAGGAGCTGATACAAAAGACTATTTATGGGGCCATGTAATTGAATGGCTCATTTGTCATGGCGCTCGAAATTTCATTGTCTTCCTGGAGAAACGTGGATTGCGCCCGAACACTTTGCACCAAATAAACAGATTGCTAGCCCAAAAAAATGTAAAAATTCTTCTCGTATCCTCATCAAAATTGGATGCCAAACGAGAGATTTCATCGTTTTTGAACGAAACCGAAAAATTAGGTTCTTTGAAAGGGATATTTTTCGAGGCAACTGTAAGATGTACCTTAGCAGATGAAAAGTCATCATTGAGAGGTACTTCAAAAACTAATCATAGCGATCTTGATTTTGCCAGAAACTGATCGAAAAGAAAATTTCCAATTTGGATGAACTAGTTTCGCCAGATATTCCGTTCATCGGATTGTCTTCAGGCGGCTTGAAAGAGTTCGAGAACCGACGTTCGAAAGGCTCTCCTGCAATACTCGTTCATTGTGATAAACCAAAAGATGCATTGATCGCGTTGCCCAAACTTCATAAGTTACTCATCCAAGATGAAAATAATAACGCGGAGGTGCTTTACAAAGTTACAGATACGAATTCTAGCGCGAAAAAAAGTAATGGTCCACAATGTGTCATTTATGATGCTATTCATAATGTGCTCAGATTTTTTTACCAGCTATTCAACTACACAAGGGTTATTAGCTCAAGAAGAAGTACCTATTGGAAGATTTGAAGTCATAGGTCGGTGAAGGGGAGGGATCAGTAATTGAGAAGGAGAGTAGGGTTTGCTTGGTTGCTAGGTCCACTACGTCGTGTTCCGAGAGGCCAGAGGAAGGTAATTGAAGATGGAGAATTATTGAGCTGTGCAGGAGAATGAGAATGTGCTGAAAGATTGGGTTGGAAGAGTAAGAGTCTAGCATGACTTGGAGAGAGAAAAGAGCGTGGTAAAGAAGGAGGAATTTACAGGGAGGGGAAGAAGAGAGAGAGGTAAATAAATCGGGTATATCTGGAGCCCGGATCTTCCATAAGGGACCCGATTTGGATCCATCGGTAAAACACTGGTTGTGTGAGGGAACATCATTAACAATAATGACGTCGATGTGCCTGATGTAGATCATGTTGAGCGATTTGGGTCAGTTGGCCAATTTTGGACGATCCAAAGTCGAATGAATTTTGACACTCCCGGCCCCATAACGGGAAATTTTGAATAAATTACAATTTTTGATAGACTATAAATTTCGATCAATTGAAGTTGACAATGCAATATTTTTGACAAAAGTGAAGCGTCAGAGATGTTCAGGCAGACGTTGGTGAGTAGGCAGGGAGAAAGTGTTAAATTTTAGATGGTAGTCCAGATGGAATTAGTGAATTTTGGGAACATATGGAGGAAAGAAGAGATAGGGAGTTGGAGAAACTAGGCCATAGACGCAAGAAAGTTGGCGGTAACCGATAATGAACGAAGTTGGAGAAGAGGGATAACAGTCTAAGCTTATAGGCTGAGCACACGGCTGGCATGTAGTTCATCGACGACTAGACGCAAGCCAGCAGATTGTCTTGCATCCAGTGATTTAAGGCAGGATTTGTTGGCCTGTGTGGGTATTGGGAACCTACAGTCCAGTTGAGGGCGGATTGGAAATTGTGTTGATAAGGAAGTAGGCTAATATTCCAAATATATTTGTGAATATAGAGAGCACAATGTACAAATAAATTGTTCACTATAATCGATTTTGCTCCATGTTGAAAAAAAATAAAAAAATTTTAATCATTTTATACATCGAAACTGAAGCTCCTTCCCATTTCCAGATTATAATCCACGACTACACGATTACCTACCTCAAGACGTTGAAACACTTCAGGTAATTGGACAGGACAATTCTGAAGATTTCTCTTTCGTCGAAATGTGCTCTTTATCAAGTCGATATCGTTATTGCAAAGGAGTGTTTCCCATTTTCGCTTTGCCAGCTTTACATAGCGTTTTATTGGAACCATTGTTCAAACGATTGATGTACCCTGTATTTAGTGCAATAATACCGAATACTTGCTCCATTGCTGAAACAGCTCAGAGACTTTATCAAGTTTGTATACGAATCAATTTTTAATAAGTACTTAGATGAAATCAAGTTTGTGTTGATTCTATCATTAGAAAAATTTGCAGTCTTTAAATAGTATTCAACCGTCAGGACCAGTGACATTGATTAGCGAGACATGGAATTTACCTCTGGCATTAGAATTGGTGACCCATCTGCAACTCACTAATCGTAAATACAAAATTTTCGTTCTGGAGGCTAACCCTGAGAATTGGATGAATCAAATGGGTTTAGATGAATCGGGAGCCTGCAATGTGGATATGATCTTTCACTTCTATAATAAAGTACGTTCTTGCCGTAGATAGTTTTGCATAGTTTCAATATTACTTGATACGACAGTAATCTTGTTCATAATAAATAATAATAATTATGGAGGACAAAATATTATCCTAACAAAATTAAGAAATGAAAGGAACACATTTTTGTATTCAGACGGATGAATGAAATTTTGAGTCCAAATAAGAGGATAATTTCATTTACTCGGTCGTGACGTCATCAACTCGTGACGTCATGAAAAAAGACGTTGAATTTTTCCAAGTATTGTAGCTTAGCGGGCGATGCCGAATTGAGTCCCAAATCATCGTTTTTAGCCGAATTGAGTCCCGAGTTGTCGGGGGGAGGGGGTCGTATCATAATATCCGAATTGAGTCCCGTAGTGTCGGGGGTCCGAAAAGGTAAAGTTCGAATTGAGTCCCGAGTTCACGAATGATTCTCATTTTCCTTCTCGCTTTAACAGACTTAGGACTGTCGATGTATGCATCATCGGTGCGATTAAAAATGAGTTAGCACGTGGCTATGTATTGAGCGCATTAGTACCCATGGAAGGTACGGGGCGTGTAATTATTTTTTCACAGGCGGTGGCAGAAATTTAAAGGATAGGTACGCGCTTTACGAGTTCAATTCTCGACAATTCGCCAAGATGTCGCATTGGACCTCAAGAAGAGTGTCTACGAGGACGAAAATATTTGGGTGTGACGCGTAGAACGAACCGTTCAAATGAGAATGAAATGCTTCGCAGGCGTTTGTTGTGCGCGAGGTGGCTGATGAATACGCGGCCCACATACGAGGAGGAAACTTGCTCGAAATGTCTAGATAGTTATCGACGACGTAATCTTCTGTAAATTTCCGTACCCTCTCGTCATCGGGACGTACAGACATCAGGTCTTCAACGAAAACTCTTCAACGTCGTCGGGATGTAGACAGGGCGCGGGAGCCCAAAGAAAAGTTTTAAGAAATTGCCCATGTCACTTTCGAAGTCCTTGTACTCATCGGTCAACGAAAGCTTCTGTATGGGACGCCACCAGCTCTGTCCAAGATGGAAACGACATCCTTGAATGGAAATAGCAGGCCACACCTTCAGCGCTGCTTTGTGGATACCTTCTTCGAAATCAGCGAACAATTCTGAGGATTCAAACTCGAAGGCCAGATCAATCATTTCAGTTACAATGTCGGAAGGCTGTTTCGTAGGCTTCAATGATCTTATTCGTAAGAATAGGCAAAATACCAGTGGAACGTAACCTTTGTACTTGAACCTATGGACTGTGAAGAGCTGGGTGAACAGAGTCGGAACACTAGCTATCGAAAGTTCCATCTACATAAATTGTAGAACACGAGCTCAAAAATGCCAAATTACGTCGTGTAGAAAAGATGACTATGTTCGTTGTCGCGTCGTTAACCAAAAGGAAATTTTCATCTTCGTTGGTGATCATTCTTTCGTACTCGCTCAAGGCTACATGAAGGGGTCGTACACGAGCGCGAGCTCCATACAAATTTTTGCAGACCTTCGTCATGTCGCTGGCTGAAACCCCGCTGTACTTCTCAGCAATTTTCTCACGGCGTATAAGTTTGCTCACTCAAATTTTCGATGGCTTTGCGTTTCAGTGAATTACTTAATTTCTGTCGTTGAATTTCAGATTCGGTGCCTGGTGCGTGATTGTGTTCAGTAGTCCATGCCTCAGCAATAGAATTATCGAGATGAAATTGACGTAGCATTTACACGAATTTTTTGTACACCTCCAACGTTGTATACCATTCCGTAAACGTTTATGAAAACGATATTTAAAAGAGTCAATATAATACGTAAATCGTGACCTTTTTCACTTAACATTGTCGCATACGAAGACATTTTACGAAATCACAAAACACGTCAATAAGCAACAGTGATCACTACGAATATGCCTACAATAAAGAGAAGCACCATCGAGATAATCTGCAAGTACTTGAGCGAACTTGAAAGTAATTCAGTTAGTCATGAATTATTCATTAATTAATGAATATCAAGTTGCCTACAGCAGAGAACGAAGGAAATTCCATTCCATCGTATTTTTGCGAAAATTATTCATTGAATGATGAACATCAAGTTGCCTACAGCAGAGGACGAAGGAAAATGAACGAATTCACCCAGCTTTTCAGACTTAGAACCGCCGACACTTCGGGACTCAATCCGGACTTTACCTTCTTTTACACCCGACACTACGGGACTCAATTCGGATATTATTCTACCACCGCCCCGACAACTCGGGACTCAATTCGGTTATGTACCCCCGTCACTTTGGGACTCAATTCGGCTATCAAAAACAGGTATCCCCCGGTCCCGGGACTCAATTCGGTTACGGCCAGCTCAGCCTATGTACTATAGAAAGCACCTTGAAATATCTTGCCTAAAGTAGGTTAAGGTCACTGTTGGGTCGTGACGTCATCAGCTCGTGACGTCATCAAACGGTAAATTTTGTAAAGGATTGTTGCATACCTTGTGTACTAGAGGAAGAGCCTGGAAACATTTTCCCTAAAGTAGGTCAAGGTCACTTACCAGCTCTTGACGTTATCAGCTTGTTACCTCGTCAGAAAATAGAAAACGTCATATTTTTTCGTGAGTGATTGGCTAGCTTATAAGCTAAAGGAAGGAGTTCATGACTTTTTCAGGCTGGAATACTTTCTTCTCACCATACATTGAGCTCAAAACTCAACATTTTTCAAGCTCTCTTATGTAGGTCAAGATCCTCTAGGTCTATGTTACAAGGCTCATTGGGAGAGCTTGAGGGGAAAAAAATTAGAAGCCATTGCAGACGTTGCAATGGCAGCGGGGAACCCGCAATTTCTTAACTCGACCTCTCAGGTGGTGTGGAACTGAGTTGATGATCTTGTCATATAATTCAAATCGAAATTATCATTCTACATTCCCTCCTATCATATATAGCTCGGAAGTCACAATTCTTCCAAGTCCCCCTCCTATCATATATAGTTCGAGCCTCGAAATTCTTCTAAGTCCCCCTCCTATCATATATAGCTCGAGACTCGAAATTCTTCCAAGTCCCCCTCCTTTCATATATAGCTCGAGACTCGAAATTCTTCTAAGTCCCCTTCCTATCATATATAGCTCGAGACTCGAAATTCTTCTAAGTCCCGTAACCTAACCTAACCTTAGGTTACTAACTTCGCGGACGCGGACGTTTTCTGAGGATGTCATATCCTAACAAAATGGATAGCGGGTTCCCCGCTAAAAGGGGACTGGAGTGTTTTTTTCTCCCTTTGCATATAGATCGACAAAGTAGTCCAAAATCTTCCTACAACTATACATACACAGATCGAGGCCCTTAATCTAAAAATAAGTTAGACCACCATGGTTGGTGACCATAAGCTGGGTCAGGGGCCAAATTTTTCTAAATCCCAAGGTTATGACCGTACTCGTACAATCTCCGAACGCAAATTTTGGAACCAGTCCCCTCTCCAATCATATATCTGCTCGCACATCGATATGTTATCTGGCAGAAGTTACATTACCATCTTGGAAAAAGTTTGTTTACTGAGTAACTTTTCGCTTGAGCGGGGAGTCGAAGCAAAAACATAAAATGTGAGACAACAATTTTCCAATTACCCTTCCTGATAGCTCAAAGGTCAAAAATTTGTTATGTTTCCTCCTGGCATGCGTGTAGTTGAAATTCTTCCCCAGTCTTTCCTCCCCTTTATTTATATAATCGTACCTGAAGATAGAAACGGATCGATACCCTAAGATAACCTGTGTTTTAAGTAACGAGGCGTTTTCAGTGTTTTATTCCTTAGTAAAATAACTAAAACTACATTAATGTACTCTATGTTCCTACAGGGTGGATCTTTTTCTGATGATTCCATTTCTTCAGAGGATAAAATTAAGATGTACGCACAGAATGCCTCGGCAGATATTAGAATTGTGGATCAACTGATCAAAGCTGCAAACAAATTATGTGATAAAATTACATGTGCAGCGAAGCAAAAGTTCCACTCCAGCGGATTTGGTTTATTGCAAAATGTTACTTTGTTTGAAAGATATCGTCCATCAGACGAAATATTCAAGGTGGGTTTGATTTATCGCCAACATCTATCATGTAAGATTTGGGTGATCGTTTATCTCATTAGGCATTCCGTCTTGCCGATACCTTCACTCAAAAAAAGAGAAATAAACTGACTTCCATTTGTTGAAGGTTTGTTGTGTATCAAGCTGAAACTACTCGTTTTATCTGCGAGTAGTGGAGCTGCGCATTTGACGCAGTGCCCTCATTAACATCTCGCGTCTTACCTTAGGAGGGGTCTACCACCGGTGAAGCACGTCAAAGTGATCGTCTATCGATTTTCTCTATTTTCTTGACTGTTTTTCTCTGTCGTCATACGATCATCCGTTACAGTTCGCGAGAGTAACTGTTCTATGCTGGCTTCTTTAAGAAAATGCAGAGAGCAAAGATCATCAAGTAAAAAAACGAAACGCATAATGATCAAAAATTGACTAAAAATTATGGTCAAAATTAAGTAGGAATAATACCTGATCAATAATCAATTGAAATGAAGCAAAATTTGGTCGATTTGTTTCAGAAATTTACTACAAATCAATGATCATTTTCTGATGATACCGTAAGATTTGGTCTATTTTCAGTCGTACGGCCAAAAACCGACCAACATCGACCATGTGGTGATAGTCGATTTGGTTTATCGGCATTGGTTCGTTGTGCACCGAGCTCATACTAGCCATTCTATTTGCGAGTAGTTTACTTTAACCCGTTCCACGGAAAACCAAAATACCTGCCTGTCAATAATACACATAAGTTATAATCACTCAAAGACAATTATTCTGTCCTCAACTTATGCAAAGCCATCAAACATCAATCTGAAAAATTAATGTAAATTAAAACAACTTGTTTCTTCCCATCTATCCGCATTTATTTTATAATAGGTACTTGACTCACACCTAAAAAAACAGTTCAAAATTTCTCATAGTCGCACGTTTTGTAAACATTTATGATTATTTGTACCAATTCACTTAAATTGTTTCAGCTATCAACGAGCAGCAGTATTATAGTTGTGAAAGAAACAAGTTACAGGAACTTACTGCTTCATCCGGAAGTTGGTAGAATCATCAACGAAAATGCGGAATATAGTTGGAGTTGACGTGGTATGGTAGAAATCTTCTTACTATCAATTAGGAATAAATTTTGCATTTTTGGCTCGGCCCCCTTTTCTCAACCTTCTATATCCCAACTGACCGATTGTAGATTTGTGCTCACTGAATACAAGAAAATATAAATTTTCAATTAACGTGTCCGAGGACTTTATTTCTTATCCGTTAGGTACTTGGAACGATGTACGCTACTGTCACATAATATGGTTTGTATATATTCGAAGACTTCAAGTCTTATGCAGAATGTAATGAACACCCCTCCCCCCCCCCCTTCTTCCACAATGTACCTAAACTGATAACTATACCAGATCCTTTTTTCGGTAAAAAAAAATGAAACATTTGAAGACGACGACAAAATAACTAAACGAAACGCTGAATACGACCATGCAAATACACGAGAGTTGAGATTACACAGTTCAGGGCTCACTCGGCCGCGATGTCAGCGTCTTAACTGACCCGAAGAAGAAGAAGAGAAGAGAGAGAGAGAGAGATAGAGAGAGAGAGAGAGAGAGAGAGAGAGAGAGAGAGAGAGAGAGAGAGAGAGAGAGAGAGAGAGAGAGAGAGAGAGAGAGAGAGAGAGAGAGAGAGAGAGAGAGAGAGAGAGAGAGAGAGAGAGAGAGAGAGAGAATTTGATTGCAACGGTCAGCCGTCCTCAACGAGGAAACTTCCGATTCCCTAATTTGTGTTCGCCTTGTCGATGGTTTCTCTGGCCGAAAACGCTTGAGCGAGAAAGTACTTACTAAACGTAATGTTGGGAGAAGAATTCAGGATAAAT
This sequence comes from Aspidiotus rigidus, assembly GCA_035079385.1. Taxonomy (NCBI): domain Eukaryota; kingdom Metazoa; phylum Arthropoda; class Insecta; order Hemiptera; family Diaspididae; genus Aspidiotus; species Aspidiotus rigidus. Next base: position 4,535,980 of record JAVHKY010000024.1, on the reverse strand, counting down.
TTAGTCGAAATTGAAAATTCAAAATTTAAACAAGGAGGAGGTGTCTGTCTTAGAAACGTAGCAGCACAATTCAACAAAACCCGAGCACACTTGGTAGAGCTTTTTAAAAAATCTGAAAATTGGAAAAAAGAAAGGGTTGTATCCCCTCCAGAAAAGATTATGGATATACCTTGGATCAGATGGAAGTACAAAACGGAGTATTTTCAGCATAATTCAGTACAAACTGAACAGAGCCAATTGAAGTAAACATGCCTGATGAAATTAACCGTTTGAGGTGTCATCCATCCTTCCAAAAAATTCAAACTTCAATGTACGAAGTTGAACGACTCGGAAAATATACATGTATTTTGGTATCGCGTTGAAATACAAAGAAATGCCGGCAGTTCCACAAAATGATGATGATGATAGTATATGTAGTAATAATAATTTGTCAGACCGTTACATGAGAAGATAACTAGAATGACGAACAAGTCGAGCGTCACAAAAAAAGGAAAAGTTGTAATGAACCCTATCTAATTGCTGATACTTTACGTGAAAATAAAAAACCAGCCCAATATTGTGCGCAATAAGGTACGTAAGTACCTACATGCGATAAAGCCTTTAACTGACACGAAAAATCAATTTAGGTACCTATCCGAAGAAGAAGGAAATACGTACATCGTACTCAATATTTAAATCTTGATAACACTTATCGTAAAACTTGATAGCGGGTACATAATTCAATAATTTTTAACAAAGTAAAAGACGTCGGGAAATAAAAATCGGTTAATATTAAGAGACAGAGAAAAAAAGTATACAGCAAAACACTTCTTCATAAAAGGAACGGACTGCGGAGAATTTTTTATGTTCAAAAAGTTTCATCAAGAGAAGACGTACGGATCAGTCTTTCCGAATAGGTATAATATTTTTGTGAGTACCTATGTTAATTCTATCATTTTTACTGTGCATTATTTGTGCCCTGTGGGCTCTTATTCATTCAGTCGTTCCAAAGGAGACTTCTGTAACTCTAATTGGCAAAAAATATTCAAAAAATTGTCCTTCGAAGCTCTCTTAAATGAATATCAAGCTACTTCGAAGTCTCTTTTCCTGGCACACCTTCACATCTTGTCTATCTTCAATCGGCTTCCTGTGGATTCTTGGCCATATCGGCCTCCGGAACACGACGCAGCGAACCTACTAGCCAAACACAGCCTGCTTTTCTTCTCAATACCTGATCGCTCCTCCTTTCCGGCTCATGACCTAAAATCTTACATCACTCTAACCATCTCAACATGGAATAATCTTTGGTTTTCTCAACCTCACAATAAACTTCATTTAGTTGAAAAAGACGGCTCCCTGACGAAGTTAAATGAGGAACGCAGGGAACCTGTTTTATGAGTCGAATTGGTTTTGGTATTGAGAATTCAAAGAAGCCTAGACCCAGTGTAAAGCTAGTATAAAGTAGGTCTAGACCTAGTATGAGATTAGTACACTGCACTGCATTGAGAAAGACCTGGGCTAGTATAAAATATTGGTAAATCAAGGAAGCCAAAGCCTTCTCTGCCCTCTCCAGTAACTTTAAACTTCCACCGGTCCACGTACTATTACAGATCCATTCAAATACAATGCTGTTTTCCGAACTAATAACCCCATGTGTAGTCGACAAGCTGGTGAAAGCGAAGAAAGAATTATTTATTCGTGTTCTAAAACCCTAAATAGTTTCCCAAAATCACTTTTTAGATGAAATTTGAGGAAATTAGAAGTTTGAATGTTTCCGAGACAAGTAGCATACGGTTAAAAACGAAATTTTTGGAATTCTCAATTCACATACCTATACCTATAGGCACGTGTATAAGGGTCAAAAATACAAATTTTTCCATGTCTCAAAGTCGGGAAACACCAACGTAATCGAGATATTCTCCGCGAATATGCAGCCCCTGTAATACGTACAGGTTTCTTGTGGAAAATTCTTGACAAACTCTTGCACTACTAAAGACGGCAAACCAAAAATGAATTTCTCTTTCATGTTGATATGATTTCTTTAGGTTTCCTACTTCAAATTTTCATCTTCATTCTCAGTTCACCTTATTCGTCCGAATATTCTGAGGGAAATCTTCAAAATTGATATCAAGTCTGCGTAGGCCCCGCTATGTTTCACTAAATCGATAGGACCCGATGCATAGTGATGGATCAGTGTGGGTAGAACTAGAAAGCGGTGTCAACTACCGAAAGCGTACATCATTATAAGTATTTGTTTCACGTAGTTCGAATAAATCGGGATACTAATGAATACAACTTTCCCTTCTAGTTTTAGAGGTCAGTATATCAGATTCGTTTTGACGTAGCACGTGATTTACGAATTTAGATTTCGCAGTTCAAAGAAATGGTGCATCCGTTTTCGAAACGATTTAGCTACGAAATCCGCATAAAGTTTCTTAAATAGTGGCAGCTGGTCGCTAAATCGTTCAATTTTTTTAATAATCACCCGCTCCGACAGAATCGATTGACTTAATATGAAAGTTCAACTGGACGAGGCATTTATTATTATTATTTTTTTTTTGTAAATCTTATCCATTATGTAGTTTTCAAAATTAAGTACGGGTCCGGATCAGCACGTCATCAATACCGATCAACTTTCAAGCATGCAATCTTTCCTTATTTTTCTCTATAGAGACGAGGAGGGGGGAAGAGTTGTATGAGAATTGAACTATAAAACTTTTTTTCACTCGGCATTCACATTTTTCTTTATTTTTCCTGCCCCTGCTTCGGATGCATGCCTCAAAAGCCTCAAAAATAAACGACTATCCTTGCTGTTATTGTACGGAAATCAGGGTAATTCAAAGGAATAGGACAGAGATAGGTTCTGCAATAGAGCTAGCCCAGCGTCTGATTTGGATCAACTTAGATTGACACTTCGTTCTCTAAAGTCAATGGAATGGGGAACCGGTGAAACCAAACTGAATTCAGGAATTGATTGCATTTCTAGTAAAATGAATTCGCAAATATATTAGTTAAAAAAGCATAGTCATTGAATGCTTTAATTGAGGACAGTAGGGGACGAAAATATTTTACAAAATTATTTCAATCACGTCCGACTTTGACTCCCATAGGTCAACATTGTTCAATCTCCCCTTTCTCTGGAGTTTATACTTCAAAATGTTCTACGTCCCTCAGCATAAAATTTTTCGAAGTCCTACATCCATATGGGTTCAGAGGTCAGAATTTTTCAAAGTTACATTTCATAGTACCACTCATTATATATATGTAAGAATATGCTTGCATATTCTTGCACGCTGACACTCGCAGATAAAGTACGTAGTACAAGTTCTTATAAGGAAATTTAAAATGATAACCGAGTGTCAGTTGATTTCTCTATTTTGAGTTAAGATCGGGAAAACGGAATGCGTTAATACGTAAACGATCACCCGACCCGATTCTTACATATATACCTCAGAGGTCAAATTTTTTTCAAGTCACAACCTCTTTAGAAGTTTATGTATAGTTCGAGATTTTTCTATATCCCACTCTCCTTCTGTAAAGCTCACAGGATGAAACTACATTTATTAGGGCTTAGAGTCAGTGGCATATTTACAGGGACGAATTTAGAGACAATCCGTTCAAACTGAAAAATTTGCCTTGCCATCCAGAAACTGTTTTGCCTTACTTCTCAGAAAAATTTCATTCTAGATCCCTTTCTCCTCCCTACGTGGAAAAATTTTAACAGGGAACCTGTTTTATGGGGGACTTTTTGACAAATTTGTCGTGCGTCGTACGCCGTGCACCGTCCAGCAAAAAACTTGAAAAAATTTCGACTCTCGAGCCATGACAGGAGAGAGGGACTTAGAAAAAACGACGGCTTCCTTAACGAAGTTAAGCGAGGAACGCAGGGAACCTGTTTTATGAGTCATATGGGATTTGGTATTGAGAATTCAAGGAGGCCTAGATCTAGATAAAGCTAGTATAAAGAAGGCTTACACCTACTATAAGCCTAGTATAATATAGTTTGAGAGTCTAAATTTTTCTCGAATCTCGAGCTATATATGATAGGAGGGGGACTTCTCGAGCTATAGGTATATGATAGAAGGGCGACTTAGTAAAATTCCTATCATACATGGCTTGAGAGTCGAAATTTTTCTCTTTTTTGTTGGATTGCGCACGGCATATTTCTCAAAGAGCCCCCCATTGAACAAGTTCCCTGTTAATATAGCTTTCAACAGCCTTAATAGAGTCTACTACTGAATGATATTATAAGTAAGTATGGGTTGCGTGAGTGAAAAAGTAAAAATTGAATCTAAACCTGATACCTGCAGAGAATTGTTAGTTCATACCCTTTTAATCCCATATTTCATTGTGTGTTTGTGTGAGTGTGTCAGCAGCCTGTATGTGTAAAATATGATTTTTAAAAGGTGAAAATGGACATAATACCTTTTAAAGTCTGAGGATAGAACGTAGTAATGATCTGATTCAACTATTGAATTAGAGAAAAACGGTGTAATATCCATTTTAACCTTTAAATAGCGTATTTTACACATACAGGTTGCTGACACACTCACACAAACACACAATAAAATGTGGGATTAAAAAGGTATGAAGTAACAATTCTCTGGAGGTATCATGTTTAGATTCAATTTTTACCTTTTTTGATTCACTCACACAACCCATACTAACTTATAATGTCATTCAGTAGTAGACTCCATTGTTGCAGGCTGTTGAAAGTTATATTTTGTTGTATGCTTGTATGACTGTGTCAGCAGCCTGTATGTGTAAAATATGCTTTTTAAAAGGTGAAAATGGACATGATACCTTTTCAATTCTGGAGATAAAACGGTACCCATTTTCACCTTTAAACAGCATATTTTACCCATGCCATTATAAGCCTAGTGTAATATAGTTTCGAGTATCTAAATTTTTCTGGAACCTCCAGCTATATATGATAGCTCGAGAGTTGAAATTTTTCCAAGTCCCCCTCCTATCATATATAGCTCGAGAGTCGGAATTTTTTTAAGTTTTTTGCTGGACGGCGCACGGCGGACGGCAAATTTCTCAAAAAGCCCCCCATAAAACAGGTTCCCTGTTAAAATTTCGACTCCCGAGCCGTATATGATAGGAGAGGGACTTGGAAAGAATTTCGACTCTCGAGCTATATATGATAGAAGGGGACTTGGAAAAATTTCCACTCTCGAGCTCCCCGTCGATACAGACCCGCTTTAGCGATGAATATCGACCAGGAGAAGAGATCTTTTACCGAGGAAGGAAGGTGTTTTTTCTCCTGATTGTAATTTAACACTAAGGCAGGTTTCTGTAGACAGGGTCACATATGATAAAAGGGGACTTGGAAAAAATTCGACTCTCGAGCTATCATGTATAGCTGGAGATTCGAGAAAAATTTAGACTCTCAACTATATTATACTAGGCTTATAGTAGGTCTAGGCCTTCTTTATACTACCTTTATCTAAGTCTAGGCTTCCTTGAATTTTCAATACCATATCCCATTTGACTCATGAAACAGGTTCCCTGCGTTCCTCGTTTAACTTTGTTAAGGAAGCCGTCGTTTTTGTTGTGCGCGATTCTAACGCTGACCAGCCCAATTTATTTTGAAAATAAATGTTTGAAGTGACAAATCCCTAACAGGACATCTTCGAGTAAATCGATGCAAAAGGCATCGGCGCCCGTCAAAATCCATTTTTGTCTCTTGATAGCCATCAAATTGCCCCATTTGACCACGAGGAACCCGTATTAACTATGAAATTGGCAACGTGGGGTTATTCGAGGAAATTCTTCGCAATAATGTTCAATAAGGAAATTTAAAGTGAAGCGTCAAATATTACCTATGGATTTCAATATTCAGTCAATAATGAGTCAATTACTTTGGTTTGAAAATCACTCGCTATAAGTATTTCTATCGAATTAAACTAATCTTAAGTGTCACAAAGTTATACAGCTGAGCTGCACTATAAATATTCATCTTAGTAAATTATGTGTTTACCTACATAAGAAGCAACTTGGTACCGGGCAAGAATGCAACCTATACGCACACCAATGTATAAGTTGTAATGGTAAATATGTAGAGGTGAAAGAAGTGCGCTCTAGATTTACTATAGCACCTATTTTGGAGCCTCCAAAAAACGTGACTTTGTGAAAAAAGTCACCTGAAATACATGAGATTATACTCATTTGAATTAAAAAGGTGGTTCTCTGCATTTTTCACAAAAACAACATTTCAGATGTTGAAATATTGATTTTCATTGGTATGTCGTGTTATGACAGAAAGCACTGTGGTCACATTTTTTGCAGGAGCGTCTAACGCTCCTACAGCTAGGGAACTCCCTTTGCCATTTTATTGCCTGGTAGCTGAGTTGCTGTTGCCGAGCACCAAATTTTATTTAATTGATACACTATATAATCTATAATTCAATTTTGTTTGTACATCTCAAATTACAGCTAAGAACAGGAATATCTCAAATCACACTTGACGATGAACGTGTACACCTACTCCATTGTTATTGTCGCTGTTCTTGCGGTAGTCATGTTTTCTGCCAATGAGGTTGCCGGAGCTCAAAAATACTGCACATGTTTTGACGACAATAACGAATTGCCTAGTGCTACAAATACTGATAGAGCTTGCAAACGTATTCACGGATGTAAGAAGACAAATTCAAACTATTGTTGGATAGGAGATGGTTGTGGCGACAATGATGCTGAACAAGATTTCGGTCGTAGATGTGGGCGAAGATGGACTTGTAATTCCACTTAATCTCTTTTTGTGTGGCTTTGCACTCGATTCATTCATCTACCCATACTAATTTAATTTTAATCAATAAAATTTATGGTAATTCAAATAACTGATAATACAAAAAAGAAATATTATCAACATAAATTTCTAATAAAAAATTGATTCTGTAAATCATAGAATAAAATTCTTAGTGCGGCCTTGAGAATGCATGTTGACGGTATTTCACCAACTGACTAAAATTCCCCATGGCATTTGGCAAGATACCTATGGTAAATATTATTCAACTTTACTGCAACGAAAGATTCTTTCAAAATTGAACCGAAAAATTTCTCTCTTCTTTTATCATGATACAATGTTTTGAACTTCTCAACGAATTATCGGCTCGGGGTAGGTAACGCTGGAAAATTCGAGGTGGAAAATTTCAAAGGATTAGAGACTACAGTAGAGGGTGAGAAGAAGTGGAGCACATTAGTGACCCCATCGGAATTGTAACAAAAAGCAGATGGACTACAAGAAGAAAATGAGTTGGAGAGGCGGATATTTTTAAGGATGGAATATGATAAGAGTTGTAGAATAGATAATACAGTATTACTTTGGCGATATCCTACAAAAAGATAGGAATGGGTGAGATGTGTATGAACGATCCTGAAGCAAATGATCTCTAGTTTGATTACTGGGAGTTCAGAGAACCTGTTTTGTTTTTCGAAATTTGTTGTAATACTGGCCAGGAGTCGAGTATCAAGGATCGGCAATAGTTTTTGAAGTCAGAGGCAGGAGTGAGTACAGGGTCGGGAATTTTATCAATGAGAAGAAAATCTTTGCCGGCATGGTCAATCGCCTCATATTCCGGGAAATTGATGTGGCCCGGAATCCAGAGGAAATGGACTATTCAAGCGGATGATAGTTGCCCAATAACAAACTTTGGGTAAAGAATAGAATATTTGGTACATGAAAATTTCTAGAAGTGACATCCTGAATCAATCAAATATGACCTTGTGGATGAAGATACAGGATTAGATAGTACACTGGCAAGATGCAACTTTCTGGATTGACTCACTATGATCTTGTTGAGACATAGTGAAGATAACTCAAGCTGCTTACAAACCAGTTGCAGGAATCGGAAATGCTGAATAAATGGATCTGCCAATGAAGTACTTTGCTGTGAGCGATTGCGTTGTGTAAGGTACCGGTAGTTAAAGATTTTTGTATACAAATAACGGACATCGATGAATCGGAATTGTGTTCAGCGGTGATAAGACTGATAACTTTGGAGGTTGAAAAAGCATGAGAAACGTACTTGTGATTCTGAACGGGACCGGTGGCATGGCAGGGTGGCGTAAGCAATGAAGAATCGAGAAAGGACGAGAAGATTAAATTATATTGTTTGATCACCGTTTGGAAGTTTAAGGAAATATCTGGAATAGTGACTGCGGATATGTAGACTCGGGAAATGACTGGATCAACCATCGGAAGTGGATCATAAGTTGAATCAGCCAACAATAGGAATTTGAGCTGTGGTGAGAGAAAGACAAGAGTATAAAATTATATGGTAGACAGTTCGGCGGTGAAAATGGAGACGAAATTTCTCAATCGGTGATTGATCATGACGTCTTGGATCGAGAATGCGTACTCAGTTTTGGATACAGATTTAGATCCAGTGAGCAGAGCGAGGGTGTCGAAAATTCGATAGAGACGATATTTCCCATGAATTTTCTGTAAATAGTGTTAGAAGTGTAGCTAGTTTGAGTTAGATATCTGCGGAAGAAGTTAGATAAAGTGGGGGGTAGATGATTTAACAGGGCGTAGAGATTTCAATTTCTAATAATGTTTACACAGTTGAGAATCATGTCGACACATCAGTGCGAGTTTGAAAATTCGGAGAAAAAAATTTAAGTGACGTGGTAATTAGATATCCGCTTTAGTTTAAGTGCGGATAGCAACATTCTACGATAATTTGTTCATTCGATCTTATTCTGGCCCATCACGCGCGACAAAAAACAATTGAAAAAAAATCAAAATGATGTTCATCCTAAAGAGAAAAATTTGATCTTATTCCGAACATTTTTCGTTCCAAGTCCACGTTCTTAAAAACTTGATAATAACAAAAGATGCGTACGTCTATAGTTGTATTTTCTCGTCCTGTTTCAGATATGAGTATTGATATCGTTCGGATTAATTGGTCACACTTCGGTGAATCTTATTGGTCTTATCATTCTGTTGCAGGGCTCGTCACTTCTTGTCTTACGATATCGCCGGCCTACCGGTGGACTAAACGAGTTTCTCCGAGCCCCACACCTCCCTGTCATTCTTTCACTCAAATCATCCTCTGGAATGGTTCAAATAGAACGAGATATTTTGATCCCAAATTTTAAATAGCTGTCCACGAAGGACACTCAACGGTACTAACAAAAGCGAAATTTTCTTCCCACGCACAAATGAAATTTTCTTTCCCCTGTTTTCGTTTTCATTCCCAGTGTTGCTGACCCTACGTTATGATAATTTTATCCTGGGGTACGGTTTCACGACACATTAGTCAACTTCTGCAGCATAATTTATCGTTTTTAAATACAAAAAAGGAATTAATTTATGCACGCTCCACGATACACAGACAGTTACAAATTGAGACATCATGCACCGAGAATCAGAAAAAATCATATTTTCGTTCGACAATACGTGCAAAATTGTACACTTCTGAGTCATTATCAAAAGTCATATTCATGTTCATAATTCATTTCGCAATAGCGATGTATTTTGCATAGAATAGGAAGCTGAGGTTTCGCGTAGATATACCAGTTAGTAGTACCTATCCGACGAATGAATTTTGTACAAATTGAAGAAGTTGAACGATTCCACTGAAATCGGGACCCGTTTTAAAAATTCAGGTACGTCTACACTTGAGCATTAGTATCATAGATAAGCTGATGAATAATAAGTAAAATTACACCCATACTTGCCGAAGACTGAATTAAGAGAGATGAAGTTACCCTTGCTTAATTTTTCTCTCATAACGTTCGTATTACAAAATCTCAATTTTTGGTTGCTTACACTTTTTTCGGCTTGGGATTTGGTTGAATTTCCGTGAAGCAGAAACTTCGACATATTTCCAGCTTCAAATTTTTTCATAGGTGAGACTCGAAAAAGTTTTTCTGAATAGAACGGAAATATAAACTTGGAAAAAATTACCACAGTGGCGATCTCACAACTTTGTAGTGGGCTGACAAAAGAACATCAGTACTCGATAAAAATTGAGGCTCTGCTCGCACAGTAAAAAAACAAACAAAGATAAACTTTGAAACAATTTTTATTTACGTTTCGACACAACGAAAACGTTTTCTTCAGACTGTATCAAGGATCATTCGATATGATTTCATTCTTCAACAGATTCCTTTCTTCAAATTTTACATCACTTGCCGCCCCAGAAAAATTGCTGCCAGGAAACTGGACAACCACCTCTGAGTCACTGTAGATATATAGACCTAGTAGGACTCGAAAATCCCGTGATTCCTTCAAGAAGAAATAATGAAAAGGAGGGTCTAGATGATAAGCTTACCAACTACATAGAAGGAAAGTGTGTGTAGGGAGCTTGAAGCAATTCTACAAAAATTCTGAAATTAGGCTATTCCTTGCACTCTTCAGTCAACTCGATTGAAAACCCGTCTATTCTCCTTTTTTCGATAATAAACTACAGTAATATGAAAGCCAATAATGCACAACAAAATCAATGAATCGACAATTAATGCCGATTCTTCATGTTCGAAATAAGGCCAAGGGCTGGATAGTTTTTTTCAGTACAATATATGTAAAATCAGGATCCATATCAGGCTTCCATCTGGCCAATCATAACGTCTTGAAATTTGACGCCCTTTCGATCGTTCGTTCAAGGTTTGTTGCGCTTCCTCCCACTATTCGCCAGGAGACACGCCTTGCGTCTTACATCACCCCTTCTTAGGAGGGTTCAACACCAGAGAAAAATGTCGAGGTGATCGTTTCCCAGTTTTCTGTATTTTGTTGACTGTCTGTCAATTCCGGCACAAGTTATCTAGACTGGACGTAGACAACGGCTTTCCGAAAGTAGCTACGTTCACTTATAAGGGAGGATTTTACTTCTGAAGATCGATAGCGGCACGTGGGGTCCGAAATGTAACCTTGCGGGCAAACAAACCATTTCAAAGAATGCTAATTAAAACTTCTGAAATGAGCGAAAAAATAAAGAAGACCGAATTTTTGTGATTTAGTCAGAATAAACGCTCTATACAAATACTTGAAAGTATTTTAAATGCTCTCCTGATTATTACATAAAGATATTGATCAGTGTTTTAGCACGTATAAATCATAATTATGGGATAATTGCGTTCTTCTCATAGTTCCCCATTTCATCCACAGCGCTATCTGTCCTATGACATGGAAAGTAAAATCTATAGTCCGTTCGCTACCTCGCAACGCCAGAGAGGTCGCTTCGCGACGTCTAATTTGAGTATGACGTTATGCGTCACTCCTCTTTATCAACATATATAGACTACAAGTCGAAATCCCGCGCTAACGGCGCGTAGCAAAGGCGCGTAGGCCTACTACCAATTTTATTTTATACAACTCGAAATACCAAAAACTGGTCGAGTTTAATCGTAACATAAAAACGCGCTTCTCCTTTATATAATAGAGATAGAGATACCATTGTTCACAAGGATTAGACCATTGTTGATGGACAACAACGGTTGCTTGCGACGAGTCGTACCAATGCATCGTCTTTAGGCCTATTACATACGTAGCCATGATTAACCTTCAGATATTGAGGAATTGCGTACTTTTCCGCCGGTATACTTGGACAATTTCACTGCAGCTTTCTTAGGCCACACTAAATAGTCGAAGTGTGGTTTGTTGATTTCTAAGATTTGGGTATTCATTTTCCTCATCAGGCATTCCGTCTTATCGATCTTCAGTCAAATATTGAAAAGTCAACGTGACCAATACAGAGTAACTCATTTGGGTCGGAAACACTAAATAGTCCGGAAGAAAAATAGTGACCAGTTAGAAGACCTACATTTGAAATATTCGCACCAAACATATTATGATTACAAAAATGACGACTAATGATTCAAAAATATTATATGCTTCTACTGAAAAAATACAACAAAATACAAATAATCATAAGAATTATGACGCATGTACACTGGCGAAATCATAGCCAGAATTCATTAAACGTCTTAAACACTGTAATCTTTCAAGAAAAAAAAAATTATTTTCTTTGCTTGAACTGACGGGTCATCACACGATTCCTCCCCGGAAATTTTTGATATGAAAATATCCAATTAAAGGGCGTGGTAGAGTATTATTGCGCAGAATATTCCTTCCTATGCACATAAAATGTTCAGATTCACTTCTATAATCTTATTATAAAACTATTAATTAGATCAACGCATTCGTCAAACCCCATTCACTAATATATGAGCAAGCGGAGCCTATTTCACTGAATAATACTTATATTTAACATTCTTTTGAAAAATATTTCGCAGGATTATGCTTGAAAAATCGAAAGTCGTTATTTCTGGTGTGTCCGGGCGCTTCCCCGAATGCGAGAATGTATGCTCATTCAAGGAAAAACTGTACAATGGAGGAGAATTTGTGACAACTGATAATCGAAAATGGCCGGTTGGCTGGAAACACGAAAGTATAAGAGTAAAATCATTTTTGCAGGAGAGCATCATTTCCTACGTCTAAACCTATTTGTTTGCGTTTCAGTGACCTCAGATAAAATGATTCCGGATGCTACAGGAAAACTATCCAATACTTACAATCTTGATTACAGCGTATTTAGGATGAATAAAACGTTTGCTACGAGTTGTGATGTTCTCAACAGAGTAATTTTGGAGCCAACGTTTGAGGCAATAATAGACGCAGGTAAGCCAAAAGAAATCTTCAGAGTTTTATCAAAAATTCTTCCAGGAGTAGTCTCAGTAAAAAAATATGATATGTATTATATGTATTTAAATTTGGAATCAGTCAAAAATCCGCGTCACGTGACGCGTATCGTTTTATGACGTCATCAATGACCTTGACCCTTTTTGGGGAATTGAAAAAAACGACGGCTTCCTTAACGAAGTTGAACGAGGAACGCAGGGAACCTGTTTTATGAGTCAAATGGGATTTGGTATTGAGAATTCGAGGAAGCCGGGACATAGAAAAAGCTAGTATAAAGAAAGCCTAGACCTACTATAAGCCTAGTATAATAAAATTTTTCCAAGTCCCTCTCATATCATATATAGCTCGAGAGTCGAAATTTTTCTAAGCCCCCCCCCCCCATCATATATAGCTCGAGAGTCGACATTTTTCCAAGTCGCCCTCCTATAATATATAGCTTGAAAGTCGAAATTTTTTCAAGTCCCCCTCCTATAATATATAGCTCGAGAATCAAAATTTTAACAGGGAACCTGTTTTATGGGGGGCTTGGAAAAATGTCGACTCTCGAGCCATATATGATAGAAGAGGGACTTGGAAAAACGACGGCTTCCTTAACGAAGTTAAACGAGGAACGCAGGGAACTTGCTTTATGAGTCAAATGGGATTTGGTATTGAAAATTCAAGGAAGCCTAGACCTAGATAAAGCTAGTATAAAGAAGGCCTAGACCTACTATTAGCATAGTATAATATAGTTTGAGAGTCTAAATTTTTCTCGAATCTCCAGCTATATATGATGGCTCGACAGTTGAAATTTTTCTGAGTCCCCCTCCTATCATAATTATATAGCTCGAGAGTCGGCATTTTTCTAAGTGCCCCTCCTATCATATATAGCTCGAGAGTCGAAATTTTTCTGTTTTTTGCCGGACGGCGAACGGCGGATGGCGCACGACGCACCGCAAACATATCAAAAAGACCCCCACAAAACAGGTTCCCTGTTAAAATTTTGACTTTCAACCTTTGGCAAAAGGGCTCATACTGGACTGAGGAAAAGGGGCGTACGAACGGAGCGAGTGAGTACCCAAAAGCTGCTTACTTTAACATACAGTATACTAGACTTATGCCAAAGACGAGACTGAGAATGGAAGCTAATTAGCATGAAAATAGTATATTAGACTTTTACTAAACCAAGAATAGGGCCAGCGAGTGAGCTCAGCAAGCTAGTTACCTTGACATACAGTGTACTAGACCCACACTAGGTTATATTTATACACCATATTAGGTTTTTATACGTGTTTAGCATCCTGGTATACAATCAATACCAAAAACGCAGTTTCTTTTTTCTCAATTTTATGGTTGTAAGTCCCCCGGGTTTTTGGAGGATCGGAAGAATTTTTTCTGTGTTTTTCTTGAATGTATGTGGTAAATTACATTCATAAAACCTTGTCAAAGGAGTCGAGAATTTCATGTCAATTATAAATTTACTTTCGAGACTTTTGACCTCTCTTCGCTCCTGAAATATCATTAAATTTTGTTGAAAATTTTTTTCAGCTTCAACGGCTTTAATTATGTAAAAAATCATACTTTTCAAAATGAATAATATTTCAGGTTTTTATAGGCGCAATAACCTCTTCCAGTGAGGCAACCCGCAATTGTAGGCCTCCATAGGGGGATCAGACCATGGTGCCACGGCTCTAATTGTTTGTTCGAGTGTCGTGAACATTCCGATCACATTTCATACTTTTTACACAAAACGCAAAGTGTTAGTGACAGTTTCTGTACAGCACCAATACCCAGAGTCAACTCGATAAGTAGAAAATTCATGCTGATATACAGAATGCGCGCGCTGGTGGCTTTTGTTTCACCTCTGCGGAAATTTCACATGATACCATTTCTTACGTCAAATTTTGCGAGGAGCCTTTCTTTTTTCTCTTGTTAACTTTCTCTAGTAAGCGTATTTGATAAGTTATTTCGAAAAAACTGATTGTTATGGAACATAAAAGTATCCTCATTGGATTTAAGTGATTTTGAGTTTAACGATTTTTTTGTTCATTTTAGGAGTGAATCCGTATTCTTTGGATGGACAAAATGTTGCTGTAATTATGTCATTATCTCATAGCGATATTGATAAAAACGCAAGTACTACTAAAGCAACGAAAGATTACCAACCCATAGCGGGAAGTAATAAAACCATGTTATCCAATCGGGTTTCTTTTTCTCTGAATCTCAAAGGTAACACAACGCTCACGAACGTTCAGAGCGAAGAACATTAATAATTGGGCTTCATTTTCAAACCGATAGGTCCTAGTACTACAGTATACACTGATCCTCATGGTGGACTCGAAGCGTTGGCAATCGCATCGAAATATGTGTCCGAGGGACTGGTTGAAGCGGCCATTGTAGGAGCCGCTTCCAGTATTGTAGACCCCCGATACAGTCTTCAGTTCACTTCATTGGAGTTATTAACTTCAGACGGAGTTACTCGTCCATTTGATGAGTTAGGTAAATATGAAAATGTGAAGTGTTTAAAACTTTTTCGAAAAAAAATTCCAAGCAATTTTTGCGGGGGAATTTCAGCAAATGGTTATGTCAGAAGCGAAGCAATAGTTTGCTTCTACTTGCAACGAGTCGTTGATGCCAAACGAAGTTACGGAGAGCTCTTGTCATGCGATTTCACTTATTTGGGATCATGCTTATCGAACTTCATCAATTATGACGAAGAATATCTTCCCCGAGTTATGCAGCAGTTACATCAAGCTAATGACACCACTTCAAATCACTTATCCAAAATTGCATTTGTGGAGATGAACGCGTATGGTAATAAGGTAAACTAGCTTTGACTCTTATTTTGTACCTACAGACACTCTAGGCAACGGAATTTCGTAAAATAATTTACTCGTTTTATGAGTACATCAAGGTTACCGATGAAATGGAATCAAACGCGGTTGCCGAACTTTTGTCAAAATATAGAAGTCCGCTTCTTGTTGGGTCAGTCAAAAGTAATACTGGCCATACTGAATCAACTGCTGGATTTGTAGCATTACTGAAAGCGTTATTAGCATTAGACTCGGGTATAGTTGCTCCAAATCAACACTTACAGAAACTTGATGAAAGTGTAAAAGCATTTGAACAAAAACAACTTCAGGTACCTACTTGTACTTTCGTTGACGATTTAATAAAATAATGCATAGGTATGAAATGATGTCATTCTGAAAAACAAGTCGTTTGAGCAATTGTTTGTTTGTCAAAGCGGCAAATTTCCAACAGGGAATCTATTCTAGGGTTTTTTTTTTTGAGAAAATCGTCGTGCGCCGTCCGGCAAAAAACAGAAAAATTTTGACTCTCGAGTAATGAGGTCCTTGTCTTTGAGAAAGACCATTTAGTCATTCTAATTACAAATTCATCCTGTCACCTAACTTGAGAAAAAAAATTTTTTCAAGTCCCTCACTTTAAGATTCAAAATTTTTCCAAGTTTATTGCCAGACAGCACATGGCAACTTTTTGAAAAAAATTAAAAAAAAAATAGAAAAATAAAATAGAATTCCTGCTAAAAGCTAAAAAGGAGAAAATAAGAGGACGATAAGCTAGACGAGACATCTTCTTTAGAGAACTAAGCTCCTCAATTCGAATTATAATATAAGAGATGGATCACAGATATTATAAAATGACAAGAACTAAGTCAATTTCTCCTCTTCCTCTAAGAAGTTTGAAACTGGCAACGTTCTTGCATGCAAGAATTGGTGCAGGTTCAAATCCCAAAGAAGAGGAGCAGCTAGAAATTGGTATATTCTTATTGTATTATAATCCTCCCCTTCTTATCTCTTTCACACTTGTAAATAAGCAATTCCACTGAAGTACAGAGGTAGTGACTTTGGAAAATTATTGTAAGGGGAGGGGGGGGGGGGAGATTGAAGAAACAGTTTACTTTCTAGAGATTGAAATTGTGAATTGAAGCAATATTTTATAAAGAACATTTTTTTTTATTGGACCAACTTATTGGAGAGCAATGCCCCATAAGATGATTATGGGAGGTAGGGGCAAAAAAGGTCATCCTCTTGAAGTCGGCGCCTATGATAATATTCTTTCAAGGAAAACTTTCATTATATAAAAAATAGGTTTGATGTTCAACAGGTTGTGACAGAAAAATTCTCGTTACCTGGAGACACAGTCGCTGTCAATGCCATTGGATTGTTTGGATCAGTTAGCCTTGCAGTAATTAAACAACACACAAAGTAAATGAAATCTATCGCACTCTTTTCAAGATAGCATTTGAGCCGTGAAGTGATTCTTCTAGTACGCTTTGTTCATCAACTATGGTATAGTCAGGAAATATTTCAAAATGAAACAAGTATTCACTCTAAAGCAGATCGTTCAGTAGATCAAAGCACCAAGTTTGTTTGAAAAAAAAATAGTCCGATGTATTTCAAGGAGTTGGGGATATTAGTCAATGAAACCAATCGTCCTTTATGAACAGAATTATTTCTCTTTTCAATGGAGGGAAATATGAAAATCAATCTCTTTGTGAATTTTTCTCTCATTTTTGGAGCAGGAGACCTCCCCATATCTCACGCCTGAAAAATATACCTTCATCGAATGATGCACAAAAATCTTCTTCACTCCGCCATAAAGCTCCCTCCCATTTGAAATCTAATTTTCGTTTGAAATTTTCTTCAACCATTTGTAGATTCTCTCCAGTAAATTCTGACACCACAACTTTACCGCAAATAACACTGATTTGTGGAAGACAAGAAAATGATTTAGTTGCCAAAATAACCCAGGTAGATTTTCTCGGTGGGTTTTATATTGATTAACGCTCGTTATAGAACAACCAATCACCATACATTTTTTTTTTTTTTTTGCAGATTGAACGTTTGCCCTATAACCCCAACTTTATAAGTTTACTCAATGATGTTTTTAGTCAGTACATGCCTCATCATCTGTATAGAGGTTTTACATTGCTGCCAAAACAATTCAAGCCTATACATGATATCGGAGTAAGCATACTTCGAGAAATTGTGAAAAACCTGACATCTGAGACAACTTTATACATTTAAAGGATGACAAATTTCCGCAATTTTTTCGCATTTTACTCATAATAATAATTGGGTAATTGAATCTTACAGAAAAGGGCCGAACGAAATCGACCAGTTTGGTTCATCTTCTCGGGTATGGGATCACAATGGCCCGCGATGGGAAAGAGTTTACTAAGTCTACCATTATTTGCTGAAACAGTAGCTAAATGTCACGAAGTTTTGAAAAAAAAAAATGTCGACATTTATAAAATTCTGACATCGAGCGACCCCGAATCGTTCGATGACATAGGAAACGCATTTGTTGGTATCATTACTGTGCAAGTAAGTTGAAATATTGAATAAGATGTAAGGTTTGTGGAACTTTCTTATTTAAAAATACCCACCATTGTTATTTTTTAGATTGGTTTATTCGAAGTTATTAAGGCACTAGGCATTGAGCCTGACGGAATCATAGGACACTCCGTCGGCGAAAATGGTTGCGCATATGCTGACGGTTGCCTAACTTTGGAACAGGCGGTCCTTGCCTCATGGGCTCGTGGAGTAGCATCCAATGAAGTGAAAACTATCAAGGGAATGATGGCAGCAGTTGGTGCGTCGTACATTTCATAAAAATAAATAGTTGCAGAACGACCGATAACTGAAATGACTAACCTGTAGGGATGGGCTACGCTGACATAAAAGATAGATTGCCAGATGGTATTCAAGTCGCTTGTCATAACTCAGCTGACAGTTGCACTTTGACGGGACCCGCTGAGTCAGTGAACACTTTTGTTGAAAGTTTAAAACAAAGAAATATTTTTGCTAAAACTGTGAATGTAGCAAATATGGCTTATCATTCTGAATACATTAGAGAACTTGGACCAAAGCTCTTGCACCGATTGAAAGAGGTATAAATTTTTTTATAGGTAAAATGAGACGATTACAGTAATAAATTGAGTTTGATCTTGGTTTTCTGCAGATAATTCCGGAACCCAAAGAACGTTCACTTAAATGGATAAGTACCTCAATTCAAGAAGATAAGTGGAACTCTCCCTTGGCTCAAACCTGTTCACCAGAATACTTAACTCACAACTTACTCAGTCCTGTACTTTTTGAAGAAGGCTGTAAACATATTCCAGCGGACGCAATTTGTATAGAAATTGCTCCTCACGGACTTTTGCAGGCTATTCTCAAAAGATCTCTTCCTGATACTTGTACCAATATACCTTTAGCAAATCGTTTACGAACAGAAGAAAACTTGAACTTCTTATTAGCCGCGATAGGAAAGTAAGCTGGATTCGAAGGACTTTTTTGTGTTTTCATTCCATTATATTGGCTGAAAAAGATTAAATTACGTTTATATAGATTGTATATTGCTGGATTGGAGCCCAATGTGAATAATATCTATCCTAAAGTGGAATATCCGGTGCCGAGAGAAACACCCTCTTTGGCTCCTTTCTGTACATGGTACCATCCGAATGATCCTCCACCGAATCATTTAATGACATATTTTGACGAGGTAAATGAACCTACTGATACGACGTTTTCTGAAAATGTGAGGTATTGCTAGTTATTTCCAATATTTTTCAATGGGAAATTTTAATACAGAACTTGAAGGTAATTCATGAAGGAAAGGGGCAATTTATCTTCTATTATACTCTTTAGGGACGACTTCAACATCAAAGAATAGGGTAGCTTTACTTATGAAAGTATTCTAATTCAAAGTGAATAGAAATCTGCAAGCTATTTGTATCTGTTTATGTGGGAAGTAGCCTATCTCACAACAGCAGGAAAATATTTATACTTGTACTTTTATGGATTTCTTGCAGGAAATGACAATATCCAGGGAACCTATTCCCATAAGCATCAGAGAAGATTCTGATTACGCCTACTTGAAAGACCACACAGTTCACGATAAAGTCGTTTTACCTCCTTCATTATACATGGTACAAAACTCATTTAATAGGTAATTCAAATGAATCGAATAAAAAATAGAAAGAAACTCATTTTTGATTTCTCTAATCCTGTTACAGTATTTGGTATGGAAGATGATTTCTTATAAGCAAATGAGAGAACTTGGTTCGTCATCAGTGATTTTTGAAAACGTGAGAGTGCATTCAGAAATTAGCATGACTATACAAGGTTTGTGTAAAAAATACTTTGATTTCATTCATGTTTTGATGTAGACAAGACTTAAGGTTAGGAATCCATTTGAAATTTTTGTTACAAACTCTAAAGACGTCACAAGCTGATGACGTCATAACCAAGAGAGTGACCTTGATCTAGTTTAGAGATCTGGAAAATTCCAAGCTTCCTCCTCTAGACCATAACTGCTAGCTTAATACAGCATCTTTACAAACTACTGCTTCTATCTCCACTTCAAACTTCTTTTAATCAACAATAGGATCAATAATTTTTTTATATATTTTTCACATAAATTAAAAAATGATACTTACCGTACACCTACTATAAATCATATAAATATTGAAAATTATTTCAATTTTGATAGAAATTAAAAATGAATTATATCTTCAAAAATATCAACTTTCAATATTCTAATTCAATTAATTCAATTAAAATTCATTTATTTCCTAATTTCATATTAATTATTATAATTATAATAACTATTTTTCTTATTTCTAATAATTAAATTCGCATTATATTATAAATTTATTAATAAACTAATTTTACAAAATCAAATATTAGGAATTATTTCACTTATTATTCCAATTATAATTATTGTAGTTGGAATAATTTTTATTAATTCATTTTTTTCAAATGAAGAAGGAAAGAATAACATTTTGAGAATCTAAAATGAATTATTTAAATAATACCAAATGATTGATTCATTTATAATATAACTAATACTACAAGTATTATTTCAGAAATTTTTGTGAATAAAATCATAAAAATGATCTTTATAAGAAAATTGAAAAAATTAAAACCAAATAAATTTTTTTCATTTAATTTATTTAATATACTTGATCCTTTAAAAAAAACCTAAGAAATAATGATTTACGGTAATAATTTTGATGATCTTGATTATGAATTATAACTATTGATCAATAAAAAGTTTATTTATGATAACAAAAATCAATAAATTAAATATTAAAAATGGTCCAAATTATATATACTTTATAACTTATTTTTCTAATGATTTTCCTCCATATATTCAATTTCTTATCATGTTTATTTTATTTTGAATTTAATCCTAGTATTATGAATAATAACTTTATTCTTTGCTTATATAAATACATAATTATAATAATATTTTCATAAATGTTTCACCAAATAGAACTTCTATAAGATTGATTGTAATTAGCAGTTCAATTGAATTTATAAGGTAAATATTTACAATTTTATCAATTCCAATACAAGTACTGATTAATATATTGATGGGATATCCAATTTTTCATACATCATCAATAAAACTTTTAAATTATTTATATATAATTGAAATTTTCTTCATTTCAATTGAATCATATATTTTTTACCGGTGCTTTAAACATGATTAATTCCATTAATATGAGTAAATTGAATTTTATTTAATTAATAAATGATCCTTTTGATTTTTGTTATAAATATTCAATTAATAATTTAAGAAACTTTTATGATAGACAATTTCAATATTGACTTTTCTATAAATTGAGCCCCTCTTTTAAAGAAGGGTGTAACTCGACTTCCGCCCTTTTTGGATAGATTGCAGAATTGGGTTCTTCACCCTCCCTTTCATCTAAACTTGAAGTGTGTTGTGTAAAATTGCGTTAAGTTAGCGCCACAATATAATTTGTTTCTAACAATATGACTTGTTTTCTCGCGTATTATGCTTTTCCCATATGGTCTAGCTATGGGTTCTTCAAGAAGGGCGTAAATGGTGTTTTGCGGGAATCGGTGTCTTGTTTTTAAATTACGCTCCTTGTACGAGTAATAGGTGGGGATTGGAAAATGATCGATGCCGCGTGTGCACTGACCACACTTTGTCGCATTCTGATTTCTCTATGCTTTGTACCAGCGTTCCAAACTTTAAAATTAGTGTTTCTCAAAATCCATTTTTTCAACTTACGAAAGGTTCAATTTTACTTATACTATATTAGAATCATATTCTATTATTTATTGAGTTTATAACTATTGTTTCTTTAATAATCATATTTAAAATCATTATTCCAAAATAATATTTATTATTATATTCTTTATATTATAGTTTTCAAAACAATAATTGAAATAAAAAATGATGAAAATTATTGACTAATATAAAGAAAATTAAATTTATTCGCGAAAAATTATTTATTTATATCTCAAAGATTTAAAAAAAAGCAAAAAAAAAAATCCAATTTACTATAAAATGAATATCTTAGTTTGAAAGAGGATTACATTATTTTCAATATAAAATTAAAATTCATGAAATAATTATATTTTATAATTGAATGAAATATGAAACTTAAATTCAAATATCGATTCAAAATTTTAAATTATAATGAATAATAATGAAATAAAATAAACTACATCTAGTTATATTAAATAAAAATTTAGTATCAATATTTCTAATTTCAATAATAAAATCATAAATTTTAATTTAAAACAAAATGCACCGTAACAGTTTGGAAAACCTTGTAAAAACCAAAAAATTATGTATTGAAAAATGATACATTATACAACCCACGTCCCTTCATATAACTAGACATGCAATGCTTTGTATATCAATTGGATTAGCTCCTCTAATAAGCAAGATATGGTATGCCTCAAACACCATATAGTCTCCCTTCTATCTTATATTATGGGTCGCGAGTAAACATTTTTCCAAGTGCCCCGCCTATCATATAAAGTTCGAGAGTGGAGATTGTTCCAAGTTTTTGCCGGATAGCGGACAAAAAATTTCTCAAACAAAAAAAACGATAGAACAGATTCCCTGTTGAAATTAAATTGAAACAGCCGCCATGTAGGTATATCACACGAACGGTTTCAATCAAGAGCGTGTATGACCCTACAAAACTGAAATCAGAATAATGAAATACCAATAATTTGCACAGATTTCAAATATGTGTTCCTCATGATCCAGCATGGAAGCGGAAATTTTGAAGTTCATATTCAAGATGCTGAAGAATGTGAAGATGATCAAGTTGTTCTGACGGGAAAAATTAGTCTCATGTCAAACTACAATGGAACAAAGCCATGCACCTTTTCTGATAACGACAAGGACCTGATAATTCCAAATTCACGTTTTTACAACGCTTACAAACACGCTGGTCAAAGTGTGGGTGAAGAATTTGCTCTTGTAGATGATTTATATCGTAATGATACGGGTATGAAATTTATCAAATAGTTGGTAATGGTACAAGCTTTATTTCAAAACCATTCTGAATTTCGGCACTCCTCTAGAATACAAAACTAATATAAGGTGGAATGGAAACTGGGTGACGTTTTTGGATATTCTTATAAAAGTTCAAATGTTCGCCGATAAGGACGCAAATTTAATTAACATTCAACCAAAAAGTCTGAGAAAGTTGGAGATACCAGCTCCCGAACTTTCATCACTGGAAAAAGGTTAAATAATGGAGTGACTTTCATCGTTAAAAGGTACTTCGATATCTCGAATATAACAGACTTTATTTATTTTTAGGTACAATTTTGCCTTGCGTTCTTGACACAAGTACGAGGGAATTATTTTGTTCGGGTGTAACAATGCACGGTTTAGAATATAAACCACTTCTCAAACCACAGAAAAAATTGATGAAATATCAGTTTGTGCCTTATGAAAATCCTCGATGTCAAGTACGTAAGTCGACTTCCGATCCCGCCATAAGACAAAATATTCATTTCAAGTGGCCAACAATTTGATTGTTCGAAGTTTACCTATACTTCAGGACGTTCGTGAATTTCTTAAATTGTGCTTACAAATGGTTCGTGAAAGCTTAACGACAAAAGGCGAGGGAACCGATAGACTACTTATTTTAAATTTGGCCCAAAAAAGTAAATTTTCTCAAATCATTGAAGATATTATTAATGAAGAAATCTCAGTAAACGTGCGTATATATAGGAAAAAATAACTCAGTCGATTGACTATAATTATTATAATATGTGTATTTATCATGCACTTTATAGTTAGCTGAAGTGTCGCATTCACTCAGAGCACAACCAAATGGAACTAAACATACTTTCATCATCATAGACGCAAAGGATGAACTAGCAAAATTAAAAGCCTGTGCCAACACTGATGAATCATTCATTTTAATAATTTTCCCGGACTCATCGTACAAAGATTTCAACTTGAGCGAGTTTTTTGTGGAAGTTACGAAACAATCATTTTCTAGAAGCACTCTCACTTTGCTAAAAAAAGTGAGTATCGGGAGGAAATTTATCAAGAAAATTAAATAAGCTCTTAAATGTGTTAAAGTTGTGATCTTGGTGAAAAAACTTGAAAACCTGAGAGGTGATGGTAGGAGAGGGTATTAAAAATGTCGATAGCTGTTTAGAAGGGTGAGAGACTTTGATAGGTTACAGATGAAGGGGTATAGTGTGGGATACGTCAATATTACATAACTGATTGAAGGGGGTTAGTGTTAGCTCAGGTTGCAATGTTTAGACCAGAGAGAATAAGGTTGGTGAGAAGGTGGGCGTGCGTCAGGTGTCTATGGTCAGTGTGGAATTTCTCAACATCGGTATTTTTGATAAAACGAGGGCTTTGAAAAGGGTACAAATTTCATTTCTGTTGATTCATTCTGCCAATGTCAATGCGCAATCCGCTAGACCAAATTACAGGGGAAAATTTGGGGGTCAATGTGCTACAGTCGCGTGTCTACTTTGGTGGCTTTGTCAAATTCTTCCGTTCTCGCTGATCCCGAAACAGGAAATGGATGAGAAGTGTGAATGTGTGAAACACGTGGATGAGTGGAGTATACGTTGGAAATTGCTGTTAGGGCAGATAGAGAGTCACGAGCTATAAAGAAAGTGTGTGATAATGGAGACGGTAGTTGACTGTTTTCAATCCATTATTTATGATGATCTAACATTGTTCACGGAAATTTTACTCTAATAATGCGCAGGTTTCTCCATGCACCCTCCACAACGATTACAAAACTCCAAGAAAAAAATCAGAGTTTGTTGAAGTTCGTAAAGACATAGACTTCGAAGACCTATCAAGACTTGTTGGAGTAAAGCAGAAAGATTTAGATAAGAAGTAAGATATACGGTTCTTTATACAAAGATTATTAGTATCAAAAATCGCATAATCCCTTCTTTCATTAACAACAATAATTTAACATGACTGTGTACACATAGGTCTTAGGGCAGGGGATCAGGTGAAAACCCGTAAGATGCGATCAGCCGTGACGTCATCAATGACCTTGACCTACTTTGGGGACTATTTTTAGTCTAACATGTGGTTAACCTCCATACTGGGTTGAACTGGATTGAGAAAAATGTTTTGGCGAAGCCAAATATTTCATGTCTTTTGCCCTACGAATTTGACATTATTTGATCTTTGTTTCTAAATTAAGTCACGACTACGCCTAGCAGATGGCATCATAAGCAGGTCAGAATTTTGGACTACTTTGGGCCCTTATAGAGAGCTTCATAATATCAAAGGAATACATATACCAGGTTATATATTGACTCCAGAACTTGAAGTTTTTCCTAGTTCTTGGAGTAAGTCAATCTTTCCACACGTTAGTCGCTTTCTTAGCCTTCACTGTATATCAGGTTCACTTATTTGCTCCCTTTTCAGCCTAGTATAAGCAGATTTTTAAAAACAAAAAGAAATAGAGTACACATATACTGAATGTGAGGCTAACAAGCTCATGGGCACACTCACTCCGTCCACTCGCCCTCCCCTATTCTTAGCCTAGGATACTGTGTTTTTCGCTTAAGATCTGACCGAAACGGTGGAAAAATAATAAACATTAATAGGGAACCTGTTCTATAGGGTATTTTTTTGAAAAATTTGCCTTCCGACGACCGGCCAAAATAGAAAAATTGTGCTTCTTTATTTAATTATTAATTAAGAAATGCTTTCTGCAAAAGGGTATCACATATTTGTTTATTTATTACTTTATTTACTTATTTAGTTTCTTTCTTTCTTTCTTTCTTTCTTTCTTTCATTATATATGATAGAAGGAGATTTTGGAACATTGGTATTTTCTCAATCTAGTTCCACACTACCCTAGAGTTGGAATTGATAGTGCCTTTTTTTTAAATAGTGGTTTTCCCAATAGGTCTATAAAACTCCTTACTAACAAATTTGACCCATAGAGCAGGTTCCCCGCGTTACTCGTTCAACATCGTTAAGGAAGCCTCAATTTTTTGAAGTTGACCAAATTTTCATTTCTTAGTTGATTAAATCCTTTACAAATAATCACTTCTTAACACTAGACTATACCAGGCCCAACTTAGAGTGTACTAAACTTATACTAGACTGAAAAGTGGCGTGAATAAGGCTGTCAGCTAGTTAACCCAAGATACTGTTCATTATGCAGTAATTATACTGGAAACAGGCCGCTCAGACCTTATATTATGATGTCATGAAATTGCATCTTCTGGGGCAGGCACAGACTAAATCAACCTCCTCTTTCGTAAACGAAAAAACGAATACTCTAAAGGGAGAGTAAACAAATGCAAACGGTTTCTGCGGTTTGCATTTGTTTACTCTCCCTTTAGAGTATTCGTTTTTTCGTTTATGATGGATAGCCGTAACCTTAAGGAACGGATTCGTTTAATTGCTCCTCTTTCGTCTTATTTTTTAACAGGTGACCTGTTTTATTCGGGGGGGGGGGGTAATTTCAAGAACAATGACGGGCGGGCGCCGGTCGCCGTTCGGCAAAACGTGAAATGAGCCGAGTTATAGACCAAAACATTCCAAAAATTGACCAATTTGCCAAGATTTCTAAAATAAAAAATTGAAAAATTCCTCCACTTTGAAGCTTCATAGGTAGAGCACGGATTTTGTGGCATTTGTTATATTACTTGCATGAGGGCGGGAGGATTGGGAGTGAAAGGTAGGCACGTTTTAGGATATGGAGAGGTTAGGGAAAAATTTTTTTTTGACAAAAATGCCAAAAACCGGTATAAATGCCAGAAGTCAAATATGTGCCAAATAATATCAACAAAAAAATCCTTGTATCCATAAAAGAACGAAAAAATGACACATTTCTCACGATGAGTACGAATACTTCTCAAATGTCCCGCTCGAATTTTGACTTACAATGAAATCATGCAGTGCCCCCTTCCGCCTGACGTTGTTGTTGCACGCTGGGGTACCTGGGTGAGAGCGGCGCTATTCTTCGCGAAGAAATTTGAAAAATTTTCCGAAGTCATTTCAAAGTTACCTAGTGATTCCATTCACGTCGAGAAACTGAAAACGTTATTCAAACGAAAGAAGAGTTTAGCAGCAGATTTAGCTTTTATAAACGCGCGTCTCATCGGGGGCTATCACAGGACGCGAGGGCTTCCCCTCTCCGAGCAACTGGAAATGTTGAATAACGTCTGCTCCACATTATTCCGTGTACCTGGTCCATGTGGCGAGACGTTTGAAAAAAAAAAACAGATTCTGTATTTACGAGGAAGAATCGGGGACTGCAGACACTTAATAGCATAAATACAGCTCTCCTTGGCGGCAGCGTAGCATCTTCGGTGCCAGACGATCCAGCAATACTGAGCGCAAACGTTTACGCTCCTGCAACATCGGTCGACACTGAGCGAACATTTTCAGATCTCAAAATGGTCTAAACATGGTTTCAAGGAGGATAGCCTTGAGGGGTATTTGATTATTTTACATAATTCCCGCTTTTTATAGATTTTCATTTTCATTATTCTGTTATATTAATTTTACAAACGAGCTTTAAGTCAAATGTAATACACAATAATTTTTTACTTTTATTCAAGATTATTGTGGTCTTTTTTTCCGTGCCAAATGATGCCAATTTCTGAATTTTAATAGCCAAAACTCAGCTTCAAAAATGCCAAGAAATCCGTGCTGTATTCATAGGGTTATTCAGATATTTTTTTTCAGAATCAGCGTCAAATTTTGCTTTCAAATCAAGTAAAATGTTATGGAAGTTTAAACGATTTTCAATTTTTTATAATTTTGGCAAATTGGTCTAATTTTGGTACATTTTGGTCCATAACTCGACTCAAAAAAATCATAAAAAGTTGAATAAGGGCGAAAATTGAATGGGATACAGATTTCGTAGATTTGAAGAATACATCTAACGTTTCGTGTTTTTGCGCTTAAGTGAATTTAGCGCAAACTCCCATCTAACTGGTAACATCTTTCTGGTCCACCCGGTATATGATAGGAGGAAGGCTAGGATAAATTTCGAATACATTGAGCTGTATCTGATAGGAGAAACTTTGAAAAATATGGACTTTCAAGCTCAAACTCCCGAAATGACGAGGAACAAAATTCAGTCTTTATTTAAAAAAGGATAAACGAAGGAACCCCCGTAAAACATTTCCCCTTTTGCCCCAGTTACCACAGTTAATGAAGGCAACACGGCTAACAAAGCAGGCTGCGATTTTTTTTTAACGCTCAAAGACATTATACATAATGCAATGTTTTTCTCTGAAGTGGAGAAATTCTTCTTCGCGGTTTTAAAATCTTTTTTAAGCAGTCAACGACTTCGGATAGATATTTGAACCGGGCATCGACCAGGATCGTTAACAACGCGCGTGGTTCATTCAACGGTAACGGTACTTTTAGCAAATTTGAAAGAGGTATCTAAACTATGGCGATATAAGGAAAAAAAATGAGAAATTTGGAATAACTCATGAATGAAGCGGAATTGAAGGTTTTGTCATCCCATCTAATTAGTTGAATGACATCTTTTAGGGAATGTAAAGAAGCCAAATCTGCTACATTCAAATGTTATTTCAATTTTTTCATTTTTCCGAATCTCCCTTGTTTAGATATACCTCTTTCCATTTCTCTCACTCAGTAAGAGTGCAGCGCGACGCTAGCGCTGCCCGGTTTGAATAGGACTGATGCATAAAGGGATAATACTGTGTATCATGTTTTTCTTACACCTCTTACTACAGATACCTGTACGTGATGGACAAAGTTCCAGATCAACAGTTGAACGACCTAAAAGAAAGACAGATGAATTTCAATGTACCCATATCGGTTTTGAAACACGGTGAGTGGGGCACTTACAAAACTGTTGAGGAAATAAGTGATCCGAAAAATAAAAATGAATATGAAAACAACGGTCCGTCGCCACACTTCAGGTAGATTAGGACTTACATCATTTCTGATTGGACGGATATTACTTTAATAAAAACAAATCATGAAAGTTGATGATAATGTGTTACAGAAATGGGTCATCGAGAATAGACTGTATTTGTTTGACTGATAATGAAGTGGTAAAGAACGATGACATTCAAAAACCGGTAAATACCTTATGTCAAAAAATTAGAATTTTCAATTCTTGACGTCACAAATGATAATTTTGTATTTCAGCATATTACTTTCGCGTACGCCGGTACATCAAAAAGCTCTGAAAAGATAACAGGAATAGCTACAACACGTTCCCTCGTTGAAGATCCGGAATACGATCCGTATTTATTATGGAGTGTGCCCCATCAGTGGAGTTCTAGTGACGCAGTTACCGTTTCCTACATCTACACACAGGTATCGACACTTCATCGAAGACAATACGTTTACGGATAGGTACTTGTGCTCACACTAGTTCGAGCGATTTCTCTCCTTTTGTCTCTTTTGATTTCCATAAAAACAATAGTAAAACATACTACCAACGCGTCCCCAAATCCCTAAATTTTCTAGAGGTGATTTTCAACTCCCCTTTTGAGAGAATTCTAAATGAATCAGCATAATTTGGACCTGAGGTAGTCTTAAACAATTTTGGTCATGAGGAGACAGTGATTAGAGTCCACTATATAATAACGTGGAAGGGAAAGAAAGGTGGAGGGTAAGAAAGCGTCAAGTCAGGTTTTGTAACGTTTCGAGGTCAATCTTAATTTTAAAGAGCTAGGTACTAAATTCTATTGTTTCAGGCGTATTATATATTATTTTCTGCAAATCCTTTCCGTCGCCCACGATTGGTCCTCATAAACGTTGGAAATGAATATTTTCTTGCTGAGGCTCTCGTTTCGTTGTCGTTACATAAGAAACTGAAAGTTTTCCTCACGGTGAATACAGATGAAGAAGCCGCTCTCTTCGCGTCAATATTTCCCGAGGTTTGTAGAATTATTTTGAAATTGTAAGTCCGTCTTCAAAGATGAGATGGCTTAAACTAACGAGTCCTCTATCAAGTAACAACGGGGTTGTATAAAACAAGGATAGAGTCATATCCAGTGACGGATCTAAGACATAACGTCTATTCAGAAATTCAGAATGTCTTGATCAAAGCTCAGAATTAGAACCTCTCGTACCTAAAACTTTCGACTCCCTTGGAAATTTTAAAAATGAGTCCGAAGGAAAGCGTGAACTTCACTGCCTATAAGACGCATATAAGCTTTAAAATCGAATTTCCAGAGTCGGTGAAGTTGTTGGCAATAAACTGATGTCTGATATCGCAAGTTTGTAATTTTTCCTCCAGTTGAAACCATACCAAATTCTTCGAAGTCACAACTTCGAACTTCAAATTCTAGAACGTACCAGAGGTAAAGGAGTCGATACGGTGATCAATTGTCTAGAAGGGATACAACATGTAAACGCGTCATGGAAATGCTTGAAAGTTTCCGGTTGTTATTATGAAATAGGAATCAATAATTGTCGCGAATCATTCGAGATAGGTTTGTGTTTGTTTACGTGTTTATAATAAGACGTGTGTTCCGGAGAAGTTTTCTAAAGTAGCTTTTAAAATATTGTCTGCTAGAAATGTACGATTTTTTGAAAAACGTATCATTCTGCCTCGTAATGAATGATGCTTCAAATTTACTTAAACTTAGCGAGGATACTAAGAAAAGTATGAAAGCAGCAATAAATGAAGGCATCAATACGGGAGTTATTGTTCCGTTTCGCAGCAAACAACGGTAAGTGATTTTGTTACTTACAACTTTTCACTAGCACGTCAAAAGTAATGAATAGTAAAAGTACTCCCCTCCCCCCAAATTGAGATTTCAACTCAAATATAGTCTCAATAATTTGTTTCTAATTTGTGCCAATATGTACTCACCAATTAAGGAGTTTGTGCCCACTCCTTTCCACGACCCTAATTCGCCCGCTCTTCCCATCACGAATGTTGAGAGGAAAATACCCTACTACCATTTACCAAGATTCCGATTGCTTCTCCCTCCATTGCTATGCTAACGACTTTCTCCAGGTACTATTAAATAGCAATTGTGAAAGTCCTCCAATTCTCACCTTCCCTTATCATCCAGGACTGGCAATTCATCAGTACCCGGAGCCTTTCTGTTCTTCAGACGTTTCAGAGCACATTCCACCCCTGACTCTAATATTGGCGGGACTGTCAGTCCTCTTGTGTCTGGGAGATCACTTCTCCTGTCTATGACAGGTTCTCTGCATACTCTTTCTATGTTGTCAGTAAGTCCTCTTGTTTCAAGATCACGTTACCGTCTCCCTTTCTCAAGGTCGGCATTATTCCGGAGCGCCTGGAAATTCCAGTTATCAACAGGGATTCTGAAGGGAGCGTGAATCGGCGTTGCTAACTTGGGAGGCCAAAAATGTGACATATTTCAACATTCAAATGTGCCACCGTGCCACACTGCCCTGCTATGCTAGAATGACGTATTTTGTAAAAAACGATCAAGAGAAATGGGTTTTTTGTGAGAGAACCAAAGACTCTTTTCTCTGGATTGCCTTCTTGATATATAGAAATGAGAACTGTGGGAGCTGTAATGTAGAACAACGATCAAGAGAACTGCGTTTTTTGTAGAAGAACAAAAGACTCTTTTCTCTGGATTGCTATCTTGGTATACAGAAAATATACCCAAAAATTAGTGTACAGTTAGTGCTCGTGTGGAGACCCAGTCACACGACTACTCGCAGATTGAGTACACACTACAAAAGCATAATAAGATACCATTCAATCATCAGCAACTAACATACGAGTATTAATTATCGTAAACTACCGGTAGAAAAACCATCAATCCCCCGGTCGAGCATTCATTCATCTAATCATCTACTCGTATCCCAGTATACTGACCTTTGTACATGTTTTAAGCAAATATAAATTCTGTTCATAACTACTCGACTCATCAAAAAAAACCTAATTCGTATTCGTGCCGATCCTTCCCGTCTCCATTAATGCCAGATTCTTGCTTTACACTGGATTTATTAAAACAAATACCTCAACAGATCTACAGGTTTGAAAATATTGAAATGCCAACCCGCAAATGAAGCCCACTTGTACAGGTCTGGTGTAATTAAATACGACCAAAATCACTCCTATATTCTAGTAGGTGAGTCCGAGAATTGAAATAACATTTTAAAATAAATTGTGGTACGTATTTCGTATTAATAAACATCATTTTGTCAGGGACTGGCGCAAAAGATAATCTATGGCTCGATATCGCCGAATGGCTCATAAATAAAGGGGCCCAAAAATTGGTCGTCTTCCTCGACAAAAATGTGGTACATCCTCAAACTTCTCAGTGGCTGAACCAAATTCTGGGTCGAAAATTCGTTAATATTTCTCTCATGTCCGCGTACAAATTAGATAACAAACAAGAAACGGTCTCAACTCTGAATGAAATCAAAATATTGGGTCCGATACAGGCGATTTTCTTCGAGGCAATCGTAGGTATTTATTTCACATACTAAGATTTAAGATAAGTTTAGTCGTTACAGTGATAATTAATTTTTCAGAAAATGATCGGAAAAAAAGTGTCAAATTTAGATGAATTAGTCTCGCCAGACGTTCCATTCATTGGACTGTCTTCAGGCACGTTGAAAGAATTCGAGCACCGAAATTCCAAAGGCTCGCCCGCAATACTAGTCCACAGTGATAAACCGAGAGATTCATTGATTGTTCTTCCACATCTCGACGATTTACTCACTCAAGAGGGTAATAATAATGTCACCGAAAAAATTCTATACAAGGTCGAAGATCTAAATTCGAGACGAGAAAAAAGTAAGTACTTATTAATAAAATATCGATATGAGTATTATGTAGAAAATATTAGAACTATTCTATTTTAAATTCGCTATTGGTATATTGTCTACAAAACGAAAAATAAAGGTAATAGAATGTATTACAAGGCGAAGTGCACTTTTTTTGGAAGGAACTCTTGCCTTAAATATTTAACAGAATACAAATTTATTCTCCTTAAATAATTAGATATGAATAATTCATCAAAGAATTTGGCATTTCTCTCATCAAAAATTCTTATCAGTATACAACTTTATGAAGACACGTAGTACAGCCTTTTACTAAACTTTAGTTCAAGCCTCTATCAAGAGATAGGCTAAGAGAGCTCTTCATAGCCTATTCCCTCCTCAATTGAATCTTACTTTTGGCTTAGCCTATATTTTATAAATTTGGTTGAAGATTACCATTATTCTGGCTATTGGCGAGGGCCCAGACGAGGGGATGCACACGAAAGAAAATTATTTTTCATTTGCTATCCTGAAGAAGTCGGAAAATCTTTGTAATTACTTTCATCTCCGGGTTGTTTCTTAAAAACGTACGAGCACTTGGAACTCGGGCTCAAATTTCAAAATTTTCCGCTGACATCATGTCAGCTTTGTCGTATCACAATAGGATCGCTGAGTAGGTGACCTGAACGTTCGTGAGTGGTCCGGTCTTTGAAATATTTATATTTCTTGAGGCACCGCATGGGGCAACGCTTATATTTCATGGATGTTATCGGTCCTTAAAAGTTTGAAATGTAAAATGATATTGATCAGTGCACCAATGATTCCTATTCCATAAAATATCATCAGGACTACTAACTTTCATTCTGATGCTCCTCCCTCATATGATCTTTCAATTCCCAGAAAGTTATCAATTGCTTGGCACACTGTTTGCGGCAACGGTGAATTTGACACGCTCCTTTTTCAAACGCTATCTCCGGATGCTCTTTTCTTTGATGTCGATTTCTCTGCGTACTGTGATCAAATCGTTCAGGGCACTTTGGACATTGGTATCTCTGAAGTCGAATAGCTATTTTTTAGAAGTTACATAGTTCGCACTATGAGGAATATTGAATGAATGTAAAGCACTTACTTTTGAGGGCGAAGCCTCGGCTACTTCGTTACAGCTGGCTGTCTTATCCTTGTCACCTTCCAAGCCCTCCTCGGACCCTGCCTCTTTGCGTACATCTTTTTCCAAGTGTGCTTCGGCACTTGTTTCCTCCTCTACGACTCTTCTAGGCACCATTTCACTGTAACATGAAACCTTTAGATTACAATACATGACTTATTTATTTTGTACTTTCACTCAATGAGTCCAAATAGATAATACCAAATAAAGATGTCACCAGATTGGAACACTAGCAGTCAAAACGTCTGGGTTCTGACCTCGTTCCTCAAGTTTTTGAGTGTTAAGAATATAATTACAATGTCCGTACACATAGATAGAATGAGTTCGCGAGCACTTTTGAAACTAAAACACAAGTACGAAACTGCATAAGACTACTTAGCAGAAAGATAGTTTGACAAGTAAGAACAAGAAACTCATCGAACAAATGAACGGAGTGACTAAGAATCGCGGAAACCGACGGAGGACGGGGAAAAACAGTGTAAAATAGTTTGATAAAGTTCGAAAATTAAAAATTATTTAACTGAAATTGATAAATAATCAAAAAGTGAGTCAGAATTGACCACAAAATTGGAATCATAAAGATTGATCAAAAAATCCACATTCCCTTAAGAGAGAAGAGGTCTCGCCCTAACATTTCAAAAATGAAGGAAAAATTAAGAACTAAGAGATGTCCATATTATTCATGAACTAGAAGCATCTTTCTTTCATTCGAACTTTTGTCATTACAATTTGCTGGACAGTTATTTAATTAACAAACATTCAGCCTCATATAGAAGATATCTTTCAACTGATGATGTTTGTATGGTAAGGTGAGGTTATGCTGTAAATTCGGGCTGTAAAAAAATACGGTCCATTGCAATTATGGCACGGAAGAATATAGACCACACTCTTGTTTTGACGAGGGTTCAGATCCTTACGATTGCAGAAGGACTTTTTATTTTGTTTTATAAGTATTACTCCATTTTTTTTTTTTAATAATCAATTATTTTGATTACCGTTTATCTGTTGATTTCTGTAAATTTATTGTCCTTACATGTTGATTTTTTGATCGTTTTTCATGATTCCAATTTAATTCTGACTCACTTTTCAATTGTTTATCATTTATTTAATGAATTTTTAATTTTTTAAATTTTTTAAATTTTATTAATTTATTTTACTCTGTTGTTTTTCCCCGTCCTCTGTCGGTCTCAGCGACTCTTAGTCACTCCGTTAATTTGTTTGATGAGTTTCTTATACTTACTTATCCTATTTGTATATAGGTACGGTAATTGTAATTTTATTTTTGACACTCATTAAAAATATGAATTCGATCCGCAATTTTAATTGGGTCGTGAACACCAGAATGTCAGATATCTCATTTATGAATTTTCTGCATGCAGTGCCGAACCTTCTTAACACCTACTGCATTTGATATTCTTGCACGAAAAAGTTTTACAAGTAACATGAAAATTCGAGCTATCTAATCTTCTCTCTATAATTACAGCACGTGTTCACCGTTTGCAAGATTATCTCCCTCAGGACATTGAAATTCTCGGCACAATTGGACGAGACAAAAGGGAATATTCAACTTTCATTGAAATGTGCTCTTTATCAAGTCGATACTGCCATTGCAAGGGCGTATATCCAATATTCGCTCTACCAGCTATACATAGTAACATGTTATTACCACTATTTCAACACTTGCAATATCCAGTATTCAGCGCTACGATATCTGGTGTAGAATCAGAAGAGGAAATTGCTCGTCAACTCTATCAGGTTGGTTTTTCTATTTTTCCAAACTATTCCTCGAAAATTGAAGATTACAAATTTGCCTAATCGAATCTGTGGAATAGGCTCTGAAAGATATCCAACCGTCAGGACCCGTGACTTTAATCAGCGAAACCTGGAGCTTATCTACAACACTCAAATTGGTCTCTTACCTTGAATTCGCCGACCGCAAATATAGAATTATCATTTTAGAAGGTAATCCTACAAACTGGACCAATCAACTCAACTCAAAAGCAGTTACAGCAAGGCATGCTGATATTATTTTCCACTTCGCGACAAAAGTAAGTCAAAGTATATTAAAATAAAATCACTAAGTACCGTACCTAAGTTACGTCACAATTAGTTAAGTAGAAGTTGAAAAAAGGTTAATACTCTTGACGGTACGTCGATATACAAATTTTTTTTTTTTTTTTTTTTTTGAAACCCGACGTTTCAAAGCGACGCGCTTCTTCTTCAGGGGCGTTTCGGGTTTCATAATAAAAAAAAAAAAAAATTTTTGTATATCGACGGCAGTGCCGAAAAATCTCTTTTTATTGTCACAATTAGGTTACGTTACATGGTTCCTTTTCTCCTTTTCTAAAATTCGAACAGTTTTTTTTTTTAAGAGAAACTCGCTGTATTACTTCTTTAAGGATACAAAACGTCCGTGTCCGGTTGACCTTATACCTAATAATTCAAGGATTTGTAACTTTAGGGTTGATTACATTATATCTGAGGAACTCACAAGAATTTTTATAAAGGAACAATAATACAAAAAAAAGCGTAAAATATTGCAAGTTAAAGTTTTTTTTTTTTTTCAATCATTTATGTACTTATCGTGTCAATTGATTTTTCCAGCAGAGAACTATCTAACATTAAATTGTGATTTTGAAAAAAGGTTCCAGATGGAGAACTCACTTCCAATAATTCAATTTCTTTTGAGGACAAAATTAAAATGTACGCTGAAAGTCTTACATCCGATGTCAGAATGATGAGTGATGTAATAGAAGGAGCAAAAATAGTGTGGGAAAAGTTGGTTGATGCGGCAAAGCAACCAATCAAAATTTCTAATTATGGACTTCTTCGTCACGCCATTCTCTTTGAGAGATGTCGACCTAATGATGAAACTTTTAAAGTACCGGTACGCACCGTGATTCTTATTTCGGCAAGACGTTCAATGTTGTGCTCCAAAGATTTTTAAAAATTTTTATTATTAATAGATTGACCCTTCATTTCATTCCAATTTCAGTTATCCACCACCAGCAAAATCGTGGTCTTTGAAGAACCAAACTACCAAAGTTTGCTCGTTAGTCCCGAAGTCAGCAGGATGATAAATGAAAATGCGCAATTTAGCTGGTGGCGAAATATTCCTAAGAAAAATGTGTCCGAAAACGTTAATTAATAAAACTTTCGTACTGTTTGTTCATCATGTTTAACTTTCTCTACCTTACGGATTTAGAACATCAAACTCTTATACCTATTGATTGTTTGAAATCTTAAATTCTCATCTCGAAACTGAAATTTTCTTTTATACAAAAGTAAAATCCATTAATTATCTAGAAGAAGAAAGAATAAGGGTAAAAATGGCAATGATAAAATCAATTTGAAAAACCAAAAATTCGAACAATCGACCACATCGGAATCGCATAATTGATTATTTTAGACCTTTATTTCTTTATCACAAATCATATTGAGTAATTTTCTCAAGTTCTACCACCCCCTTATCACTTGTTCAGCCCTTACCTACGCAAATCAATCCTTTCAGTCTGCCCCGCGCCTTATATATTTTCAGCCAAACTGCGAAACTTTTAAAGTTCGGTAGGTACGAATTCTTTTCTCTCATTATAATTATTTAATTTATTTACAAAATTCATAGAGTTGGCTAAGCATATGAAATGCCACACTATACGTGTCTCTGGAGGAGACATAGTCGTTTCGGCCTTTATGACGTGTATTAAATACCCCAAGATTCACAAATTGAAAAAATGCACATTCTGACATTGTGAAAAGATTATAATCGTACACCTAACTTTCTCTTAAAATTAATTAAGTATTATCATGCCAAAATGATGACACAGACGAGTCTATGCACACATACGGAAAGAAAAAGTGATACTCAGGCAAAAAATAATACTTACTCGACAAAGATTTTGAAATAACCGGTCAGTAGTTAAAAATGGGCATTCAAGCTGGAGACACTAAAGTATGAAAAAAAATTATCACCATTACACATGAGTATTTTGCGAGAATATTTCAATATTTTTCGCACTTACTTACACATATTTATTTTCCAGTGATTTCAAAGAACCTAATTTTTGACGCTACAAGAAAATTACTTCTTCAATAGTTTTAAATTTGGAGGGTACTCAAAATGAACACACTTGCCAGCATACAGTCTATATGCAATTGAACAGAAATAATGTTGGGACCAACATGCAAAACAATAGGAGATGCGCTGACGGTAAGTTATAACTTTTAAAATAGCAATTTTTTTCAATTTTATACTTTGTTTATTTCACCAATATAGTTATTATGCTAATTTGTTTGTGGTTACCCTAATTTGGGCACATATACGTCATCCAGAACAATAATACACTTAAGTAGTTAGGCTTGTAAATATAGGTCCCTACTTTGACACCGCTAATTCACAAAGTGACTTAATATCAAAACATGATGCATAAAAGTTGGTACTATAACAGGTGACCGCATCAGCTAGGAATCAAATACCTAGTATTGGTATGCATTGACCATTAGGTAGGTACTCATTAGGAATTTAGGATGATTCAATTAAAAGAATATTATGATCTTGTTCCAAGAAAAGGTAGGTATGTACTTAGTAGGTACCAGATAAATCATTCAAATAGGCCTACTTATCAAATTTTTACCGGTAAGTATAAATATTTTTGGAAGGATTTCAGCTGCTCTTTCTTTCGGTAGGCTAATAATGAAAGATTATGTCTATATGTAGGTACTTAATTGATATTAATGGGTATCTGTGCATTTAGCCAGTTACGGCATCAATATTCATTGATATCAATTTAGGGCTCTCCCTTGATGTTTTGTTTTTTCATTCCTGATATTAAGTAGGTAGGTAATTTGCTTCTAAGTTCTAATCATTGCTGCCCCATTCTAAAAACCAGGTCACATCAATTATTCATGATAAAAATAGGAAGTACCTGAGTATTCTTTGTAAGCGCAGCAAAAGTAGGGCTTATAACCGAATGAACTTTTAACGGTCATCGCAATTACGGTCAATAAACCTTTCTTCTATTGGTAATACAGTTACATTCAGAGCAGACAGCTCCGATTAGGTTATAACGGTTACTGTTATATTTGCTGTTATGAAGTATCTGACCGTTGGAATAGGTCAATAGCGTCATCGGCTCATCGCGATTAGGGTAAATAAATTTTTTCATCCGGTTATGACGGTCATGGCGGTCATGGTCAAGGTTGATATGAAGAAACGCTGAGAAGTTTAAAAACATTCTGAATATACTGTATGCAGGTCTGATTTTTTAATTAAGTCTCATTCCAAATTATTTATGTTATGATCTTCGCTCCCCATGGCCCATGTTATTCTTATGGGAGTTACCCTATCAGTTGCATCAACAAGATGGGTAGTCTCAAGGTGTTTGAAAAGAGGTGTGCTCAGTTCAATTGTATACAAAACGCAACCCGCATGCACATTTAAAAACGAGAGGATGTGCGAAGTACTAATCGAAAGTCTCCTCGTGCCTTATCAATTTGTTTTGTTCGCCGTATGCCATACTCGGAGTAAGAGGAGAGTAAGAGTGATGCCGCGGGACTTTGAAATATTATTGTACTTCTTGGATTTGTAACATTTTTCATTTTCAATTCTTGGACATGGAAATATTTTCAACTGTTGGACTTGGAATTATCTATTTTCAAATAGTGGGACTTTGAAATATTTTCATAAATGGACTTGTAAAATTTTTCATTTTCAATTATTGGACTTGAAAATATTTTCAAGGGTTGGACTTGGAATTATTTTCCCATTGTTGGACTTGGAAATATTTTCATACTTCTTGGACTTGTAAAATTTTTCATTTTTGATTGTCTCCCACTGTTGAAAATATTACAAAGTCCGGCAATGAAAAATGAAAAATTTTACAAGGAAATATGAAAATATTTCAAAGTCTAACAATTGGAAAATAATTCCAAGCCCACAGCGAACGGAACAAATTGATAAGGCACGAGGAGACTTTTGATTAGTATACTTCGCACATCCATCGCGTCATTTAAAAATACATCGGACGTGGGACCGGGTGACGTCACCCGGTTCCGGTACATTGTTTTAAATGGAGTTCAGCTGATGTAGCGCCTTCTTGTTTACATTGAGCTGAGCACACTTCTTTTCAAACACCTTCCTTATAGTTATTTTTATTTACTGATTGACGTCACAGAAACGGACTGAATTATCGTGACGTCGTGACGTCACTCATCGTAGACTCCCTACCAACCACGCGCGGCGCGAACACACTTCAAAAACCAGGCCTTCAATGTGATCGATTGTATCTTTCTTGGTTCTATCACATATTATCGATTCTCATGAGAAATACACTGGAACGTTTCAATCATAAGTTCAAATTGAAAATTCAGAAATAAATAAACAATTACGTGTTCATATTCAGATGTAGGAAGTTCTCAAGTATTTGAAAATGTACCTGCGATTCTTTATTTATTTCTGGTTTCAAATCTGAACGTAAGATCAAAACGAGCCTGTGTATTTCTTATGGAGCATTTTTCTGTTCACAAACCAAGTTGGTAATTTAGGGTAAAATTGACAATTTTAACAGGCTGTAGGGTACGTTGGGGTGAACGGATGCGCAGCTTGTGACTTCACAATAATTCAGTCCATTAGAGCATTGTGATTGTGGCGCCTCTTGGAGTAAAAAGGTAACTGAAAATGGTCACTCCGGATGGCAGACGCGTGTGTGGTACTCCAGACTCCCTATTGCAGTGAAAGGAAACATTCACAAGTATGAACTCTTATGAAGTAAAAGGTGAGATCGAGTGTGATCTTTAGAGTGTTAGCAGAGAAGAAGACAGATCAAGACGACACGTCAGGGGAAACTATCATTAGAATTGTAGAAAACTGACCTTCTTGGTTTCCTCTCCATTTGACATGATGGTTGATCAGTGATCACTTCAACCACTCACTCACAATTTATAAATGGAACACAACGCGAATTAAACACAATCATAGACAGCACGTTTTACTGAGGCACTAGGCCTATATTAGTAAGGTTACTATCATTCTGTATTTTGGTGGCAAAAGCAACTTCTCGCCCATATAAGCCTATGCGTTAAAATCGAACTTTTTTATTATCAATTACTCCAGAACGGCTGCATTGTTGTCCTTGAATAGAGGCTTATTAAAAAGTAAATTTCATGTACAATAGATTTTATTCTCTTCATTATAACGCGAAACGATTTCTTTGTCGAGTACTTAATCATTAATAAAAGATTGAAATGCCGTTTTTCATACAAACGCGTTTATTGGAAGTTGAACCTTCTACCAAACGTGTTTGGTTATGTTTGTGAAGAAAACTTTTAATGGGAAACTTGAAAGTTCCGCGTTCCCTGGGAGAACAGGCAGTGTAGTACTTCTTTTTATATTAAAATGAGTGGAGCTATTAGGTATATTTACCAAGTCTCCCTCCTATCATAATATATAGAACGCAAGTCACAATTTTTTCGTGTCCTAATCCTATCGTATAGACTATAGGTCGAAAGTCAGAATTTTTACAAGTCTCAATCGTATCATATGTAGGTTGGTAGTCTAAATTTTTTTTCAAGTTCCCCTTCTAACATAATATAATATATAGTACGAACGTCGAAATTATTTCAAGTCCCCGTCCCATCATCATATATTATATGGCGCGAGGATCAAAATGTTTCCTAGTCCCGTAACCTAAACTAACTTAGGTTGATGACTTTATCAAAATCGGACACGCTCGTGGAAATTTCCTGAAAATGACCCCCAATAAAAGAGACCGGCTTTTGCCTTCACTACGGCTCACCAAAATGTTCCCGTCAAATAAATTTTATTGAAGTGGATTAGTCACAAGCCTATTAATTGATTTTTTGTTCTTTGTTTTTTTCTTCAGGAAAATATCAATTTTGACCGTTTCCCAATACCTAAGCTACTTGATTTTGCAATATATTTGATAAAAATTATCTTATTTAGTGAACCATTATTCGTAATAAGTATTTCAAGTTCAAGGAAACAAAGACCTAAAAAATTAATCTTAACGAGGTTGGCCTTCACACGATTTTTACCACTTGTGCAAAACACTTCCTATACGAGGAATATTGGATCAAATTCTCTCTTAAATTAGAAATGATTCCTATCGTGACTAAACTCGAATCGTCGATATCCGTATTTTTTATTTTAGGTCAATGACATGGAAATTCAGGTCATTAACTCTAGACATGTCAACCTTACAATGAATTTCAGCGTGTTTTGAATGTTTGGGCTTGAATACTTGAACCTCACCTAGGTAATTTTTCGATATTTTCGCTGCGATAATTTCCTAGATAATAAACTAGCTAAAGCAAGTATTTTACTATCGTATTTTGTTTTTTCGTTTTTATGAGAAAAAATGAGGATAAGCAGAATGCTTCGGAGCTTGACTGATGTAGATATCTTGTTTTCCGGGTTGAGCTTATATCGTTCATTTTTTTTTTTTTTTTTTTCGTTTCGCACTCGATGTAACTGACCGCGTACATTATGACATTATGATAATTCTGTCTTGTTTCGATCCTACGCTACACATTAATCAATACCCTCAGTATAATTTATTTATTTACCAAAATGGTTATTAGATACGAAAGAAGATGTACCTATTAATTTATGCAGTTACCAACGATGTACCGGTAATTGTCGTATGTACAAGGAGTTACAAAAATAAAAGATCTGTCATTAAAATTCAAAAAGAATTGCACCTTCACCAACAATGTGAGCTCATATCGACTAGGCAGGAGACCCACCTCTTTCTTCACTCTTCAGAATCAATCATCAACGTACCAAAAGTCACGTCTATGATCATAATTCGTATTATTTTGACTTGTCAAAAAGCTCAATCTAAGTATTAGAATCGGTATTTACCAAAAATATAGGTACTTACGCATAGGTATTAATAATTTGTGGGTGTTGAAAAAGACAAATTATTAGGCCTACACGGAATATGTAATTGAGATTTCGCTTTGAATTCGAATAATTTCATCGATTTTGTACTGATTGAAATAAGTTATTGAAAATATTCAGGTACGTTAATTGTTATATATAGGTATTAGATAATAACATCTTAAATTGGTTGTATCTACCTTTTTTTCGATTGTTGAGATTTGTCGATGGTATTTTTCGAAAAGTTCTCATTGTTCCCAGAACAAATGTAGATACTGAGGAATCTTCTGTTTAATTACAAAGAAATAAATAAACCCGTTACTAAAATTTAATATTAACGAAATTGCTAGCCTATTCATTTTTTGAAATGAAATTCCGAAATTAGAGAAGTCGCATGAAATTGAAAAAAAAAATAATAACTACGATTTCTGTACCTTTATGATTTTATTTAAAAATAATATTAAACCATGGTTTGCAATATCACTAAAATAATATTCATATTATTCGTCATCTGCGTCCTTGGAGAATAAATAGGGTTGATATTTTCTATTTAAAATCCAGTTAAATGCGTATTCATCTTGTAGCCTACCGGCATGAATAATAGAATAGATGATTGCGAAACATTTTTGACACTCATAAAGAATCCGAACTA
Organism: Aspidiotus rigidus; assembly: GCA_035079385.1. Lineage (NCBI taxonomy): Eukaryota > Metazoa > Arthropoda > Insecta > Hemiptera > Diaspididae > Aspidiotus > Aspidiotus rigidus. The sequence continues at coordinate 4,492,644 of JAVHKY010000024.1, read as the reverse complement.
ACAATATTTTGTAGGATACGAGTAATGCCCGAAAAATCCAAAGTCGTAATTTCTGGTATTTCCGGACGCTTTCCCGAATGCGATGATATTTGCACATTCAAAGAAAAACTGTATAATGGCGGTAAATTCGTAACGATTGATAATCGAAGATGGCCAGTGGGCTGGAAACACAAAAGTAGCTTATATGCGAAAATACACTTTTCCGAAAAATGCTCTCTAAATTTATTTCCCACTTAAACTTATTCTACCATGTCACAGTGACTTCGGATAAACTCATTCCGGATGCTACTGGGAAGCTACTCGATGTTTACAACGCTGATTGCAGCGTATTCAAAATGTCTAAGACATTTGCTCGGACCTGTGATATTTTGAATAGATTAACTTTGGAACCCGTATTTGAAGCCATAGTGGATGCTGGTGAGTTGAATCAATTTCTTTATCCCGTGATAGGATTATATCCATGAAGCCTTCGAGCGAATGTCTCCTTTTGAGACTTTATGTTGAATTCTACCTCATCGATAATATTGGACCATTCTTCTCCTTTGACTTTTTGAACTTTCGTGCCTATATACCGGGTAACTCGCGATTTTTTGGGGGGCGAAGGAAGCAATTATGAAATTCTTTTTTCGCTTGTATCGCATGTGTAGCCGCCCGTCCACCATTGTAGAGTGGGTGCGGGTTGCGTATGTATTCATTTTGTTTCCTTCGATATTAACCCTTTCGAGTATAACTTCAATGATAGGAGAATCTCCTCGGTGAAATCCCTTCAACTTGACAACCGCCTAGTTACAGTGCAGTGCCTCCAGACAAGCAAAATTCAACACACTCAATAGACACAACTTGGAGATGCTCTTCTTCTTCTTTGATCTTCTTCCTGCAAAGTGTCGTCTGTATGTGGATGAGTATTGAGTAGTTATGTGTTGAGCTGGCCATAGCATGGCTCTGCATCTCCACCTTCTTTTTCATGACTGTGACTGCAAAGGCGTTCTTCAGAACTTAGCATGGTGGATACTAAGCTACTCGGAGCAAGCGCATCACAGACCCCGACCTTTTGCAGTGACCAACCAAGTCTGCCTACTCATGCCTCCACGCCTCATACTCAAATAAGATGTGTTGTGGTCCATCACCTTGATTGCGGTGCAAATAAATTACCTTCTAAATTTACCTTAACGTCTCATGAAGGTACTTGTTGAAGTCGCCAGCGCCACTTAACTTCATGTTAACCACCGGTCGTCCATTTCCTGTGCTCACTTTGAGCAAGTCTCGCTGTATTTCTCCACCAAAGAGCGGCCGGATTCCTGGCTGACCCGTAAAACCTCTCGATCAGACGTTGTCCTCTTCTTTTCTTTAAGCATCACTGCTCTCTCTTCAGCAAATTAATGGTGAATGTGCTAATACGCAAAGAGCCTCCGTCGAGACCGTGCGGTAAGCACTAACACTCCTCAGCGCAACTCTCTATCAGATATTTTCCCTTTCTTTCCTACTGTAGTTCATCGTTATGGAATCGGCCTATACTGGAGCACCATACAAAAGAATCGACAATATGATGTTTATCATGATCCTTCTTCTTGCTTCCCTCGGCCCTCCTAAATTTGTCATCACGCGGCTTACGTAGGTCACTACCCTCTCCGCTTTTTTCTCTGCCAGCCTGAAGCTTAGCTTTCAATCAAACCAGGTGCCCAGATCATCACCTTCTTGATCATGATTACCAGGCCTTGCAGGCGAAAGGCGGGTGGACTCTACTTTTGACGGGTCGTGAATAATCTGGCTTCCGTCTCCTCTATTGCGAGTTCTAGTCTGGCCGACTGAATTCGACGCGTTATCACCTCTAGGGCCTGGTTTACCCTACTCTTCACCGCTACAGTTTTTCGGAAATAGCACCATTGTGTATCCGCGTATCCCGTTAAATACAACGCACAACAAGAGTGGTCTAAGGACCGACATCTCTGCTTGGATTTCTCGGCAGCTATAGCTGCTGATTCTCCTGGGAAGGTATGTAGCCACTTCTGCGCCTTTAAGAGCTTCCAATACCCTCTTTCAGGAATCGAGGCGAACGCATTCTTTACGTCCAGACTGACGGTTGACGAGGCTTCCCTCTTCAGCCTACTTCCAGCGTCTGCAGATGCACTCACTAATTGAGACCATATTTCTTCCCTTCAAATAGCTCTCGAATCGATTGGTTATAACGCTCTCCTAAAGTTTGCCCTCGTTATCTAGCAGGCAAAGCTATCGATAAGAGAGTGGTGAACCAGGTGTTTTATCCTTCCTCTCGATGAACGCTAGCCTGGCTTTCTTCCCCGCACAGGGAATAGTTCCCCAACAATTCCCACAATGAATGTATCAACAAGCAGTGTCGGGTCAACTAAATGTATTGCGTATAAGTATTTGAGATCTCATCGGACCCGGAGCTTTCCAATACTTTCCCCGCAGTCTATTGACTGCTGCATCCACCTCCTCGGTACCTTCGTATTTGTAACGTTACCACCATTGGTGCCCATTGACTCGCCGGCTTTGTTCGCCTCATTGCTGAGATGCTCTTAAACTTGTTCAGTGCTATTTTATAGGGCTTGCGAACCAGTTCCTCTTCTACCAGACAGCATTCTTACTGTCTTTTATGGCTTTCTTCAGCCTCTTACAAGCAAAACTTCTTGTAATACCTTCACGTGTATTTAAATAAGTATTATTGTCATTTTTCAGGCGTAAACCCCTACTCTATGGAGAATCAAAATGTGGCTGTTGTCGTGTCGACGGAGCACAGTGACATCGATAAGAATGTGGGTGTCTTCGAAAAGGGTTCGGATTATTTAGCTCTAGCAGGAAGTAATAAAGCGATGTTGTCAAACCGAATTTCTTTTGCTCTAGACCTTAAAGGTAATTTGCTTATGAATAAACTTTTTTTTATCAAGTACTCAATAAGAAATATGAAACTTTTTTCTGGAATCGGCAGGTTCTAGTATAACGTTATACGATGATCCTCATGGTGGACTGGAAGCTTTAACGATCGCATTTAAATATGTGTCCGACGGATTGGCTGAAGCGGCCATTGTGGGAGTAGCCTCTACTATTGTTGACCCTCGATACAGTCTTCAGTTTGCTGGATTAGGCTTATTAACTCCGGACGGAATTCCTCGTCCATTTGATGAGTTGGGTAAATATAATTATATGAGTGCGCACGGAGCATCGATTGTAGCATTTTTGATAAAATAAATCCGTTTTATGGGGCATTTCAGCGAACGGATACGTCAGAAGCGAAGGCGTAGTATTTTTCTACTTGCAAAGGGCAGAAGACGCAAAGCGGAATTATGGAGAAATTTTGTTCTGCGATTGCACTTATCTGGGATCGTATCTGCCGAATTTGATTAATTATGACAAAAAATATCTTCCTACAGTTATGCGCCACTTACATCAAGCAAATAATATTACTCCTGATGACATATCGAGTATAGCTTTTTTGGAGATGAACGCTTATGGAAATAAGGTACCTAAATGACTTGAACAATAATTTTAGGAATTCAAGAAACGTTTTCTCAAGTATTTTTTCTGTTTCTATGAATGTAGATTACTGACGAAATGGAGTCTATGGCGGTCAGTGAACTTCTATCTACAAATAGAAAAAATCCATTATTGGTTGGATCGATTAAAAGTAGTATAGGTAATACTGAAGCGGCGAGTGGGAACATGGCGGTATTGAAAGCACTGTTAGCCTTGGACACGGGTACAATCGCACCAAATCAACATTTACAAAAACTGAACGAAAATATTGAGGCATTTAAACAGAAACAACTTCAGGTACTTTCTTACTTCATCATTTGTTATCGAATAAATTACCTACGTATGGAAGAGAATTTTTGAAGAGGATGAATTAAAATATAAAAGCGTGGTCCGTTCAATTTTTTTCCAGTTTTTAAAGTGAAGAAAACTTTTTTGTCGATAGGGTTTCAAGTAGAGCTCCATATCTGCGCTCAAGTGATATTTTTATAATACTTGAACGTGAACTTTTATTTATAGAAACTCTGGACCACTTGAAATTTCTAAGATCGTTGTTGATCGAAGCGCCTCTACATGGAGGAAAATAATGTCTAAGGCACTCAGCTTGAATAATGTAATAATTACTCAACTCCATAAAACAAGGGAGAGTTCCCCGCGTTTCCTTCTATGAAGACTATTCAACTCGAATGAACTAAAAGGATTCTAAGCAACCGGATCTCAAATAAACTACTTTTGCTACTCCCCCTCAGTGTCCCTCCCCCTTTCCGAAATATCGTGTTGAAATTGGCCTCATGAAATGCGCTCAATTTGTGCTTAAATTTCCCGTTTTGTGCTTCTTGTGAGTTTCTAAAAGGACGGCTCTCTCTTTTTCAAATTTCGAATTTTTATTAGGTCTAATAAAGTGTGAAGGTGGACGAATTTTTCGCGGGCAAGGATAAAATATAATTAAAAGAAACAACGAGGCTTTTCCCGCACTGTTTTTTATTATTAAAATGCCGTGACGTTTCGGCCCAGCTAGTGGCCTCTTATCAAACGAAACGTCACGGCATTTTAATAATAAAAAACAGTGCGGGAAAAGCCTCGTTGTTTCTTTTAATTAACTAATAAAGTGTGCCCAATTTATGCTGACTTTTTCTGCGAATTTCACGTTTTGTGCTTCCACCCCTTCTTCGCAATTGGGAACGAGTTTGTAAAACAAATGCTACCTCTTTTTTAAATTTTGAATTATCATTTGTGCCATCAAGTTTGTGCTGGTTTGTGCCGTTGAATTTTTCGTTTGTGCTCAACTCCTTTCCCAGAAGATATCAAGTTCAAACTCAATAATTGGAAAGAGGGGGAGAGGTGGTAAAATTGACCCAATGGTCGCTTTATTTACGGCGTTACCTACTCGTATTCATGATGTGTTTGATACTTCGAAATGATTTACAATTCAAAAAACTTTTGATGGTCAACAGGTTGTGACAGAAAAAATATCATTACCCGGAAATATAGTTGCTGTCAATTCAGTTGGATTATTCGGAACAGTCGGAATGGCAACGATCAAACAACATGAAAAGTAATAGACTTAAATTACATCATTCTCAAGGCGTTCTTACTTAGGTGTACTTACTTTTCTGTCTTGAAAACTCGCATTAGAAATTTTACATTAACCGTCTTAACTTCATCTTCTTAGAAATTCTTCAGTATTCATTAGACACCTAGGTTAGCATCAATTTTTCGATTTGTAGGCTTCCAGAAGTAAGTTCTAGAACCATAACCTATCCAAGGATAGCGCTGATATGTGGGCGAGATGAAAATGCTTTGAAAACCAAAATGACACAAGTTGGTACTTATGTAATTTTTTTAAATTTACGATGACTGTAAATTTCAATTTATCATCCACCCCCGCAGATCGAAAAATTGTCCTATGATCCTAACTTTATAAGCTTACTCAATGACGCTTTTGGGTCTCACATGCCACATCATATGTACAGAGGTTTTACACTATTACCAACACCTTGTAAGCCTGCACATGATTTACAAGTGAGTGTTTTAAATTCTTTAGTATATAGACTATTCTTAGGAATAAATTGCAGGTACTTTTTGTAAACTCCAAGAACAGTATCGGATTGGTCAGGGCCAAGGGTTGCTTCTAGTGTGATACGAAGAAACCTGCCGTAAATAACTGGAAATAGACATGAATTTGAGTGAGAGATCACCATCTACCTAGCTTTCAAGGTGGTGAGATCTTATGAAGCCGGGCGATCGTAACCACTAGAACCCTGAAGTCAACTAATTCGACTCTGTTCCAAAGTATCGTCAGCGAGTAAAAACTGATGCATTATACAAAGTGTCTATGCAGGAAAGAGGAGAAAGAAACCGACCAGTTTGGTTCATCTTCTCGGGTATGGGATCACAATGGCCCGCGATGGGAAAGAGTTTACTAAGCCTACCATTATTTGCTGAAACAGTAGCTAGATGTGACAAAGTTTTAAGAGGAAAAAATATCGACATTTATGAAATTCTTACATCGACTGACCCCAAATTGTTCGATGACATAGTAAATGCATTTGTTGGTATCATTACTGTGCAAGTAAGTTGGAATATCGAATGAGATTTATGAGATTATATTACTACTTGTAAAAGAAGGGGTGAACAAATATAAGTTATAATATCTTTTAGATTGGTCTATACGAAGTCATTAAAGCACTAGGCATTCAACCTGACGGAATTATTGGACACTCTGTAGGAGAAAATGGTTGCGCATATGTTGACGGTTGCTTAACTTTGGAACAGGCGGTCCTCGCCTCGTGGGCTCGTGGAGTAGCATCCAGGGAAGTGAAAACCATCAAGGGGATGATGGCAGCAGTTGGTTCGTAGAATATTTTATAAAAAAATAAATAGTTGAGGAACGATCGCCAATTGAAATGACTAACCTTTAGGGATGGGCTACGCTGACATAAAAGATAGATTGCCAGATGATATTCAAGTCGCTTGTCACAACGCAGCTGACAGTTGCACTTTGACGGGACCCGCTGAGTCAGTGAACAATTTTGTCGTAACTTTAAAAAAGGAAAATATTTTTGCTAAAGCCGTAAGTGTGGCAAATATCGCTTATCATTCTAAATACATTAGAGAGCTTGGGCCGAAGCTTTTGCACAGATTGGAAAAGGTATACATTTTTTTATAGGTAAAATGAGACGATTACAGTAATAAATTGAGTTTGATCTTGGTTTTCTACAGGTAATTCCGGAACCCAGAAAACGTTCACCTAAATGGGTAAGTACCTCAATTCAAGAAGATGAATGGAACTCTCCTTTGGCTCAAACCTGTTCACCAGAATACTTGACTAACAACTTACTCAGCCCTGTACTTTTTGAGGAAGGTTGTAAACATATTCCAGCGAACGCAATTTGTATAGAATTTGCTCCTCAAGGACTTTTGCAGGCTATTCTCAAACGATCTCTTCCTGATACTTGTACCAATATACCTTTGACGAGTCGTTTACTAACAGAGGAGAATTTGAACTTTCTATTAACCGCGATAGGAAAGTAAGTCGGCAGGAGTAAACTTCTTCGTATTCTCTGATACTTTTAAAAAACATAAAATCTTGTTTATAGGTTGTATATTAGTGGATTGGAGCCTCGTGTAAATGATATTTATCCTAAAGTAGAATATCCAGTACCTAGAGGAACGCATCCTGTAGCTCCCTATTGCACATGGTACCATGAGAATGATCGCATTCCCATTCATCTGTTTACACACTATGAGGAGGTAAATATATTATGCTTGGTAATTCTTTGTAGTCATGGTGGCACGTGACTGGAAATGAGAAGTGCGGCACATCATCAGGTGAATGACGAAGATTACACAAAACACACAAAAAAAAACAAAACAGTGGGCAAGAGTGAGAAGAGAGGAAAAGAAACAAAGTGAAGGAGGAGAAAGTATGACGTCATTTTAGATAGAAACATGATTGTACATATGAGCAATAAATGGATTGACAAAGGTGAAGCGCGTGTTGTTAAGGAGAGAAACGCCTGAGAGGGAAACAGCGGTAATTATTTTGACTTCTTCGAGTCTGTTGAGAAGATGTGCTTGAATTCGACAGAATCAAAGGAGTGGTTAGTATCGATACAGTGTTCGGCGATAGCAGATTTTTTCGGAAGTTACGTCGGAAGGCAGAGCGGTGTTTGGAGGAACGTACGCGCAGGGTGCGACCGGTTTGGCCGATATAAACAGCAGAACGATTGGAAGCTGTACACCTGGAGGGATAAACTCCACTGCAATCTTCGGGGGAAAGTTTATCCTTGAGAGTCGATAAGTACTTTACAGTAAGAAGAAGATAAAAAGCACTACGGTACCCATAGGGTTCGAGTCTGCGGGCCATTTTATAAGAGTTATAGCCGTGAAGGGGAAATGAACGCGGGAGTAGGGTGACGAGGAGAATGGGTACGCTGCAAGGAAAAGACGGATTGCATAGCACGTTTCAGAGATTTTCTAGATATAGCTTGGTCGATATCAATAGAGATATTATTGAGGCGCGCTAGCTCGCTGATGTCGGCTGTCTCCTTATTGAAATCGCGAGGTAAAAGAGGGATAGCGAGAAAGCGGTGAATGAAGAAGAATAAGGCAGAGAATTCGTGAGAAAAATGATGGAAAGAAGCGCCATTTATGAGAACTCCGGTGTTGGAGGGCTTGCGAAAGATAGAGAAGCGACGAGAAAGACGGTTGTTCTCGAAGTGGAGAGAGATGGTGAGGTCTAAGATGGAGGAGCCACCGGTTTCGAGAATGAATCGTATGTTCGGATGAATAGAATTTAAATGTGAGAGGAGAGAATCGAGATCGGACGAGGAGCCATTCTAGACACAAAGAAAGTCATCAACGCAACGAAACCAAGAATGGCTTCATACTTTCTCCTCCTTCGCGTTCTTTCTCTTTCTTTCTTCGCACTCTTGTCCACCGTTTTTAGCGGGGAACCCGCTATCCCTTTTGTTGGGGGGTAATTCCAGAAAATTTTCGTACGCGAGCGAGGTTGATGACGTCACAGAGAAGGGAGGGGGACTTGGAAAAATTCCTGCCTCCGAGATATATATGGTAGAAGGGGGATTTAGAGAAATTTCGACCCTCTAGCCATATATGATAGGAAGGGGACTCGGAAAAATTCTTGTCTCCGAGCTATATATAATAGAAGGGGGACTTGGAAAAATAAAAATTCCTGCCTCCGAGATATATATGATAGGAGGGAGACTTGGAAAAATGTCGACCCTCTACCCATATATGATAGGAAGGGGACTTGGGAAAATCCTGCCTCCGAGCTATATACGATAGGAGGGGGACTTGGGAAATTCCTGCCTCCGAACTATATATAGGATGAGGACTTGGAAAGACGACGGCTTCCTTGAAATTGCAGCGCGTTCGAGTTGTCACGTCATGAATTTCAGGACTTGGAATAGGGGACTCGGGACAGCGGTTTCCCCGCTGCCATTGCAGTCCTATAATAGCATCTAATTTTTTAACAGGGAACCTGTTTTATGGGGGGCTTTTTGAGAAATTTGCCGTCCGCCGTCCAGCAAAAAACTTGGAAAGATTTCGAGTCTCGAGCCATATATATGATAGGAGGGGGACTTAGAACAATTTCGACTCTCGAGCCATATATGATAGGAGAGGGACTTGGAAAAATGTCGACTCTCGAACTATATATGATAGGAGGGAGACTTGGAAAAATGTCGACTCTCGAGCCATATATGGTAGGAGGGGGACTTGGAAAAATGTCGACTCTCGAGGCATATATGATAGGAAAGGGACTTGGAAAAATGTCGACTCTCAAGCCATATATGGTAGGAGGGGGACTTGGAAAAATTTCGACTCTCGAACTATATATGATAGGAGGGAGACTTGGAAAAATGTCGACTCTCAAGCCATATATGATAGGAGAGGGACTTGGAAAAATGTCGACTCTCGAGCCATATATGGTAGGAGAGGGACTTGGAAAAATGTCGACTCTCGAGGCATATATGATAGGAAAGGGACTTGGAAAAATGTCGACTCTCGAGCCATATACGGTAGGAGGGGGACTTGGAAAAATGTCGACTCTCGAGGCATATATGATAGGAAAGGGACTTGGAAAAATGTCGACTCTCGAGCCATATATGGTAGGAGGGGGACTTGGAAAAATTTCGACTCTCGAACTATATATGATAGGAGGGAGACTTGGAAAAATGTCGACTCTCAAGCCATATATGATAGGAGGGGGACTTGGAAAAATTTCGACTCTCGAGCCATATATGATAGGGGGGGGGGGACTCGAAAAAAATTCGACTCTCGAACTATATATGATAAGAGGGGGACTTGCAAAAAATTTCGACTCTCGAGCTATGTATGATAGGAGGGGGACTTGAAAAAATGTCGACTATCAAGCTATATATGAGAGGAGGGGGACGTAGAAAAATTTCGACTCTCGAGCTATGTATGATAGGAGGGGGACTTGGAAAAATTTCGACTCTCTAGCCATATATGATAGGAGGGGGACTTGGAAAAATTTCGACTCTCTAGCCATATATGATAGGAGGGGGACTTGGAAAAATTTCGACTATCGCGCTATATATGACAGGAGGGGGACTTGAAAAAATGTCGACTATCAAGCTATATATGAGAGGAGGGGGACGTAGAAAAATTTCGACTCTCGAGCTAAATAATTATGATGGGAAGGAGACTTAAAAGAAATTCAACTCACGAGCTATCATACGTATATAGCTCGAGATTCGAGAAAATTTAGAGTCTCAAACTATATTAAACTAGGCTTATAGTAGGTCTAGGCCTTCTTTATACTAGCTTTATCTAGGTTTAGGCTTCCTTGAATTTTTTTTTTACATATTTTGTGTAATTTTCGTCAATCACCTGATGACGTGCCGCGCAGTCGGCACGAAACATGTGTAGTGCATTTTGAGATAGAAACTTTTTATGAAAATGAATTCCCTACTTTGGGGACGTAAAAAATTTCAAAGTTCTTCCTGTCTTACGTAAGCTAACCCTAAAGCTGATTCTTCAAACTCGAGTGTAGACTGAGAAGAAAGGAGGTGCCTCTTTCCAAAACTGTTATAATTTTCAATATTTTGTGACAGGAAATGACGATATCCGGAGAACCTATTCCAATACGTATCAGAGAGGATTCCGAATACGCGTACTTGAAAGATTACAAAATTCATGGCAATATCACCTTACCTCCTGCCCTATACATGGTATAAAACTCAGTAACTTATTCAAATACTCACGTCGAATTGTAATTGAAAACCTAATGATTCTGATACGGATATGTATGGTACATGTTACAGTATTTGGTATGGAAGATGATTTCTTACAAGCGAATAAAGGAACTCGGTTCGTCGTCAGTAATTTTTGAAAACGTAAAAATACACAAAGAAATCAACATAACATTACAAGGTAAGTAAGATAAACTTGAAATTTCTCCAAACTGATACGAGAATAATAAAACAATTTGTACAGATCTCAAATACGTCTCTGTCATGGTTCACTACGGGAGTGGATATTTTGAAGTTACTGTAGAGGATGAAGAGGAGGGTGAAGACTTTCAAATCGTTTTAACCGGAACAATCACTCTCATATCGGAAAATATCGACAGACGGTCTCCTGAGATGTCTGATAAAAATAAGAGTCAAATAATTGAAGAATTGCACTTTTACGACGCGTACAAATACTCTGGCCAAAACTTGGGGGAAGAATTCGCTCTCGTACATGACCTATATCGCAATAACTCAAGTATGGATACTTGTATTCGAAATTAAAAATTTTAGAATTGTACCGACTAATTGCATCACACGAGCGTAGAATACGAAACTGATATAACGTGGAATGGAAACTGGGTTATTTTTTTGGATATTCTCATGAAAATTCAAATGTTTGCTGATGAGAACGCGAATCGAGTCAACATCCTCCCACGGAGTTTAAGAAGATTGGAAATATCAGCTCCTAAATTGTCATCTTTGGAAAAAGGTTGGACGATACTGATTGTTGGTGACGTATCATTTCACTAATATAGGTATTTCAAAAACTCTCTTTTTTTCAGGCACGTTTTTGCCTTGTATTCTTGACACAAATACGAGAGCATTATTCTGCTCAGGGGTGGCGATGTACGACTTGAAATACAAATCACTCCACAAGCCAGAAAAGAGATTGATGAAGTATCAATTTGTACCTTATGAGAATCCCAGATGTGAAGTAAGTTCAATTTATAATTCATCAGATATATGTATTTAATCAATTCAACAAGCTTAAACCTGTTCTTCTAGGACGTTCGTGAGTTTCTCAAGTTATGCATACAAATGTGTACAGAAGGAATGCCTAAGGATGATGACGAGATTAATAAATTTATGGTTTTAAATATGGTTCAGAAGAATGAACATGCTCAAATAATTAAACAGATTATCGAAGAAGAAGTTTCATCAAAAGTGGGTTTAAAAAAGTCCAGATAATACTTCACAATAATACGATACGATCTTATATTGATTAATCTTACTCCGTGATAATAAATAGTTGACGCACCCACTCAAGATATCTTCAAGTGGAAATAAACCTATGTTAGTGATCACGGATACAATGAGCAAAGTAGCCAAATTAGAGTCCTACACTAAAACTGATGACCCATTGATCTTAGTAATTTCATCCGATTCTTCAAACGATGACCACCACATGAAAGATGGTTTCTTAAAAGTTATGAAACAGACATTTTCTAAAAGCACATTTACTCTGTTAAAACGGGTGCGTACCTAGGCCAAATATTGGAGAAGTGTTGAGTCATTTAAAAATTCCTAATAGGATAACTTCAACTGTTGACAGAATCATGATCCAAAACGAACTTCACCATACATTTCTAAAAATGTGAATGGAGTTCCAAAAAGTAGAACTCAAACAATCACAAATGGCTTTGAACGAGATTTGGTTGATGTGCGAAAAAATATTGAAGTTGATGACGTGTCAAGATTGGTTGGAAAGAAAAACAATCATTCGAAAACCAAGTTGGAATTTTTTCTTTTTGCATTTTATAATACTGTGGGACTACTCTTAGAAAAACCGAGGTCACTCGTCTGGGACAATTGTCACGAAAAACCGTCATGCTTGATGACGTCATCTGTGACCTTGACCTACTTTAGGGATGGGGCAAAATTTTTGCCTATTTGCTATTTTAGGAATTACCTATATTCTTTGCCTTCGTTATAATATGCTCAAATATAGTCACAGTCCATTAGGTTTTGACTTTTGATAGGGACTACTCCTGAAACTTTGGGGACTTGAAAAAATTTCGGCCTTCGCTACTTTTGGACCTGTATTCTTCATTTCTTTTTCATTTTCATTCGTAACGAAGGCGTTCTCTACACAAACTACCCCCAAAAAAATACTTCTACCACCGTGATTGCGTCCAGATAGCGCCCAAAACACCCTATGAAACAGCCTCCACGAGGCGCGTTTGTCAGTCTGCGCGAAGCCGGCCCTGGCTTAAAGTCCAGCTTCTCCGACAGTTCTCTTACAGCTTCAGCCAGCTTACTCTCCTGCTTTCCTACAAGCTTTCTTGCTTCTCTTCACGCCTTCTTCCTTTTTCATAGCTTCTTTCCACAATCCTTTCGGGCTTTTCGCCGCGGTGCCCGCGGATATAGTCTACTCTTACTGGGCTTCCCCAGCTACTCTCGCTATCTTTCTTTGCTTTCCTATCCTTTCGGGTTATTCTCCGCAGCAACCGCGGGCTTAGCTTTCCTATCTCACTCCGACTCCTTTCTCCTGGTACTCGCCGCGGTGTCCGCGGGTACAACAGCGTATCCTCTCGATTAGCCTCCGCAGTGACTGCGGGACTGCACACCTCTTCGTTGTTCGCCGCGGTGCCCGCGGGTACAACAGCGTATCCTTTCGATTAGCCTCCGCGGTCTTTCACCCGTCGACTTTGCAGCATCGGCCGATCTCTCTCCATCTCTCTCTTCAATCTTTAATTCAAGCCAACCGTTCCTCTCTTTTTCTCTCTCACTCGTTCGCTGTAAATCATCAAATTTGAACTACAAAACTCATCGAGTATTTCAAAAACGTAGAAAATCATATTGAATAATTCTTTCTTCAGATATCTTTATGTCATGGATGATATTACTGATGAACAAATAGATGAATTGAAAGAAAAACAATTGAATTTTGGTGTACCTACATCGGTTTTCAAAGATGGAGAGTGGGGTACGTACAGGAATGTTGAAGGCAAAACTCATCAGGAGGATGGATATGAAAATTATAAAAATACTGACTACGAATTATTGGCCTATTTCAAGTTAATAAACTCACATAATATTATATTATTACATTTCTAACAAAGGAATATTATAAGTATTCATGTTGACATGTTACAGAAACAATCCTCTAAAAATAGAATGTATCTGTACAGAGGTTGATAGAATGGCAACGAATAATGGAATTCTAAAACAGGTAAGCATATTTTGAGAGAATAATATACTCAATATTTTTTTTTTTTCCATCAGTCCCAGAAGAATATTTTCCTTTCAGAATGTAGAGTAAGGGGACTTGAAAAACAAAAATTTGAAGTTCAGCAAACGGGAAGAGATTTGAAAATATTTACATTCACCCCTTAATGGTAGTCTCACTCACACACTACCCGTCATCATGACAGCTTTCATCTTCATTGGGTGGGAATTTATCAAAATCCGACCTCGATTTTTCAACTTCTTCTCTCATCGATTGTAATCATACGAGTAAGTGAGCAAACTTCAGGGTCGAAATTTTTCAATATTATTTTAGCTAGGTCGAGTTCAAGTCAAGTATGCTTAACTGAGTCTCGATTTTTGAAGAATTATTGTTGTATAGATCATGTCTGATGCTGGTCATATTGTCGTATTATAGAATACAGCTTTTGCCTACGCTGGTATAACTACCAGTGCTGAAAAGATAATGGGAATAGCTAGAACAAGCTCTAATCTTGAAGATTCTGAATACGATCCTTATTTATACTGGACGATCCCTCCCGATTGGAACGCCAAGGACGCGGCCGTGATTTCTTTCATCTATGCACAGGTATTTTCTCATTTTTTAGACGGAATAAATTTTTCAAATATATTTCCATAGGCCTAATTAAAAAAAATTGAACAATAATTGTATGGAAATATTTATAAGGAGGGAAAAAGTTGCAAAAATGGCAACTAGAATATGGTTTGCACCATGCAATACAAAATTTTACATCGATTGTACTCGTAGAAATAAATTTTGAATAAAACAGCTGACGTTCTCACTCCACGTTTGAAAACTTTTTGATTCTTAAAATTTTATTGTGGATGGTAAATACTATGCCGATCATAGAATCTATGACCTACGTTTTTTTCTTTTTTAATAGAAATTGAAAACAATAAATAAAAAGTTTATGTGGTATCATCATTATAAGGGGAAATATAAAATTTGAAATAGGAGAAATTTGGGAGGGAGAGTTGGTCAGTCGAGACCTTGAAGAATTTTCGTTGGGAAAGTTATGGATAAGAAAATCAGATTTATAATCGATTTTTATTTGTGAAACGAAAATTCAAATGAAGAAAAATTTCTCGGCTAGTTTCACACAATGGAATATACCATTTTTTATTAGCTCGACGTTTCAAAACAGGTGACCGTTCTTAGACATGAAAAATAGAAGCCAGCCGAGAAATTTTTCTTTATTAGAAAATCAAAAAGGAGAAAAACGAAAGGATAGACACTAGGGTGGGATTCAAAAAATTTTCTAACGCACAGATATAAAACTGGAATTGTAAATAACAGAAAGTAAAAAATATCCAAGTGCGAAACCAAACTGTTAGCTATTGAGAAATATAAAACTCAATCGATTAGTGGTTTACATAGAATGATTAGAGTATTTCAATATTTCAGGCTTACCATTTACTAGTTCCTGAGAATTTCCTCCATTGCCCAAACTCCGTTCTTCTAAATGTTGGAAATGAATATGGTTACGCAGAAGCTCTTATCTCGCTATCTCTACATCGGAATCTTGAAATTTTTGTCACAGTGAAGACTGACGAAGAAGCTGTTCTGTTTGGCACCATGTTTCCCAAAGTCAGTGTAAATTGCATTAATTTTATGAGTAGTATAGGGAATATTATAATATATTTATAAAATATTGACAATCGAGACTGAATTAGAGGGTGGATTTGTGGTTAAGTATAACGAAAAGCGTACGAAAGAACTTCTGTTCCGTCTCGATAGGGTTTGAATCTGGGACTTTTGAACCTTTTTACTGTTTGGATGAACCATACTTGTCAATGCTTTGTACGCCAGAGATCGTAGCCTCTAAGCCCACTGAATCGGAGCAGCAATTGTGTGATTCCCGTCCTTCCATAATCCTTTATCGCCTTTCGCCAAGTAAATCCATAACAATGTAACGAGTTGCAAGATATTTACTGAAAAAATACAACAGGAAATGCTTGGGAAACTATTAACACAAAAACTGATACAACCTTCCATTATCAATTGTCCAAAAAACAGCCTTAGAAAATAAAGGCTAGAAAAAATCACGGACTTGAAGAGTCTGTTACAAGGGGCGCGCAGTGTACGGATGAAAATTTCCAGCTGTATGATTTTGACGTGTACGAGTATTTGTCTTTGCGAACTAGTATCAGTTGACGATTCGTGTAACGCTTTTTTGCGTGATATTCGACCTTGACCTACTTTAGGAACTTGAACATTGCCCCCGAGCTATGCATACAAGCAGACGGGATTTGAGCTTTGTACATAGGATATCAATCCTTCCACAGTAGGCTAAATTTAGGCTAAAAAGAGGAGGTTAGGTTATACATAAATACAAATGGATTGGCAGCTTCCATAAGAGGAATGTAAAATTTTCATCCACCAGATAAAGGAGCTGCAATAGACTATTTTGACTACATTGTGGTCGCAGTTACCCGCAACGTGTAACGCGTTGCAAATACCACACAAAGAAGAGTGCTCAATAGTTGGTGGGGAAAGGGCAGTAGTCACTTGATAGCATTAGGTTGCAACCAAGCAGTACATCTAATTGCCTAAATGAGGCTCCTTAATATCATACCGTTTTCCGATGACGCGCTGCTAGCCCATGCATTATCAAAGGCTATAACTATGGAGATTTGGACTGAAAAGAAGCTGGGCCAAGGAAAAGAGTTCAGGCACAGATTTTATATCCGCATCTTAAGAGGAGGAGCTGGGATTGATCCTAACGATCTTGATTGATTTGTGAGGAACTTGATGAGAATTTGGACACTGAAGCTTTATAATTCATGTAATTTCTAGATGTGACTTGACCGTTCTATATTTTGAATGAGCATACAATTTAGGCTAAATGTGAGCAGGGTCAGGAGGAGTTC
The DNA here is from genome assembly GCA_035079385.1 of Aspidiotus rigidus. Classification (NCBI taxonomy): domain Eukaryota; kingdom Metazoa; phylum Arthropoda; class Insecta; order Hemiptera; family Diaspididae; genus Aspidiotus; species Aspidiotus rigidus. The sequence continues at coordinate 4,475,794 of JAVHKY010000024.1, read as the reverse complement.
AGGACTACGTCCTCGTCCTCATCTCTCGAGCTATACAGTATATCAAATACAGATGGGACTTAAGCTTTGCATACAGGTAATCCAACCCAAAACAAGCTGGGTTAACCCCTTTAGAGATCTTACAGGAGCACTTCTTTTCTAATACTTTTTAAATTCTATTTTCGTTTAGAGCCTGCAGCTTAAATTTCTTCCAAGTCGTTTTTTGTAGGTGGCTATTGAAGTAATAAATTTCTTCAAGTTCCTTGCGTGCATACAGGATTCGGAGCTTGCAATTATATAGCTCAAAGTTCTCCCCCCTCCTTAACAAGTAAGCAAGCCCTAATTAGACTGGCTTCACATCAGAAGTATTCAGAGTCCTCCACCTGTAGGGCTAGGAACTTCAAACTTTTCCATGTTCATGACCCTACAAAAAAAAAATCCCGAAGTGACCACAAGAAAAGTTTTCTGTTGAAGGAAACAATGAAAATATTCTCGCAAACTTTCTAAGTACGTCCTCTTCTTCTGTCTCTCGCGTTGAAAAAATTATCAACAATTGAAATTTTACCTATAGAAGGGTCATCTAATACCACGAGTGTTTTTTCAGTTGAAATCGTGTCATATTCTTCGTACTCATGATTATGATATGCAAGTTCGAAAAAAAACTGGCGGCCGGGGAGTCGATTTAGTGATCAACTGTCTCAGCGGAATACAACATGTTGACGCGTCACTGAAATGTGTAAACGTATTGGGATTCTATTTGGAATTAGGAAACAATAACTGCTTAGAATCATACGATATAGGTTTGTATTCACCGCGAGACAGACCACCCGTACAGATTCCATTCGAGATACAGGTAGCTTAAAATATTATTTCAATAGGTTTGTACGATTTTATAAGAAGTATTACATTCCGTGTCGTGAAAAATGAAGCATCAAATCTGCTTGAATCGAGTGTGGATACGAAGAAAAATCTGAAAGAAACTATAGAAAGATTTATTACTGATGGAGTGATCGTCCCCTTTCGTATCAAATTTCGGTTAGTGGTAATTATGATATTTCCAAGTAATATTCAAGAACACATCATCAGAAAAAACGGCTAAATCCAGTTTGCGGCCACGGTGATACAATTTGCGGTCGGAAGAAATTATGACGAGTATCCATTTTGCAACTGAAAAAAATTATAAGTGTTATTCACATTTGCGGTCGAAGGAATTTATGAGCGCCATCCCTACAGACGCGTGATCTTTTCGAAAGACGCTTATTTTTTACGTGTAGGGAATTGTTTGAGGAGGGTGGTTTGTTGGTAAATGAAAAACTCAGGCAAAAATTTTTTCATCCTCGTCGTGATCAGAACCCGAGTCCTATCGCGTTTGGCTGGGATTTTTGAACAAAGCATTTGTGCGGCGAGCGACAAAAGACATACTTGAATGGCCAAGCAAAATCATGCGAAGAGAGTTGCCAGCAGAAGGGTGATCTCACCCAAATAAGAAAGTCCATTCACTGAGCTCGAACAACGTGTCACCCCCCTCCTTGTTCCTAAAACGTTGGAGGACCTCTATGCAGCTTTGTACACTGAAGACATACGAACAAAATTGAAGGAACAATTTTCACTTGCAAACGATGATGTTTCTAGTATAGTGATTTTCTCTACCGCAAAAAATGTGACATTCTTGAGCACTTGCGATTTACTTCTAATGGACGGCACTCTCATAATAATTATTATCGAATAAAGAAATTTTTTGGGCCGCAATTTGGATAGCGCACTTTTTTACGGGCCGCGATTTGGATAGTGTCCTCTTTTTTTTGTGCCGCAAACTGCATATGTTTGGCTGCAAACTGCCGACAGCCGAAAAAACAATTGACAACCCATCAATTATTAGATTAATTTAAATCAATGAATTTGCAGATCTTCATCCATGAAAGTTATGGAATACCAATTTTCAAGCAACATTGAGCCATGTAGATCTCGTGTTATTAAATATGACCGGAAGCACTCGTACGTCATCGTAGGTAAGTTCAAACTTTATGGTATGATTTATAATTATAACTACCAAGTATGGATTTGAACGCTATAATTTCGTCAGGAGCTGATACCAAAGATAATTTATGGATCGACGTGGTCGAATGGCTGATTTGTAGGGGTGCTCAGAAATTCGTGGTTTTTCTCGAGAAAATGCCCTCGCGGACGCACAAATCGCATCAATTAAGTCGATTTATCGCTCCAAAAAATGTCAATATTTCACTCGTATCCGCCTCCAAATTGGATGACAAACATGATATAGTTTCCATTTTGAATGAAATCAAGGTACTAGGTCCCATAGGAGCGATATTCTTCGAAAAAATTGTAAGGTTTTAATTTTCATTCCGAAAAAATGGATAGTCCGGGTCAGTATTCTAATGATAAATTTTTCAGAAAGGAGTAGGCAAAATGGTAGCAAATTTAGACGAGCTGGTCTCGCCAAATATTCCGTTTATTGGATTGTCTTCGGGCACGTTGAAAGAATTCGAGCATCGAAATTCCAAAGGCTCTCTCGCTATACTCGTCCACAGTGTTGAACCGAGAGATTCATTAATCGTTCTTCCGAACCTCGACGACTTCCTCAATCAAGAGGATAACAATAATACTGCGAAAATTTTCTACAGCGTTGAAAACTTGATCTCGAGACAAAGAAGAAGTGAGTTTTAGTGCGGTGATTTTGCAGATCTATTTTACCACCTCCAATCTTGTTGAATTAAGTCGTGCTTCATCCCTTTTCCATTATGGTCATAATCTTCCCTGAAAGATCTGGTAAGTGGGAGTCAAGTCATTCTATCAGCATCATTTCCTAACGTTAGGATATTCTGAATAACTTGAGAAGGAAGAAGTACAAAATGTAGTATGTATTTGCAGAACAATTTAGTAAATTCAGAATGTAAACTGAGACCTACTATAGGAGAACAAAACGTCTATCAGCGCGAATCAAGTACAATTCATTAAGCCTATTCTAAATTTTAAACAGAGAGGTTTTCAACCCCCTTCTCCTCCTAAAGATTTTTGAATATCTTCAGATTGAATCAAGAAAAACGCGTAGCAGAATTCAGTAAAAATCGAACAAAATTCATCAAGACTGATTAGAACCCGATATTTTCAACAAATTATACGCTCTTTTTTTAATTTTCTAGGTTCATTCATTGATTCACTTTTATTATCTTTTTCAATAGTTGACATCAAATCTGTTCAAATATCTCGACGGATATTGGAGACAGGGGCGCTCCGAGACTTTTTAATATGGGGGAAAATGTAAAATTACACCGAATCCTTCTTCATTCGCCAGATGACTGATGAAAATCTTCGGGGGCAGTAATTTACCCTCCAAACCCCCCTTCCATTTTCGGAGCGTTCCTGGAATGAAATAAATGGGTAAGATTTTCTATATCATTCTAGAATCCAGTTTCTGGCTGCAAGATTATCTCCCTCGGGACATGGAAACTTTGATTTCAATCGGAAGAGAAAGAAGTGAAAATCCTATTTTCACTGAAATGTCCTCCCTATCGAGACGATATTGTCATTGTAAAGGCGTCTATCCGATATTTGCTTTACCAGCTGTGCATAGTACGATTTTACAACCATTATTTCAACGACTGCTGTATCCAGTTTTCAGCGCTACAACTTCTTGCGCGAACTTCAAAGATGAAACTGCGGATCAACTTTATCGGGTTTGTATTTCTAAAACCTAAGTAAAGTAAAGACTTTTTTTCGTGTTGGACTTACGAATTCTATGAACAGTCTTTAAGTGGCATCCAACCATCAGGACCTGTAACCTTAATCAGTGAAACCTGGACTTTACCCTTGGCGCTCAAATTGGTGTCTCAACTTCAACTCGCTGGTCGTAAATACAAAATCTTCATTTTGGAAGGTAATCCTAGGAACTGGATTCGTCAGATTTACTCGAGACAAGATAATTTTGCTGATATTATTTTCCATTTTGCTGCAAAAGTAAGTGCGACCATTCAACTCCACTCTGGTCAAGGAACTTACTAGTCATCTTTTATGATGAAGAATCCGTATTGTAGGGTGAAATGGGATTAAAAAAGTGATACAATTATGAACAAGAGCGGCCAATGAAGAAGAAATATCCCAAAGGGTAAAATGAAGTGGGTGTGTCTTAAATCTGAGGGTCACCCAGGAATTTGCGTGACAAGCCAATGACGTCTTAAGTAACTTTGACCTATTTCAGGAACTTGAAAAAGAATTTTAGAGGAATTGAAAATAGCTGTACTAAGCTCTGTTTCCGCTGCTCGATTCATCCAGTTTTCAATTTATGCACCCACACTCTGCCGACAAAACTCTCTCCTCCTTCTCGAATCTCATTTTGACCAACACGTGGTTGTATTACTCAGGCACCCTCAGTGGCGTAGCCAGGAAATTTTTCTGGGGGGTTTGAAGAAGTTGGAGAAAAGATATGATACAAAAAAGTTTCAGAAATTGGCAAAATAAGGAAACACTAAACAGTCTCGTAGGGGCGGGCTTCAAAGAGAAATGAGGGAAGATGAAAAGAATTATTGAAAAATTGCAGAAAGTCCACAGTACATTTTTCCCGTATTCATTTTATACATTCGATCGTTCATCTATTTCTCATTACTATTAGGAATAGAATTTGATATTTAATTTTTCTTGGGGGGAGGGGGGGGGGTCGACCCCTCCAACCCCCCTCGCTACGCCACTGGGCACCCTTACTACTGTCAGTTAATCCAGAATTTCGCATCCAGCGGGTATCCTGTACCAAATACAGTATCTTCATCCACAGTTTGTTATTGAAAGAGTAGACTGGTTATTTTGTAGAGTTCTTTAACTGAGTTGAACAAGTGGTGGCAGAGAATCTGTTTTATGAGGTACGTGAATATGAAAAATGTAGATGACTATCAAGACGTCTCAGGCCCGGACTGTGGAGTATTATATAGTAGCAGGGGAACTTGAAAGAAACGGATCTATGACGTCTTCAAACTGTAACGTCGCAGGCCCCACCTTCCAAAATGTGTATGATTGGAGGCGCGAACTGTGGACGTTTTCTCCGAAAAATATCCAAAACTATTCTGTAGGACTCCACATTGACTCTATTTCTTAAGTAAAGGTTTGATGACATCATAGGTCAGCTTTGTGACGTCAGAACCTGATGACGTCCTGAATCAGTTTTTCCTAAGTCTCCTTCCTATAATACGAGTATATAGCTTGGGGGCGGGGTCTGTCATTTTTCAGATCCCACATGCCCCATAAACCAGGACCCCTGCTACCCCTCGTTCAGCTATGCTAAAGAACCCGTGAGTTTTTAGCTCCGTCTTCCCTGTCTAATGATTCCAGTAATGCATGCTGACCAAGCCATGTTGGTTTAGGTGGCTTATGGGTTCACTCGCTCCGCTCGTCGCCTCTATTCTTAGCTTAGGATAAGTTTAGCATACTGCTGACTACTAACTTGTTACCTAATATAGGCTCATAACGTCATACTATGCTCCGACTTTTCTTTCTCTCGGCCTAGTGTACTACACAAAGGAGTATGTGGAGCTAGGTAGGGAAGCCTAGTTTAGCCTAGTACAGCGTAGAGTATATTACAAGCAGACTTATGAAGTGGCACAGGTCGAAATTCTAAGTCCCTACAGTAGAGGCTAGCATACCGTATGTCAGACCCAGTATAGAGAAAGCCTAGAAGGGTAATATAAAGTACAAGAGGACCCACGTATATTATATGTTAGGTCAGGTATAGCCTAGTAGACTATATGTTAGGTCTAGTTGAGGGGTTAGGAAATGTAGTATATCATGAAGCTCGTCGTATATTATGTTGGGCCCAGTATAATGAGAGGAGCGAAGACCAAAATTTTCAAGTCCTTAAAGTAGGTCAAGGTCATTGATGACCAAGCGTGACCATAAAAACGACGGCTTCCTCAACGAAGTCGAACGAGGAACGCAAGGAACCTGTTCTGTGGGGCGAATTGGTTTCGGTATTGGAAATTCAAATTGAAATCTTGAAGAGTCTCAAGTTTTTCTGAGTCCCTTATATATCATGGTGTAGAATACTCGAAAAGTAAAAATTTTTCCAAGTCGCATTCCTATCATTTTGTCCCCTTTTCTATCATATTAATACGCGAGAATCAACATTTTTCCAAGTCCAAATTCTTCATTAGGGTGGGTCGGTTCTCGCCCGACACCACATGTCGCACGGAAAATTCTTCAAAAAAAAAACAAAGAACTGGTTCCCTGTTGAAAATCCTGATGGATGGTTATTTTTGAAGTTTTTAGCGGGGAACCCACTATCCCTTTTGTTGGGGGGTACTTCCAAGAAATTTTCGTCCACGAGCGCGAGCGCGAGCGAGGTTGATGACTTCACGGAGAGGGGGACTTGGAAAAATTTCGACCCTTTAGCCATATATGATAGGAGGGGGACTTGGAAAAATTTCGATCCTCTAGCCATATATGATAGGAAGGGGACTTAGAAAAATTCCTACCTCTGAGCTATATATGATAGGAGGGAGACTTGCAAAGACGAGGGCTTCCTTGAAATTGCATCGCGTTCAAGTTGTCACGTCATGATTTTCAGGACTTTGGAAAAACTTCAGGCTCTAGGGGACTCGGGACAGCGGGTTCCCCACTGCCATCGCAGTCCTGCAATGGCATCTAATTTTTTCCAATAGTAGTCCCAGTCTTAAGAGTATATCTAGAAAGCTAAAAAGCAGTTCTAAATTACTTGAGGAAGAGACATATTCATGATTTACTGCGTGTTTCCCGGAAGGAAAAGTTGCTAATAATTTCGAAGGAGGGTGGAAAGAATGATGGAGATATGATAAAACTCGCACACGTAGATGGATTTTTTCCGGGGGATAGGGGGGCTTACAATATTTGAGGCTGTGTGGGATTGGAAATTCGAGCTATAGTTCTTTGGACCATCTCCCCGTAAATAGATAAGAAGTAAATGAGAGTGATTACTTACAAACACGGTTGTAGAGAGGGGAATAATTTCGTAACTTTGTTTCCGGGCTCGGATTTTTCTCTCTGTAGGAGGAAAAAAAAAAAATTTTGTTGAAAACCGAATCAATAGAAAAATGACGGCTTCCTTAACGAAGTTAAACGAGGAACGCAGGGAACCTGTTTTATGATTCGAATGAGATTTGGTATTGAAAATTCAAGGAAGCCTAGATCATATATAGCTCGACAGTCGAAATTTTTCTAAGTCCCCCTCCTATCATATATAGCTCGAGAGTCGAAATTTTTCTAAGTTCCCCTCCTATCATCTATAGCTCGAGATTCGAAATTTTTCTAAGTCCCCCTTCTATCATATATAGCTCGAGAGTCGAAATTTTTCTAAGTTCCCCTCCTATCATCTATAGCTCGAGAGTCGAAATTTTTCCAAGTCCCCCTCCTATCATATATGGCTCGAGAGTCGATATTTTTCTAAGTCCCCCTTCTATCATATATAGCTCGAGAGTCGAAATTTTTCTAAGTCCCTCTCCTATCATATATGGCTCGAGGGTCGAAATTTTTCTAAGTTTTTCGCTGGACGGCGGACGGCGGACGGCAGATTCCCTGTTAAAATTTTCTGGCGTAGCCAAATAAATGAAAATCATGTTACATGTCTTTATATTTCATTAGTCAACTTGTATACTGTATATTAGGAATGAGGCCTAGTATATTAAGCTAGTATTCGCTCGTTCGCCCCCTTCTTCGTCTAGTATAAGACGTCTATTCAGAATAAGCTAGTATACTGTATATTAGGTCTGGGTTTCATAGCCCTTCTCGATGGGTCCGCTCGTTCGCCTCCTTCTTTGTCCAATATAAGTCTAGTTTAGAGCTAGTATATAAAGCTAGTCTAGTATGAAGGAAGCCCAGTATACAATGTCAAATAGTATAGCTCAGCTAGTATATTATAGGCTAGTATAATGTACATTAGGGCTAGTATAATGAAGCCTAGTATATTAAGCTAGTATACTGCCTAGTATACTAAGCTCGTACTAAGCTAGTATTGCACGCACGAAGCACACGCCCGCAAATTTCAAAATTAGGGTAGGGCTCAAAGAAAATAAGTCTAGTTTGCTAGTATAAAGCTAGTCTAGTATGAAGCACGCTAATCACCCACGAGGTAGAGATTCGCACGGACGGACGGTCTCTCTTTACGGGGGGGGGGGGAGGGGGGTGTACTCGCGAGTTTCAAAATCGGGGTCCGGCGAGAGAAAAGACATGTAACATGTCAAAAGAAGGAAAGAAGGAAGCTCAATTGTCAGCAAATTGAGCGAAAAATTTTGTGGGTCCGCAGTTTTTTTTCTCTCGACGGCCCTGATTATAAAGCATTTCTTCTTACAAAGTTAATTTGTGCTCTTCAAATCATAAGATCTCACTTTCAAGAAGTTCTCTCTATTTAAACTCGTTCCCTCTTCGTTTCACACAGCCTCAAGAAATACTAAATAATTAATTTAATTGTTAGAAGTCTGCTCGAGGCTACTTTCCTCCGCAGAATTTTTACTCTCCACATTATTATTTTTTGGCAATGCAAATTATTTGTAGGTCTTGGACGGAAAACTCGGGTCGACGAATTCAATTTCATTTGAAAACAAAGTTAAGATGTACGCTGAAAGTTTCTCATCTAATACCACATTGATCAGAGATATAGTGAACGGGGCTGACACATTGCGCGAAATCCTGTCCAATGTCGCGAAACAACAAAGTACTGTCACTCAATTCGGCCTTTTGAGTAGTGCCACTCTAATCGAGAGGCGTCGCCCTCATGATAAAACGTTTAAAGTAAGTACAAATAATTTCTTAGCTCATTTTCGTCACTTTTTTCTAACGTATTCCAAATTGTTTTCTTTAATTTCATAGTTATCGACCTCCAGCGAAATCTTAGTTTTTGACGAACCTAATTACCAAAGTTTGCTCGTCAATACTGAAGTCAATAAAATAATGAACGAAAATGTGGAGTTTAGCTGGTGGCGATATGATTCTCGAAACAACGTGCCCTAAAATGTCTAACGAAGCTTTTGTATTGTTCATTTAGAATACAGTTTGGTCGTATTGTTTCTCTCAATTACATACGTGCAATGTTGATATTTGTAAACAAGAAATGGAGTCATTCAAAAGAAAAATCTTAGTCATCGTCGTCTCCCTTTTTAGAGGTGGATCGAGAGACCATTCAGTGTATTTGGGTCAAAGCTCTTGTATAGCACCGTATCTTCCTCGTAAGCTGTTCATGAAATCCATTCTTCTCCTTCTTCAGTTCAATCTATGCCTTAGATCGACCACAGATCAACGTTAATCTTTGTCGAGTAAAGAAGCTTTTCCTACAGCTTCACTATCTAGATAATCTCATACAGTTTTTTAAATCATCTAAGTTTACGCCTTGGCCTTAAACATTCTCTGTGAGTAAAGATTTCGATCATTTTTGCTTGAACGTTCAACCATCATTAGGCGGTTGATATCACAGATTGGAATTTTCATTTCGAAAATAAAGTAAAGGCGAGCATATGAGGAAAAAATAAAACTATGCTGAAATGCGGGCTTGGATAGAAGAATGAAATCGAATAGATTTCCACCGCGAGAAAGGTCTAGGGTGACTCAATTCTGCACTTTTCTGTTTACGTTGGTTGTTACTGAGAAATATACTCTCTATTAACATAATATATAATTCAGATCGCAGTATGGTATATGCAAACGATCTGCATTTCGAGAAAAGGAATTTGAAACGTACCTATTACAAAACATAATGCAAGTAACATAACGGATATGAATATTGAAGCTACAAGTACATCGTACGAATAATTTATTATACTGCACACGGTTCATCGCATCATTTAATCTTTAATTAATCAATCAACTTACTTGTTTTTCAAATACTTTTACTAGATTGAACGGATAATTAATTCACCTCGTGGTTTTTGTAAGTCTAATTACGTGTCTGGGATCTCGACCACATTTTATGACGATTAAACCATATTTATGGTCGTAACTACGAGAACTAAACTTTTATTTATTCGGCTGAGTACCAAACGCTTCAACAGAAGGAGACCGGATGCAAGCGTTATCTCGTGATTTGAAATTTCAAGCTCTGGTCCTCCGTAATATACTTAGTCCAAATTTGCAGAGTCTTCGGATTTGGGCTCTTTAATAGAACAAAGGGGCTTGTGATGTGACGTTCGCGGAGAGATTTAGAAAAATGTTGACTAAAAATTAAAGAAGAGATAACGGACCTTGAGGGGAGAGTGACGTCATCAGAGCCTGACACCATCAAGGTATTTTGACTGAAGAGCAGGGCGAAGAGAAAATGAAAATCATTCCAAGTGACCTACAGGTAGATAGATGAAAAGTCGAAACTAGGGCTAACAAGAGTGAGACGAGAGGGGTACCAGTCCACGGGCTCGGGATTTCTGAGGTTGTAGGGTCAGAAAAGAGGAAAAAATACAGAAAATGATTTTAATGGGGGCTCTCTGATAGCAGATTTCTTCCGGGAGCAGGTTGGCTTTCTAAACATAATCGCCTGTCGCAGAGCAGTGCCTGAAAGTGGTACTTATCAATACAAAGTCTGGATGATGGATTCCTAAATGAAAAGAAGCCGTATCGATCACTGGTGAAAAAGGGGGTGAGAATTACGAAGAAATTGATACAGGACACGTATTTGTATAATATAGTAAGGGTGGAAAATAAAATTTCTCTTCTCATAAGCAAAGACGAATGTACAAACTCAGTTACTGCATTTGTTTATTGCAAATAATTCGATTCAACAAAACCGACTAAGTCGATAATCACCGCAAGAAACTAAACCGGGAGGATATCTTAAAGGAGAATCGAATAGAATTAACGGACCGATTTCCGGCAGGAGACGAACAGTTTGACATAGAACTATGTCCGTAACATCGTTACACAGCGCACAATATTTGTTCCTGTATATATCGGTGAATCTTACAATATTGTCCGAATATACTACATCAAAAAAATACTTGGAGCGGCATTTTTCTATTATCGTCTCGTTATGGTAAGTACTCGGGCACGTCGATATCATTTCTGGTTCGCAATACCTCAAATGAGTCCTCAAATGTTCGGGGACGACGACTCGTTGCCAACAGTCGTAATCTACGCCGTTCCAAATAGATGTGTGATGTTTCAACTGCGAATTGAAGCTAGCATTCGTTAAAACGTTAAAAAATAAGTGTTTCAAATCTTGATACGGATAATCGACTCTCCGAAGAGTCAGATTCATGCAGTCGTAAGATAATTGGAAACTTTCGTAATCGGTGATATTGTGACACAGGGCGCAATAATGATTCCGATAAGTAATGAAAGTAGATCTGTCCATTACCGGCTTTACCGCCGCTAGGTCGATATGATCGTGGTAGAAAGACGTATTTTCGCATTTCCTCCTCACCCAACTATCTTCGAATGTAGCGGGGCAGGTTCCGATGTAATAATACTGCGGGCAGAAAAAAAATTGAGATATATTACACCGCGCCTAGCTCGGATTAAGAAGTATTATAAGAAGCTGCCTACGCGACTTTCTGGATGGCAATTGAATGGAAAGTTCGATTTTTCGAAAAGGTTGAAGTAAGCAGAATCGTAACAACAATCGTCATAAAACGAGCAATTGTAATCGCAGTGACATTTGAAGAGGCCTCTTTTCAAGTCCGACGGTCGGAATACATCGCACATCGGTTCTCCTTCGCATAGTCTGAAAAAAGAATAAGTACGCATTATAGAGGGATGGGATGATGAACGTTTCAAAAATTGTTTCTACCGAAGCTTCGAATTCTAAAAATATTAATTGTCCGATAATCTTTTCTCCTAGTGTAGTCCTCTACCGGGAAATTGGAAAAAATTATTAGCATTTTTGACACGTTTCATATTTTTGATTTTATTCATCCCCTGCTTCCTCCTACCACAATTCCTTGAATTGCGTCCATACCTCTGTACGATCACACCTTGGGACTTGAGAAATTTCGTTAATTCCTGTATGTCCGTAAATAACCTGTGATATAGTCCAAGCAGTACTTCGTCTTTCTCGTCTAAAAAACTGATAGGAGATACCAAACACATTTTTTGTGGACTAGTAGAATTTAGCGAATTTTTTTTCTCTTACTAAAACTGTGATTCAAAGGGTAAGTCAGTTATCGAAATTATTTTGATCAACTTGGTCTACTGCATCAGCATAAATAATATCTGAATATTGATGGTTGCGAAGAACCTTAAAAAAAAATTTTCTGGCGTAGCCAAATGAATGAAGATCATGTTTCATGCCCCCCTACTAGGTCAAGCGCGCGCTTGTGAGATATTACTTCACTTTTACCCCTACTTTCATTGAACTACACGCCTTTTGTGACGCTTCGGAGAAAGCCTATAAAGCAATTGTCTACATTTATGGGAAAATATTTTGAGCTATTTTCGTGGGGCAAAAGTCTGATAAGATACATTTTGGGCTATCACCCTTCAGCTTGCGTGAAATCTGATATAAAATATTTTGGGCGATTGGCTTTCGTGGGCGCTTCCTTGGTTTAAGTCTGGTATGAAGGTCTTGTATAATAAAGGTAGTATACAAGGAGAGGCCAGCTTTCCCAATTCCAAGAATTAGCTTGAAGAAAGGCTAGCCTTCTTAAGCCACTTGAGGTCTACTATACGTATTAGGGTAGGGGTCAGTCATCGGAACTAGGGTGGGAGGGTAGAGCAGAAATTCTTTCAAGTGTCAAGGTCAAGGTTGGCTATCAGGTTGATTTATTCAATATTCAAATTAATTAAATCTTGAAATATTTTAGTCTAGGCTTCTACTAGGTCAAGTGTTCGTGAGATATTATTCGTTTGCCCCCTCACCTTTCTTGGCGTCGTATAGGTCTTGTATGAGAAATATTTTGGTGTCTCTTGAATCTAGTATGAGAATATTTTTTGAGCCATCAGCTTTTGTGGGGCTCACTCGTTCCGTTCGTTCGCCCTCCTCCTTGGGCCCTATATCTCGGTTTAGCATAAGACTTGTTTAAGAATAGTATGAAGGAGGCTTAGACCTACCTCCTTGTTGATCTAGTTTACTGTATATTGGGCCTACAAAATGTTAGGCCCAGTTCAATGGGGAATTGGGATACAGTTAATGCTATATAGTAGTTTACTGCATAGGATTTCGGGGTCACAGCTGATTACATAGTTTATTATACCCAGTATAATAGTGGTACCTAGTATAAACTGCTCCTACAGACCTCTTAGTATAAAAGAAGCGTAGACCAAGTATGAAGCTAGAATAAAGGAGGTTTGGGCCTAGTATCACCCCAGTATAAAATGTCCAATAGTATAGCTTAGCTAGTGTACTAGGCTAGTATAATGTATATCGGGGCTAGTATAAAAGCTGTTAGTATACTAGTACAAGGGCAGTATAAAATTTCAAATAGTAAAGCTTAGCAAGTATATTAGGCCAGAATAATGTATATTAGGGCTAGTATAATGAAGCCTAGTAGACTAGGCTAGTATACTGCATATGTATCCTAAGCCTGTAGTATAAAAGCAGCCTAGCTTCCTCCTAAGCGCCTAGTATGAAGCTGTTCTAAAGGAAGTTTGGACCTAGTATAAGCCCCAATGGTAGTATACAAGGAGAGGGGTCACAGCTGATTACATAGTTTATTATAAAGGCGGTACCCAGTATAAAGTGGTAGTATAAAAAATTTCGAAATTAGGGTAGGGCTCAGAGGAAACACTCGCTCCGCTCGTTCGCCCCCTTCTTCGTCTAGTATAAGTCTATTCAGAATAAGCTAGTATACTGTATATTAGGTTTGGGTTTCATAGCCCTTCTCGATGGGTCCGCTCGTTCGCCTCCTTCTTTGTCCAGTATAAGTCTGGTTTAGAGCTAGTATATAAAGCTAGTCTAGTATGAAGCAAGCCCAGTATACAATGTCAAATAGTACAGCTCAGCTAGTATATTAGGCTAGTATAATGTACATTAGGGCTAGTATAATGAAGCCTAGTATACTAAGCTAGTACTAAGCTAGTATTGCAGCACGCACGCACGCGCAGGCGCACGCAAATTTCGAAATTAGGGTAGGGCTCAGAGAAAAAATCTCAAGTCCCAAGGTCATCTGCACGCACGCACGCACGCGCACGCAAATTTCGAAATTCAGGCCAGAGCAAAGACATGAAACATGTCAAAACCCGCTATCCCTTTTGTTGGGGGGTACTTCCAGGAAATTTTCGTCCGCGAGCGGCAAGCGAGGTTCACGGAGAAGGGAGGAGGACTTAGACAAATTTCGACCCTTTAGCCATATATGATAGGAAGAGGAAAAATTCCTGCCTCCGAGCTATATGGTAGGAGGAGGACTGGGAAAGACGACGGCTTCCTTGAAATTGCAGCGCGTTCAATTGTCACTTCATGATTTTCAGGACTTGGAAAAACTTCAGGCGCTAAGGGACTCGGGACAGCGGTCCCTCGCTGCCGGCATCTAATTTTTGCTTCACCCTCCATATATTTGGCGTTTGTGGTTTCAAGGAGGGAAGCTTTCAACTTGGTTTGAAGACTTAGTAGAACTTTCCGAAGATGACGAATCTAATGTATTTACAGGAGGTGGGTAAGCTCTAACTTAGTTTAAGACTTCAAAAATTTTTCTAGAACACGTACCCGCGTTCTCCTCTGACTTTTGTTCGCCTTCAAACCTTTCATCATGATTGTCGATATTGCGTAATAAGCCTCGCTTCGACTGTTTTGGTACAATAACTTTGATCACAATGTTTCGACTTTTTAATTCTAAGTGAAGGGCGCCAGCTATGAGCGGCTAATCTTTTTCAGTGGGGGCCGTCTCCCCCAGCCTGCCATCCCATACGCTGACCATCCGAGTGCCATGGAGAACCCGTGTTTATCCAGGGACTCCTTCTGCCGTATCAAGCTGCCAATTCGATGCCCAAAATCTTCGCCACCCATCCATTCATTTTTATTGTCTGAATTTTATTTAAATTTTCCTTTTCTTTTTTATTCGTCGTCTTGTAGATTTGCAAGGATGATTTTTATTACTCTCGTTCACTTAATTTTTCTCTTAATTTTTACGTAACTTATTTTAAGTATATTCGAGTAAGAAGAACCCCCTCACAACTCACGGGTACTCTTATCTAGGGGTCGTGGGCGAAATGTAATTTTTGTTTCTTCTCTTTGTTTTTTATAACACTTTTCCTTACAGCTTAAGGTTTCCTGTAATGGCAATAGCGCGGGCTTCTTAGAATGTTGGCACGTACGCTCATTTATTTATTTTATTTATTTATTTATTTATTTATTTAATTCTTTTTTTAATCCTCGTCACACTTGTTAGTGGGCAGGAACTTTCTTTCAGCCGTAAAATTTGTATTCTGCCTCTGTCTATTTTGTCAATATGCATCAATCGTGTTGTATTTGGGGGACCATCCCCCGATACTTTTAGTGGGGAACCCGCTATCCCTTTTGTTAGGGGTACTTCCAGGAATTTTTCGTCGGCAAGCGAGGTTGATGACGTCACGGAGAGGGGAGGGGGACTTGGAAGAATTCCGACCTCCGAGCTACATATGATAGGAGGGGGACTTACAGAAATTCCTACCTCCGAGCTATGTATGATAGAAGTGTAAATATTGTATATAAATGTGAGTATATTTTGTATTCGTTTCTAACTCTACGTGTTCGGCGAGAAATAATTTTACGACCTATGTATTTGAACGACGACAAAACTTTATCTATCCTTACCGATATATTGGAACGATATACAGTGGCCAACGGAAGACGGCACATCTGTTAGCAGTTTAGCTGCTACAATCTTGATCGTCGCAACGACGTGTGGAGGATTCTGGGAACTAAGTCGTAAAACAAGAGACGCACCGTGCAAATTGTAGGTTGGGTTTATTACGTACAATATTCGCCTCAGGAGCCGACTTTATACTAGAACGATTTCAGAATACTGGCAAATGTCGAAAACTGGCTACCTCGAAATATAAAACAAATATAGTCTAGCTCACCCTTCGAGTGTAGTTCGGTTTATCGGCAAAGTGTTCGATTGTGCGTCTAGCAACGTATTTTCTCCTTCTCGACGTATAGTGGTATGAGAAGGATGATTTAACATTGTACGTATATTATCGGAGTGCTAAGTGGGTGCTAAGTGAATTTGTGTACGGCTGTGGTGAGTAATCACTGAGTTCTTCCCTTCAGATACTGACTAGAATTTAATTAAAGGTCTGATAAGAGTCTATTAGGTCGGTATGAATTTAATGTCAAGTAAAAGTATTAGTTACTTTAGTTTTTAGAATCAGTGCACAGTTGAGTAATGGTCTAAACTGGTTGAGCGTTTAGTACGCAGTCGTTGATTTGGGGATTTTCTACAGGGGTCAAGATGAGGTTGAGCGGATGAAGCGCAGAAGCGCACCTGTGGATCAAGTTTGAGTGGAGGACGAGTCTTGTCTGTGAAGTGGGGCAGATCGTGTATCTGTTAGTCTCCAACGTGGTTGGAGATAGCCCAAGTTGTGGACCGTGTTGACGGTATTGGTTTCTAGTTTATCCTCTGGTGAGATGCTGGAGAAGACTCCTGAGGGAGTATCGTTTTGTGGGTGCCGTGCTGGTGAGTGTTGTAGCACAAGTCAGACGGTAGGTTCTCGGCTGACAGGTGGGATACCGGCTGAGCTGGGGCCGGGAGCCAAAAACGTAGATCCGAAGCTGAGGCTGCGCAACCTTGGTTACAGTAAGAGCGTTTAGGTTCCTCCTTGTTGAAACACTACAGTTGGTGGGATGCCACTGTAGCCCGTTGTGGGGACTCGTTACTCATTTGGTGAATAGCTCAGCAGTTTCTTTACAGTGAGCTGTCCCGCTGAAGGGACTGGTGACTGCATTTTGGCAGTGAGGATATCTGTGCACCGAATTATTCGATTATACTTTAGGTTAAGGCGGGAAGGAACTCAACCGTGACTTTTACAGTTCTAGATGATTGTCTGAAGGTGTCTTGAAGTCGGTTCCACCCCTCAAGAGCAGGCTGTTCGGGCATTTTGACAGGTAATTATTTTTGGAGTTAGCTCCGGTAAGATCTTATAGCTCGATGGGGTCTTACAGAAGGGGTATTTAGAAAAATGTCGACTCTCGAGCTATGTATGAAAGGAAGGAGACTTGGAAAAATTCCTACCTCCGAGCTATATATGATACGAGGGGGACTTGGAAAATTCCGACCTCCGAGCTATATATGATAGGAGGGGGACTTGGAAAGACGACGGCTTCCTTGAAATTGCAGCGCGTTCAAGTTGTCACGTCATGATCTTAGGACTTGGAAAACTTCAGGCTCTAGGGAACTCGGGACAGCGGGTTCCCGCTGTCATTGCAGTCCTGCAATGGCATCTAATTTTCTCTGTTTTTTTTTTCTCGTGTTGTTGACACCCGCTCCACTCTTTTATTTACTTTATTGAGTTGTCTTATTTTGTATGCTTCTTATTTTGTTTCATTCTCATTTATGGTGGCGGGCGCTCGATAGTATAGCGACTCCCTTTTTTATTTCCTATTACTTTAGCCCCGCGTCTGTAGATACGCGGCTGGCAATTTTATTTTGAAGCTTTCGATGGAATCTTGTGGAGTTTCTGGTTTGGGCGGATGTCCCTCCCCTCATATGATAACGATTTGGTGCTGAAATTATTTTTTAGATATGGATTTTTTTTTTTTAATGTATGTTTCACGTATAAGTCTCTTTCATGGGCTATTTTAAAATCTTAGTTTCTAACTGAGTGCGTACAACCTCCTCTCCGATAGAATGACCCGTGAGGAATTCTATTTCAAGTAACTAATCTTACTTGTTCGCTTTCTTCAGCGTGAATTATTTTATATATTGATTTTACTTTTTTTATATGTCTTATTTATTCGATTACACGTGTGTTATAATCTGCGTCATTCATTTTTGATTACGACTATTCTTCTGCTCGCTTCCGTCTGAGGAATCCATTCTTCACAGTTTCCTCTATAGCTGTTCATCGGTGGAATATGCCGTTAATCCCACTCGGAGGGGGATGATATTAGGCGTGACCCCCTCTTAAAGCAGTTCGTGGAGCTTACTCATTCTTTCTTTCTGGCTTCTCCCCATTTTGGTCTAGATTCTATATCTCTCAAAAGGTGATTTTCTCTGTCTAGTCACACCCATTATTTTTCACTTTATTTAGACAGAGTGGCATCCCTGTACATTTTTAAGTAGGCAAAGTGGTAGGCTCGGTCTTTAGGGGCTTTCTCCAAGAGACTGCAGCTGAGACATTATAATTCTCCTTATTTCTTTGCTTCTATCGAGTGATAGCAGATTTGAGTAAGCTTTCTATAGAGAGGGTCGGAGTTTTTTTGGTGATTTCAGTGACGATCACCAATTTTCACGGTCATATCAGGTACTAGATTTGTTCGAGTCTCTTTAAAGATGAAGAAAACTACGCTTTAATCCATTGAATGAAAGAAACATTCTCATCATGTGTACGGTTTCGAACTGGGTGCAGCTCATCATCAGGCATAACTAAATAATTTGCGGAGAAACTTACGAGAAATACGTTTTGGGAAGGATCTCCTCGTCCTCCTGTTTGAGGCTCTGACCTGTGTAAAACCTGGTAAACCTATTTTTTCTGATGAGTTCGTGCTGGTTTGGGGACTTGGAAAGAAAATCGAATTCCGAACTACCTTTACGACTAGTAGGACTGGGAGACTTTTGCTGATGGACTGAATCAGTATCATGAGAAGGCAGAAATGTGAGAAAAATCAAGGGTTTATAAACAAGGCTCATTGATAATAATAGTCGAAAAGTTTGGCACTGCATGCACATCTTCGATAAAAATGAGGAAAATTAATGAAGAAAAATGCGAATACATATTTTTAGGGGATTCATGTTCTTGGGTAGATGAAGAGGGCGTGGTAGTCTCATCAAGGTATGCCGTCATCACGACATTTGACGAGAGAGAGAGAGAGAGAGAGAGAGAGAGAGAGAGAGAGAGAGAGAGAGAGAGAGAGAGAGAGAGAGAGAGAGAGAGAGAGAGAGAGAGCAGAGAAGGAACTAAGTATTATTCCTGATTCATACAGCTCGATGTTCCAAATTTTTCTAACCCCTCAAATATGTATACAGCAAAAGTCGAAATTTCATCAGATACCACTCTTCTATTTCCAATTTTTTAAACCTAGCATCGATACCATGTGATAAATATTCAACTGAACTCTTTAGTTTCGTATCACGCAACATCCGTACAAAATTATCTTCGATCACGTGTTTTGGCCTTCTTTATAACCATCATCTTGAAATCTAACGTGCACGTATTGAATGTGTTGTCATTAAGTATTCTATTTTGGATGAATCATTCACGGTATTAATAGTTTCCGGAGAGCAATTAAATTTATCTTTAAGAGAAAAGAAAACAATATACTTAATCGAGTTTTTGATCGTTTTAATTCGATACTCGTATGTATTGAATGCTTAATAATATAAGCACAGATTTCTGTATTGTCACGATCCGAGGTCCATCAGTATGCGAATAATAATCAAATTTGTTAGGTACGCCTTTTAAAACTTGACAATTATTCCGGAAAAAAAGAAAAAAGAAAAGAAGAAGAAGAATTTTTTGCTTTACTCCTCTTCTATAACACGGAAAATTTGATAAAGAAAGAGAAGAGGGGGTACAAAGATCCTCATTTTCTGAATTGTATCAAACTTGGACAATCAAATTCAGTGCTTGCATTTTTCCCTTTCACACGATCCACACGTATGAGGTACAATTCTGTTTCAGCCAACATGTTTGGAAAGGAAAACTCTTGATCGACAAAAAAAAAAAAAAAAAAAAAAAAAAACTCTCAAACAAGCCGCAAACAATTAGGTTTCAAGCTGTTGGTCAATAATTCTGGTCATTCACCTCGTCGATACTGATGCTATGTCCTGACTTTTAGCGCACACTCATCGATTTTGTGGCGATATTAAACTTCACTTTTGATAACTTCCTACTTACGATAGCCCTCAAAAATTCAAACTAATAACAAAAATTCGCGTGTTCGAATCTTAAATCCATAAAATATCGTTAAAACCTAAACAACAAAATTAGAAGTGAATGGAAGAAAAAACTCACCTCGAGAAGTAATCTTCACCCTTGAAGCTAGCGACAAAAACAACATAAAATGCACTGGATATCACGAAAAGAACTAGGAAGAAACCATACCGAAAATTATTCATTTTACTCTAAGCACCTATATAACTTTTTTCAATAACTCGAGAAGTTATACAATGTACTTCAGTATTCCGCTTATTTTCGGAGAGCTTGACTGAAAATGTTTTCAGCTCTCCGTGATTGCGGCAGAGATCGTCATATTTGCTATCAAATAGAAGTGTTCATTACACGAATAATCAGCAATCATTTATGATAGATTACTAAGAAAATGATGACGTAGGTCACATTTTTAAATGAACTTGACGAAGAGATTCGAAACATCTCTTATTCCGCACACGTGCGAGAGTTGTATAATACCGTCTTATAATATTCTCATGAACAAATATCACTCGAAGCGATATTTGGGAATTTTAAGGATGAATCTAATGACGCTAGTCATCATTTATTTATTTGGATTTTTGACAGTTCGTCTACTACCTTGCAGTCAGCACAGACTAAGCCGGAATAACTTTATGTCAACTTCATATTACGAAATCATCAAAGGATCGAGATAAAGCGCAGTAAGAAAAATGTATAAAAATTGTACCCCACCTTCGGTTTCAATTCAGATGAAAAATTTATTGGGTGCGCAAAGTTACGTAATAAAAAACGCTTGATTAGACGAGTTCATATACAGTTAAAATCTCAATTTTTTGAAGTAAGGAAGGGAGGAGGAAGTGTTGAAATGTAACATTGGCTCGCGGTCCCTCCTTCACCAAGGCATCTTTGGCAAGTCATGGATTAATGCAATATTTTGGTACACTATGTTATATTCGGCAAAGGAAGTGTCCAAGAACTCTCAAGTTATTAAGGCTCGTACCTTCGAGGATTTGAAAAGTTGACATTTCTTCAAGTACCAAGGTCATTGTACCCACTCCGAGCAGAGGATAGCCAGATCTCTCTGCTGTAGCAAACTAGGCTCATGGGAGTGTCCGGAATCCTAGATGCTATATGGATTACTTATGTATTGTAGTATACTATGTCATAATCCCTGTGCGGTGGAAGAGAGTCAGGCTAGCGTTGATTGATAAGAAGAATGAACCTGGCCTGCCATCCTCTTATCCACCCTTTTGTCTGCTGGACAATGTTGGAAAACTCCTGGACAGAGTGATAGCCAATCGACTTGAGAGCTATTTGAAGGAAAGAAATATAATCTCTAGTAGTCAGTACAGTTTTCAAACTGGACGCTGTATCAGGCTGGAGAGGATAGCCGAGTCAGCAATAGCCGCGCGCCAGTTTTGCGCAACCCTCAGCTTCGATATAAGAAATGCGTTCAACTCAATTCTATGGGGACGCAGAAGTGTCCGAATATCTACTCAGGATGATCAGCAGCTATCTTAGCTGTCGCGAAATCCAAGCAGAAACGTCTGTTGGTACAATACAGCGCCCGGTTATTTGTCGGGTGCCGTAGGGGTCGGTCCTTAGGTCGCTGTTGTGGTACGTTACATTTAACAGGATCTTCAAGGTGATGCTGCCACCGTGTGTTGCGCTTATCTGCTACGCGGATGACGCACTGGCGGTATGTGCTGCCGAAACAACTGTAGCACTGGAGAGCAGAGTAAACCGGACCTTAGAGGTAGTGACGCGCTGGATCTTGTAGTAGGTAAGACGGAGGCCATTTTGTTCACGACCCGTCGAAAATTCAGTCCACCCACCTTTTGCCTGCATGGTGTGGAAATTGAGACCAAGAAAGTGATGAAGTACCTAGGCACCTAGTTTGACTCAACGCTGAGCTTCAGGCACCATTTCCAGGTGGCAGCAGAACGGTAGTTGCATACCCAAGCCACCTGATGAGGAACCCAGGAGGACTGAGGATCATGATAAGCACCGCCTCGGAGATCCTCCCATATGGTGCCTCAGTATGGGCTTACTCAATGAAGATACCATACAGAAGGAGAGCGATGGTAAAGATCCAACGAAAAGTTGCGCTGAAAAGTGTCACTGTCTACCGCACTGTCTCGACGGAAGCTCTTGGCGTGTTAGCACGTTCACCACCAATTGAGCTCCTTGCTGATGCGAGGGCCCTGGTGTTCAAAACAAAAAAGAAGACAATGACCAATCAAGAGTCTTTAAGGGAGACGCTCCTTGCTTGCAAAAAGAAAAGAAAGAATTGCCCAAAGCGAGTTGGATAAATTGACAACCCGTGTGTTAATGAACTTTCACCTGACGCAGGTGCTAAGCGACCATGGCTGCTTCAACGAGTACCTTCACGCGAAGTTGAAGAAAGTTGAGTAAGCCACGTGCTAAAACTGCAACTAAGGGCGAGATAATGGATCACAGCCCACCTTATTTGAGTGTGAGGCGTGAGCGGGACACGTATAGTCGGTCTCTTCGAGAAATCGGGGAAATGAAGCGTTTGCTCCGAGTTAGCTGGTATCCGCCATGTCAAGTTCCGAAGAAGCATGGAACCAGGTGGCTGCATTCGTAACATGAAAAAAAAGACGAACCAGAGATATAATAGGCAAATGCAGAACCACGTTATGGCCTACTTGACACCTGTGTACCATCCACATCCAGAAGAGGAGATGGTGTCGAAGGAATCCTCGGTCTTCTCGGTTCATTCCGTTCATACATGACGAACTAAGAACGGTCTTTAACACAGGTCTTATGGGAGAACGAACGGCTATCCGTTCGTTCCTATGGAAAATTAAACGGCGTTTGTGCCTCGTTCTTTAGTTCGTCATGTTTGATTCCGTTCTATAAAGCTGCAGCCGAACAAACTAAGTTTCAAACTGAACAAACACAAGCAAGCATGCGCTTTTTCTCTAGCTGTCTTCTTTCTCTGCATTTTTCAGTTCCCCAGTTGCCCGGCTACTCAACTTCAGCCAGAAATTCGGATTCTCAATCCTCCACAGTCGTAAGACTGTCCTTTGTATGAGTCGGATATGGTGTTCCGTCATCACGGTCCAGTCCAGGGGTTGACCGTTGGTGAACGAGAGGCACTCAAGGAGAGTGTTCTCCGGAGTTTCTTCTTCCAAGATATGAAGGAGTCTCTCAGCTAGCTTTGTCTAGGCTAGTATGTGATGTATTCGGAGACACGACTGCGACAGTTCAGGGAGAGGCGTCCCTTAGCCTAATATACAATATACTAGGCTTATGCTAGGCTAGGAAATACTCGTGAATACTGTCGTCCTTTCAATTGTTCGGGGGAGACGTCCTCTTGAATGATTACTCTTCTAGAAACCATGAGGAAGGTTCTGGAAAAATTTTTGAATCGAAGAATTACCAGCCATTGCAACGAAAACTACACCAAAAAAAAAAAAAAAAACATAGATCATAGATTTCGCCAAGGAACAGGGACCGGGCAAGCTGTAAACAAGACTGTGGAACTGTGTAGGCTGACCAGGAACGAGCACCGAGTGGTGTCTGCCGTAATTGCTTGACATAATAGGCGTATTGACTGCATCCACCATGAGTGCATCCTCGAGAGCCAACACTCAGCAGACAACTCATGAAAAGTTGTCAGTTGCGTCCAGTCCTACTTCCAACACGATACTCGAATACGTGCATTTGCGCAGAAGAGACTTTGATTATCACCAAAGCGCAAACTCAGAAAGCCTCAAAGAACAATAGAGTTTTTTAATTTTGTTCGCAACATGGAAAAAAGAATCAATGATCAACGAGTACCTCCTATCAGTGGGAGCAGGAGTAGCAAGCGTGTCAGAAGAGCGAATAGACTCACTAACTATCAAGTCAAGACTGTGTCTCAAGGATTTTGCACCTAATTCCTAAAACATGCAGATAAATCACCGGGTACGGTGTCTCTCACTTCCTCAGTCGCCCAAAGATCACCAACAGCGACTGTCCTCGTGGCATAGGCGAAGAAACTCGAAGAACACACTCCTTGAGTGCCTCCAGTTCACCGACGATCGACCCTTGGACTGAACCGAGATAACGGAACACCACATCCGACTCATACGAAGGACATTTTTACGACTGTGGAGAATTGAGAATCCGAATTTCTGGGTGAAGTTGAACCAGAAAAATGCAGAGAAGGAAGACAGCCAGAGAAAAAGCACACGCAGATGCTTGCTTGTGTTTGTCTGGTTTGAAACTAAACCTCGTTTGGCTGTAGTAACATACAACGGAACGGACCGAGAAGACCACCCATACACTAAACGAGAAGGAGATGCAAGATGAATAGCAACCACAAACATAAGCTGTATTATTTTGTAATTAATTAAGTTGAAGGATAAGATATAAATAGTTATCTGAATAATTGTAAATCTGCCCAACCCGCCATTGAACTCTAACTCAAATGGCAGGAGGCACACATCTCATTGAGCACTATGGCGGGTAGAAGGGAATAAACTCTATGGAGACTGAGCGCCAACCACCCCCCCACCAAAAAAAAGAAATCGCAACCCACACAGTTAGCTGCTCGGAATTGCCTTCATTAACTCTGTCAATTGAGGCAAACAGGGAACCTGTTTTATGGGAGTAATCATGTGAGTGTCATTTTTTGCTTTTTGTCGTCTCAAGTAGAGTGAACTTTGTTCCTCACCACCTTGAGAAGGCCTATCCTGTTATCAGTTCGGAGATCTGATGACGTCACGATTTGATGACGTCATATTCTGATGACGTCACACGATCTAATGACGTTACGATCTGGTGACGTCACGATGGAGATCTGTGACGTCACGATCATCGTGCCATCACTATCTGATGACGTCACAGAGCTAGTAAAACCACTAATACAGACCTCCTAGACCTATAGTATAAAGGAAGCCTAAGACCTAGTACAGAGCTAGGACAAACTGCTAGTATAAGCTATTGATAAAGATCTTGTAAGCTTATGGTATGAAGGATGCCTAGACCTAGTATACGCCTAGTATAATACGTAGTATAAACCTAGTATAATATACTGCATGAAGCAGAGAGGATAAGTCCCCCTCCTATCACTTCATCAAAATTTTTCTAAGTCCCTTTTTCTTGCCGGACGGCGCCCGGCGCCCGTCATTTTCCTTCAGTTTACCCCCCCGATAAAACAGGTTCCCTGTTAAAAAGAAGATATCCTACTATCCTAATACTATCCCACAGGTGGGAATTGAACGAGCGGAGTCAGTTTGCCTGCCAATATAATATCTAACTGAACTTACGTAAAATAGGTTACACCAGTCACTAGACTGATTTTATAGTACTCGTGGGCTTAAGTAATCTGGGCCAAGGCTAAGAAGGATTGGGTCTTGGAAGGAAGACGAACGAGCGAAACGAGTGAGCTCGTCAGTATGAGCCCGTATTGAAGATAATACTAGGCTAAGAAAAAAATTCCGATCATCAGGAGCGGATTTAGGGGGGGACAGGGGGAACGTCCCCCCCCCCAAAAAAAAAAAAAAAAAAAAAAAAAACCTTAAAAAAAGACTGAAATCCTTCAATTTGACTACATTTTCCGAGCGAAGCGAGGAAAAAAATTTTTGAACATGGAAAGTTTCCCCCCTCCCCAAAAAAAAAACAAAAAAATGTACCGTAAATCCTCTCCTGGGTCATACTAGACCAATGTAGACTAAATTAGACTGGACCATACAAAACTAAAAAGGTATTGCAAGATGCCAGGATACTAAAAAAATAAAGCGCTAGTATTATCAAATTGAAACATTGAAAAATAATTACGAAATAAATATTTACTTATGACATCACAAGTATAACCTTCTATAGATAACAGATTTCATTGCAAGCGTATACAGGGCGAGACTTTGGCTACGACAATCTTATAATCAACAGAAACGTTTAAGCCGCACATCGTCACAAATCTTGGAAGACTGATAATAATTACCCCACAAGCTGGATGCGCCAGTCCTAGTAATTTCTTTACCCATTTGGCAATGGTACAAATTTGTGGTATTTCGTACGCCATTACATATAGCACAAAATTCATTTTTATACACGTCATCCACTCCTGTGAAAAAACTCGTATACATGGCGTAATTAAGATGTAGGCATTTTTCTATAATCGAAGAGTTATTGTACGTTGCAGGACAAGACGAAATCAATTTTGGTTCGCAATATCTGGTGTGTGGCTTTAGAAGTGGAGGCACGATTACTTTGTGCGAGCAAATGTATTCTGTACCGTTGTAAGTGGAGGTCAAACGTTTCGTTTCCGTGTTAAATGTAGCTCCGACTAGGACATTTGCGAAATGATCAAAGTCTTGAACGTATTCGAACGTTTTAGCACCTGAACAACTGAAAGACAATTCAAACAACTCAAAATCGACCACACCATTGCAGAAGGCGCAATAAGCGTTTGAATAGGTTATCCGTGTCTTCCTGTCCATTACTGGTTTCAACGTTTTCACATTTTCGTAACGATCTGCAACGGTAACGTTTTCACAAAGGTTTTTCAAACTAGCGTTGGCGAATTGAGGGGGACACATATTCACCATGTAAAACTGTGAGCAAAAAAATGAAATTATTGGGGATGGTCTCGCAAATGAACCAAAAGTTTTGTAACTTCTAACCTCGAATTGCTTAGAGCAAATGAATGACAGGCGTGTACGATTACTGGTACTCAAATTTCTGGTTGTTTGGTTATGATAAGGAGAATCAGAACAACAATCGCCGTAAATCTGGCAATCCGAGTCGCACATACATTTGTAGAAGCCTTTTTCTGGTAATACTCGCACAGTCGTATTGCAAATCAACTTTCCATCGCAAACCCTGAATAGAAGTAAAATAATTTAAGATTTTAGAAAAAAGAATGGCATGAAAATAATGTCGGTATAGATAGTCTTACTTTTCATGGTATTCGTGTCGTGCTTTTTTCAAATCCTTACTAACCGTTCCGGTAGGATTACAGAAATAATATTTTAAATTTAAAATAAGAATTATGAACGCGAAAAAATTAACGAACGAAAAGTAATTCATTTTCGAGTTTTTTAAAGCACATACGCACATGCTATGGAATCGGAAATCACCCGGCGATTCAGATGATACGTCAACTGTAGGATTGATAAAAAATTTCATCGATTTCTTCAAACTAGAATGTTGTTTCGCAATAGATGACCTTACTACAGATTTATCGCTTTATCTACTATGACATCACGATGAACGTATGATTGCTGTACGAAAAGTATTTCATAAAAACGATGCACAGTGAAATGAGATGAAATTCTAGAGTTATAAAATTTTGGTAAATTCTTTGCGATGATGTTTATTACCTATTTGTGATTATACCGGGGTCGTATTTAATTTTGGTTTGATGTCGCTTCTTCAACTCTTCTGTGTTTCAAATTATTTTGTGACAATTCAATGTGTAAACTTTTTGGTTACCAACTTCTTTCTGGATATATGTGTACAATCCGAATTGCGTAATAAACTTCATCCGGCTCACGACCAACCCTCTAGTAGCTTATATTCATAAAGGTATGGCATTTTTCGGTCGCACTCAATGTTAGTCATACAGGCATACATATTTCTGGACGTAGTTCTCGTTAGGCCAACTAGCATAAAGGCATGTGTCAATAAGGAAAAAATTGGGGGCAAAGGTTTCTCTTCGGAAATATATTCTATGAGGTTCCTATAAGTGTACCCCGAAAAGTTTACCCCCCAACGCGTGCGCAAAATTTTTGGGGCTCGAACGTTTTTGAAGGTTTTTTTGGATTTGTCTTGAAAAATAAGCATTTTTGAGAAAAATATCAAGTCATCAAAATTGTTCCCTTTGAAATTTTCTATCTAATGGTACCCAACATAAGCATATTGGACTTGGACAAACCGCCTGTTATGGAGCAAAAAAACTTAGAAATCGCAAAAATCGATGTTTTTTTTTTTTTTGGAATATACGCTTTCTCAGGCCAATATACAAAAACTGAGCACTTTCCACCATCACACTTCTTATAATAAGCCCGTAAATGTCTCAGTGAAGGCCTACGACTTGTATTTGGGAAACGATTGGATTAACGATAAGTATTAGAATAGAATTTTATGCGATTTTTGTGCTCTCGCATTTACTGAGATTGCTTATGTATTCATGTATTTGAATTGTATAGAAATGTTGTGAATTTAACGAGGAGCCTATTTTATAGGAGGGGGGGGGGGGAGGAATTTAAAGAAAAATGACGGGCGCCGTCCGGCAAAACGTAGGACCGAAAAAATTCGACTATGGAGATAGAATCTAATTCTTGATCTTCAACGTTATAGTAATTGCTGCAATATACTGCATATTATATGCGAGCAATGCTACATGGTTCCATTCATGCATGACGTTGCATAATTATATGCAACCTACAAAAATCACGTCACGCCTGCGGCGCGATCAATACTTGCATATTTAGGGGTCTTGAAGGGTAGTGGGAATTTTTTTGGTATTTTTCTCATGTTTTGGTGGTCCCTAAGAACAGTGAAAGATTTTTTTTTGATTCCGAAAAAAACAATTCATTCATGCATCCAAGGGTTAACAAGGAGGAAGGGCTCGCAGAATTCAAATCTTGTTCTGGGATTTTAAATTAGGTGAGGGATAAAGAAAAGACACAAACACGTCAGTATCCTCTAAGTCAGAAAAAGCTATCTGTAATGGGAGGGTGGGCTGAAAAATTCTTCAAGTCTGCTCTCTATCATACATATAGCTCGAAAGTCAAAATTTTTCGAAGTCCCTCCAGTCTCGAGTTAGGTCAGGCTAAATTGCCAGTTGTTGAACAACGGACATCCAACAGTTTTAATCAAAATACCCCCCCCCCTCCCCTTTATACAACAGATTCCATATTTGCAAAGTGATTTACACTGTAAACATAAATTCGACAGATCAGTCCTGGAGGTCTTTTCCGTTGGGAGGTCCTCCTGTTGGAAGGTCTTTCTCGTTGGGAGGTCCTCTTGATTATACACGTGGTGAGGAGTATACGTGTCTTTTTCGTTGAGAGGTCTTTTTCGTTGGGAGGACTTCTGACGCGGCGTTAGGAAGAGTGAAAAGAACGTCTATATTTCTTAAATTAAGAAGTTTTCTTCACGCGTGCATTCTCAACATATATACAAATGGTGAAAGGAAAATACCTGCCATGGCGAAGACGAGAAAATTTCAATTTTAGAAAAACTGACTCAGCCATTGGAGCACACAATGGGTCAACTTTGTGAGTGACAATTTATTTCTAAAATAATCTGACATTTTCAAATGGGAAGTCCAGCCCCTATCATATTTAGCTCGAGAGTCGAAATTTTTCCAAGTCCCCCTCCTCTCTTCGTGACGTCATCAACCTCGTGACATCATCTGCAACCTCGCTCGCGCTCGCGCACAGAAAATTCCTGGAAGTACCCCCAACAAAAAGGATAGCGAGTTCCCCGCTAAAAAAAAACATCGATTTTTGTGATTTCCAAGTTTTCTTCCTACATAACAGGCGATTTATCCAAGTCCAGTTCAGCCCGATATGCTGATGTTGGGTACCATTACATAGGAAATTTCAAGGGGGAACAATTTTGGCGACTTGATATTTTTCTCAAAAATGTTTATTTTTCAAGGCAAAGCCAAAAAATTAGATGCCATTGCAGGAGTGCAATGGCAGCCGAGTCCCCTAAAGCCTGAAGTTTTTCCAAATCCTGAAAATCATGACGTGACAACTTGAACGCGCTGCAAGTTCAAGGAAGCCGTCGTCTTTCCAAGTTCCCCTCCTATCATATATAGCTCCGAGGTAGGAATTTTTCCAACTCCCCCTCCCCTCTCCGTGACGTCATCAACCTCGTAATGTCATCAACCTCGCTCGTGCTCGCGCTTGCGAATTTCGAAAACGTTCGAGCCTCCTGTTCAAAAACTTGGATTTGCAGTAGAGAAGGAAAAATTAAAAGCTGAAGATTAAAAAGAATTAGTATTAAGAGAAATATTTTTCTCTATATTGTATATTCGCATTCTTCATTAATTCATTGCATTCTCCATTTCTACTCGATTGGACCCCTATTTTTTTATAATTACTTCAACCCTTCGCGGCCCCGCTGTCTACCTCTTGCGGCCCCCAGTTTGAGAACCACTGGCCATAGAGTGTATAAAGAAGCCTAGTAGGTAGTATAATAAAGAAAGTATGAACATGAAGCTTAGACCAAGTATAAAGCTGGTATAAGGGAGGCTTGGACTTGGTATAAGCCTAGCATAAGCCTACTATAATACAATTCGTGAAGCAAAGGGCATTGAGCTGGTGTACTCGCAGATTTTTCAATCACCCAGTAGGTATAACTCGAAAATTTTCTAAGTCCATTAAATTGCGGGAGGGAGGGTGTACTCGCGAATTTTCCAATTGGGTTACGGTGAGATTAGAGACGTGAAACATGTCAAAAACGACTTCGGCAAACTCTTGTGAAACGAACTTTTCACATGAAGTCCCAGTTCAAGAACTGTGACGCTCTTTGTAATAGTTCCTGTATTTTCGATCTGAAAACCGTGACGGTTTTTTGTGAAATTTTTCGTAATGTTTTTTTCAACCGTAGTCACTGGACGCAGTCCGGTGACTTACTTAAAACTGAATCGTTATAGGAATACTTCATCACTTTCGGCAAATTTTCAGGAATCTAGAACAAAATAATAGAATAGTAAAAAGTTTAAAGCAAAGCATTTTCTCCAGTTGTTTAAGTCTTTTTTTTTTCTTTCTTTCTTTCTTATCAACATTGGTATTAATTTTTATTAATTTTTATAATTTATTTAATTTTCTGTTGAACTAATAATTTTGATTTTGGTCATTTTTTATTGTTCTCTAACTTGTGTGAGAGTAGAAATAAAATTTTTAGTGGCAATTACATAGCTTTTGAACTTCAGAAAAATGACAGAAAATACCACATTTATCAATTTTTCTATATCTAGACGTTCTGCGAGAGTGAGAGTTGAACCTGAATTTGTTGATACTGGTATCAAAATAATACGCGTCACGTGGCATCTTCTAGGAAAAAATTAAAAGCTCCTACAGAAATGGAATTTTTCCATGAAGCCTTCCTTATCTTTACTGTAAAATACCGTCATTGTGCTTTGTGCTTTCCGTCGGTCTTTTTTGTACCTTTTAGGTATTGAAATATATGGTTCAAAATGTAATTTTCAGAATGTGACCGAAAAAGAAAAACTTTTTGCTCATAAACGTTGCGTGGTATACCCTCAAAATCATATGACAATCTACAACTTTCCAAATCATTCAGCCTCCAAAAATTAATTCTACTTCTAAAAGGTGTCTAAAACGCCTGTCGCTAATGTGCTCCTTAATTAATGACATGGAAAATATAGTTTCATTTTGTCAATTAGGACCCTACAATGTCAGGGGCCAATTTCATACCGCGAGCATAACTTACAGAAAACAAACCCATGAATGAAGTCCAGAAACTAATTACTTTACAAATTACTCTCATAAGCGAGGTAGAATCGATGAACGGATATGTATCTTGAATTTAGGAGACCGACGATCAGTTTTCGTCGAATCAGTTTGAGCCTGCGACTTCTCAAAAAAAAGGAATAATTGAGATTCCCCCCCCCCCCCTAAAGTAACTCATAGTTAATATATCATCACACGTGCATCTTATATTGATCTTATTAGGTCATTGAACGTGAGAACTAAAAATACAAAGCTCCATCAATTACGAGTATATGAATTATCGATAGGCTGTGGACTTTATTAAGTACGCGTAAGTAGGGAATGTTTTTTTAAAAGTGACAGTAGTTGCACGTAGCATCATTTTATTCACATTTATGGTATTGCTGCTGGACACTCGAGTTTTATAATAACCTCGAGGTATTGTCTCATTAATTTCCGTATTGATGACGATTGTTTTCATTCTGTCGATTGTTTGATCATATACTTGAGATTAGTCGTAAAAGGCCAGAAGTCATTGAACTTAGCATATAATTCTGAGGGAAATTTCAATAACAATCTTGGAACTTGCGAAGACGTCTGTTACGAGCTTTTCTCAAGTTACACATCATCGAGTGCGCAAGTGACTACTCTGTTCATGAGGTGTTCTCCGCGGGAAAATTTTTTTCGTGCGCGTAATATATTATGTCGGACGAAATAGTGATCTCTGGCATATCTGGACGATTTCCAGAATGTGATAGTTTGGACGAATTTATCCAAAAATTGTACGGTTCGGAGAGTCCTATAACGTACGATGAACGTAAATGGCCAAAGAATTACCGATACAAATGTAAGTATAGTCAGCAATAGCTACGCGATGTGTACTTATGGTGACCCAGTTTCGGAATACTGGTGTAGGATAAATAAATTTCTTGACAATTCTCGATTTTTGTGATAGTGAAATTGGAATATTCATAAAATGGCTTCTGAAGTTCAGGAACATGATGTATGAGGACGGTATCATACCTATCAATATTTGTCTTGTCGTCCTACGAGAGTGAGAGTCTACGGCAAACGTTATATTTTCGAAGCTTTTAAGTACTCGCTGTACGACGAGTCTTTTGAAAATACCTCTCCCATTTCGTCAATAAGAGGAGGGTAAAAGGTTTTGTGAGGAGTGAACTTTTTTTTTGTTTTGAATCGTACCGAAAATTTTCTTTTTAAGAAGGAACAGGAGGAGATCATAAATTTTTCTGTCGTAGGCACGTGTACCGTGTAATTTCCTGATGAGTACTCCGGGTGAACAATCTGATGGTCTAGGATACTCGCCGTTATCCAGAGTACATCATACTAGCCCATAGTTATTTGTAGGTCTTCATTTCTGGACTCGTTTGCGCTGCTCTTACTCTTCCCTCTCCCTTGTAGAAAGCATATTGTATTACCAATATCCATTTCTGGAAGCCTTCCCCCGCATATAAGTTGCACTCTGTCATCGCTTCGCTATTTCCGCATCACCTCTACATGCAAATTCTCTGTTTGTCCCTTCTGCCCGTATTTCATAGACATTCTTTGAAAACACCATGTCCTGTGGCTACCCATGCCATCCGAAAATCTATCTTCTTGCTGTGCATATCTATAACCGAAGAATCGGCGTTTTGTCAATTTTCTTTTTTTACCCATGTTTCACTCATCCTACCAGGTCTTCTTGGCTGCTTTCGTCATCAAACTGTGATGTCACAGGCCTAGCTATATATCATAGGAGGGGGACTTGAAAAATTTCGAGCTCCGAGCTTTGTCGGCCGGTAGCTTGGGGGCCGATGGCTGTGACGTAACAGTTTGCTGACGTCGAAGATCAGTTTTTTCCAAGTTCCTCTCGTATTATATACAGCTTTAAAGTCCGGACCCGTTACGTCATAATTTGATGACGTCATATGTCAGCCTTGTGATGTCACCACGTGCCCCATAAAACAGGTTCCCTACCAACCCTCGTTCAACCCCGTTAAAGACCCGTCAGTTTTTTTTTTAGCATAGAAATTGAGCTCTTGCATCTAGTGCTGCCATGATGATATCTTATCAGAAAAAAGGATAGAATTTTACCTCAGATTTTTCGAACTGTATGCTTGTAATTCGACATACGATGAAATCCAGAAGAGTCTTAGGCTTTTCTCATGTAAATCTCACTGATTTATCAAAAATACAAAAACATGTTCTCTTAACGAGGCTTGATAATACGTATCGTGTTTTACACAATAAGCAGATACCCGCACTTACTCTTATACCATAAAATAATATCAAGTCAGTTTCCAGCTGAGGGAGCCATCTTTAATTAGGTAAATAACTATAACATTATAATCTCAATAAGTTAAAGGTACGATTTCTATGTTGAAGATAATATTGATTTAAAATCCGTGTTTCTAAAAGGTAGGTAAAATGAATTATTCGAGTGATGTTTCTTAAGATCTAGCAGTATTTGGAAGATTTCCTGTCGATGTACCTCCTTGACGTTTATTCTTCCGATCTCGTAAATTCATTTCTGCTTGATACAAGTGCTTCATATCGCTTAAGCGTTGGTACTCCTGAAATTGTAATAGAGGAGAAAACTGTCAACAATTATATTATTTTTTGACATTTTTCTTGTCTCTGACTAGGAATCTCATTCTACGACCACCATGACCACCATCACTCCCTCTCTAGAAATTGCTCATCTTTACTCTGCGTTCCGTAAAAACAAATACCTACACTAAAATAATAGCCTTATATTCCACGAAAGTTTACCCATTTTAAAAATTTACCTGGGCTTGTTGATCTAAATTTACTTGGATTTCTCGCAAATTACTCTGTAAATCAGTTCGTATTCTTTCCAATTGCTTCACAAGTCTAATTAATTCGGTCTGAAATCATTCAAAAGGTAATATATTTTGCTGCCGTCTTATGATAATATGGACAACTTATTGCCTTACGTAGGTACTATAAATGAGGCAGCATTCCAAAGGAGGATTCCTAATAAATCACTCTCTGAAGTACGAGTCAAACACCCAAAATTTTTCGTATTTATTACGCACTTCTAAAAAATTTTACACCTTCGAAACTCTCATTCTTCAATAGTTAGTTTCGAGTTTATACTTACACCAGAGAATATTTTTAATAACAATTTTCAAATGTAAATAAATCAAGAATTGTGGAATCGAAATTACAATGAGTCCAAAATACACGTAAACAAATTTTTCAAAGTATAGAGATCAAGAACTGCATCTAAGTACCACTTCTTATATTGGAAAACCTATCAACATCGGAATATTATTTCAAATAATAGAAAAAGTCCTGACGGTTCAAAAATAGATACGTATTCATTAATAATGTAAATTGGAATTTTGAATCGTCTTCAATTTAACTGAAATATGTAGGCCTGTCTAGGAAATTGTGGAACCTGCACTCGCGTGTATTTTTTATAAGTTTTTAAAAAATAATAAGTACCTAGGTAATAGTTATGATTTATTATTTTTTCTCACTTTTTATTTTCATTTTTACACTCAGAAAATCTTAGAAATCCACAAATCTTCCTGCTTACTTATGTATGAGAAAAATTAGGTGTAGGTACCAGGATTCTAGTTTTTTAATTTTTATTTTTTCATTTTTGTATTCATCAATTACAAAACCGGTACCTATCTACAGTGATATGAAAACCTTGTTTATTAACTTTATACCCATTTACTGAGAAAATAGCCAAAAGCAAAAGAATTATCGTTTTTATTCATATATAGGGAATTATACATAATTATTATACTTAGTAAGAAAACTTTTTGACAACCTGAGAGAGTAAATCCAAATCCATCTCCGTAATGTCGGTATTACGTTCTATGGGCACCAAAAAAATCATCGTCGGTAATAATTATAATTTCTAATTTTAAATTCAGCTTTGGTGAAACACCTATCTAAAAATAATTAGGTACCGTATCATAATTTTCTACCTGATAAAATTTTCAGTCGTTCTCTTTCCAAAGCTATATTTTTTTCCAATCTCGCCGTTGCTTGTATTTGTTCCTGTAGTTGTTTGTATCCTTCACTTTCTGTTCCTCCGTATTCTGCAAAGACTCAATTGTTAGTAAACATAGTAAAAACGATCAAGAATTCACGCAAATTTGGTGTGGATGTTCGTAAATTACATTTTTTTTTCCTCCGTATAAGTACATTACGAGAAAAAACGAAAATAAACCCACAATATTATACGGGTGACTTTTATTTATTAAATGAAATAAAATATTACCGGGACCTTGTTTTCTATTTGCTATGATATCTTGCCTTATGTCATTGACTCGTCTTTCCATTTGCCTACATTCTAGGATAGTCTGTTCCCTAATAATATAAATTTCTTTCACTGAAAAATCATAATTCACAGGTAGTAACGATTAAACACGAATCGAAAAAACTTACTTTGCTTTCTTTTCATTGTTAAAAGTTTCTTCCAAAAGTGTGATATCCATTTTTTGTTCCAAAATGCATAAATTCTGTACTACTTTTACGTTCGAAAATCGATCATTCAGTTTAATAAACACCGTTGTTAGGTCTCTATAATTGTTGACAGCTTGTTGCAGGATAAACCGATACAGTGACGTAATGTTTATAAAATGTTTGAAGAATTTTAATGTCGATTCCACTCTCAGACGATGCTAAACGAAATAGGAATATTATTTTTTGAAATTCGTGACACCTATTTCTATCATCTACGTGTTTTTTTTTTTTTTTTTTCTCAACAATCCTCAGTACAAACGTCATATCTCGACCCAAGATTTTAAAAATTCAAGAAATTCTAGCTATGTTTCGGTCGTAAAATTGTAGGTACCTACTTATGCATTAAATTCAAGTTTGAAAAGTTCACCTTGATAAATGGCTACTGCAGATCAGTCGAGCGTCAGTTCTTTAAACTTACGAGTAATAAAAATAAGTGGGAGAAAAAGCCAGTGTGTTATTCTTTATTAGACTTACTGTATCTTATCGTATTTGATAAAATTTGTTCCACATGAGGAACCTATCATTGTTTATTGCGACACTTCGAAAATGAAGTACGAGATTTTTATGGATTTTAAATTACTGAGTGAGTCATATTGAATGATTCGAGCAGCTCTTTCCATAAGCCGGAAGAAAATACTGAAAACATTTGATAGCGATCTCTGTACTATTATCATTACCGGTACGAAAGAGCCTTAGAACGAAATATTTTACGCAGAATTGATCCATATTATAAACATAAATTTCGTAATTATGTGTTGGTAAAGCCATCAGTTTCCGACGGATCATAATTTTTCCGAGTTCAGATATTGTAGGGATAGGTGTAAGATTTTTTTATTATGTTGAAGTTTTACTATAAAATGTCTTATGTTTTGAGAAATCTCTATTTATAAGTAAGTACATCATAATTACAGTACACTTCCGATTATCCGACCTAACTGGGGTAATGGGTGGTTCGGATGATAAAAAGTTCGGATAAAAATCCGGTTCGGATAACGCGGAGAGAGTTCAGATAATACAGAGGTTGGAAAAATTACGATTCGGATAATACGGAAAAAGTTCGGTTAATCGAGAGGTCGGATAATCGGGAGCAAATTTTTGGGGTCGAATAATACGGCTGGTTGGATAATCGGACGTCGTATAATCGGAAGTGTACTTCTTATCGCTAAAATGTGCTGGGGCCACGCTCTGACGGATGGATGTACGGCCCGAATACTCGTAGATCGCAATTCTGATCATAATAATATTAGGTACTGATGTACAAAGTTGGATTGACGTGTATCCAAATCGACGATCGGGAAGAAGTGCCATTTTCTTATAAGGATAATAAGATGACACCTATACGGCTATAATACCTATACGGCTAATTGAGACGTAAATAATGCATTACATTATAGGGCTCTAGCATTTTACTGCTGTTCAAAATAGAATCGACGTATCTGCAAATCAACGATAAGCAAAAAAGGTATTTTTGGCGGAGTTGAAGAACCTCTTCTTCGCAGATCGTGGATATGTAGATACGTCCGTTCTACTTCGTACGGCAGATTAATTGGACGATTTTTCGATGAGAAATCTAATTATCATACTAGTTTTCCAATACAAACATCCCTCCTTCGAATATTGGCGTTTTTGGGTCGATAAGACCAAATTGGCGTATGTCTCCACTCCCCCTATAGGTAGCTGTTCTTCAGTCAAGTCAGTAAAACTTATAGCCCAAAGGGAGTTGGAAGATAATAATTATGAACCCTATTTAGCCAAACCCAACCAAGCGACATGATAACAATCTACAGAAATGTTCCTTTACTATAAGTGGAGATTCTCCTTTTCGCCAGATCGTTATCATGTCACTTGGTTGGGTTTGGCTAAAAAGGGTCCATAATTATAATGGACAGCCATGTTACTTTGAGTCTTCAGCTGATGGCTGCACTTGTATTCAAGTTCTGAACCTTTTGCATTCTGACCTTTCTAACGTAGAGTGACGCCATCAACATACAGTTACGTCATCAAAAGAAAGTGAAATGATAGCGATTACTGATTACTGATTAATTGTTATGTAGCCGAACCAGCAGCTGTTAGCAGCTGGAGGTCTAATTCTTTTCTAGACAAAAATTGTGGCTACATCTCTATTCTTTCTCTTCTTTAGTCTTTAGATTGTGATATCTTATTCTTATGAGTGTGACGTCCGTTTCTATAGGAAAAATGTTTCCCAAGTCTCAAAAATAGAATGAAATTTGGTACTAAAGAGGTATCATAGGTATGAAGAAAACTTGGGCTGCTGAAGTACTTACCTAGATAGAGGCAGTGGATAGTATTGGATTTCTAATAATTTCAGTATCAAGACGATTGAGTATCCAGTACAACTTTAGAACGATTTTTTATTCTTCAGTCATTGGTTTTGAATTGTGATAAAAGTATACCGGTATCAAAGATATTGAAGGAAGTTTTATTGTAGACTGTATTCTGTCCAGAAACATGAGAAATAGAACGGTGATGAGAAATTATAGAAGTTGGAATGCGAAAATTTCCAATAATTATGGAAGTGGGATTCCAGGCTGAATGGAAATTCGAAACCCATGCATATTGTGGATAGATTTTCTGCTCACTTCTCGTCAACGTACAATGACTTCTACTTCGTGAATTTCATGATCTGCCTTAATTTATCTTTCCAGTTGGCAAGGATGATATTCCAAATGGAACAGGAAAGTTTAAGAACATTGAACACTATGATAACATAGTATTTGCTATAAGTCCTGTCTTGGCTAACCAAATCGACATAATAAATCGAATGGTATTAGAGCCATCATTTGAAGCGGTTTTCGATGCAGGTAACCCCTTTAAATTCTTCTCCTATAGATAGTAAGTAGATTATTGAGGGAGGGATACTCCAAAGTGTGCTTAAGTTGCAAGTACGTACCGCAGAAGGAATTTAACTGTACGCGAACGCTTTTGGTTCAACGACTATTATTTAACAAGGTACCGGTATGAAAGCCACAACTCAAGGTTACTCATTGGATTACTCCTCCCTCAATATGCGTTCAACTGTAATTCATAAAATCGCCTTAATTCTCATTCGATAATACACATGAAGTTTCATTGTTCTAGGAATAAATCCATATTCCTTGATGGGAGCTAATGTGGGCTGCTACATCACTTCCGGTATCAGCGAGGTTGAGAATATTAAAATAACGACTAACGTCGAGAGATTAAGTCTGATTGGCGGTAGCAAGGGAATGTTGTCCAACAGGGTTTCATTTGCATTAAATCTAACAGGTAGGTAGGCCTATTCTAATCCACAATTACAAATAAGTGCTAGAGGCGCGGTTTAAATTTGTTGATGAGTGTACTTTTTGGGCTGCAGGACCAAGTATTACGTTTTATACCGCCGCATATGGAGGACTAGAAGCCTTGACACACGCGTACGAAAATTTAATCACGAGAAGAATAGATGGTGCCATTGTTGGTAGTTCTGCTTCTCACGTGGATCCTAAAGTATCCATCAACTATCAATTGATGGGATACCTTAGTCCCGACGGAATAACGAAATCGTTTGATGCCGATGGTATGGTCTCGACTTTGAAAGATCACGCGAGGTCTTCATGGGCCACTTTTACTCATACAATTGTTGGAAATTTTTCCCACAGCTGAAGGTTTTGGACGCAGCGATTGCGTAGTAATGTTATATTTACAACGTGCTTCGGACGCTAAACGTAGTTACGGATCGTTACTATTTTCCGAAACAATTTACCGAGGCTTGAGTTTGAAATCTTTCTTGGGGTATGACGAAACATTTATCGAAGAAACACTCCGAGCTATGTACTCCAAACATAAAGATATTGATCCAAATGATATTTCGTATTTGGAAATGGATGCTAATGCAGTAAAGGTAAAAACACTTCCTGCCTCTCTCTTAATTTGCGCTCGATAAGTACCTGCTGAATAAGCGATATTTTCTTCAGCATATCGACAGAAGAGAAGCGCTTGCGGTTTCAAACATATTCTGTACTAAACGTGAAGGAGCTTTATTAATCGGTTCCGTTAAAAGTCATTCTGGTCATTCAGAAACGTCAGCCGGATACCTATCCATTGTGAAAGCGTGCTTAGCTTTGGATAGAGGTATAATAGCTCCTAATATGCACTACTCGAAGCCGAATCCTGACATCCCACCTCTGGTTGAGGGTAAGATGAAGGTGAGCGATGAATGTACCACTGAGATGAGGACGATTTTAAATTTATGATTGAGAAAATGATCACGCTGATCTCAAAATTTTCATTTGCAGGTCGTCACCGAAGAGGTAGAACTGCCAGGATCAATGGTAGGGGTGACATCGTTCACATTAACCGGTTCAGTCAGCCACGCTGTATTTAAACAAAATCACAAGTAGGAATGAACATTCAAGATTAATTAGGAAGATGAACTTTTGAATTGGGCATAAAATAATGGTTTTAGGTAATATTTTTGCGGATAGGAAACAGGTTCCTGACGATAACTTGCCGCGATTAGTATTACTTTGTGGCAGGATGAAAGACGATTTAATGGGCGTTATTAAGAAGGTACTTGAAAGGTTTTATGTCATCCTCTGCTCGAGTCCGCCGTAAAATATCTCATAAGCTTCTATTTTCTAGATAGAGTCCGAGCCATTAAACAAGGAGTTTATAGCCATTACTAACGACATTTTCAAATCGCCTTTACCAAGTCACATGTACCGCGGATATACCGTCTTGTCTTCTACAGGTGCTACGAATCATAGCGATGTGGAGGTAAGTGGTCTAGTGTCGTAATTGACAAATGCTCAAGAAAATGAGAAAGTTTAACTTATTCTTTTTTAACTCGTCTAGATTATCGAGGGTGAAAATCGCCCAGTATGGTTTGTATTCTCTGGTATGGGATCTCAGTGGAACGGAATGGGAAAAGATTTACTGACGATACCAGTATTTTCTGACGTTATTGATGAATGTGACCATATTTTGAGACCTAAAGGCATCGATATTCGCCACGTTTTAACGAGCGATGAACCGACCATCTTCGATGATATCATCAATGCATTCGTTGGAATTGTCACTGTCCAGGTAGACTACTAGACGGACAGACTTTCTGATTTGATGATCTAATGACTGAAATTGATGATACTTTAAAATCTATCATTCAAAACTAAGGCTATCGTTGAAATGAGGTTGAGAACTAGAGAGACACAGAAAAAAGAATGACTTGAAAAACAAGATGATGTAAGTACGGTAGGTGTACTTTACGGCAGTATTCAGATCAGTCAATGCTAACACCGCCACCGTTTGAACCTCTCGCTTTTGTCTAATTAAGTCTGACATTCAGGCATATCGCCCCACGCGGATCATTGAAGAGTGCGGCGAGGTTTTAGGAGAGCGCTAGATATTTAAAAATTCTCAAGTATAGAATCCTACTTTATCAGGTGAACGATCAGGATATCCTCAATGTGTTAGAAGATTTCTCCACACCTTCTCTGACATTAATTTACATTATGTGGGCCCATTCATCATGGTTCCACTTTTGGTCTTGAAGAGAAAATCACTATAGTATCAAATTTTTTATAGAAAAATGAATTTTGAACAATTTTTTTTTCCTCAGATTGGTTTGGTGAAAGTTATGGATACAATCGGGATCAAAGCGGACGGTTTCATAGGACACTCCTTAGGAGAAACTGCTTGTGCTTATGCTGATGGCAGTTTAACGTTGGAGCAAGCTGTGTTGGCCTCGTATGAAAGAGGAGCCGTATCAAATGAGACCGATATGATCAAAGGAATGATGGCTGCTATAGGTGACTCTTGTAATTAGCATACCCACAAATTTATGAAAGAATTTTGCGCCAGGGCGTCAAAGATGAATACCGTATTTCATGTCGTTTACTTGTTGCAACGTTACAATTTAGAAATTAGTCCCCGAAGTAGATCAAAGCCTTCGCCTTCATCTTCCTCGCCTAGTTCAGACTTTCATGTCGGTTGCGAAGACATCCACCTCCACGGCTTGAAAGTTGACCCAGGAAAACTTTCGTTCTTTCCTAGTCCTACTTTTCACGAAGATTGCTCGAACGCCATCAGATCTCACCGGCCGGAATCGGGGAAGCTTTCAAGTTTTCATAACCACCTACTCTAAGAAATTCACTCAGCTGTGGCAAACCTAAAAATTTTTCCGAGTCTCTAAAGTAGATACTAGCTTCCTTCCCCTAGTGACGTTACGTTCCAACGGTATCACAATCGACCATACAAACACCCTTTCTCAAAACATGTTCCCGACTAATGAGGGTTCGGATTCAGATGAAATCGTCCAAGCTAATAGAAAGGAATTATTTCTATTACTAAACTCGTTTCTCTATCTAATACTTGAATTTACATAGGAATGGGTCACGAGGAAGTGAAGGATATGTTACCCGACGAAATTCAGGTTGCTTGTCACAACGCGTCCGATAGTTGCACTCTCAGCGGCCCTGCGGAGAGTGTGACTGAATTCGTGGCCAAACTGCAGAAGAAGAATATTTTCGCAAAAAGTGTGAATGTCTCCAACAGAGCGTACCACTCTAGATACGTTCATCCAGCGGCACCGTTATTACTTTCAAGATTACAGGAAGTAAGTAAATTCAAAGTACAAGTTATGGATCAACGTTTATAAATGTATGTGATACATGAATGTGGTTTGCAGATAATTCCGGAGCCTAAGGAGAGAACATCCAAATGGATAAGCACCTCTGTAGCGGAGGCGGATTGGAATGGACCTTTGGCGAAAACAAGCTCAGCAGCTTACTTCACAAATAATTTTATTAATCCCGTTCTTTTCGAAGAGGGCTGTAAACATATCCCAGAAAACGCCATCATCCTCGAAATTGCGCCTCATGGCTTACTGCAGGCTATTCTCAAACGATCTCTATCACCTACCATCACTAAATTGTCGTTGACGCTTCGTTCAGAGAGAGCTGGTGGAGTACAATTCTTACTATCTACAGTGGGAAAGTAAGTTTGCAATTGTTGAACCTGATTGTTCGAAAATTTCCCAAACTTTCCCTCGTTGGGGAAATAATTTAGTACCCTTGTAATCTTTCAACATTTAACAAGACTTGGGCACAGCCCATCTGAGGCATA
Organism: Aspidiotus rigidus; assembly: GCA_035079385.1. Taxonomy (NCBI): domain Eukaryota; kingdom Metazoa; phylum Arthropoda; class Insecta; order Hemiptera; family Diaspididae; genus Aspidiotus; species Aspidiotus rigidus. Next base: position 4,432,847 of record JAVHKY010000024.1, on the reverse strand, counting down.
TGATGGAATTGCGTTAACACCTTTTGTGTCTGCGTTCTTATATCGTTTTTCTCTTTGGCACAGGTTATTTATAGCCGGGTGTCAACCAGACATAAACGAGTTATACCCAAAAATTGAATATCCAGTTTCGAGAGGAACACCAAATACCGCAAGTATAGCAACGTGGGATCACAGCAGAAAATGGGATGTACCAGGAATTTTAACGGATTCGCCTTTGTCGGAGGAAGAATTTAAAGTGAAACTGAGTAGAGGATGCGATTACATGTTTCTAAAAGCTCATCAAATTAAAGATCAGTACATTATACCACCATCGTTTTATATGGTGAGTTGCTATTTTTTCCACTCTTTTTTCTCTCATATCTTTGATCATTGCCATAGACAAAATGTTCCCTACAGTATATTACATGGTTCATACTCTCGTTGCTCAGAAGAGAAGAACTAGGCACATCAAACATAATTTTCGAGGATATAAGAATACGAAAACATCTGCACGTAACGATAGATAGTAAGAATTTTTCCACATCGAAAAAAAAAAAAAAATCCGCCTAAAAAGTGTCTTTTAAACAAGAGCGATTTTTACAGAACCTCGGTCGCTGTCGGTCATGATACAAGGCTCTGGTAGCTTCGAAGTGCGTCTCGAAAGCGGGGAAGAGAATAGTGATGTCACAAAACCAGTCATGACCGGGATAATTTATGTGCCGTACGACAAATTAAAACTTTTGTTGGATAAAAATTCCGCGAGTGAAATGAATTATAAAATCAATGGTGAAGAGTTTTACAAGATCTTGGAAAGTGCTGGGTATAAATTGGAAGATAGTTTCAGTAATCTTGTCAAAGAAGTGGAGTTTAATGAAAAAGGTTGAATTATTTTCCTTCGATATTGAGCAATTGAATGTTGCTTGGTATATCAGATAAATTTGCTCATGCTTTCCAGAGTGTGCTGGTAAGATGATTTGGAGTGGAAACTGGATATGCTTCTTGGACACGATCATGAAACTGAATATGTATTCGTCTCAAGCCAGCTACGGACAACTCCTCTTTCCTCGTCGCATTCGAAGACTAGCCATCGATGTGTCTGCTTTCAAACAATTGAAAACTGGTAAGTTCATTTTGACTGCCTCAAGTTTTTAAGTACCTACCGGTAGCTAAATTCCAATTATTATTTGATCTGTACCTAACTATGAATCAGGTGGGAAACTCTTGTGACGTTTCAATTTTTTTCTACCGAAATAGCGCTAGTATCGCGCTCGACAAACAGAACAATTAATGGGCGGAAGGTTTCCTCAAATCGATCTGGATCGATTTTCATGATTGATGACCTTCCCTTTTCCCAAGCTTTCTTATGCTCGTTGATTCTAATCTTAAGTTGGCGATTGGTCTCGTAGTCTTCACATGCCACCCCATTCAGGCTGGACAGCGTTAGATAGCGTCGCGCTGCATTTTTACCGAGTTGGGAGGAATTGAAAACGGAAGCTTAACTATGGCGGTATATGGGGAAAAAATGAAAAAAATCAAAATAACACTTGAATGAAGCAGATTTGGCTTCCGGACGTCCCATAAAAGATGTTCTCAAATAAAAATTCTACAAATTAGATGAGATGACAAAATCTTCAATTCCGCTTCATTCAAGAGTTATTCCAAGTTTTTCATTTTTCTCTGATGTACTTACCGCCATAGTTTCGCTCCCGTTTTCAATTTTGGCAAAAACCATTTTAAGTTAACGAACCACGTGCGTAATTAGCGATCCTAGCGGATGGCCGGCCCGAATACACTCTGCTTTTCTCAACTAGCGGAACTAAGACACCATAAAGGGAGATATAATGGACGGCCATCATGTATAGGATTATGACACACAACCACATAAGCTACACACACTCACACTAAAACAACACGCAGAATTCAAATGGAAGCGCAGCCATCAGCTGCACACTTAATCCTATACAAGATGGCCGGCCATCATAATATAATCCCTTTACAGTGATCGGATTAGAGAATGCTAGACGAAAGCCAACGTGGCGACTGAAGCGGCCCAACTGAAAGAAGAACTTCTCCAAAAAAAGCGCTCCCTACTGTCGAGGTAGAGACGTGGTGGAATCGAGACATTTCCTCGTAATTCTCCTACGACCCATAGAATAGATTTCCAAATTGATCTCATTCACTCAGGCCAAGTGTTTAATGGTCATCAATCCCTCATGGAATGCAGACTGCTAGACAGGATACGGGTCAGTCGATTGATCGAACTGTGGTATTTACGTCGACTCGAAGTTACTCTTTCCCTCTTTCATTATGTTTAATCGTAATTTGGAAAATCAAATTCATTGAATTATTTAAACTTAGAATAATATGAATTTGTGGGTTCGTAACCTACTACAGAATATTCCGAGATAAAGTTCAAACTTCTTGTTTCTCAGGAGATGAATTGATATTCACGAAGGATCTCATTGTCGATAAGTTTTGTTGCGACGGGCTAGAGCTATTCAACTTCACGTACGGCCCTGAAGATTTACGAATTTTGCGCGATACCCGAAAAAAAGTCGTCATTCAAGGAAGACACTTCGTCTCGCACAGCAATCCAAATACCAAGGTTTGAATAGAGCATTTTTTGAGTGGCCTCATTGACACAGTTTGTACCTCTTGTTTCAAAATTTTTCCAATTCCAGAACATAAATACTTTCCTGAATGTGTGTTTGCAACTTGTGTACGACAATATTACGTACGGAACGAAAAGCAAACTACGTGTTATCGATACAATGAGCAACTCTGCAAAAGTTCTTCGCGATATTGTCGACGAAGATTACTCAATGAAGGTTAGTTCTCAATTATCACGTCAAAACATTATTTTTATCAATTCGAAGCGGGTATAATTATTCAAGCTTTCCGGAGCTTTAGAATATGAGGGAATTTTACCAATTTTGGAGAAGGCTTATAGTGAGGTGAGAGCAAGGTCTTAGAAGTTTGATCCTCCACGCTGTGGAACATTGTATAATTAAGAAAAATAACGTAGCCAGTATCCATCTACGCTTTCCAACCACCCTATTTCTTCTTCGAACGCGGAAACCGTTGTCTTATCGAGGCGATTATTGTCGGGCGGGGGGGGGGGGGGGAGAACTTCCAGGGGACCAACTTCTTCATGCATCCGAAATTCTAGCGTTGTCCAGCCCAAAATACCGAAATATAAGTCCATGCTGTTGAGAACCGAATCGCCGATCTCTACGAGATGCCGGCAGATTTTTAAATCCTCTAAAGCTTTCCTCCGGCGCAAACAATTCTCAAATCTGAGTGTTTGATACCTGAGAGGATCAAGAGAATGTCCTGCCTCCATCAGGTGCTCCGCATAGGTAGACCCCTTTCTTTCAAGCTTGGAGGTGAAAGCGACTTCATGCTCCTTGAAGCGCAAGAAAAAACTCCTCTCAGTCTCCTCCACATAAAGCACTGGACAATCAGTGCACGAAGTATATAATCCCCATATTTTCCCTGATAGTGGGATGGGATTTTTGGGAGAGACCAACTGCGGGTTCCCAAAGTTCGGAGTTTGGCCAATTCATAAGTGAATTTTCGCAGGTAGGGGAGGCGGATCCATTTTGTCCTCTCAGATGAGGACAGGGAGGAAGGGAAGTCAGCCGGCTAAGTTTCATGGATACGATTCTCTTCTGGACCAAACGATCAATATCCAGGTGAATTTCATTTCGGGTGGTGAGGACTTTTATGATACTCCGGAAGGGAAAGACACAAGGCGGTGGGTCACAGCCATGTACTGTGCCTTTTCATGTCGGGGATGGCAATAAGAAGAAGAGTCGATGTATGAATCAGGGGGGCGGGTTTCCTATGAATACCAAACGTACGTTTGCTCCGTGAGTGACCGAAAAATTGATCTCAGTTCTCATCATCTCTAAAGTGAATTTCACACTCGTGTAGCGGGTGTTGAGGAAGGATAGAAATTCGTGCAGGGCAGTCTCCGGACCGTCTCAAAGGCAGAGAACATCATCGACATAACGGTGCTAGTAAATGACGTGCCTCGGGAGAGGGTGCCCTGCATCAAGGATCTCAGCCCCCAAGGGATCCATAAACAAGTCGACCAAGAAGAAACCTAAAGGCGACCCGATAGGGACCCCCACTTCCTCCGGGCACTTGAAAAGCTCGTTCCAGAAGGTGCTAACATTAAATTGGAGACAGATTCTGAGGGGGGTCTCAAATTCCTTTATGAGACCTGTGTTAACGTTCATTTCAGCGATCTTACGCAGACTATATTGTATGGTTTCGAGAGGAATGTTGGGAAATAGGCCTAGAACAGTTCGGCGGTTCGGTTCTCAAGTGTTGCCTGAGTACAGATTTATACCTTGATATTTGGGGAAGGACAACGCTAGAAATGTGGATGAAGGAAGAAGCCGGTCTCCTGGAAGTCTCTCCAACAATAATCGCCTGGATTGAGACGACGGTTTCCGCGTTCGAAGAACAAATATAGTGGTTGGTAAGCATCTAGATTGATATATGAACCTGGTGATTCATCCGCCCTGTTTACCACTGTCGCAGTTCCCTACCCCAGTCTTAGTTTCTTTCTTAATCTTATGTGTGTTTTTCCATCATTTCTATTTTCGCTTCGTACTGATGGTGGTCTGTGTACCGAAAGCTTTCTGTAAAAATCCTGTGGTTGAGCATTAATTGTTGAATTATGGTAGTAAGATCATTAAGAGCTTCTTTCTTTTACAATTATCTATATGTGAGGGAGGGAGAGGATTGTAGGAGAATACTGACTTGACTCCGATTTTAAGCATCTTTTTTTGATCGCAAACTGCACCAATTTATGTGAGAGTAGTGTCCACTCTTGCTATATAAGTCTGCTTACTAAAGCTAGATGGGTCTACAACTTGATTCACCCTCTAGCTTCTCTCCAATCTGTGTATTTTATATTCAGTCTTCGGAAAATCTACAAGATATATTGTTCGACATAATAGCTTTCAAAATATTGCACTTCGGGACTCTGCACTCAATTTAGGAAGGCGTGGGACCATGGACTTTAAACCCTCGCGCTGTATTATTTGTCTCTACCAAAAATAGAGCCGATGGAAGGGGATCCGCTCACACTTTCTAATATTCTTTCTTTTCTACTCCCTTCCTTTCCAGTCCGTCTACTTCATATTCAGTCTTCCGTAGGTAGAAAAAAAATTTATAAAAGCTCTACTCAGAATATCGCACTTCGGGATTTTGGGGTCAATTGAAGAGGTCAGGGTTCCTTCTAATAACAGAATAGGGCATTACGAATCGACGTGGCTGTCTATAGCTTCAATTTTGGGTAGTCAAATTAGCAGAGGGGTTTTATTTGTCCAAAGCCGAGAAGTTCATTTCATTATCATGAATGTACTACGTACCATAAAATGCGTTTTTTGTTGCAGTCCAACACAGTTTTTTCAGATATCCAAGATCTTACATCGGGGACGTACTCTAAAGACGATATTTATTTCCTTCTGGTCAACAGCTTTTGTAGTCTCAATAAACTGCACAATCAATTGAGAAACAAATTAGACAATTTGTTTGTTTTGGTTACAAATTCAGTGACGGATAATGACTCGCTCGGGAATAAAAACACCTTCGTCGAAATCATTCACCAAACGTTCAACGATACCAACGTCCAGTTGTTTAAAAAAGTGGGTAAACGTGTTAAAGAGGATTGTTCGAAAAGTTTCGCCGCAAATTGACGATGCTGACGTTTTCAGGTCTGCGCACCAAATTCCCCGCTACCACCAATAATGATCGCTGACGAACATTGGCCGGTGAAATTAGCTCCAGTTTTACGTTCGAACGTATCGCAGCCTGTCGTTCTCCTACGATATGGTGTCGAATCGACTGACTTGTTATTTATGCTGTCCGAACAGAAGCAATTTCCAAACGTTAGGTAAAACAAAAATAAAGTATGTAAGACGAATCTCTCGTTGCGTCGTATCAGAAAGGTTATTGGTGATACTATCTATCCTGCAGATGTTTGTTCATAATGGACGAGCAACCACCTAAATTTTCTGTCGAAAATCCGTTTTATAAGAACCAAATACTTCAAGATCTTCCGGTATCTGTGTTGAAAAATGGTCAATGGGGTTCTTATCGGAGTCTCGAATCAATCGAGGACGAATCTTCTAAATTAAATTTACCGGTGACGAAACACAATGATTTCAGGTACTTCTACGCCTCACTTTGGCTGAATGGTACTTGATTTTATTTTAATATTTTTTTCTTTTGTCTTAGATTTTCAAACATCAATGTGAAGTATTTCAATCTTGATATCAAAGTAATCGACGTCGACCACTGTACCGGATTGAAGGTATAACAGATATAGTTTTTATATACATGCACGGACGTAGGGGTGCACGATGGGGAGAGGGATATTAGTGTTCTTGGAGATTCCTCGCACCCGTCGTCCATAAATCCGCGCTTAAAGTAGATGTTAGAAGAAATATTGTCGACTTTTATAGTTTATAGCCGTTGACAGTCAAGGGGTCTGTCTGTTCCACCAATACTTGAGAAAGGTCAAACTTTTGACCCTGACAGTGAGTTAACTCAAAGGCAACAAAATTTTCGAGGAGGTGGTTTCAAATTTATGCAATACTATTGCACCATTTCTGTAATTTTGATGGTATTTTAAAGGAAATATTTCAGTCAAGGGGGAAGGATTGACCCTTGTGAACCCCTCTTTCCGGCTGAGTCACTAAAGGAGATTCTAATTCTCAAGTCCAATATCTTGTTTGAGGCTTCATGAGTTTCCGAACTACAATATATAGGTGTAGAATGTCGGACTTGAGATTATGTCAAATTCTGACCCACGTTAACCGAATGAGGAGATTTCAGAATCAACAACACAATACCTGTTCCAACTACTCACATTTCAAAAACGACAAGATCTAAACTGATTGTAAAAAATGTATTTGTAGGAATATTCATGTGCACTGGAATTTTCGGGGTCAACTAATTCCAAAGAGCGAATCATGGGCCTTGGTTATTACAATTCTTATAAACAAGAGAATCGACAGGAATCAGAAGATCTTCTAGTTTGGCACTTCCCTCCGCATTGGTCCTTTGAAGATGCAGCTACAGTCCCTCTGATCTATTTTCAGGTAAATAATATCTCTTTTACAATTGAAATAAAATGAAGAATCTTTCACAAAAAATAAGTTAGCCTAGTTGTACTTTTAAAGTTGTGGGATGTTCAGCAGACACTCTTAGAGGAAATGGGTTTTTTTATTTTTTATGACAAGCTTCATTAGAGTTCAAAGGTTGAACCCATCAAGCCTAATTCTCCTATTCGTCAGCTGTAACGGCAGACTGAGAAAGGTGTGAGATCCCTCATGCAATGACTCAGTCACAAAGCTGCCTTTGGTGTCTGGATAGCTCACCGTGGAATTGAACGAACTCTTGTTTTTGTTTCCAGGTGTATTACATTCTCGTGTTGAACTCGGTGAAGGAACAGTCTTGTGAAAATGTTCTCGTCAACTCGGACAATCTGTCATTGATTGAAGCCATCATAATCGTTTCGCAACATTACAAAATAAAGCCGTACATTGTCTTATCCAATTCTGATGATAATCAAATACTTCTGAAAGAATTCCCCAACGTTAGTAGCCCGATGAGTTCGAAATGAACGCGTAGAGGACCAATTCTAAAGTCAAGTTCAAGCTCGCTAGTTTTCTTCTTATTATAATTTTTACAGTTGACAAGATCGCAAATACTGGACCGCGACGAGTGTAAATACGAGATACAAATTAAAACGATTACGAAAGGAAAAGGCGTCGACATTGTGATCAACTGTCTAACTGATCAAAAGAATATCGCCTCAATCGCTAACTGTATAAAAGTATTTGGGAAGTTTGTTGACTTGACCAACAAGCAGTATGACGAACAGCAGTTTGGTATGTATCTAAAAATATAAACACTTACCTACCATGAACTGTATGATATAAGGCTGAGACTCAGCGAAACTACAATTGAAGTCTATATCCCCAACACCCTCGCCCCAAATGGAATTTCAAGGCGGGAGTGAGTTAAATTGTTCGTGCTACGTTTGTGCTAGTCTCCTTCTGGTCAATTATTTGAGAGAACTGTAGACCTTAATTTAATTTTTAATCTGGATATACGGGCTGGATAGTACTACCCTATTTCCCCTCAGTCTTGAGGACGGGGGACATACAGAACCTAATTTGGACAATAAGAAGACTTTTGGGATAAAAATGGATGAAATCGTTCCATATTGTTCTCTCCTGTTGTAAGCTCGCGTGTCTGATGGTCAGAATGCGAAAATGTAATGTGATGTTATTAACTAGTGCTCTGTGAAGTTTTAGAAGCCCCCTGAATTTTGGGTGCCACCGGGTTCATCTCGAACTTCCTTTCATTGCCAGGAACGTTGTTCTCTTTCAAGACAGTTTTCAGCTTTTTATGGTATTTCTGGGCGGGTCCTTTTTCACCTCTTGGAATTCACTCTGTGGAATGTACGACTCTCCTTTTTTATGTGTAGGAGTCCTTCTTGATTATCATTACGATGTTGCGTATACCCACCTTTGTTAAGGTCAGTTCGTTCAGTCGAATCTTCTTCTGTAGATTTATGACCTTCCTCAGTATTACTTGCATAACACTTATTCTCTTTGATGTCCGATAGCACTTTCCCAATTCTGGTTCGGGCTTCTGATCTCAGGTCATTATATAATTTTTACGGCTGAGGGTCATGTTTTCGAATTGTACGCGTCTTGTAATCTTTTAAATTTTAGCTACTTTAGACATGTTTCATGTCTTTGCTCTGAATCTGATTTCAAAATTTGGGTGCGCGTGCGTGCGTACGTGTGTGCAGATGACCTTGAAACTTCAAACCAGGGCTGCTTAGCCAGTCGTATTGGCTAAAAACTCAGCTACAAGCTAACCCTTCAAATTGATTGGATTCGGCTATCAGCTAACGGCTAACCTAGTCTCATTAGCTACCTAACAGCTAGTTGATTGTGGGCTAAAATAAAATGGCTAACGACCAAGCGCTAAAAGCTAACGGCTGAAAGTAGGGAGGGGTCACTCCAATGTGGAGGAGGGAGTGTGGGGAAGAGAAAATATTAGTCGTTAGCGATTCCAATTTAAACAGCTAACGGCTAATGGCTTTGACTTAGCTGAGCAGCCGTGTTTGGAACGAAGAAAGAAACTCATGGGTTCTTTAACGGACCAATTTTAAATTTTATTTTATTACTAATCACCGCATAAAAAAAAAAAAAAAAAAAAAAGTTTTATTTATTAAAAATTTTTAAATAATAATAAATCAATAATTGATTTATTTAGTTAAATTATTAATTATAAAAATTTAATATTAAATTTTACATTATATTAAAATTAAATTTTATTTATTTATTTATTATTTTTTTAAATTTTATTTGTGAGCTATTCGACTACTCTATGGGTCATCAGCTCGCGGAAAAGTATTGTAGGTTGTTAGAGAACAGGAAAGTAGTAGGTTTTTTAATACATTTTGATTTTAATATTAATTATTATTTGTTTATATTTTGTTTTTTTTTAAATAAAAAGATCTCAATTTCTTTTAAACTTATGATTAACATAACTATTATATTTATTTTCATATTTTTTTATTCTATTATTGATTTAATTAATTCAAAACGAAAAATTATTTTTATTATCAAATCTAATAATAATGAATGAAAAAGTAATACACCAATTCTTAATCATGTAAATATTGAAAATAATTTTAATTTTAATAAAAATTAATTGCGTGTATTAGATATTCTTTAACGGAGTTGAACGAAGGATAGCATGATGGCTATCTTTCCCAACATTATTGAGCAGGAAAATTGTCGGTACCCCAGTGTTACTCATCTTTTTTCATCAAAATCATTTGAGTGTTTGTTTGCCCAACAGGATTGTACACTTTCTTAAATTCCGTCGCTTACGTAACAGCTCCTCATGACTTACTGTCTTTCCTTCGCCTACCACTCGAGCAGAAAAAACTACTTCATGGTCTAATCGAACGGGATATCAAGGCCGGAGTTATAAAACCTTTATCGCGAATTATTAGTAAATACAAATACATGGAATACAATGAACGGTAGGTATTGAAAACATTATGAGCTTGTGTAGGTATGGAATTTTATGTAGGTGAATTCAACTTTAATCACCAATTTTTACTTTTGTTTTTACTGTTTTTTACGGCAGAATCAAAAAAACAACAGCCAACGTCAAAGAAATACATTCTTGCTATGAGAAAGACGTTCCAATGAAGAAATATCTGCAGCCTTTGAAATGGGATGCAAACCGATCATATATTATAATAAGTAAATTTTCCTGAATTTTTCTCTGGTGATACGATTCTTCACACGTGAACAACGACTGCTCAATAAATAATTAATTTTACCGATTCTTCCAGTGAAATAACGTTCAATATTATTTCGACAGGTAGCGGAAAGAGGACTGAATTCTGGTTCGAACTATTGGAATGGCTCGTTAATAGAGGTATTCGTAAATTTCTGATAGCGCTGGATAATTTTACGCTGGACCAGAAAATTTCGCACGATGTGAATCGTATCATTGTACAAAATAATGCGACGATTGTAATGACGAATTTGAAAAAGGCTGAAACAATTGAAGATGCCAGTGAACTCATAACAGAAGCGAATAATATCGCACCCCTGGAAGCTGTGTTCTTCGTCTTCCTGGTAAAATCATATTTCTGTGGTACCAGCTCAACGGAAGGGATACTGATACTTACAGTCCATAAAAAATTCATTTGTCACGTTATTTTTCCTCGACTCTTTTTGATGTGAACAATTTCCATTATTGTTTGAAAATAGAGTGATTGTGAGTAGGTAGGTATCTTGAAGAATATAGATTTTTAAACAATCTATCTTGTCTTCAGGAATCAGCAGGATCATACATGGCGAATTTCGATATCGCATCTCGCAACAAAGTCCCTTGCCATTTTGTAAGCTTATTAAGCGGTGCCTTCAGAGAATCCGAGCACAGACGACAAAGAGGACTTGCAACAATCTCAGTGTACGCAGAGAAGCATTCAGAGAGGTTACAACCCATCCTAGAAAAACTTGTACATATCTTCGAAGAAACGCAAACAGAATCATCTCCATCTTTATACGAAATTAAAGAAAAATTAACGAGTAAAAGTAAGCCAAAATTAAATTCGTAAGTAACCAGTAACAATGGGATCATACTAATTTTTCTACCTTTTTTTTTTTTTCTGTACATTAACAGGAAAAATACTAGCAAAACTTGATGTGAGAGATTTTATTTCGATAAATGTAAAAGACTTGATCAATATTGGGTACTACGCGACTGAACAACCTCAATTTAAAGAAATTCTGACGAGGTCGAAGAAACTCTCGGAAGTGAAAAATCTACGTCCTCTATTTCTTATTCCTGCCATAGACATTAATTTCGTGAAACCTTTAGCTAGTAAATTGTCCTACCCAACATTTTGCGCAACTTTTACCGAGCGACTTGAACCACCAACCAAGGTTGCTGAAAAACTGTTCGAGGTAAATTACGTACCTATACCACAGAACTAACTTATTTTTTTTTCAAAAATCTTTTTTTTTTTTCAAAAATCTTTTTTTTTTTTCAAAAATCTTTTTTTTTTTTAATCAGGTAGTGGTATTATTGTGTGTACTTAAACTCAGATAAATTTTTGTTTGGTAGAATTTAAATAAAATTGAACCTACGGGACCGGTAACAATTATTGGAGAGACCTGGAACTGTCCAATCGCGCTTGAGTTAGCGCTATTAGTCCAAAAAGCAGGGAGAAAAGTAGAATTATTTTTGATCGAAGGTGAACCGATGACGTGGAAAAAATGTATTGAGAGTTTAGGCAATATTCCTAGCGGGACATTTGACGATAATTATTTACAGACGATACTACCTCAAAATAGGGTATGCGTTTACCCTCCATTTTTATAGCGGCTACATTCAATTCTCAATTGGTAATTGGAAACAATTTATTAATTTACAGTTTGAAAATACTTCGCCGAAACAAAATAATATTATCTGTCAGAATTGGGAAGAGAACCGGGATAATCGATTAAGAAGTATGAAGTTCTCTCAAGACGAAAAGGAATGCATAACCAAAGCACTCAATGGCATAAGAAATAGGCTGATTATGGTAGCAAATTATCTACCTTCTAAAAATTTCTTGAAACACGCTGTATTGTTCAAGCATAAGCCCTCAGGGAGGTCATTAGATCAGGTGAGTTCGATCTGAGTAGCAGTTCTTTTCTTTCAATTTAAGTACCTTAGGAAGAACCGCAACGGGATATTTAAAAAATATTTATTCATTTGTTCACGAGAAGACTAATTTCAGACCTTAAATTTTTTAGTATTGTTGGTCGGATGATGTGTACTATATCAAAGTAGACGACTACAAAACGTTCCTGAACAATGAAGAAATGCTTAGAATTATTCATTTTGATACTCTTTTCAGTTGGTTTGTATAGTGATCGATATTGAGAAAATTGAATCAAATTTGTATCATATTAAGCGCCATTAAAACATTATTATTTTCTTGTATAATAGACATTATTAATTCATGTGGACAGCATCTTGGATCATAGGTATACGTACTCACTTGTAGTCCCTGAGTAATTACCTATTCCAACAATATTAGATTTTTTTTTTTTTCAATTTCCTACCTAATTTTACACCCAAAAATAAATACTATATAATTCTGATTTAACTATCAAAGGACCAATATTTTTGAATATCTGATGATGAAATAAATAAGCAGGACTTTTGGACTATGAATAATAATGTTGATTAATTGTTAAGTATGTTAAAATCTTTTTCAATAACTCAGTTTCTATCTCGTGAGTTTAATAAATTTGAACAATAAGAAAAAAATAAAAACAGAATAAATTACTGCCTTTACTAATTCTAATACAATCTAATCATTTGACAGTAATAGGTACACAGAGAAATGATAGTTTTTACGGTACCTGCTTCATTAAATTATAAATTTTAAAGAAAAAAAAAAAATGACATTATTATTGAATTAATTCTATAATTTTGTAAATATCGGAAAAATATTAATTATTATTATTATGATGATCATTTTCGCGAATTGTCTTGTTGATTTATGTAGCCTACATGTGCTCTCATTGGTCATATAAAGATTCCAATGACAGTGCAAACCGTTTTTTGCTTTCTCCCTACTATTATGAAAAATTGAAGCATTTTCAGGACCGCAGTGGTGCATGCGATATCTAGCTAACGTTTTTCTTAATGTTTAGTTCTCATCAAGAAATTAGTCTCTTGCAAGGAGACACTGAACGACCTTTTAAGATTTTTAGTTTCTCTCAAGAAGCTGAAAAATATTTAAAAACAACACAAAAAAGTTTTAAAAAACAATCGGGAGTTTTTAGGATGAAACCTGATAACTAGATTAATAATTTTGCAATTGACATCATTTAAGTCTGGAAATTGATACCAAAAATCAAAACAATAGATCCGAATCTGACCACCCTTTATTTTTGGTACTGTAGACCTGGAAGCAAAATCTATTTTTTTTTTTTCCTTTCTTTCTTTGTTTCTCCTGGGATCTCAAATTGCCAAAGATTTCCTGAAAAAATACGTATTTTTATTATTTTTTTGTCGAGATGAAAAGCTTGGAAGATCCGGGTTCTTCACAATCTTTGTAAAGAGTTTGAGATTGAAAATTTTATCTGAAACGCCCAGTAATGATATGGGATATCTTATGAAAAAGTTAACGGATATCCCTAAGAGAAGCCAAAAAAAAAATGAAGAATATTGAGAAGGGGTGATTTAGAAACATTTCCACCATTCAGCCTTAAAGCTAATGCTGTATATTATATTGGTTTGGGGAAGGGGGATTCGCAGAAATGTCGACTTTCAATTTCCATACCGGGTGCACCTAAATGATGGTTAAATGGGAATTTGGACTATATTTGTTCTAGCGCAAAAATTCAAAATACTAGATTGTGCTTCAAAGATACAAAATTTTTATTTCAATTTTATTTACAAATTGATTCTCGACCGAGCTTTTTACGACTTTTTTGGCTCGAATTATGGACCAAAATGCGCTAAAAATTGACCAATTTTCGAAGGTTTTCGAAATTAAAGTTCAAAGATTCCCTTGTTTCGAAACTATGCAGGGACATTTTTGTTGTTTTTCTGAATCAGCGCTAAATTTCACTTGTAAATTTCATGCAATTTGATAGTTTCAGCGGTTTCTTTATCTTTAAACACCTTAGCGAATTTGGCACATTTTGGTGTATAAGTAACTCGGCTCAAAAAAGTCGTAGAAAGTTTTGATCTAGCTAAAATTGCAGATAAAATTGAGACACAAATTTTGTACATTTGAAGTACACCTACCGTTTTGTATTTTTGCGCTAGAACAAATTTAGTCCAAATTCCCACGTGACTGTTTAAAAACAAGGTGGTAGACTTGGAAAAATGCCGATTACAATACTGAACAGCATTTTATGAACATGAATTATCTAAGAAGTTTCTAGAAGTACTTTTCACGCTGAACACTATGTTGTTTACCGTTTTTCGCTATCACATTGGAGTCTTGAGTAATTCGCGTTTGAAAATTCAAAAATCGACGAAAATTGTACTTTTAAAATGCAATATTACAGTAAAAACAGAATACTGAGGTATGTTGAACCACATAAAAATGTAGTTTGAACCTTGCTCTGTAACATATTTACGATTTAGAATAATCGCACAATTCTTCTAGCAGATACCTATGAACAATATTGTACAAGACTGTTTTCAGCTTTGAACGCGGGGCAAAGTACGACCTCGCGTCGCGACGCAGAATCGTGTGTTTCCCCGCATTTGAAGCTGAAAATAATCTTGTACAATATCGTTCATGACTGTTCGAAGAATTGTGCGATTATTTTTGATCTTAAATATGTTAGAGAGTAAGGTTCAAACTACATTTTTGTGCTGTAGAACATACCGCATTATTCTAGCTGTTTCTGATACCTAATATGGTATCGTGTTATTAAAAGTACAGTTTTTGGCGATTTTTTGATTTTCAAACGCGAATTACTCGGAATTGCGATGTAATAGCGAAAAACGGTCAACGGCAAAGTGTTTAGCGTGAAAAATACTTCTAGTAACTCCTTCGATAGTTCATTTTCATTCAAAAAATTTGAAATTTGTTCAGTAGTGTTATCAAATTATTACTTAGTAAAGGAGAACTTGAAAAAATTTCGTTGAAATCGATCCTAACCCGAAATTGAAACAAGAAAATCACCTTATCAAACAAAAGTTAACAAAGCAAACTGCTTGTTCCTTTTATTATTATTTTTTTTTTCTCTTAATTATCAAGATCTGGAACTTTAACTCGAAGATTCGGACCTTTATCTGTCCAGATACGGATCCTTCTTCTTTCTTTGAGACAGAACCCAGAAAGAAAATTGTTCGCTAAATTCATGACCAGTGAGTTGCAACGTTCAAACAAGTATTCAAAATGAAAAAAATATTAAATAATAGTACAAATCTCCTCTTTTTTTTTTTTTTTTTTTTTTTTTTAACGATACGAACTTCAATTCAATAAATACGGATTTTTTTTTCTGGCTGGATCCGAAAGTCATTCATTGCCGTGTTGAAAAATTAATTATCACTTTTCTGCATCTCATTAGTTAGGTACCAGTTGAGTCACAAGTTTTTGGTCAACGCAATACAAATACAAACTTAAATTAATAGATCCGGATTTCTTTCTTTTTTTTTGTTTTTTTTGGCTAGATCCAAAACCGGCTATCCAGCGCCATGTTGAAAAATTGAACATTATATTTTTGCATCTCATTAGTTAGGTACCACTTGAGTCACAAGTACAAGCTTGAAAAGCTGTGAAAACTTGAAAAGGAAGTCGATATTAGTCATAAGAATATCCGCCATCATACTGGATAGATCGCTTCATATTTAAGTATTGCACGCAACAGTTGGTACTTGGTAGTGTTATTGCTGATAGGGCCCTACTTATTAATTGGTTACCTATAACATCGGTATGTATTGATCGCGAATTAAAGGCATTAGATAAGCAAAGTACAAACTACAAAGTCGATTGCAATAGCCTCAAATAAACGATAGCTGTGGCTAAAACGCTCAAAAGCCAATTATAATGGTGAGAACAAAGAAGTTGAGCTTATTCAAGAAAAGCTTCAAAGTTTTGACACTTAGGTCGAAGCTGAGAAAGCAATTCACGATGCAATTACATTCTTGCTGAGTGTCCGCTGCCAGGAGTCTCAGACTCTCAACCTCAGACTGATGTAGTTACGTTCTTTACCGAAGAGATGGCGCTTCATTCAAGGCAAGTCTTGGTCTCTCTAGTGTACAGAGTTATTATTCGATCACAGCTGTTCTCGTCTTATCATAATAAGGCTAATCAATTATTTTTTTCCCACTTTTCTACATGCTAATTATCACAAATTATCACGCTTCGGTTAAGATTACTGTATTAATTTTCCGAAAAATATAAAAAATAAAGTATTATAAGAATTAATATAATCGTTTCGTGTAACCTAGTGATAGTAAATTTGCAATAGCTACGTGTTCTTATTTCCATTCCATTTACTTCGACCAATTCCCCAGTTCTTGGAAATTCTTTCCAAAATTTTATGCTACGCTGCCTACAGAAGAGAGCCAAATATGAGAACCATCGGTATGCTCTAACATGGCCTCTTCAAGTGTGGACGATCCACAAGAAGAAGAGGACTTTCCTGGCCGATTACTCCATCAGGTAATAATGATAACCCTTACACACAATCGTGATTCTTTTTCTCTCTTCCTTTTCGACTCTTTGAAAACGATATTTGCGTTATTTAGGCCGCTCTTTGGGATAATGCAGAACTTTTGGAAGATCTTCTACGTGGCGAACAACTTTCGTATATCAACAGCCAAGATGCTTGGGGTCGGACGCCTCTTCACGCGGCAGCGACGACCGAGAATTCGAATTGCTTGAGAATATTGCTGCAATCCGGTGGTGAGACTTGTATTATTTTTTTTCCTCAAGGTGTCGTAAATAACTTCCTAATCAATGATTTTTGTTCAACTGTCTCTACAGCTAACCCAAATATTGCATGTGGATCACGAGGTGAAGGCAAAGTGAGTACAATTAGGTCGATAAAATTTTTAAAAGAATGTATGAAGAGCGCTTTATGAATAATGACAAATTTTGCAGACGCCCTTACATATTTGCGCTGAGTACGGGTTTGTGAACAATGTTCGCTTGCTGTTATTTCATAAAGCTGTTCTCATCACAAAGGATATCGCTGGTTTGACTGCGTACGATATTGCCGAAAATGGAGAGCATCCGGATTGCGCTCAGTTGTTGAAAGAGACTGCTGGTAAGTGATAAAATGAATCCCTCCGACAAATATTGTCGGCGAGAATGAGTACCATTTGGGGTATTTTGTTCGAGGATAAATATTGAAAAATTCGACAATATTTCGATCTCGTTTGGAACCTCCCTCCAAATATTTGCGTTCGAAATTGAAGCTTGCACGAATTCTGCTTCACGTAATCGGAATTCTCGTCGTGAAGTTAGAATTCGAATTATCGTTGATGGCTTCGAACGTTTTTATCGATCGACATTACGGATGAAAGGTCACGAGATAATGCTCAACGGTTTCCGTGTTGTGCGATGAAAAATATAAAAGATTTTATAAAGAGAAGAAAAGCGTTTATTCAGTCGGAATTTTGCATTTAAATACGTATTATTTTGCGAAGAAACGTCGTTCGAGCCATCGTCATTTTAAAAAAAGCGCCTACGCGACGTTCCGATACTTTCTCTGCGTTCATCGTTACGAGTATTTGTAATTCGTTCGGGATCATTTATGAGTCTTTGTATTTGAACACTGTTTCCTATGCGATGTAGGCTTGCGTTTCAATAGCGCGGTATTTCCTTCGATCGCTCGTAGAGTGATTTTAATTTTTTCTTACGGTATTCACTCAGAAACATGTTGTTAGTATGTTGCGCTACGTCCGAGGATGATGACCACGGGTTGTTATTGGTGCAGAAAAATTATAATCGTGTGCGAAGAGTTGTGTTGTGATTTGCGGTTTGTAGAACGATGGTTGGTTTTGTGGTATTCTCCAGAGAAGCAAGTACTGTAGAAGTTATTATTAAGAATTTATTCGCGGAGCAAATAGGTGATTTTATTTAAGTACCTACCTAATTTCTAGATTTTAAAAAAAGGGAAGTACCTACTTTAATTCAAACGAGATCGAAGTATTTTAGTCGACGCAAGAAAGCAGGAAAGAGAAAAGAAAAAACTGTTCATTCAGATTATAATATTATTACAGTTCGTATAGACTTGTAAGTTCAGGGCGCTCGATCGATGGATTTCGGACGTAGTATTGAGAAATGGGTTTGAAATTGACTACGTCTTGTTCCCGTAGTAAACAAAGTATGTAACTCGAACCGATATTTCAATAAATCTGGGGGCCTTGATGAAAAAGTTCTGCGGTTTTAGAAATAATCATAACCACGGGAAATTTAAACTTGTTCAACTTATTCGCTTTCTGATACTTAAATAATACGAAAATGTTTCATCTCTTAGCTAAATTTATTCTTGCAAATTTTGCGTAACCAGACGGTGTAAAGCTTTCTAACAATAGTGAAAAAGTCGACTGTGATGTGAGATAGTTTCTGAAAACGACGAGATGTAAACAATCACGATGACTCAGAAAATCGAATTTTCGAGATGAATCCACTTATAAAACTCGAAATTAAGAGATAAGTAGCTGTTAGCAATTCCATCATCATTCGATATGGGTGCTAGTTAAAATAATTTCGTATAGGGAATAATGGTTTCTGAAAGATGAGTCCGCTTTATCTAACAAATGCGTCAATCATGCTCATATTCTCGAATGCATTCTTACGCAAATTTACACGATATAACGTTATCGATTTGGTGAAAAATAATGATCATTTGCATCACCGTGAGAGTTGAGAGGTATTACATCACGGTAAAGATGAATAAGGTCCGAATCTCTTTCGTTATTCATATCTTATCTGTTGGAATATAATTATCAAGACTCGTTTCGATGTAATTTTATAGAGGAAAGTAACGTTTGAATATCGTGCAGAATAGGTTTACTCAGGTGAAAATTAGGAAAAGTTGGTCGATAGATTGAGCACCTACCACCGACGGAGTATGTGATGTAAATATTTGCATTTCAAATCAAAGCGTCACTACTTCGATGATTACAATTTCGTGCGAGGTCTTGTTATAAAAGCGGAAGAGAAAAACAATCTGTTGGAGGCCTAGATTGATGAGGCGTGTAGGAGATAAGTAGGCCCGATCGAGTTCAAAGTAGAAGAGTGCAAACGTCAACGCAATATTCTTTATTGTCACCGATCTTTTTAGAAAGATTTCGGATTCCGCCTTTCTTTCAAAAATCAACTAGTCCTAGAGAAATTGTCAAAAAACTGCACTGAGAAAAATTTTGGTGGTACTTTTAACTAAAAAACATAGTAAAGCCGGTCCAGTCGAAGATTATGGTTATAACGACTGAAAAATATAGTTATACTTACGAGAAAAAGTAGTGAATAGAACTAAATATTACTGAAATTGCTCATTTGTTTTTACTAAAAAATCGTGACTGGACCGGCTTTACTATGTTCTTAGTCAAATTTACTATAGTTTTTTCTCCGTGTGTTAATTGTCTTGTATTTTTGTCATCACCCTTCCCTTATCAGTATTCTTCATATATTTTTCATGAACGACGCTAGCGAATCTACAATTTGCATTCTGCCGCACACTTTGATAGTCATACTCATGGTAGGGGTGGGTACAGATCGCAAAAATCTTGATCTTTCAGATCGCAGATTGGAAAGGTACGGCCGACGGTCGACGGATAACGGATCTGGTTTCTAAAAAGGATACGGATCCAAATTCCATGGATTACCTACGACTCGCAGATCAACGACGGATGTAAATTTGTGATCCATGATTCGTGATCCTTCATTCGTGGTTCATAGATTCCTCATTAAAAACGTGTTCAAGTTTTGTGCCGCAGTTGGAAAACAAAGAAAAGGCTCTTCTGTCAAAATTTCTAACAACTTTTTTTTTTTTTTTTTTTTTTTCACTTTCTGAACCGCCTGGATCGATAGAAATCATCCGGATTGAATCAATTAGAATACAAAGAATGATCCGAATCAGTGCGGATTATGAATCTCTGGAAAAAACTCAAGTGCGATCTGTAATCTGTGATCCGCGATCGGCCCTGACTGACTGACTATTTATCTAAGACACAATTCAAACTTTTTAGCAAAAGAGTCGCTCGTTGCGGGTTTTCTTTGAAACTGGATGGAAAGACATGAAAGAAGTGGGCAGTTGTAATTATTGAGCATATTGTTAGCATTTGATATCAAAATCTATCTAGTCAAATTTGAATCCTGTTGAGATCCGACTGAATGGTGATTTTGTTTGAGCCTGACCAGTGGTAGGTCCGTCGATCCACTCTCGGTCTTGCTTTTGACTGTGTAAGAGCTTGTATTATACCCGGGCTCAATCTTAAATTGTTTGCATTGAGTCACGGTTAGTGAATGCACTAAAGGAGGCCCTCACTCTTTCTTTATATTCACCTAGAAGGAGAAAGGAATTATAAGATCCCGAGTGTAGTTTGCTTAAAATAGTACTTTCGGGTGTTATCTCGTTATCAGTTGTCATGCCTCAAGTGTAACACTGTCATCTTATTGGCTACTACAATGCCTCATTGCGATTGGGGCTCTACAACAACAGATACCATGGAAAACTTGACGGTCTGGAGTATTTCAAAATAAGAGATTATGAGCCAGAACTCTTGCTGATTCAGTGACGAGTTCAACAGCCAGGAAGACTAGCAAAGAGATCACCGCTGCCATCGACACTGGTGGAGATATTCGTGAATGAATGGAAAAAAAGATATTGAAAGGCTGCAAGTTTGAAAATGCCGTTAGATGTAGATGACATCTTAATTGTGTGGTGGGGATTTCCTTCTGGGAACAAATGCGATAAAAGAAAGCATCATATTCACAGTGGAAAATAGCAGTGAGATCATCAACTATTTGGACCCAACTGCACTCACACTGGAGAACAATAAGATAGAATACAAAATCTATAAGGAACCAATGCACACTGACACCATCATCTTAAACGACTTCTACCAACCCCTCAGCAATTTCTCTCCTGAAGAACAATGAAGAGAAGAGCGAAGAAATCAACATAATGAAGCTGATCGCAACAACTTTCTGGAGGTGTGGTTGGAGGAGTCTTCAAGAAAATGGAGTCGAAAACTTGAGGCAGAAGCCTACATGTCCTGTCCATTCACACGTAGTGTATAGCATTGATTTCATCGGAGACTAACGAGCAACAGGCTTACTTGACTCAATGATAGGATGTTGGACTTATTAGCTGAGCCTGGTTTGACCTAATATATCTGTACTTATTATAGGCTAACTTGTAAAGCAGCTAAGATCAAAATTTCTTCACATCTCCAGAGTGGAGAGTCTAGTGTAAAGATATCGAAGACTACAATAGCCTCACATAGTAGGTCAAGGATTCAGAAAATTGTGACGGGAGCCTGTACGTAGAGAGGGGCCAGGGTGAGTTGGCCCAAAGTGCAGTATTATATGAAGCCCCTGGTGTACGCTAGGTCTTGTGAAATGAAGCCAAAGAATACGGTGCAGTCCAAATTAGAAAAGGTCAAAATTTAGCCTTTTATAAGGTGTCTTAGGCCTAGTAGAATGAAAGATACGGATACAGGTCCCAAAGTAGCTGTATGAGGTCAAAATTTTTCCAAGTTCTAAAATAGGCCAAGATCACTAATGTGAAACATTACGTTTTTTCTAGGAGTAGTCCCAGTCAAAAACCATCAAGAATAGTCATAGGTAATGACACGATGCCATGATGGATCTTTTCTACTGCATTGCTATAAGAGCCTGTGTTAATTGAAAGGCAGATATCTCGATAAATATCGATTATTCCGAAAAAATGAAGAGAACTAAATTTAAATATCTTCTTCCTATCGGAAGAAAGGAAGAAGATATTTTCAGTTTTGTTTTAGACGTAACATTTTCCAACTTTTCTCATCGCACGCTATAACGCCTAGTAAACGTAGTTCGCCCCGCTAAGCGTAGATCCATCATGGCGGCGTGTCATTTCCTATACTTATAGAGCCTCATTTGTATAACAAACGTATGTGTATAAAATGCTAAGAAGAAGAGAACTCATGGCGGCAAAAAGAACGAATCAATGAAGATATTCAGTCGGTATACGGTGAATGTGAGCCTCTTTAAAAACTCACCCATGGTGAAAATGATAAGCAATGACCAGACAGAAGAAGAGGACGAGGGGAATTTGAGTGGAGTGTTACAATTCAGTTGCAAACAGTATGAAGGCATTTACATGACTAGGACAAAGTTCAACTTTAGGAAAAATGATAACGAGACATCGAAGTGGAAAGAATAGGGGATGCCATTGTTTGGCAAATAGTGCAATAGACCACAGTACAATATTTGGAATAATAAACGAAGAAAAAACTGTTCAAAGAAGAGAAAATTTTGGGAAAAGATGGAGATTAAAAAAGGCAAAGAGGAGAAGAGTCAGCCTCTTGAACAACATGTGACCTGCGATGAGAACAGGATGCTCATTGCCCATTGGCGCAAGAACATTATTTCTCTCTGATTGGACATCTAATCAGAGAGAAAAGGTTTTTCTGTCAATGGGCAATGAGCATCCTTTTCTCATCGCAGGTCTCATATAATCACGTTTGACAGCAGACAATTATCTAACTTGTTGATTGGACGAGAAAAGAACAGAACCAACCAATAAGATGATACCAATCCTGACAGCCAATAGAAACACAGAACGAACCATGACGGCATTGTTGTAGCCAGTAAGATTACAGTGTTATATTTTAAAAACCAATATCTAAGACCCTGTTCTTAGGGTTTGCGAAATAACAGTCATATAACTGTTAAAACCGAGGACCAAAAGGAAAAAAATGTTTGTTGACCAATTAACCAATAACTGTTCAAAAGGAAACTACGTGACTGTTTGACCGATAAATGTTTCGGCTAAAATGGTCATAGCGGTCATGTTGACAGTTATCTTGTCAATGTGTTTTAGTTTGAAAACATGTTTTTTTAGTTTAAAAACATATTTTTTTGGTTTAAAAATATGTTTTTTTAGTTTGAAAACATGTTTTTTATGCTTGAAAACATGTGTTTTTTCAGCTCGAAAACATATTTTTAGTTTAAAACATGATTTTTTTGGTTTAAAAATGTATTTTTCATTTTAAAAACATGTTTTTCAGTTTGAAAACATGTTTTTTGAGTTTTAAAACATGTTTTTCAGTTTTAAAACATGTTTTTCAGTTTGAAAACATGTTTTTTGAGTTTTAAAACATGTTTTTTCAGTTTAAAAACATGCTCTTTCTATCAAAACAATTATTTCTCTCATTTTTTGACCATTATGAACCGTTATGATCAAAATCATGTTTTAATGATGGTCATGACCAGGGGTGAAAACCGGAACCAAATACCGGTTCAGGAAGCGGTTCTCCTCCCGTATTTCTAGGATTCTGGAACCGGAACCAAAAGGAACCGGATCTCTCTATCGGGTTCTGGAACCGGAACCGAAAGGAACCGGATCTCACTATCGGGTTCTGGAACTGAAACCGAAAGGAACCGGATCTCTCTATCGGGTTCTGGAACCGGAACCAAAAGGAACCGGATCTCGCTATTGGGTTCTGGAACCGGAACCGAAAGGAACCGGATCTGTCTATCGGGTTCTGGAACCGGAACCAAAAGGAACCGGATCTCGCTATCGGGTTCTGGAACCGGAACCAAAAGGAACCGGATCCCACAATTCAATTCAAGAACCTTATAACCGGAACCGTTCAAAAAGAAAATAAGTGTTCTCAGCCCTGCTGTTCAGATTGTAGTTCTCGACTTTTTCCCAGATAGCGTAATTATCGTTTTCGTTTCCCGAACCAAATACCGGTTCAGGAAGCGGTTCTCCTCCCGTATTTCTAGGATTCTGGAACCGGAACTGAAAGAAACCGGATCTCACTATCGGGTTCTGGAACCGGAACCGAAAGGAACCGGATCTCATCATCGGGTTTTGGAACCAGAACCGAAAGGAACCGGATCTCGCTATTGGGTTCTGGAACCAGAACCTAAAAGAACCGGATCTTGTTAATGGGTTCTGGAACCGGAACCGAAAGGAACCGGATCCCACAATTCAATTCAAGAACCTTCATAACCGGAACCGTTCAAAAAGAAAATAAGTGTTCTCAGCCCTGGTCATGACCATTGTGACCGTTTGACCGTTTCTGAAAAATACTTTATGCGACCGATATAACCGTTAACCGGTTTAATTTTGAAGCTGACCGGACCGATGACCGTTATTCACTTATAATTATTTTGGTCAAAAACCCTACTTGTTCATCAGTAGCTTTGCAACTGATGATGCGTAGTGTTGCCGGAGGTGGTACTTTTGTACTACATTTGGCACATTCTGTTCTTGGTGGCGCCTCATTTCTTGGTGGTGGTACAATTTTATAAGGGCTCTAGAGCCGAATCGAAATGTTGTGGCACATCCATTCTTTGAGAAATTGTACATTTTCGAGATTTCCCTCTAATATCACTGGTCCAAAAGTACTCTACTCCCATCATGAGCTCCGACTTTAAAGATTTTGTATGATATAGTTTTGTCAAGAAGATAAGACAGTACTCAACGTTGAGGTTATTGAATCCTTAAATGAGAGGAGGGTCAATGTGGAAAAATTATCCGAAAGTGGTTAACGCTCAGAAAGGAGAACTTGAAGAAAGACTTATTTCTGAAGGGACTCGAGAATGATGCTGTAGAGAAGAGGTGTAAAAAGAAGTAGTCAGAAAACTGCGTTCTTGTTTGAGAAAAGAGCAGCTTTTGGATACATCTTTTGACTAAGAAAACGAATTTCTGCTGGTCGACTTAGTCAATAAAGTGTGTCTCGCAAATTAATATTCCAGAAACTTGGCCCATACTTTCATGCTCTGAGTTCAAAAAAACGAAGTAGAAGGACGAATATGATCGCATCTTTATCGACCTAAAAAAACTAGACGTGTGTACTCTGATCCGTTTGAGGACATCCGTATTTCAGTCGGTATTTCTATTGATTAATTTCAGTACTATAAAAATACTCAGGCTATTAGTCATATCTGGTTGAAGCGATCTACGCTATTTTTCACAGATCCGAGAGTCTTTATCGCTACCACGCTCATATTTTTATTAACGTGCGTAGATCAGTTATAGTTACGGTCTTATGTAAGGGGCATATATATGTGTAATGGAACATACAATCATTCGCCCTAAATTATTCGCCCGTCTTAAAACGTTGAACTATGTTGACGAGCCATAAAACGGGTTTATTGGAGGCACTTTTTTTTCTTTCATCGAATCGGGAATTTCCATCACTTAAGATCTTTTATTTCCTGGGCACGTTCGCGTGAAATTTTGGCAGTTTTCAAAGAACGCAACTAAAGTATCGTTGATTAATTTTAGTCGACTCCATGTACCGCCAGCTCTAATATGCTCCGTTATATCGTGAAATAATAATTATGAAGCATACAATGTAAGTTAGTGTAGATTATATTGTTCGCTAATTTATGTTGACAGTATTTCAGATATCGGCATTTCGCATATACCGTGCACAAGAATTGTCACGTACACTATAAATAAAATATAATATTAGATAAAATAAGTATATAAAAAAAAACGAGTATGTTGAGAAAAATTTTCCGGTCCAGTATTATATCGCCTGATGTAGAAGAGAGTGTAGAGATAGGGTTGGATATTTGCGGATACCTCGATTATCTGTGCGATGGTACGAATAAAATTTGTATTTTATTTATTTTTTCCTTCCATATTACATTCATTATTATAATTGCTTTTGCACTAACCATTGCAAGTATCCATCATACAATTCGAAAACGTTGGCATATTTCTTCATCTTAATTAACATCACGTGTGAGTTCTTTTCGGTTAGTGTGGGGAAATACAAAAAGTACTAGCAGTTGTGATGATTGCAAGTGCCTCCAACCGATATTATGTTATAAGCATGGTGTGAAATAATTTTAGACCTAATCTACTGTCCTGTCCCTTCTTATGAGATCTAGATCTACATTGTACCTCGATTGCCAAATCAGTAAAATAGGCAGTTTTCTTGCTGAATTTATGGAGGAGCCTTTCTGCTCGGAATTGACTTTCTTTTTTTCAATATATTTGATTAAATTACATGAGGTGGGAATTTTTACGTGTATTTAATTTGTTTATGAAATCTGTTCAAGATAGAACGGTTAAGTACGGCGAGATGTATGCTTTCAAGTTTTCAGGAATGTCTGAAGACTGCAGCGATTTTTGGATATTCAGTGGCGTAGCAAGGATTCGAAGAAGGGAGAGGATAAAATGCTCTTTTCCTCAACTCGTATTTTCCCGTAAATTTTACGTCACTAAATTCAATCTTGCCCAGACTACGCCACTGGGGATCTTTTCAAAGACGTACATATGAAATGGAGGGCCAATCGTCTCATCAAAGGACTTGAAAAGAGTTTGAACTTCAAGCTACTTGAATGAAGGATTGTAGTTGTAAGTGGTGGCATTGGTGGTGGTAAATCGAGCTAGTAGCACTGGTAGACTAAGGTAGTAGTGGTGGTCGATTCAGGTAATAGTAATGGTTGACCAAGATACTATTGATGGTAGACTGAAATAGGAGTGGTGGTAGATTAAGAATGTAGTCATCGTAGACTGAGATAGTAGTAGTGGTAGATTCGGGTAGTATTAATGGTAGACCATAGTGGACTGAGTTGGTAATGGTCGTAGATTAAGGTAATAGTAATGGTAGATCAAGGTAGAAGTGGTGGTAGCACGAGGTACTAGTGGTAGTACGATAGATCGAGGTGGTAGCGATGGGGGAGAAAAAATTAATTTCCTATAACAGAAGGGAGAGGGTGTATAATTGCCATAATTTGTAGCGCGGAATGTCGAGAGCGAGCTGTATGAGTGAGCACGAAGATTTAGTATAGGATCGTATCCAAAGGACTGGGTGTAGGGGACTTGGAAACAATTTCGACTGCCGAGCTGTAAGTATGAATATTGAGAGCTGGAAATACGTTTCTAGTTTATCAACGAACTGAATTGAAGTGTGTAAAATTAACATCAGGAAGGCAGCTCGGCATGTAAAAGAAAATCCAATCTGAGATGATCGATTTTTTTATCTCGATAGTCGATTGCTACCCCATTAAGAATTATTGAGGGGCTCCATGAAAGTTTGATGGTCGAACTGTCCACTCCTTCTTTCTTTCTTTGTTCATGAAGGTTGTGTTTTTTTCAGCTATAGGGGGGCTTATGTCATTTCATTTTGCCATCTGCCTCCATATTTGCCTACGGACTTGCTTCTATTTGGAAACTCTCGAGGACTCAAACTGGATTCGAGATATTCAATTCGAATTGAAAATAGAATTTTCTAGCTTCCCCCTTTTCCTCGTTCATGATCTTCCTGAGCACCTCGGGCCTGTCAGAATACGTAGAATTTCTCTCGATGTTCACGTTTTTAATAAGTTCCTTAATTTATAAGAGCGTTCGTCCATCCCGAAAATACGATTTTGACAACGCGGCGGACATTTTTTGTTGCCGAAAAATGGAAGAAACGATACCGAATTTCCTCTCGGCTCGTAGACCCATCTTCACGATGCCCTTCCTGGTGCAGGTCCCATAGTGCCCCAGGAGTGGTTGCTTTATGGTTGAGCCGCCGACTTATGAGGTCTTCTGGTTGATAATGGGTTATTGTCGCTCCATGTTCTGAACTTGATGTTCCTCTTCTTTGATAAGCGCTGCGGATTTCATCGCTCTACAGCTGCTTAGTTGCTTTGACTAGATAAACTCCAATGTCCTCTTGACTGCCTCACTCTTCTGGTCAACCATCTGCATGACACGGGCTTACTTTATATACACGGCGGGCAATCTGGACTTCTGGCTTACATTCACGTGACGCGGTTTTCTTGTATGCAGCAAAACTGCCGAGTATGCTCCGCCCAACTTAAGACTGATGGGGGTCCTGTGTTCAATTTACGGTGGGCAAAAGCTTGTTAGTCCATTAGCCCTTTTCGCATGTCCCCTTAGTCCACGGCTTTCTCGTGTAGTCATTTGCCAGCGTCTTTAATACCAGCAGGAGGGATATTCTAATATAGTTGGTCCTGAAAGAATTATTTGCTATTTTAAGGCCCATGAAATGGCTCTTGCTGCTATCGCATATTTCACGGGCACCCATCCTACAAATATCATAGTAGTGGCCGGCAAGTATGAAACAGTGTGGTACAGCTGACCATATCACAACATCATTAGTCGGTCTGTGCGGTCTAGAATCTTATTGCAATACAATACATTGAGCCTATGTACCAAGCACGCATAATTTGTGCGCTGACAGTGGCCATTAAGCATGGTCCGTCGCGTTTCGTTGCTGTAGTTGAAGGTGTGCGTAGCTGTGGCACACGATTTGGGTATCAACGCTGTCGCTTTCTTGGAAATAGCGTTCAAGTGGTACAACCAGTCTCGCCTTCGTCTAATATGACGGCTACGTATTCGAAGGACATGTTATCATTTCCGTTGTCCCAAAATTGATTGTCGTAATGGGAGGAGATCACCCTGCTCCCTTACTGCTCACCAGTATTGTCTTTGTTTTTTGGTCATATCGTCTTGTATTTTCTCAATTTCTCTCTTCGCCGCAGCATCCAGCTCCCTGGGATTGGCAGAGGAGTGTCATATGCACAGAGAAAGTCTAGTATAATGAAAACATCGTTACTTTCGTGACAATTTTCTAAGAGTAGCCCGATCACTGAGCAGGGCCGTCGAGAGGATTTCCGGGCGTGTGAGAAATGGAACTGCAGGCTCCTAAAATGTTCCGCTTGTTTTGCTCGCGATCTTCCTTGCTCCTAACAGGGAACCTGTTCTATTGGAAAGTTTCCGGAAAAAATATCCGTCGGGCGGCAACCGTAAGGTCGTATCATGCATAGCTTGGAAGTCGAAATTTTTCCAAGTTCTCCTTCTATCATATAAAGCTCGGAGGTCGAAATTTTAGCAGGAAACCTGTTCTATGGGGGTTTTTCGAAAAATTTGCCATGCGCAGTGCGCCGTCCAACCAGAAAATGGGGAAAAATGTGATCCTAGAGCTATAAATGATGGAAAAGGTGCTTAGAAAAATGTTGGCTCTCGAGCTATATTATGATCGGAGAGGGACTTGGAAAAATTTTGAATCTTGAGCCATAATATATGATCGAAGGGGGACTTATGGTGTTTGAAGCATTGTATATATCGTTAATTGAAGAGCCTATCCTAATGCAAGTCATGTCATGTATTATTTTTCAGCCCATAGAATAGGTTTCCTGCGTTCCTTGTTCAACATCGTTAGAGAAGCCGCCGTCGTTTCTCGAAATCCCCCTCCTATTATATCTAGCTTGGAGATCGGAATTTTTTCAAGTCCCCCTCTTGTCAAGCATAGCTCGAAGTCCGGGTGTATGACGTCATAGATCAGCCTTTTGACGTCACAATTTGATGACTTCATGGATCAATCTTTTTCAACCACTCTCCTACTACATATAGCTTCCCACATCAGCCCACGTGCACCCAAAAACAGGTTCCCTGAACCTCCCCTCGTTCAACTCCTTTGAAGAACCTGTGATTTTTTTTTTATTTTTACAGAGGACCTGTTCTATGTGTTTTTTTGAAAAATTGGTCGAAAAATTTTGCTTCTTTTTAGTCATTTATATTTATTTATTTAATTAATATTAATTAATTAATTAATTTTATTTATCTATTTATTTATTATTTAATTAATTGATTTTTTATTTAGTCAATTTACTTTTTATTTATTTAACTGCCCCATTTATTTATTTTATTTGTTTATTTATTTACTTATTTTTTCATTTATTTAGTTTCTGTCTTCCTTCCTTTAAAATTATTATAGGAAGGACTTGAAACAATAAAAAAAAAAAAGAATTAAATGAAGTTTAACAGTATTGTTTAATTCACCCCCATGAAGACGACGGTAAAAATAAGTGTGTTTTTCAACATTTGGACGTCAGTGCCTTTGAAAAATTTTTTGGAAACAATTTTGTTCTCCAAAATCATGAATATTAAGGAAGGGACTTGAAAAATTTTGAATTTTTGTTGAAGTAGATTTTGGGAGTCCATAAAATTTGTCCGAGCGAAAATTGACCGACAGAAAATTGTGATTGCTGAAAAATAAACTTACAAAATTTGAGCGTGGCGAAATTTAATCGTGCGAAATTTGGGCATTACAAAATTTGAGCGTTAGAAAAAGTATAAATTATGGATAATTGAAATGTTCTAAATTAGAAAAATATTCCATAATGTATAAATCTTAATAAATGAGATTTTAAGCGATACCCCTTAGATAAGTCAAGAAGTAGTCGTCTCCACTGTCGACGACGTCATCCTCGTCTTCATTAAAAAAATCGTGTGAATAATTTGACTTTGCCTGAGATTATGAATAATTTTGTTAAGTACAAAAGCAAAGATTAAACGAAACGCATACTTCATATTTTATGGTGATATTATCATCATCCTCCTTCCTATATATGGACGTGATACAATTACAGTAGTTGATACACACGAGTACTCCATTCAATAACAGGAACTTTCGATTTCTGTAATCATGTTCAACATCCTGGATTTATTCGAGCTTATCGAGAGTACAATCACGAGTGAGACAAACTTCAATTTTTCTTTAATACTGTAAAATTTCGTTATTGCCCAATTTCTCAAACGACTTTTTTCGCACTGATAATTTTCATGTGGACAATTTTCGTCATTGCTTAATTTCTCAAGTGACTTTTTTCTGTCGGTCAATTTTCGCTCGGACAAATTTCCTGACACCAGATTTTGGAAAATTGTTGTTTTTTCAATTCAGTCCCACGCTACCCCAGATGTCGAATTGATGGTGCGTTTTTTGAAATAGTGATTTTCCCAATAGGCCTTGAAACCTCATTAATAAACAAATTCGACCCATAGAACAGGTTCCTTTCGTTCCTCGTTCAACATTGTTAAGGAAACCTCAATTTTTTGAAGAAGAACAAGGGAAAAAAACGAGCTCTGCGGGTCCCCTCAGAAACCCGGGCCCGGGAATAAAGTTATCAACCCCCTCTCTTCAGCCCTGTCAGTGATAATAATTTAATTAATATAAATAATATTATAATAATGAAAAAATTATTGTTTCTTATTAATCAATAATTAAAATCAATTAATATTCAAAAATATAAATTAATTAGGTACCTATCAAAATTAAAAGTAAATAAATTATATATTTAATTTTAATTAGATATAAATAATATAAATGTTCTTTTACTAGTCACTTAATTATACCTAATGAAAATTGCAATAAACCAATAAATATAACTTTATTTGGTCCAAAACAAAATTGAATTGACCTTATTATTTTTCGTTCAATTAATAAAAAGAAATACCATTCTAATTAATATTAATAAAATTCATTAAAGTTAATGATTTAATTTACTATCAATTTATATTTAAATTCTAAATTTAAATTATACCAAGATTAAATTTTCCTATTCAA
Source organism: Aspidiotus rigidus (assembly GCA_035079385.1). NCBI lineage: Eukaryota > Metazoa > Arthropoda > Insecta > Hemiptera > Diaspididae > Aspidiotus > Aspidiotus rigidus. The sequence continues at coordinate 4,401,233 of JAVHKY010000024.1, read as the reverse complement.
TAACTATGTTTCGACTTATTCAATATTTTTGAATTGACGGGCAATATGTACATACTAAAATTAAAATTTGATTTTAATATAATTCAAAATTTAATTTTAAATCTTCATAATCAATTTTTTTTAAATTAATGATTTTACTAAATAAATTATAATCAATTTAAATTAAATTAAATATTGATTCATTATTATTTAAAAAATTTTTAATAAATAAAATAATTTTTTATTATTATTTTTAATAACCATACATAAATAAAAATAAAATTAATTGTGTATTTTCTATATGATAAACAGATTCCTTTAATAAATTAACACCGCCAAATTAATTAATTTTATACAAAGCTTTATATAAATTTATATTTAATAATATTTTAGGGTATCTTACCTTTTATTTTAAAAATTATTTATTAAAAAATTTCATCTAAAATAATAAAATTTATTTAAATTATTTAATATTTTGTTAATAAATTCATTAATATTGTTTAACCGCTTAAGCAATTTTACGAATTTTCGTGACAAGGACCCTATAAAGTGATAAAATGGATCATTAGCATAGGTTGAGAGCCTTATACACCATTTGACATTTGAGTGACCCAGGTGTATAATTTTATTTCACAGCTTACTCGCTGTACGATTTTGTTACGGAGGTACTTGCGACCATATCACTCTTCAGAACGTTCTTCGCGTCTTTTGTAGTCGCTTGCCCAAATTTTGTATCAAGAGGTTTGGTTCTCGGAGTAACAGTCCTGCCATTTCTATTCGATTCTCATTCATTGAAAGCGTTCTTCACTCTATTCAAATACAACTCGCTCTATTCTACGTCACAAATAGCACGTTCATATTTCCTCGGCTGACTCAATTTGAAGAAACTTTCAGGTGGCCTCTATTGAAGGCCTATGGCACTTCTTTTAACCAGGACATAATGCATGCGTAATGTGGTTTAATCGCGGGGATCTCACATTTCTCTTCAAAAATAGCATTCTAATTTCATATTTTCCTCTCGGTATACTGTTTTCTACTAATTTATTTCCAGACGTATCCATGCTAACTTGATGTTCACATTTTGCCTTATAATAACGCAATTTGGATACATTTATTTTGTTATCAGATGCGTGGGAACAATCAAGGCACACAGCCCATGTTGCTCTGAGAGATGCAGTTCTGGTCGGCGATATTCAGTTGCTGAGATCGTTGATCGCAGAACTCGCTGGAGAGGCGGAACCAATCATTAATATGGCGCCGAACGGTTCAAATACATTGTTGTTCATGTAAGAAATCCGCTATGATATAATAATTCCGCGATACCTAAATGTGCTAGTAAAAAGATGCAGCGATTCTCTGTCCCACTCGTCTTCTTTAATCGTCTACTAATCGTGGTCGTTTATAGAATGCGATTGCAACGGAAACATCATTTTGTCGCGTATGTTTGCGAAAGACAAAATACCGCCTCATCTGTACCACAGTAGTGTAGGAAGATGTAGAGCGTGCTGACCTTTCGAGCAAAAAAACGTTCAAAATTTAAGAGTACGAACTCCCATGGCGTATATTATGCATTTAAGCCCACGTAAAACTTATGCGATATTATATTGTCGTGTAGTACCATGGAGGCGATTCTTAGTAATTACATGTATTTTCACGCCTGAAAAGTGACCTATATATTTATTTCACATCGTCATCGAGTGCACAGCAGTCCTTACTTAGTGTGCATTTGTATACGTTTACAATATAATAATATTTTGCACCTTATTGTATCTATATTATGATGCCGATATCATTTTGCAGCGCTTGTGAGATGGGAAATAAGGAGATCGTCAAATTACTTATGGAACACGATGCAGATGGCAGAATTCATCCAGTGACGCGGTACTCCCCGCTTTACATCTCCTGTTTCAAAGGATGGACTACAATTGTTGAGCTTCTGTTGAAGGTATGCTTTTCGGTACGAAAAATGAAAATGTGTAAAAATTGAATCGAGATAATTTTTATGGTGATTTCTTTCCATGTTGTAGAAATTTCCTGCATTGGTGCAGCAACCTACGGTCGAAAAATGGTTACCAATACACGCCGCTTGCATAAACGGGCACGTGAACATTGTGGAGATGCTGTTAAATTATTCTTATCCTCGTCATTTGTACTCAACTCACAGGTAATGTTAAATTTTATTTCATCGTAGAACTTCGTTAGATAGGATCATAGTCGAAGGTATCAGTGTTCGAATGCAGGTGTTGGAAATTTGATATTTTTTTTTTCGTAGCATTACGAGGTGTTATTATGGATATACGTACATACTCGATTTTGTTGCTCTCTGTCACCTCGTGTTCATATCCACTTCTCTCTCGCCAGTATTATATTCTTTTCTATAGCTTGTGAATACAATTCATATCCGCATATTTTCTCTCCACTTCTGTCCAGCTTTCAACAGTGTCTATAAACAATATACATTCGATTTCTGTGTATGAAATAGTTCTGAAAGTAGGCTTTCAAAGGTTCGAGTAATGATGATTTCGTCAGCGACAGGAAGTATGAATCGAAAAAGAATAAGGATTAGCCGCTATTGCTCCTTCTGCACTCTTCGCTGCTTCCCATCATCTTTCATGAATTACTCCTCTCCCAATTTTCTACGTAGGTAGTTGAACTTTTTGAAAATCCTGAAATTCCCTTTCCTCTATGTAAGTAGCTATCGTAATTTTTCGTGACATCGCGCCAAGTCCACACTCTTCTGCGTATATAATCGTCGTTCTTCAGGATTGTTAGTGATATCCGACCTTCAGGATGTCATACCTTCATACGTGTAATTTTTTTCAAGTCCCTCCTCTATCTTTTCCCAACAACTTGAGAACATACCACGCTCTTTTTAAGCTCAAACCTAGTTCGTGGTGAGAACGATAGTCTTATCTTGAAGAGTCTTAGGCTAAAATTTTCCCCTCAAGGTATCCTATGTTAGTTGTAGATGACGCCCAGAGGAGAAATCTAGCATTGGACTCTTTATTTATAGCCTAGCTTAACGACTTAGAGATCGACCTTCCTCTGGGAGGGGGCATAACTCTGTCGAAGTTGATAGTTCCAAATTTTTCCGTGTTCCTCTCTCCCTGGATGGATGAAAGTGCGGCTTTCGGTATTTGTAACCCTCATGACCCGAAATTAGTCTAAACATAAAAAGTCTTAACATTAATGCGTTCTAATAAGTGACTCATAATTCAAATTACATAAAAGTCTTAGCCCAGAACGCTTCTCTAGGCCTAGCTCGTGTTTAGGCTAAGACTCGATTCTAACCCTGTAGTCATTGCCTAACTTGTTGGTTTATAGCTTGAAATGTTTCCAACTCTCCAGAAGTTCATAGCTAGAACTTTTCTCAAGTTTTCTGTACAGAGAAATTTTTCCAAGTCTCTAAATTAGGTCAAGGTCATTGTCGACATTACAAATGTTAGACGCGGTCGTTTCCTGAGAGGAAACATCCTCTCCTTTCGTCGACAAAACAGATAGAATAGAGAAAGAGGCAGGATACTAGACGCAGTTAGGACTAAAATTTACGAACATTTTGCAAAACAGTAAAGAATTATAGTGTCTCTCTCAAAGTCTGTATATGTATTAAGTGTCAGACTTATAAATCCGACTAGTATGAGAGGAAAATTCATACTTTCGCCCTTACTTTTATTAGGACTGAATAGAACTAGGTCTGATCGCAGTTTGAACGGAAGGGGGAGCGAAGGCTGAAAGAAAACCTCTCCCTATATAAATAGTTGAAGAATTTGAAAATTATCCGAAAACTAGGCTAATACACATAATTGGCTATACTGTAAGCCTTCAAAATTTTTGACAGGGAACATGTTTTACCTGGGGGTATTTCGAAAAAAATGTCCGCTGTCCGGCAAAAATTGGGGCTCGGAAATTTTACAAGTCCCCCCTCTATCCTGTATATCTCGGAGGTTGAGAGTGGAAATTTTTCTAAGTCCCCCTCCTATAATATGTAGCTTGGCGGCCAAGGCCTATGACGTTACATTTTAATGACGTGATAGGTCAGTCTTGTGACGTCACAATCTGATGACGTCATAGATCAGTTTCTTTTCCAAGTCACCCTTCTATCATATACAGCTTGGGAGCGGAGCCTGTGGCGTCAAAATTTGATGACGTCACAATCTACATTTTTCATATCTCGCGTGCCCCATAAAACAGGTTCCGTGCCACCCCTCGATTAACTCCGGTAAAGAACCCGTTAGTTTTCATACCTCGAACGAAAGGTGGGGGGACACTCACAGATATTCAAATGAGGGAGGGGGGGTCAATAAAGACATGGTAGATATCAGGAACGAAAAGGCGCCATATCACGGAAATGAGAATTTCTCAGAACATTTGCAACTCAGAAGAGAAACCACAATTTAGGCTTTTCTAACTGAATTTTTCAAATCCAACCTTATCTCACGAACTACTTTTGTTTTTCTCGGTTTTCACAGAAATCCTCCTCTTTCAAAATCAAGCTGTTTCCAATTTACTGATTAAAACCGCACAAACTTACGTACAGATCGTAGCAGTTTAGTCGGCAGGCCTTTGGTCTAATATTATAGAGTGCCCTGGCTATATAGATTTCAAGGAAAATTTTGTCCTCATCTGTCCTCTCTGTCGCATCGTTTCTCTTCATCTTTTCATACTCATTTTTTACTTGTCTCCCTGTTCTTCATTTTTTCCCGTCTGTCTTTCTTCGATTTTCTTCATTTATGTAAATTGGTCTCTATTATTGCCTTCACCTGTCTCTATTTGTACCCATCTATCCACATTCCTCCACATTTGTCCTCGTTCGTGGTTTGTCTTCATTTTTCCTCATCCGGAAGGTACTAGGAAAAAACGAGAGCATGTCCAAAACTAACAATTTGGGAGAACCGGTTTTTTTCTTGGTGGTGCACAAGATCTAATTTGTTCAGATCGTTTCTTTTGAACACCCACCATTCTTTCCGTGTACCCTTCTTTTGTTCTCATCTGTCCTCATTTGTCTCAATTTGTTCTTATCTCTCCTCAACTGTCTTCATTTGTCTTAATTTGTCCTCATCTGTCCTCGTTTCTTTTCATCGGTCCTCATTTTTCCTTATCTGTCCTCATTATCGTCTTCACTCGTCTTCTTTTGTGAACGTTTTTAATTTTTATTGACCTCATCTGCCCTTCTTCAATTGTCCTCATCTGTCTTCATTTGGCCCCATTTGAAGGGTACAGGGGGAAATGGCAGAGTGTTCAAAACAAACGATCCGGAGAAAAGGTTTTCTCTGAGTGATGCAAAAGACCCAATTGTTCAGATCGTTTCTTTTAAAAATTCCTTTTTTTTCTCTCTGTACTCTTTATTTGTATCTATTTGTTCTCATCACTGTTCTTGTTTCGTTTCATCTGTCTTCATTTTTCTTCATCTGTCCTCATTATTGTCTTCACTCGCCTTCATTTGTGAACGTTTGTAATTTTTATTGACCTCATCTGCCCTTCTTCAGTTGTCGTCATTTTTCTTTACTTGTTCTCGTTTCTCTTTCTTTCTCCTCATTTGTCTTCATTCTTCCTCATCTGTCTTCATTCTTCCTCATTTGAAGGGTACAGGGGGAAATGGCAGAATGTTCAAAACAAACGATCCGGAGAAAAGGTTTCCTCTCAGTGATGCAAAAGACCCAATTGTACAATTGTTTCTTTTGAAAACGTCCTTTGTTTTCCCTGTACTCTTTATTTGTATCTATTTGTTCTCATCACTGTTCTTGTTTCTTTTCATCTGTCTTCATTTTTCTTCAGCTGTCCTCATTATTGTCTTCACTCGTCTTTATTCGTGAACGTTTGTAATTTTTATTGCCCGTGTCCGCCCTTCTTCAATTATCCTCATTTGTCTTCATTTGGACTCATCTGTCCACCTTAGTCCGGTTCTGTCTTCATTCGTCCTCATTTGAAGGGTACAGGGGGAAACGACAGAATGTCCAAAATAAACGATCCGGAGAAAAGGTTTTCTCTCAGTTTTGCAAAAGACCCGATTGTTCAGAGCGTTTCTTTTGAAAATTCATTTTTTTCCCCTGTACTCTTTATTTGTATTCATTTATCCTTGTTTCTTCTCATCTGTCTTCATTTTTCCTCATCTGTCCTCATTACTGTCTTCACTCGTCTTCATTTGTGCACGTTTGTAATTTTTATTGCCCTCGTCTGCCCTTTTTCAATCATCCTCTTTTGTCTTTATTTGTCCACGTTTCTCCTTCTCTCTCCTTATTTGTCTTCATTTGGACTCATCTGTCCACATTAGTCTTCATCTGTCTTCATTCGTCCTCATTTGGAGGGTACAGGGGAAAACGGCAGAATGTCCAAAACAAACGATCCGGAGAAGAGGTTTTCTCTCAGTGATACAAAAGACCCAATTGTTCAGATCGTTTCTATTGAAAATTTCTTTCTTTTCCCCTGTACTCTTTATTTGTATTCATTTGTTCTCATCACTGTTCTTGTTTCTTTTCATCTGTCATCATTTTTCCTCATGTGTCCTCATTATTGTCTTCACTTGCCTTCATTTGTGAACGTTTGTAATTTTTATTGCCCTCATCTGCCCTTCTCCAATTGTCCTCATTGGTCTTCATTTGGACTCATTTGTCCACATTAGTCCTCATCTGTCTTCATTCGTCCTCATTTGAAGGGTACAGGGGGAAACGGCAGCATTTCTAAAACAAACGATCTGGAGGAAAAGCTTTCTCTCAGTGATGCAAAAGACACAATTGTTCAGATCGTTTCTTTTGAAAATTCACCTTTTCCCCCTATTTGCTTCGTCGGCCCTTCTTCAATTATCCTCATTTGTCTTTATTTGTCTACGTTTCTCCTTCTCTCTCCTTATTTGTCTTCATTTGGACTCATCTGTCTACATTAGTCTTCATCTTTCTTCATTCGTCCTCATTTGAAGGGTGCAGGGGAAAACGGCAGAATGTCCAAAACAAACGATCCGGAGAAAAGGTTTTTCCTCAGTCATGCAAAAGACCCACTTTTTGAGATCGTGTTGCGGTTGAACAGATCGTTTCGTTTGAAAATTTACTTTTTCTCCCCTGTTCTCTTTATTTGTATTCATTTGTCCTCACCAATGTTCTTGTTTCTTTTCATCTGTCTTCATCTATTTTGATTTGTTCTTATCCATCCTGATTTTTCATCTATCTTCATTTTTTTGCACTTCTGTCTTTAGTATTGACTTCATCTGTTCTCATTTGTCTCAAGTCTTCATGTCTCATAATTTGTCCTTGTCTGTCCCCATTTGTCTTAATTTGTACTCACCTGCCCCCCCTCATATGTCTTCATTTGTCTTAATTTGTGCTCATCTTTTCTCGTTCCTTTTCATCAGTCGTCGTTAGTTTTCATTTGTCCTCATCTGTCCTCATTTTTGTCTTCATTTGTGCACGTTTGTCATTATTATTGTCTTCATCTATCCTCAGTCTTTCTTCATTTGTCCTCATTTGTTTTCATTTGTCCTCATCCGTCCTCATTTGTCTCGTTTGTCCTTTTTTTTCCTCACTTGTCTTTGTTCTCATTTGTCCCCCTATGCCCTCTACGAGTAAAACATTGAAAAATATCAAGCTATGAATGACAAGAGGGGTGCTGGAAAATATTTCGACTTTCAAAATATATGCGACAGGAAAGAGCTCAGAAAGATTTCGACTTGTTGCAACGCCAATTAAGGATTCAATTCTCAATATTAAAACCAATATTTCTTGTTCAACGTCGTTAAGAAGACCGTCGAAAAAATGTCCGCCGTTTTTCCGGAAGATAATGGTTCCGGGAGGGCGAGGGCTGTAATCTAATTTAAAGAATAGGAAAAATTTTGGAAGGTTGGCTGAAGGATCGGAGGGCTTGGATAAAAAGATGAAGGAGAGGAAGAAAATTGTGGATGGAGAGAGACTGGGGAGAATTAGGAGTCGATTTCCGACCTGGAGGACCGGTATACGTTAGATATTTCTAAAAAGATAGTCTAGGCTGAACAAAGCGAGGACGAGTGCTGTGACATACTTGAAAACTTGAAGAAGAAAAAGGAAGAAGCTGTTTTCTTATGTAGCTCAAGAGTCTAAAATTCCCATGTTTGCCTCGAAATCCACTACGGTTGGATGCTGTAAATTTGTTCAAGTTCCTTTCCTGATCCATGTAGCTCAAAAGTCAAACTTTTCCCAAGTCCCCTCCTTTCTTCTCCACATGTACGTACCTCTAAGGTTGAAATCTTTCTACGTCTTCCTCTTGCACGATCCAATATTTCCCTAAGCCCTTTTCTCTCATAGATGTATCGAAATCATCAAAATTTATTTAAGTTTCGATTAGAACTTCAATTTTCCCCGGAAGGATGGAACATAGTGGACGTTTTCCTCGAATATCTACCCATGAGAGAGGTTCTCTACTCAACTACCAAAAAGATTTTGTTGTAACCTATGTGTGTTGCAATTCCAAATTTCATTTCATCTCTCAAGATCGGATGGATCACATATTTCGAAAATAATCTAGTAATTGATGCGATAGTGAGCGATTTAGGGGCAGCTAAAAATAAGATTGGAAAAAAATACTACGAAAATAAGCCGAATAAGGATTATTGTAATTCTATAATTTCGGAGAGAGAAAAAAATATCAAGTAGTCACAGCGCTATGATAATAGCCTACAAGGTATATCGAATTTCAATTTTTCGAGTTGATACACCCTATAAGGTACCTCACTAATTTTGTCAACAATTTTCATACGAACGTTCTCTGTTTACAGAGTCGGTGATTGGGAATACGAGCTTCCATTCGACGTGAATAAGAAGGACGTTACGGGTCAGAATATACTTTATATGGCTGCGCTTTTGGGCAATTTAAAAATGGTCGATACTCTGCTCAAGTATAAAGTCAAGGCTGTTCGATTGAAGGCGAGTACATACTTTACGCGTTCGAAACGAAAGCGAGCTATATTAACTAGGGACATGGCTGGTTACAGAGTAAAAACGAAGACGACGGAGATAACGTTTCGGTAAAAAGTCAAGAATTAGTCAGCCCTACCAAACGTCGTATTTCGGACGGTATACAGTCGATCATGTCCAGGTTGAATCTGGGTAGCAAGGATACGACTAGCACGAACGATGCGAATGAACGTTTCGTCTCGCCGTGGAACGTGGACGAATACTGCAATCATCATAGTGAGACTGCGTCACACGCTGCGGTACGCCAAAAGCAAACCGAAATCGTATCGTTGCTTTTGGCCGCCGGTGCTAATCCGAACCTTAGTATTTACCCTTTGGATGCGGTTAGTGCAAAATTTAGTACCTAAGATTACAAGAAGTTGGAATCCCAATGACGTTGTTTACATTGTGTATAGAATTCGAATCAGAGTACGCGTTCAGCTAATCGCGAAGCGACCACCGCTCTCGTGATAGCGTGCCAAAACAGGGACACAGCGATGGTCGAATTACTGTTGAAATACGACGCGCGGGACGACGACTCTAAAGCTCTATCCGTGGCTATAAAACACGGAGACGATACGCTTATCACGAAATTACTAGTCATAAAGGTAAACTAGAAAACTTCGAGTACGCAGCTTATACGTTTTAAAACATTCATTTACCTCTTTAGAATCGCTTGATACTTCACAGGCTTATGCCGATCCTGAGCACAAAATAAATAAAAAAGCTATGAATGAAAAAATACCGTCGAATTTCGGGGGGGTTACAAATTTTACGTATAGTAATATGTTCGCTAGCACGCCGGTCATGGTGAATTGGCACAATGCTCACCATTGCTTATTGCCTCGGGTGAAGCCGCAGTGGCTGGTAAGAAAATGAGAAAGTAGTCATACAATGTGGAATTGTGGAAAGATATGTGATTCTTTCCTCATCTTTCCTTACAGGTGGATGCTGCGTTACATATAAATCCGAAGCTCAAACCAAATCCAAAGAATCAGGAGATCGCTTTATTTGCCATTACTAGATTAGACATTAGTAATAATGCATTAGTTGTCGTTCCACCTATAATTTTCCAGCTACAGAGCTTAAGGTACGGTTATGTGGAATTCTATTTTTCGAATTTTCATCCGAGCTCGCATCGCTCTTCTTGTTTCACTTGTGTATATCCCATTTGTTGTTCAGGTATTTGAATCTCGCGCAAAATAAAATCGAAAAGTTACCAACTGCGGCAGATTTTGAAGAGAATGTGTCGCCGAGGAGTAAAAGACGTTCGAGAACGTTCATTCGTGAGAAAGGTTATTCGGCCCCTCTTTTAGAAGAATTATTCCTTCAGGTGAGAAATCAAACATTCATTCGTGCGCCGGATAGCGCTAGTATCGCGCCCTACAAAAACGGAAAATTGATGAATTAGTCCATGGGCCATAATAGAAAATAGTGGTTTTTGGTACCACGTAGGGGGACAAACTGTCACTTTCATATAAGAAACGATGATGCACAACAGACATCTGAGAAGAGCAGCTTTTCAAAATGGCGGCCAATTTCAAAATGGCAGATTGGTCTTGTGGTAAAAGGCGAATAACTCATATTGTATGGGTCAAATTTTCTACTTTTCTTTTTCAATAAAAAAAATAAGGCCCCAAATAACATATTCAAGTTCCCGTCCCTCATATCCTGTAATAAATTTTCTGTGGCATGTTTTAGCTCCCTAAAATCAATGTTTTGCAAATATCTTGAAAAATTGGGTATCAATCATAAAAAGTTTCAGATGAAAAATGTTCCTCGTGAAATTTGTTCTAGAAAATACCATTCAAACTTTGCTATGCGTCCAATAGACCGATTCCCTGGTGACGTCACAGTGTTGATAACAGTGAGCAATAGTGAGTCAAAGTACCCATATTTGTTATTAGGCCAATCATGATATCAATTTCCATCAGAATACACAGGGAACGATTCGATCACATACAGATATTCAAAAACAAGATGTTCCTAATGTATCCTCTTCGTTCACGCCTACGTCACAGCATCGTTGTATTCAAAATAATTTCGAGATTTGTGATCGATGGTGCTTAGAGAAAGTAAACAAACTTTTTTTACACTGACTTTTCCATAAGAAGAAAAATTGAATTCGATCATTTGCTCATATTTGAATAGAAGAATAAAGTGAGAAACAAAAAATACATTCTCAAATACTTGAGATCTTCCAGATCTTGATTATCAACGTTGAATTCCTTATTTATTTCTCATTTTGAAATACTAACACGTGATTGAAATGTTCCCTGTGTATTCTTATGGGAGTCGATAATGTTCTAAGCACCATCGCATGATACTATCGCAGAATATCGCGCACTATCGATCAAAATTGCTCGATGTTAGCAGTTAGTGACGTCACGTGCACGAAGAGGATTAGAGATCTCTATCTAGAATCTAGATCTCTAGAAGTTCTCTGGAATTCAAATAGGCCTATGTAGCTTTTATTGCTAACGTACTTCTTGTTCTTGATACTAGTGAATGATCGAAACGTTCCCTGTGTATTCTTATGGGATTCTAAAATGGCTGCCCCAGAGCCAGCAGCAGAGAACAAGCATTCAATCAAAATCAAAGATGTTGACGTCACGGGGAATCGGTCTATTATCAGCTTAAAAAGTTCGTCAAAAGTTAGGAACTTCAGGAAAAAGTCAATTTTTCAGCAATAAATATCTAAAAAATCAGACACTAATGAAATAAAATTTCAAACAAAAACTATTTATTGAAAAATTTTAACTTCAAAATAGATTGCCTAAACTATCTTCCAAATTTTGTTGAAAGTTCTGAGCTACTGGAAGGAAATCGATTGTTTTAGGGTGTTCAGTTTGTCACTTTTGAATGACTTGGTCACTTTTTTAGGCTTCAGTCACTTTTAGGCACTTTACAGAGAAAGTAGTCACTTTTGTCACTTTTTCATCCGTACTTGAAAATCACAAGTTTTTCCGGTGTTGCCTCACTTGGTATGTGTTTGACCGCGGATCTTTCTTTCTCTTTTTTTCCTATCTGTTTTTTTTTTTTTGATAATGCAATTACTTTTATCAATTGAGCATTTTCTTTTTTTTATCAGTCCAGTTATTATAATTTATATTAAAAAAAATGTTTTGGGACACATCGTTTACGTAGATACATTTTAACTAAAAATAATTTAAATAAAATATTTGAAAAAAACTCAGCTATTGCTCATGAAGTTGATTGAATTGACTTTATCATAACTGAACTAAAAAGAAAAAACAAGAGTTTGAATCAAGAAAACTCTATACCCATGTAATATTTTATTTAGTAACTAGAATTTTTAAAATTCAAACTCTTGTTTTTTTCTTTTTAGTTTACTTATGACAAACTCCATTCAATCAACTTCATGACCAACACCGGATTCTTTTTTTGAATACGTTATACCTATTTTACATTGTGTTCTATAGAATAAATAATTCAAAATAATTTGCAATCAATCAATTTTAATTGCATTAAATGATTGGTAAATATTTAGCAGATATTCAAAAAAACCTATTTTGTGTGGTTTTAAGAGATTGCAACACCATGTGCGGATGAACAGCTTGAATATTATTTAATATTGTCCAAAGTAGAGCAATATCAACGCGCATGGCAAAAAAAAAGGCAAATTACAATTCCTCATCAAAATTTTATTCCTCTGACTGTAACTAGGCCACTAATAAACTGTTATCGGCATCACTTACCAATAAAAATACTTTAAATAAATAAATAAATAAATGAAAGTATTTAATGTGATTCCTACAGATTTTTTTTCAATGTTGGAGCTCACAATAGACTTTTTATGATGACCATTTTACAATATAGGTAGATGTAGTGCATTTTGTGAGAATCACTTTTGGGTTGAAACTTTTCCTCATTAAAGCTTCAGTTTGGAGGATATTTGGTAAGAATCACTTTCCTTCCAAACGCTCAGAATTTCGGACAGTTTTTAAAAGGAAGTTCAAGTAGTCTACTTTACAGACAATTTCAAAACGAACATTTTTTGTTTGAAAGTTTTTTTTTTATTGAAACTCAATTCTCCAAAATATTTACTATGAATCGATTTTTTCTAGAAGCTCACAACTTTTGGAAACTTTTCAAGATTATAACTAGGCTGACAATAAAGTTCAGATGGTCCGTGATGTAGTAAATTTAATGAAAAATATTTTTTGTTTGGAACTCCTTTATTAGAATAGATTATTTTTTTTGTAATATTTGGAAACAATTGATTTCCTTCCAAAAGCTCAGAATTTTCGACAAACTTTGGAAGATAGTTTAGGCAATCTATTTTGATGTTGAAATTTTTAAATAAATAGTTTTTGTTTGAAATTTTATTTCATTAGTGTTTGATTTTTTAGATATTTATTGCTGAAAAATTGACTTTTTCCCAAAGTTCCCAACTTTTGACGAACTTTTTAAGCTGATAATTGGACGCATAGCAAAGTTTGAATAATATTTTCTAAAACAAATTTCACGAGGAACATTTTTTATCTTAAACTTTTCATGATTGATGCCCAGTTTTTCAAGATATTTGCAAAACTCTGATTTTAGGGTGTTAGAACGTGCCACAGAAAATTTATTACAGGTAGTGAGGGACGGGAAGTTGGATATGTTATTCGGGGCCTTATTTTCTTTTATTGAAAAAGAAAAATAAAAAATTTGACCCATACAATATGAGTTATTCGCCTTTTATCACAAGACCGATCCGCCATTTTGAAAAGTTGCTCTTCTCAGATGTCTATCGTCGTTTTTTACGAGTATATGGAGTATCACTCCTACTGTATCGCTTTGTTCCCCCGAATGGTACCGCATTTTCATATGGCCCATGGACTAAGTGGTGCGGGTGCAGGGCTGAAGGTTTCTTCAAATCGACCTGAATAAATTTTTATAAGAAAAGAAATGTCACGCTCTACGAATTTTGTTCTCTTCAATTTTCTCCTAAATTGCTTCGTTCCCATGTTATTTAAAAATTACTCGCTGAACATCGCTCTGCTCTCGTTTTCATTGTAACACTCCCAGGGAATGCCCTGCCCGAGTGCAATATATTTCGAAGCAGTGCGCATTTTGCTCCTCAATTAATGGTAATCATAATGTTGCAGGATAATCGATTGGAGGAGATTCCCGAAGAAGTGTTCCGTCTGCCATCCTTAGTCACATTAGACGTCTCCAATAATAAACTACAAGAACTGCCTTTTCAAATGTGGAGATCGCCGAAACTGAAAGAATTGAACGCGTCCTTCAATCTGTTGAAAGAGTTACCCGCGCCACCGTTAGAAGTAAGTCTGACTTGTAAACGCATTGTACAAGGTGTGAAAGGGGTTTACCCAATTCACTAGAAACGATTCCAATCACGCCTTGTATCGTACGTTCATTTTAAACTGTATCGAGGACACGCTGAATTGCGGTTTTATTTGAAATAGGATACAAATATTAATAGAAGAAGTGTTTGTTCTATTGACTCGGGTCAGAGTAATGATTCGAGTTACGACGTACTTCCTAGTGCGACAATCGAAAATTCCTCCAAATGGAAAAGTGTTCAGTAAGTAACCTATTCGTGCATTATTCAGCGCTCGAAAGAAAATGGTGAATGTATTCTCATACATTGTTCGTACTTTCAGTTTACTAAATCTCGACCATCATAACGAGTGGTCAAACTCTTTAGTCGTTAGCGAACAAGTATTACACGTTAAGGAGACTGAAACGAGCTCGGAAAATTGCTCTCAATTATCGTCACTCAATTTGGCGCACAATCAGTTTACCGCCATACCTGTGGTGTTGTCTTGTTTGGCTGTCAATTTGACCAGACTAAATATGTCGTATAACAGGTAAAGTATAATTGAATCAATTCGATTTTTAAGATCACTGTAATGTATGGACCATAGTGAAAAGGGAGTACTCGAGAGAGTAAACTGATACATTGACGTATATGCGGCGCCGCCCCGTCTTCCATGGTAGAGTGGGTGCGGGTTGTGTATGCATCAATTTGTTTCCTCCAACACCGGAATCGACCCTTTCGGGTATAATTTCAGTGTTGGAAGAATCTTCTATTCGACAACCGCCAAACTGCAATCCCCAGGCGCGCAAAAGCATTAGAACACGCAAAAACAACACCACCTTAGATGTAGTAAATCGCTTTTGGAGTCTCTTCTTCATCTCTCTTCAAGGGTGATCTTCCTTTCTTTCCTACACATCTGGATGTGGATGGTACATAGGTGTCAGTAGACCATAGCGTGGTTCTGCATATGTGTATTCCATTCCCGGTTTATATCGGCTGTCAATGTACACACCTGGTTCTATGCTTCTTTGCAAAGTAGCATGCTGGATGCTGGGCTACTTAGAGCAAGTGCTTCATCTACCCCAATCTTTTGAAGAAACCGATTAAGCTTGCCCCGCTCACGCCTCATACTCAACTAAGGTGTGCTGTAGTCCATCATCTCGCCCTTGGTCGCAGTGAGAACATGTTGTCTGCTCAATTTTCTTCAACTTCTTAAGAGGGTATTTGTTGAAGCAACCATGGCCGCTCAACACCTGCGTCAGGTGAAAGTTCAGCTGACCACGGTCTCGGTTCATTCACTCATCAAGGTCGCGTATTAACCCACGGTTGTCCATGTACCCAGCTCGCTCTGGGCAATTCTTGCTTTCCGTTTCTCAAGCAAGGAGCTCCTGGCCTCCTGCTTGACCAGTAAAGTCTATTGACCGGGCGTTGAACACAACCACAGCGAGGTTGGCGGTGAACAAAGAGCCTCCGTCCAGACACTGCGGTAGGCACTAACACACCTCAGCGTAGCTCTTCGTTGGATCTTTACCATCTCTCTCTTTCTGTGAGGTATCTTTATTGAATCGCACATTGTCTTTTTCCCAAATCAGCTATCTACCCCCTGCACTCCAATCCATTTTCTTTAGAACTCCCTCGATGACGTCATATTCTCTTCTTTCTCCTGGTCAGCTACCACCCCCGTCTGCTATTTACTCGAAAGTTTGTTGTGGTCCTTTGGAGCGCGTCACACTTTCCTCCTCCAGGTTAGCCATCAATTTTTTTTCAAATTCTTCTAATTTGCCGCTCTGCTTCAGGTCAGCCCTGTTCCTTGCTCTTCAATCGAAACTGTTAGTCCCACTGATGACGTCACGTTTTCCCATAATTCAGGTCAGCCCCCCCTTTCTGATCTCCCGTCAATATTTTTTGAAGTACCCTTAATCATGTAATAACTTTACGTCATACCTTCATTCTCTATTAGATCAGTCATCGAGCTTCTTTTGCTTCGCAGTTGGCATTATTCGAAATCTCCCTAGAAACGCCACGCCCCTCTTCTCCTCCAGATCAACCGCCAGCACTATTCTGCTCTCTAGTCGACATTTTTGAAGTCCCTTTGATGTCGTTTTGCTCCGATGATCTTTTTTTCAGGTCATCTCCTCTTTTGTTTTTTAGTCGAAACTGTTAGAAGTCTTCATGACGTCACAACCTCCTTAAGCGAGTAAGTCAGCTATTGTCCCTGCCCTCTGATCTTCAGTCGGAATTGTTCATAGTTTCCCTGATGACTTTACTGCTCCTTTTCCTTTACATAAGCCATCTTTTCCCTCGGTCTTCAGTTAATTGTTCAACCCAATCCACGGCGTCGTCTTTCTCGTTTGATTTTCAGTCAATATTCTCTCCCTCTTTCAGATTACTGTCAGCCATCGCAACCCCTTGTGCTCTGTAGGTAACATTTTTCGCAATCTCACGCCCTTTTCTTCTTTCTGGTCAACTATCAGCACCCGTTTGTTCTCCGATCAAAATTTTTTGAAACCCTTCGTTATGCTGTGACAAGGCTCCCTGAGGTCAGTCATCTCCCCCGATGTTTTTTAGTTGAGACTTCTCACAGACCCCTTGATGGTGTTTCATCTTCATTTTCATACGATGAAATCAGCTAGATTCCCTTCCAATCTTTAATCAAAATTTTTCGATGTATTTTTGATGACGTTTCATTCCTTTTTGTTCAAGTCAGTAATCTCCCTCTCCCCTCCTTTGCTCTTTATTCAAATTTGTTTAGCGTCCTTCTGATACCGCCAAGCCTTTCTTCTTGGGGCCAAAGTTCTCCTGATGAGGTCACTCCGTTCTTCTCCAGGTCAGTTCTCTCCTCCCTATACATTTGAGTCGATCTCCTCCACTAAATATCTCTCTTTTCACTTTATAGACCAAATTTCTCAAGGTCGTTTTGACAAATAAGACGGACTCCTCGTGGGTACGTGGACCGTTCATGATGGGGATTTTCATGTGCCCTGATGACGTCACATCCTTATTCAGGTCAACCGTGTTTCTTCTCTTCTCCTAAGCCATAACCATTTGAAGTCCTTCTGAATAAGTCACGACCTCTTCTAAGTCTACTATCTGTCCCTTGTGCTACTTAGTTAACATTTTTCAAAGTTTCCCTGAGGACGCCACTCCCCTCTACTTTTCCATGGTTAACCTTCAGCACTTTCCCGCTCTTCATTCGAAACTTTTCAAAATCTTTTTGATATAATCACATTCTGACGGCCGTTTTTCAGAATCGGTCATCTCTCCCTTTGTTTCTCACTCGAAACCGTTCAAAGTTCCCGTCGTCCTCCTCCTCGTTCAGGTCCGACAGTCTCCTCCTCCAGTCAAAATTATTTAGTGTTTCCTTGATAACGTCACTTCTTCCTTCTTCAGGTCAACTTTCTCACCCTCCCTGTATTGAAGTCAAAATTTTTCGAAGACTCTCTGACTATGTCATTCGCGCTTCCGTTTCCTCCTCCTTCAGCTATCTCCTCTTTCCTCACGAGCTTGCATCAGGTCAGCCTTCTTACTCCTCTGCTCCCAAGCCGCGACCATTCGAAGTTCCCGATCTCCGATCATATTTATATAATATTGTCAAGTGTGTAATATTTTGTAAAAGATCCTTAATTTTACGTTCTAATTTGTTTCAGTCTGCGTACAATGAGTTACATAACCTCATATCCGAGTTCCTTGAAACAGATGGATCTCAGTCACAATAAGATATGTGTGTGGCCTAGTCTACCTCAAATACACGATGAACACTTAGACAGTACAGAGCAAGCGTTCATTTCTTGCTATCATTATGATACTGGTTTCAAAATGTCAGCTAATAAGCTCCTCGCGGGTGAGTTAATACTTCTGTACCTATTACGGAATCTATTGTGAACGGCAGTATCATCAGCTCAATTCTGTTTCAAGGTCGAAGACAAACTCTGCGCTCGTCAATTTTGAATAGTGTGTGCACGCATAGGAGACATTTGCGTCTGGAAAATTTACGCACATTAGTTTTGGCCGATAACTGCATTACTAGGTTACAGTTTTCGACGGACGATGATGGCGGTCTCGGTCTGCACGATTCACGTGACGACTTAGACGATTGGGAGGTCTCTAGCAATCCGAGTAAGAGTGCATCCGCTTCAGTGAAAACGCGATTGATGTTTCCAAACTTGAGTATGCTTGACCTGAGTAACAATCAGCTACGAGAGATACCTGCCAATGTGCACGAACTGAGTAATTTGTCGGTGTTGAATATCAGCGGTAACTGCGGTAAGAATTTATTTTCTGTCTCCAGCTTTAATATTTCGTTCGTTTCTGTCTGTAATGATGAAATGTCCGTACATGTAGACGTGACCGAGCTGCCTCCACAAATGGGATTGCTTTCGAGGTTATGGAATCTGAATACGAAAGGATGTAATTTACACGAGCCGTTACGATCGATGATCAACTCGAATAAATACAAAACTATGGACGTGGTTGGGTATCTGAAATCGATTCTCGAAGATGCAAGACCGTACGCTAGAATGAAATTGATGATCGTGGGTGTGCAAGGTATTGGAAAAACATCCTTATTAGAACAGCTACGACAAGAAGGTGTGGGGTCGTATAAGAAAAAACCAGTCGAGGTAAGTCATGAATTTCGAAACCGTACGATGATAGAAGAGAATGAAATTCAACGGACTCTACTTTCTGTCCAGCATTGGGCTAAACGAATGGGTAATAAAAATATAAACGTAAAAACGTCGAAGGGAACCAACATGTCTACGGTAGGTGTAGATATTGGCGATTGGATTTACGAAAAGAAAATACGAAACCAATCGTCTCATGGAGCTGTGATATTTCGGTAAGTATATCACAATTCGCATCTTTGAGCTGAGAATGCGAAATCACAATCTTTGCACAATTACAGAACATGGGACTTCGGTGGCCAGCGAGAATATTACGCCACTCATCAGTATTTTCTGTCCAAGCGTAGTTTATATTTGGTAGTGTGGAGGATTCCAGACGGACAGAAAGGCATTGCGGAAATTTTCCATTGGCTGGTGAACATACAGGTGAGACTGATTTCCTACTCGATGTATGAGTGAAGAAAAAGACTATTGTTGACTTTGATTACTAGGCCAGAGCTCCAAACTCGCCTGTTTTAATTGTTGGTACGCATTACGATAAAATGAGAGAAAATTATCCCGCGTCACGATCGGAAGATCTGCAGCGATTGATTCGAGACAAGTAAGTTCTACTGGTATCTTGTTTGTTATTGCTTCTTGCGACCGTTACTCGAGATTTTTTCCAATTTTAGGTTCGTAAATATTGTGGATGCAGAGAAATGTGGCCTACCCCGTGTCTTGGATACGATCGAGGTGAGCTGCAAAACGAGACATAATATCAAATTGCTCTGTAACTTGATTTACGATACTGTCTTTTCACTGAAACTACCAGGTAAATTCAATGAAGTTTACACTCTCTTCGTTAACGAAACACGTTTTCACAAGTGTACGTTCTGTCTTTAGGAAGTAAAGAACTATTGTTAGAGCAAAAAGTGCCTGCTTCGTATTTAGCTTTGGAAGATGTTATCGCTCACATAGCAGCCGATCGACGGCATAAAGGATCAGATCCTGTATTGACAGCTCAAGAATATAAGACTACAGTGAGTAACGAAATGCAGGCCAAACATCAGCATACGTTTAGAGACTGGGCCGAGCTTCACCAGGCTACTTTATTCTTACATGATAATGGTAAGTTGAAGAATTATCTTTTGCTGCCGCCTGCGAAATAATTGCTTCATTAAAAACATTTTTTCGTAGGTGTTCTACTGCATTACGACGACGCAACTTTGAAGGATTTATACTTTTTGGACCCTCAGTGGCTGTGCGATATGTTGGCTCACGTGGTTACGATCCGTGAGATTAATCCATTCGCCAGAACCGGCAA
Organism: Aspidiotus rigidus; assembly: GCA_035079385.1. Lineage (NCBI taxonomy): Eukaryota > Metazoa > Arthropoda > Insecta > Hemiptera > Diaspididae > Aspidiotus > Aspidiotus rigidus. The sequence goes on along the minus strand of JAVHKY010000024.1, from coordinate 4,381,124 downwards.
GTTTTCCGTCACTTTTCACTTAGAGTTCTGTTACGCAGCTTTCTTACTCATATCATTTCAATCTGCGTAGGTATAATGAAACTCGATGACCTGAAACACGTCTTCAAATCGTCGACGTTAAATTTAACCAATGCTCAAAGTTATATTGTTAATCTCCTGAATAAGTTCGAAGTAGCGTTGACGTGGGATAATCGTACATTATTGATTCCGTCACTTTTACCGGCCGAAGAAGAAATGTTGCACGCTCGTACTACGTCAATCAGAGTAAGCGATAAAAATAATAGTTGATATTGTAAAGTGGTATTGGGAAACGTACTTAAGTCAGTTTCTTCGCTCAGATTCCTTTGCGTTCACGGGCTTGGGCCATTCGTGGTAAGAAACAACCTCGAAGCCCAAGTGTGGGGAGCACATCGCCTTTCCTCGTAGATCCTCCAAGTATGTGCACTTATTTCTAGAATGAACATGTAGATAGGAAAAATCAAAGCTTAAAGTATTGAAAATATTTTAGGCAGGAATACCGAAATGACCTCGACCAGTTCGACGAATCCTCCTGCGGCCGAAATCACGAATCGTTGCGATCCAGAGGCATCCGTTCGACGTTTGTTGATCATGACGTACTTTCCATCTGGGTTTTGGTCGCGTTTAATTACACGAATTCTGGCTGATGATTCGATCGTCGAGATTGTGCGGAGTTTTTTCTTCATTCCTAAAGAGGTGAACTTTCTGGATTTCCAAGAGGCTATATCGCCCTTTCTTCAAGATTGAAATAAATTATGGCTTCATATCTCTTTCAGGTCTTGCAAAATCCTCAACTGGCAAAAATACTCGACGTGAAAGTGGAATGGGTTTTATGGCAAACCGGGATGGAACTTCGATATGCAGATATTGTCATCTTTCGCGTTAAAGAAGTGCTGCAGAGCTTCAAAACTTTACCCATTAACTATCGTGATCAGCGGTTGGTTGAGTAACATGGGAACGTCATCTTGTTCTTGATATATTGGTCTGCTATTGATACTTTCCGTGCGATTTTAGTATAATGGTGAAACAAGAAAGTGTTTGGGCGGACGTTGAACTGAAGAACGCTTCTCTGCTGGAAATTTTTCTACCGTTGGATAATATAGTCATCAAGAGACCAGTAGTACAGTCTGACGAAACGATCGGTTACGAGGCCATCGTTCTTGACCCATCTCCAGAATACTCGACGCAGTTGCTGGCTTTAGCTGTTGATCATATTGATGTGCTTTTGGAAGATTGGTATCCCACTTTAGGTCTGTAAATATGGTTTAATTTCCTGATCTAGTTTCAAATGTTATGGTACACAATTAAGTGAATCAAGTTCGTTAAAAGCTGCCTAAGCGATAAGCTAACAGTCTGTAGGGAGATCTTTTGTAGTTGTGCAATAGTTAGACCATACCTATTTTACTTTGGATTGTTGGCTTGTTGCTTGACTGGCTTTACAGAATTTGGTTCAATCTTTTCTAACGACGTCATAATAATTATTCAAGTTCCATTGTCAGCGTTCTGATTATAACTTTTAGAAGCTTCATTTTCTCAATTAATATCAAATATTCATCATATTAGAAAAACGGCTTTACTACCCTCAATGATTACTTACCATGCAAATTTACTTCAATGTTTCAAATTTCAATGCTCTTGTTTTCTGTCCTTGTAGATGATGCAATAGCATCAAAACATCTATTACTAGTTTTCAATCCATATTTGAACTTATCCAAAATTCCAGATATTCTTCCTGGGAAAAAGTCGACTGATATCCCTTCTTTTTATCAGTCAGCAAACAAAACTTTTTTCAACTAGATACCTAAATAACTCTTCTCAGATACCTACTCCAAGGTTTTATGTTTCTTAATAATCCCATGAAGTATAAAAAATGAATTGTCATATCTTCAGAATATCAAATTGTCATGTTGAGTTAATTAGATGAACTAGCCTAGAATATGAAAATGTAGCATTAGGTTCTTTCATCACCAATAGCCCAAGTTTCTCTAACGTCACACACGATTCAATAGATACGTTTCCGTTGATTCCTATCAATGTGATCAAAAAGAAAGTATTTTTATGATCACCAAGATCAAGAGAAAAGTACCTCTTGAATTGTGTTTTTCAAGATCAGTGTTTCATTCAATTGTCTGTTAAAGTTATTCTCAATATTATAAATCAAAAGATGGCTTAACGTCTACAGTTTCCAATTATTACAGTCCTAATATTAACATTGTCAAAACTTAGCCGTATTATTTGGTATTTCAATGACGCCATTTGAGAATGAAAATATTCACATTTTTCGATAGGTTCTCAAAATGTTGTTTTTCAATATTTTTCTATGTAGGTACTATATCTCATAATAATCTACCGAGTCTGTAGAATTTGTTTGCGTAAATTCTTTTGATTCATTTCGCAGAAGAACTTCAGAATTTTACTGTAAAGTTGACTATATTTGGACAAAAAATGTAAACAAATCAATCTGGATCAGCCATGTTGATAACAACAAAATTAACGTCATAGAAACCTGGGCTATTGAAAGTTCAGACAGATTCAGTATTTTTCAAAATGTAATCAGCAAATTCCAGAACCGCAATGGTGATAACACTTATCAGAACACAATGTTCTGCTAAATTGGTATGGATGATTCATTTGAATAATATTCAATCATTATGAACTATTGATATGAGATAAATGAAGTAAGTATCATTGTGTTAAGTTTCCATATTCCAGCTGGTTTATCTACTTATCATTTGCTCCTATTCCACTTTCAACGTGATTTAATGGTGGCTGCTATCACAATACATTAAGTTTTCATATTTCACATATAGGTTATTACTCAAAAACCTGACATAGTAGGGTAGAAAAAAGGAAACTGATTTGAATTCAACATTGAAGGTACGTTCAGAACCATCGATTCTGCTGACTGGTATTTGACTGGAACTGGCCAGCTTTTCAGTTATTCAGTAGTGTTATCATGACTTCATCAATTTCGACATTTTAGCTGACGATAAAAAAAAGGTGAAAAATCTTGCTCTTTCAACTTACAATAATATTCTCGATTTCTCCCATTACCACAGGGACGAGATTTGTTCACACTTCGGAGGGTAAATTCCTTATCACAAGATTGGTACCGTGCCCGAGATGCGTAACCAGTAACATAGACTTGGAAATGAGCTCGTTTTGCCAGTCTGAAGAAACGGAGGAGTGTAAACAACAACCTAATTGGCAAACCTTGTCCGGTAAAATCGGAGCTGAGCAACAACCGGTTCATGAATTCGAAGAACGAATTCGCCAAGGCCGTAAATCTCAAGAAAGCTGTGCGTCCGATGGAGACAGTGGCGTTGGTAACGAAAGTCCTGTATCTAGGTAGGCTGCGCTACTCCTCGTTTGTGATACGACTCTATGCTTTCATACATCTCAAACATCAATACTTTGGCATTTTTTTCTAGCTGCAAAACATCTGTGGAGGGTTACCTAGAGATAAAGTGTAACACGGAGGAAGAAGAAAAGAAACCGATGGGTTATAGCTGGCTGGTAGAGGAATGTATTTTAGCCTCTTACGATCGTAAATGTGTGACCTGCCCGACGCACGGTGAAATTCTATTAGCGCAAGTTGCCCCAGATACAGTATGTATAGCCCTCGAAAATTTTTCTCGTTTCAAATCGCCTACATATCATCTGATTGTCGGCGGCTTTCCTAGATATTTCTGGATTTGGGAGAAAAATATCTCGTCCGATCTCAAAATATCACACGCGGTAAATTGCTAGGACGCGGTGCGTTCGGATTCGTATTCAAAGGTACATACAAGGTACGCGGTACCAATAAAATGATCAATATAGCCATGAAAATGTTGCAGCCTGTGCAACCAGGTACAAATGCGAGCGGTTCCGCTCTTATGGCGTTCAAGGTATGCTGTCTTTTTCACAAGTGAGAGATTCATACGTCGCGAATGCCGACATTCAACTGAATTTTTGTTCACAGGGTGCTCAAAATAAATGGGATCGCGATCCTCTACAATATGCTTGTCGAGCGTATTGTACAGCCAGACAAGAACTGAACATCTTGCTGAATTTACAGCATGCGAATATCGTACCGCTGATCGGTGTATGTACGAAACCGCTCGCGTTAATCCTGGATCTGGCCCCGGGCGGTGCTCTCGACCAGACTTTAAAACACTATCGTCGATCGGGAGCGAAGTTCGATGTGTTCACGCTACAGGCCATTATACTGCAAGCCGCGAAAGCTTTGGAGTATTTGCACCAGCAACATATCATTTATCGTGATCTGAAGAGCGAGAACGTACTCGTTTGGACTATTCCGCCGCCTTTTTACAATAGTAGAGACGAATTACCGAAAGTGCATATCAAATTAGCAGACTACGGTGAGTCGAGGATAGTTTTATCTTCATAACTCGCTTGTCAGAGAATTCATCATAATTTTGTCTTTTCGATATAATTTCATTTGAAGGAATCAGTAGATCAACCCTACCATCGGGAACTAAAGGATTCGGAGGTACAGAAGGTTTTATGGCACCAGAAATAATGCGTTTCAACGGAGAAGAAGAGTACACAGAAAAAGTAGGTCAAAAAGCGTTGAGCGTGATATCGGGAGGGGGAGTGATGGGACGCATTCTTTTCAACTTATTATTTTATTCTCTAGGTCGATTGTTTTTCTTTCGGTATGTTCATTTACGAATTACTCACGCTTCACCAACCGTTTGAGAGTCACGAATCGGTGAAAGAGTGTATTCTGGAAGGTGGCAGACCATCATTTACGCAAAAGGTGAGTCATCCCTTGTTACGTACTTCAAGAAAGTTTCAAAAAAACGACGGCTTCCTTAACGAAGTTGAGCGAGGAACGCAGGGAACCTGTTTTATGAGTCATATGGGATTTGGTATTGAGAATTCAAGGAAGCCTAGATCTACATAAAGCTAGTGTAAAGAAGGCGTACACTTACTATAAGCCTAGTATAATATAGTTTGAGAGTCTAAATTTTTCTCGAATCTCGAGCTATATATGATAGGAGGGGGACTTAGAAAAATCCTATCATACATGGCTCGAGAGTCGAAATTTTTCTGTTTTATGTTGGATGGCGCACGACAAATTTCTCAAACAGCCCCCCATAGAACAAGTTCCCTGTTAATATAGCTTTCAACAGCCTACTGCAATAGAGTCTACTACTGAATGATATTATAAGTAAGTATGGTTGCGTGAGTGAATCAAAAAAGGTAAGAATTGAATCTAAACATGATACCTGCAGAGAATTGTTAGTTCATACCCTTTTAATCCCATATTTTATTGTGTGCTTGTGTGAGTGTGTCAGCAGCCTGTATGTGTAAAATATGCTTTTTAAAAGGTGAAAATGGACATAATACCTTTTTACCTCTGAAGATAAAAACGTAGTAATGAGTTGATTCAACTATTGAAGTGGAGAAAAACGGTTTTATATACATTTTCACCTCTAAACAGCATATTTTACACATACAAGCTGCTGACACACTCACACAAACACACAATAAAATATGGGATTAAAAGGGTATGAACTAACAATTCTCTGCAGGTATCATGTTTAAATTCAATTTTTACCTTTTTTGATTCACTCACGCAACCCATACTTACTTATAATATCGTTCAGTAGCAGACTCTATTGTTGCAGGCTGTTGAAAGTTATATTTTGTTGTGTACTTGTGTGAGTGTGTCAGCAGCCTGTATGTGTAAAATATGCTTTTAAAAAGGTGAAAATGGACATGATACCTTTTCAATTCTGGAGATAAAACGGCATCCATTTTCACCTTTAAACAGCATATTTTACCCATACCACTATAAGCGTAATATAATATAGTTTGAGAGTCTAAATTTTTCTCGAATCTCTAGCTTGATAGCTCGAGAGTTGAAATTTTTACAAGTGCCTTTCATATCATATATAGCTCGAGAATCGAAATTTTTCCACGTCCCCCTCTTATCATATATAGCTCGAGAGTCTAAATTTTTCCAAGTCCCCCTCTTATCATATATAGCTCGAAAGTCTAAATTTTTTAAAGGCCCTCTCCTATCATATATGGCTCGAGAGGTGAAATTTTTCAAAGTTTTTTGCCGGACGGCGCACGGCAAATTTCTGAAAAAGCCCCCCATAGAACAGGTTCCCTGTTAATAATGTCGGAACATATGACTCTTTTCGCAGGAAACTTTATATCCCACGTACGTACTAGATCTCATGGTCATATGTTGGGCTCAATCACCCTCCGACCGTCCGTCAGCTAGTCAGATTGTTTCTATAGCTTCAGCACCGGAATTCACGCATCTACAAGATGTCATATCGTTAAATCACCCATCGCCGATCATCGCATCTCTTGCCGTTCCACTGTGCAAAAATCTACCTGCGCCCAATAGTGAGTGCTAGTTAGAATGTATTTAATTTATTTTATAATTTTCATAAATTACGTTGATGGTTAAGTTGGACAAACGACACGCGACGGCGGTTCGATAATTACTTTATGTTCGTACTTGATGATTTCATAGGCTACGAAACAACCAACGAAACTGAATGTGGAGGTGAAGTGTGGCTGGGCTGCTCAAATTGTCGAGCGGATCAATTGCTGAATAATGATAAAAATTGGTTGCAATATTCGTCTCTCAATTTACCAGAATGTCCTACCGCATTAGCCTTGATCGACGAAAAATACGTTTGGGTTGGAGACGTTCGTGGTCAAATACACGCGTACTCGTAAGTTGACGAGGGATTGAGACGAACCAACTTCTGAAAACAGTAGAAGAACTGATCCTAACGCTGTTCGTTGTCTCCTTACAGCGCTGTCGACTGCAGTCATGTGTTCAGCTATGCTTTAGCGACAGATTCGAGCGACGTAGGAAGTGTTTGCAAATTGGTGTACTTGTCGCATCTGAAACGAGTGGCCGTGGCTCTAACCAATGGTCGTATATTTTTGGTGCGCAGCGACATGTTACCATCAACCAGCACCATGGCCGAAGGCAGTTTTGTGTTAACCGAATTAGGTAGCACTAGTCTGTTGTTTTCTCTTACTGTTCTCTTCAAAACGGATCAGAAGAAGAAATCGAACGGGTAGGAGGGGGAAAAATAATTAAGAAGTTTCACCGTATTTCCAGTCGTATCTTATAGTCATATTGAATTTCAGGGTTTGCGAACTTTGGTGCGGTGAAACTAACGGCAGCATATCCATATTTACAATGCGTGAGAATTCCGTTGTCGGACACGACCTAATCAATCATTTTGAAACTCCGGTGCCAAACGTTGAGGTCTTACAGCTGGTCTCGTCACACAGTCCTATATCATATAATACAAGACACGCTGCTGTATGGTCGTACATATATCCAGGTTTGTTCAATGTAATTTTCATGAAGTTGAAATTGGATGGCAGTGTTAACGGTTTTCTTCAATCGTATGCAGGTTGCGTGGTGTATGAATGGGAACCGGAGTCACGCACGATCTTGAATAAACTAGACTGTTCTAAACTAGCTCCTTGCTCTGAGAGTATCAAATCGATCAGTATTGAAGAGCATTTAAGCCCTGGACGGTGTCAGGTGAGTAGTATGGGACAACTCGGAATAAATCAACTCTTCAGGTTGTTCTCATTTCGTTTTTTCGAAATAACTTCGTAGGTAACCAGTATCTGTGTTATGGAAAACGAAATTTACATCGGTACGACGTGGGGCTGTATTGTAGTAGCGGAACGTGAATCTATGCGTCCAATAACGGTATTTCGCCCGTACAATGAGGAGGTTTCCGCAATTCTTACGTTACCTGTCCAGCAGAATGGACGACCTTGTCTAGCTACCATCGGCAGAGGCTACCGAAGTCTGATAGCGCGATACAAATCGCGTTCCTCTCATAATAAAGAATTCTGTTTGTTTAACGACACTTTTGCCATTCTATGGTCCACAAGACATTGGGCAATATGAGGAAGGATAAGGATTTTTGTTACCCATATTTCTTCCTACCTCTGCCTTATTTGTTGACTTTTTTCCCCCCTTTATGTCTCCATTTACGTATTTGTGATTTTTTACCATTCACTAGCTCTTTTTAAGCGTTTTTATCAGCTTTGTGCTTTTTTCAAAGTAATCTCATTACGATGAATAATTATTTTGGACGCGCTTGACGCGCATTTTGTACTATTTTTTTATAACGTTCAGTATTATAACGTAAATTTGTGATAATCAAGTTAAATAGGAAATTATCGTTGCTGTAATCCTTTTTTTTTTTTTTTTTTTTTCCTCAATTTTAGTGATTTATTTATTTCGACTTTTATTTTTAAAATTTTGTAATTAGAGCATTATTTATTTGCCGAGGCGAAGGACTTGAAACGTGTTCTAGTCACTAAATATTTGAATATTTTAGTCAAGTTGAGCGTGTATGTATTATAATCATAGAATATTTATATTGATTTTGAAATGTTGTAGGTACCTAATATTTTCCAAGACTAAAATTTTCTTGATTTTATTAATTTTTCACGTTTGTTGTCATAGAGTGTTCTTTTTCTTGCAGAGGAATTTTAGTTAGGACTGATATTCTAACTTCTCTCTGTGGAATAAGAAGATACCACTTGACTTCCCGTTTCATAACCTTCTGAAGAATTATCTCGTCAGCGCAAAATTCAGTTGACCTGTCGACGAATACAATCTTATTACTTAGCCAGACTTCCAAACTAGTCACTGATTCCTCCAGTTTACTGTAATGAGCCAAAAATTAATCTGTAATTTTATGGGGAAAGAAAAACAAAAAAATAATCATGAATCTAGGTGCTCGAAACAAACTATATTAGGTATACGCAGCCTAGCCATTATGCTGTTATTGATATGCTTAGCTTTATTTTTGATACGTTATCTTTTTGAAAATTGGAGTACTTATTTGATGGAGGTAGAAAAGTTGGAAATAGATTCAATACAGATATTTTTCTGCCCTGCCGGTAACACGATTTAAATTATGGACTTTCTCTAAAGATGGTTACAGCCATATATAGGTGATTCTAGAAGTAGGTAGGCCTAATTTGCAACATTGTGAAACATTGTGTTCTGACATTATCATCATGATGGTTTCGCAGAAAATTGCAAATCAAGTTATTACGATCGGTATAGGTACTTGTTTGAAGAATAGATAAGTTATCTATTGAATTCTCACCTTTTGATACGAAGGAAAATTCACGCACGTTACTTTGTCAAATATTAGTATACCAGATCTTGTTAACATATGATATGATGTTCTCAGGATAGAACAATTTCTCATACCGTGTACGCATAGGTATCATATTTTATAAACCCTCATTTCTCAGCGAAGAATAGCGTCGAGTACGAGGACGGTTCAGCCCAGTTTCTCAACCATTAAAATATTAATTTTAATATTATATTCGATACTGAACGTATTACTTATACCTCTTACTACCATTACCGAGGTAAGAAGGTTACGTTGTTTGACTTGGAGATGACTAAGAATATATACCCGGTGACCTGTCATGGCACGCAAAACTTGAGGAGCGAGCTAATAATAATAGAGATGAAAGGTATAACTGCACGATGCCTCTTCATCATGAGAAACAGAATTGCAGATTTGAATTCAAAAATGAATAGAAAATAGGCCTATTTATTGATAAAAGATTAAATCTTTCAAAGCGTTTGATGAGAATAAGAAGATACTACATTTTCATAGGTAGGCCTATTAATGATTCATCTATTAGGCCTACCTACTTCTTTTAAACATGATAACCAGATTCTCAAGATATCTGTACCCAATGATTTCTCATACCGTAAGTATTTCTCAAAAACTGAAGTGTATTATGAGCGAAGAACAAGAACAGAATTGAATTCAGCGTTCAAATTATCTTTGGAATAACTTGAAGACAACAGCTGGATCAAAATATTCGTTGATTTTCCTTATCAACTTCTTCTTCAAATCGAATTCATGCTTAAAATTTTGATGTTTTCATCAATATAAAATTGATGAAACATCAAATTTGAATTTCATTGATAAGCTATCGAAATTTTAAATAGGTACAAACTTGACGATTGAACTCGGTTTGAAGAGAACATTGATGAAGAAGATTGACGAATATTTTGATCGTCTGAGAGGTATTAAACCTTCAAAATTTTTTCATATCACATTGAGTGTACGGTAATCAAACTATGGGCCTAGTTCAGATATCAAAATGTACATAAATGCTACTTCATCGATAAAATTCAAATCTGTTTGTATTTCATTGATAAAACTAACGAAATTTTGACATTAGGCATGAACCTAATATTCAAATCGATTTGGAGAGAAAATTTGATGAAGAAAATTGACGAAAAGTTTGATTGCTTAGAGCACTAGTATCTTCTCCGCGTTTTCTTCTTCTTGTTTTCTCAGTTTTCAACTGCGCAACTTGAATTGTTCCAGATTCACCGCGTCCATTTCTAATCATGTTCTGATACAATATGCGACCGTGTGAAACTCTCATGACCGCAGGTATGAGTGTTTACAAGAGCGAGAAGATTGACGGATATTTTGATCGTATCTAGGGCAGATTGAGTTTTATTTTTTCCGTGCATATTCAGAGATTGTTTACTTGATTCTCTACGAGCTTAACACAAAGCTTACCTTGAATTGTTCCATAGGTACCTATACTATTCTTTCATTCACTGCATATGAGACGCTCACGACTGGTTGAAGTTTAAAAAGTGGAAAAATTGACAGAAATTTTGATTGTCTAAAGCGTGCTCAAGTTTTCTTCCGTGTTAAGGAATTTCTTAATAATAGAGGTTGATGATCAAATGCTGAGAAGTTCAAAGATTCTAAATATATACATCTAATTTTTTATTAAATCTTATTCGAAATTATTTACATAATGATCTTTGCTCCCCATGTTATTCTTTAGAATTTATCCGCTTAGTTTTCAACCGAGTTTGAATAATTCCAGTTCAATCTTCCATGCATCCTTTTGTTGAGAGATAAGAAACTGCGCGTGACTCTCATGACTGGATGGGAGTCTAAAAAAAAGGCGGCATCCGGAGTGCGCTCAAATTTTCTTGTCGAGTTCAGAATTCGATTGCTCAACTTTCGAATTGTTCCTAATTAATCCGTCACATGTTCTTCTTTGGTGAAAAATATGCAACTGCGTAGAATTCTGATAACTACATACATGAATTTGGTGTTTTCCCACAATTTTCAAAATGTTTCTGTGTTAAGAAATAAAATTTGAAATTTCAGAATAAGTATGATCATCTCCATCGTGAAAAAATTCAACAAGAATATTTTTCGTGCAAAGTATTATATATTTTTCGTGCAAATATTATAATTATTTTCCATCATCCAGTGCGATTCAAAGAGATATGATCATTTCCGAGAAGAGGTTAAAATTACAATAAAGAATAATTGAAACTCAGTATGAAATTAAAAACACACATTGCTGATACAAATAGTGAAAAAATAAGAATTGCAAGTTCAGAGAAATAAGAGCGTACAGCACATAGGTCGACACAAAATAAGGTGGAGTGACAACGTACAGAGTGTCTGATCAAGTACAGAAATAGAAGAAAATGTTCATCAAGAAACATAATAAAGTTTTACAACACAAAATAAATACAAATCGGCCTAAAGCTCTTACTTTCGTCCTCATTCTCTTTTGTCTGGATAAGTAAGAATAAAACGATACCACAAAGTCATGATTAGAATAAAGAAAATACCATTCACCATATATATGTATAACTATATAATTACGACTTAAAATCAAAATTTTCCATATCCCGATAGAACTTGAACAAATAATTCAACTTAATTGGATCAATTATCCGCTTAATCAACTCTATTACAGATACTTGTACACAAAATGAAAATTCATCTGATTAAAGCTCCTCGTATCATCTCTTCAACACACGTTTCACTACACGTCTTTTTCGCTAAGTAGAAATTAAAATATGGTAATGAAAATTTTTGGGATAGACACCCTGAAGAACTAAATCACTCTTCGGCCGCTACCGAGCAGTGATAAGTATATCCGTACATGGAAAACCGATACAACATCTCACAAAAACAGAACATAGGTGGAACTAATTTACAAAAAGTTATGAGTATTCGAAGAAACTGAAAGACGTTTAAAAGCGTCAACCAAGAAACAGAAACTAAGAATGTTCAACTAAAGGAGCATCAGAGAGAATAACATCGATCACAAACCGTTTCTAAAGCTAGCCTCCCGTCTCAACAATTACAAGTTTTTTTGTCTAGAACTTCACCCTCCTCCTACTCTCCACGATTATGGCTTAGGCCAGAACAACTGTTCTCTTTCGTTCATACAAATTAGTGCAATTCTCATGATTGAGCCACACGAGTAGCTAAAAAAATTTGAAACGAGAATGTACGTTTCCAAAAATTTTGAAGAATTCTCATATTTAACGGCAAACCGTAGCCCTAACTGTTTGTTATCGAGTATCACTGAACTCATGAAAAATTGTTCGAGAACTCTCTTTCGATGATTAAAAGCTTTCAATTGCGATAAAAATTAAAGTTCGTTACCATCTAGCAAAACAAGAAATATTCACTGATATGAGATCAAATTATACAGGAAGTGAGTCATTCGAAGGATGATGAGAAACGAAAATTGTGCGTGATAACGAAAGTTGAACGAGATCTTCACCTTATCATTACAAAACCTACACCGAACCATAATCTAAATTTATAATTAAGATATTCATTAATATATGAATAATTTTTTGCGTTCACGATATTAAAAAATCATACAATTTAACGTGTCACGAAAGCAGGTGGGTTGCCATGTCTCCTCAAAAACAATGTTCGATCAAAAGTGATACATGGCAACTAAGGTAAAACGATAAAATAGAACTTAGAAGAAAAAAAAAAAAATTTCAAGGTTAGTAGACACTAAAAAATATTTTAAAGTTAGTAGATTAAGATACTGTCTTCGGAAATGACCACGTGTGATGGACGAAGTTACTTCTGAAAATAAAAACAAAGAAAAATCGAAATTAGTAAACCGAATTACTTCGTCAGTGTTACGGCAAAAAACTTTATAAGAACGCGATTGTATCTTAGTTTGTGGCGGACTAGCTTCACGAGGTTTCTCAAGCCCACATCATCAAAATTCGAAATTGGTGTCGTTTTTTCAGGGGGAAGGGGGGAAGGGCGAGTACAACGTCCATAAACCGGACCGAAGTCTTATGGAGCTTAACAAGAGTCCTTAATTGAGCAATTGCAACTACGGAAACTTCATCGGCACATCGTGAATGCCAGCACTTTCAACCCATCAATGAATCAGAGACTCAAATCATATTAAAATCTTGATAATATATTCACTAAATTTTCATTCACTACTTGAACCGCTTATTTTTTTACGAGCTATTTAACGGGTCATCAACTCGGGAAGAAATACTGGGATTGAATAGATTGGTAGTTTTAGGTGGATCGGTGGAAGTTTAAAGTGTTAGTAATGGTTTTTGAGTGGTTGGAAAGAGCAGATGGGGCTTGAGAGGAGGTAGAAAATGTATATCTGATGTTATATAATGTGTAAAATGGATATTAGTAGTTAAGGAATTTAATGCAGAACAAAACAAAAACTTCGTTCTCTGTAATTTCGAGTTAAAACCTGCTATTTATCAAGATTTTTCTTCCAAAACCTGCTATCTAGATTTTCTGTACACTGAAAGTCGATTGGCCAAAAAAGAAATTAGCAGTCGTACAGCGCTCACCACAATTTTTTGCGTTTCTTGTAAAATTCTCTTCTCAAGTTAGCAGGTTTTGGAAATAAGCGGTTCACTTACAGTTCGAATCTTGTCGGGGACGAGCACGACCACGCCCAACACCAGCCAAAGAGGTCGATGGGGTACTTTCCGCTTTCGCGCTACGGCCACGACCCTTCTTCTTTACCACTTGAAATTCGCGCATTCTACCCGTCACAGTATTCATGGCAGTACTGTACGATGAATCGGACATCACACTACACGCCGAAGAGAGTCCAGCTCCCGAGGTAGAAGGCCTCTCATTTAATGCAGGCCACGCGGAAGGAGTGGAAACGACCGAACTTACCTTTTGATTCTGGCTTGTTTTAGCTTCCTCTTCGGCATTCTGACAACAAATGACGGTAGATATTAGGGCCAATCCTTTTTTAAAAAGAAAAGAAAAACCCCTGTAAACACAACTGACCAAGCGAGCTTTCATCTTTTGCCGATCTTCTTCTCTTTTCATTTTCCGCTCCGAAGGCGGCATATTCTGATGACACTTCAGAACGCCGCGGTCATCGGCGTCACGCACTATTGCGTTCAGCACGTTCGTACCGGGTTGGTCGACTTCGCAATCCCACGACTCGGTCTGGGGGACCTCGATTTCGATTTTTTTCTCCGCTCTCTTTAGCAATTCCTGCACCGATTCGTTCTCCTTCGTTCCGACACTGTACTCGAATGAGTAAAACGCATCCCGATCGGGGCATATAGTTTCATGGAACTGTAGGGATGAAAGAAATCAGATTTCTCGATTAGTCAAGGACTTTATACAAAGGAAAATCAATATACGTGCATTCGTCTTTTGTAGAGATGCTATTCTAAAAGCAAAAGGAAGGAATCTTCAAATGAGGCACAATTTTCAAAAAAAAAAAAAAGAAGAGACGCTGTTTCAATAGCAAAAGAAGTCTTTTTAAAAAAGTATCGTACTTAAGGAGAAAAAAAAATGCGCATTCGCTTTAATCAGAGACTCTAAATTTTTAGAAGCAAAAGAAGTTTCTTCAACAAGGCACCATTCTCAAGAAAATAAAAAAAAAGTACTCCAACTTTACGTTTTCTAAAAGTATCTGCAGGCACTTCTGTTCTTCGGTGCCAACACTGCTCTCGGATGCGTAAAATGTGTCTCGATCTGGGCATATTGTTTTGTGAAACTGTAGGGATGAAAGAAATCAATAACATTTTTGCCGTAACAAAATTCGCGAACGTCCCAACAGACAAAGGGAAATCAAATTTCTCGATTGATGAAGAGAAAATCAATGTTCGCGCATACGTTCTTTACATAGACGCAATTTTAAAAGCAGAAGGGAAAAACACCTTTCAAGAAGGCAAAACAAATGTACCTCATTAAGTTCGCAGAGTAGTTTAAAATAGATAAATGTCGTTATTTTCCCAGTGATAAGGAAGAATATTTGGACCCTAGTTAGCCAAACCCAACCAAGAGACATGATAACAATCTAGAGAAATGCTCCTTTACTATAAGCGAAGGTTCCCCTTTTCGCCAGATCGTTATCATGTCGCTTGGTTGGGTTTGGCTAAAAAGGGTTCATTTTTCCTACAAAAAAACTGAGAATACTCAAGCCTCCTCTACTTCAAAATTCTTTCGACTCAAGAATCCCTTTCATACGCGATTTTTCCACTTGCCTCTTATGAAACAGCAGGAAATGAATTTTCGCTCGTTTTAAAAAATTATTCACCGAATAGAAGGAAGGAAAAAATTTCAACTGAACAAATAAAAGTTCACAATATTACTAAAATTACTGAAAGCGACGAGGGGACAAGAAAAATAAAAATAGTTCCAAGTGCCTAAAGGGGAAAATCAGGACTACGAGTTCCTTCATACGGAGACAAAAAAAAACAGAAGAAACAAAGGGAAGCTACTTTGACATCATGTTTCTCCGGATCCACACACGCGAACTATTTCTAACCTTGTACAATGTACGAACAAGTGAAAGCCACGTCATTACAATCGCAACAAAGAAATGTTTGAAATTACATCGAGTTACACGATGATTGGTGACAGAGAAACAGTTTCCGAGATATTTTTTTTTCTCTAGATCGCTATTAAAGATAAACGCTCAACAACTTATAGAGACTTTGCTCAAAAGAAACGTCATAATTTGGCGCATCGCTGATAGACTGTACTGTCGGAGTATTTCATTCGAGATCGTGAGTGATTACAGTCTTTCAGTTTACGACATTAAACTCATTCGAAAACAATGACAAATAAAAAATTCTAGGTTCAAATCCTCAAAAATAGCGAAAGGAAAGTGAACGTCCCAAACGTGAATTACTTTACAGGAAGGTAATCAAAAATTTGCCTTCACCTCGATCTCGGGTTTCGGAATTTTGTGCGTATAGTTGAACGCACAAGTCACCAGCTTTTGCGACAGTTCTAAATGCTGTAAGCGGCACCTTTGAAGGTGGTTCGCCATTCTCAGACGGGAAATCTCGTGAACGTGATCGTACGGGCAAACAATTCTTTCTTCGACGTCTGCGAATTTGCTTTGGTCCATTACAGTGATCTTTTGCTCGGCTGAAATATGAAGAACATGAAATTATCAAACTCCATCGCGAAATAGAGAATCTTAAGAAACGGACAAGGAAATGTGATACGTACATAGAAAATTAAGTTACGTAAGTCGAAGTGTCAGCGGTATACGATTGACCTAAGAACAAAATTAAACATTGAAGAGTATTAATTTCTATGAAGAACATGAACAGTTGTACATTACTACAGTAACCGAGCTCAAATGGATAATAGAACACCGATTGCTGACAAAAAAAAAAAAAAAAAAAAAAAAAACGCAATTATCGACGGAAACACATCAATAATATTGTTTTCTTAGAACGCGTGAGGTGCGAACTCGGTCTTCTATCTCACATTTACGTAAAGAATTACTTCGAACTACAAAGAGATAAGAAACTCGAGATAAAAGCTGACGTCCACGAGTAACGACCAAGGCCTCGTAACGATCTGATGAAAAATCTCGAGGACTCGAGCAATAGATGTTAGATGACCATTACAACTACAACTCGATTGGATGTTCTTCTGTTATTAGAGAGCAGTAAATTTAATCTTCTCAATTCTAATTAATTTTAATTACGTACATTCAGTGAGCGATAATTTACGCACTGCGGATATAGAAATTTACTCAACACGATTTAACCAATTTGAATAGAGTAATAACGTTTAAAATTTTAAATTCACAGTTCTTGAACAAAAGAAATAGAGACGATGAAACTAAACAAACAACGAAACAACAAAGAAGATGGAGTCGATACTAAAACCAGCGGTAAACACAACGAGCAAAGGTGAGAATGCAACAACAACCCTACAGTCTACAA
Source organism: Aspidiotus rigidus (assembly GCA_035079385.1). NCBI lineage: Eukaryota > Metazoa > Arthropoda > Insecta > Hemiptera > Diaspididae > Aspidiotus > Aspidiotus rigidus. Next base: position 4,364,047 of record JAVHKY010000024.1, on the reverse strand, counting down.
TGCAGAACGAGCGCACATCAACAAAAACTACGTCGTGACTTCGTTCGAGCGTTTCTGCCTGGTTTCTGCCAGCTTCGCATTACGTTTCCCTTTCCCAAGCCATACGAGCAGCTGCCTGAATGCCACGCCCCACCCTTCTTGAAACAGTCACGAATTCGTGAATAAAATCAAAGAAGGCGCTCTCTACATTTTCCGTGACGGTCATTTGCGGAAGCTTGACGAAAGGTGATGGTGATGATCTTGAAAGAAAAATTCATCTGAGATATTTGAAATTATATTCACTCGACAGGAAATTAAGAGGACTGCAATTTTTGTTCCATACTACATTTTTCAGAAAAAATAATATTTTGAGAAGGTACAGTCGATTTTATTTACGTGCTGTCTTATTAATTATTATGGTGAAAAGCGCCAAGATCACCTTCTCGACATCGCTTTATATGCGATGGTCCGAATGTATTTTGATGTAATTATTAGTTCTTATAACCAATACTCATAATAACGGTCATTTCGGTTACGGTCATTTCGGTTACGGTTAAAGGCTAGTTTTACTAATAAATTGAGTGAAAAGTAAAAACGACGTTTGATTCAAACGACGATTAATGAGAACGGCAATTAGTCCAGCTTTTGGTTTAACCAAAATCATTCAGATCCGAAAAATCGAAAAATCAAGAGATGGTGGCGGTGAGTCCATAAAGAACGTGCACCGCCACATTTTTCGGATTTGACAGCCATGGCCCAGACCGTCTCTAGTATAGCAGGCCGGAATATTAAAACTGATAACGTCGTGATGATGAAAAATACGGGGCCGAGTTTTATATACAGGCTCTTAAGGAGAAACCTTCGAAGTCGAAAAACACATTAATCATTGATTTACGAACAGTAATCAATTCCGCGGGGCAGAAGTTCATGAAATATTATGGAGAGAAACAATTCTTGATTTTTTGCCCTGGGTCTCGTTAACATTGATCAACTGAACCCTTTTTAGCCAAACCCAACCAAGCGACATGATAACGATCTGGCGAAAAGGAGAACCTTCGCTTATAGTAAAGGAACATTTCTCTAGATTGTTATCATGTCGCCTGGTTGGGTTTGGCTAAATAGGGTCCAACTACAAAGCAAGTTATTAACGTTTTAAAATATAAAGTCAGACAGAGGCTCTATCTGACCTTTTTTTATTTAAAACATTAAAAACTAGCTTCCTAGTTGATCAGTCGTGACGAGACCAAGTTCAAAATATCGAAAAACGTTGGCTCTTTAAATGACGTTCTCTGCATTTTTTTTTTTTTTCAAAATTTTCACCATTATTTTGTGTAAAATCAAGTTTTTCAATGTTGTCCCATAAGATACTACACAAATTTCAGCCCCGTCCATCGTTGTCAAGTTTCGAATATTCCGGCCTGATACTAGAGACGGCCATACTCAAGCACCAACTTGAAAAAACCTGTTTTAAGAAAAAAGCGTTAAAAGATTTAAAACGATACACCCAAAAAACTATGATTCCTAGGGGATTGGTTGATGAATAAAATCAAAGAGTGTACGTTTTAAATTCGAGATTAAAACAAAACATGAACCTTGTATCAAATTATTGACGAAATATATGGGCCTGAAAAGTGCCAAAGTTAGGCCTTTTTTCAAATGACTTTTTTTGGGGTTATTTTTGCGTGAAAATCTCTCTCTGAAGTGACAAAAACTCTTATTCACGTAAAATTTTCTATAAATTTGCTATTTAAATACACAAAAATGAAAAAAAAAAAATAATAATAATAATAATAATAATAATAATAAGAGAAAAAGTTGTTTACTAAACTTTTCTGGCAAAAATGAAAAAAAAAAATAATAGTAATAATAAGTGGAAAAATATCGTTTACAAAACTTTTTTGGCAATATGAAGAAAAAAAATAATAAGTGAAAAAATGGTTTACAAAACTTTTTTGCGACAACTTAAAACAATACGGGAATTAACACAATAGGACTTCTCATTGTTGGACGACCTCTTTTTTTTCCGACAACGACGACGTTGCAGATTTAATTATTTAAATGATGTATTACTCCTCTTTTACAATAGAGAGCGCTATGTCATTCTACCAAACGAAGAGTAGAAAAAAACAAAAAGGCATAAGTTATGTTAGGCCCTTTTGCTGGAGACGCGTTTAGTTAATCTCCGATTTGTTTTACCAGCCAATAATTGATTAATCCGAGATTTTAAATTTTTATGAAACCTTTTTTGGTCGTTCTTTCTTCATCCAAGTTTTAGTTTCGAACAATCATCTGATCATGTTGCGCGGCATAAAGTGGATACTATTAGCTGGATTTCCAGGTAATCAAACTAGAAAAAATCAATGAGCCAGTAATGGATGGCACTATCAAGAAATTAGAAGGTAAGAAGTCCCTAGGGCCTGACAGGATACCTATAGCTATACAATAAAGTAACAAAAGAAAATGACCCTTGTTACCTGATTTTAATGACCCTTTTTAACAAAAGAAAAGGTATTCTCCATTCTGCGCATTTACATATAATATCATGTAGATGTATGTAGCGGGGGAGGGAGGGGGCGTAGGTTTCAGAAGTCGACGACGGCGACCATGAATATTTAATACATATGTGACCCCGTCTACAGAAAACCCGACTTAGTTTTCAATTACAATCAGGAGAAAAGGAATCTTCCTTCCTCGGTAAAAGATCCTTTCCTCCTGATCGATATTCAACGCTAAGCCGGGTTTCTGTAGACAGGGTCACATATATCTAATTGATCAGAGGATGTCTACAAGAGAATGTGCAGCTCAGTTTCATCATGGCGAAATTCCACGCGCTAAATACACTTTGCAAAAACGGGAGAGAAAAATGTTCTAATCGAGCCAAATAAAAACTTTCAACTCATTAAAAAACGACGGCTTCTTTAATGAAGTTAAACGAGGAACGGAGGAAACCTGTTTTATGAGTCAAATGGGATTTGGTATTGAAAATTCAAGGAAGCCTAGACCTACTATTGGCCTAGTATAATATAGTTTGAGAGTCTATATTTGTCTCGAGTCTCCAGCTATATATGATGGCTCGAGAGTTGACATTTTTCCAAGTCCCTTCATATCGTATATAGCTCGAGAGTCGGAATTTTTCCAAGTCCCCCTCTTATCATATATGGCTCGAGAGTCGAAATTTTTCCAAGTTCCCCTCCTATCATATATAGCTTGTGAGTCGAAATTTTCCTACTGTGACCTGAAATTTTCCTAAAGCCGCTTTCACACGCCTGTGAACTTGTAGATGCAACCCAAACCACACTGGGTATCCGTCCGTGAAGACTAACACTACAGTTTATCAATAAATAATACCTTGTCTGGATGAAACCAAGTACCAACTTACTGTTGGATGACCAGCCGGACCACGTTCTGAACTACCTGCAACCTGTTTAAAATCTCGTTTGAGCATACCTGAAACCTACTATAACCTACCTAACCACTGAGCACACACTTCATCAGAGAATAGACTGTCGTCAAGCGCCAGACTCCAACTCTAAACCGGGTACCGCCGACCCTCGGGACCACGGCCCGAACTAGTTAGATACCTGTCTGACCGCTTAACCTTCCTATCAGGAACAACTGCAATAACGGATCCCCGCCAACACTGCTGTACGCACAATGCCGCGGCTACGAGTTCCCGGAATCTTGCCCCGTAGGGCTCATCTCCCTCGCAGTGTCCCTCGGACAGAGCAGCCTCTCTACCACCACAACAAAGGGGTTGCGCGTTCCCCCGTTTTGGATTTGTGAGACAAACTCCAGGCATTCCCCGACCGATGTCGCCGCACCTGAAGGAGTCCGCCAACCATTGAGACACCGGACCCCAAAGTGGGTTGGGTACCACAGCTAAGCCCAGTTCTCCCTGGCGTCCTATCTTCCTCCCTAAGTTGTAGTCCCGAGAGACCCACAACTCTCCCTGGCTCAGCCAGCCTGAGGGCGCTACCCTCAGCAACTCGGGCCCCTAACGTCCCCGGGGGTCGTCACATCCCCGCTTAGACATGAACAAGATCCGCACTGCTAAGACATCTACAATGCCACTTAAAAACATCTCACCATACATGAGATATTCACCACTAAAGGCCTACATGCAGCCCACACTGGCTGACTGCCTTCCGGATGCAAGATATTTTCGATGTCTACCAAGTACGCCTCACCACATGTGAGATATCCATCTTTGAAGACCTACGTACAGCCCACATTAGCTGACTGCGTTCTGGATAACCAAATGTACTTCACGACATAACCATCGTCACCTAGACACCGACAATAGGGCTCCAGTCACAAACGGACCCTTCATTATAATTCCAATTCATCAACAAACACCCTATCTTGTGTGCCCAGTATCGCTCACTTAAAATTAATGCCTACATTAGTATAAAATAAAGAACCCTATCTATCGAGCAGACAAGTGTAAATTACAGATATACTCAGTGAACCAACTCACCAATCTAGTACGTATTTTGTATAGATCAACCACAAGACACCACCGAAAAACGCACAATAGTCAGAATGACAACAATATTCACTCACGATAACCGCTACACAAGTGCATTAGCCACAACGATAGCACGAGACTGATTTTTACACATCTAAAGCAGTTTAAATTCCACCCTCGGTCAAACTACGAGGCTACCCTGTCCAGTACCATTCTCCGGTACCAGTTGACCGCGTGTCCTATGCGCACATTCCCCTATTAGTTTTTTTTTCTACCTGAGCTCCGTGTGTCTTACGCCTTTCCTTCCGGGTTTTAAAACCACCTATTATATTATTGTAGGAGAAATATCCGCTGATGTTCTTAAATCGTCACGGCTTCGGATAACGTGGCTCTCGCCATACAATATTACTCTCGTCGTATCAAATATATGTTATAGTGGGTACTGCTAGATTAAAACTTACCACAAAATATTAACAGTATTTACACTACATCCCCGTCTTATCATATATAGCTCGAGAGTGGAAATTTTTTCCAAGTCCCCCTCCTATCATATATGGCTCGAGAGTCGAAATTTTTCTAAGGCGGACGGCGCACGGCAAATTTCTCAAAAAGCCCCCCATAAAACAGGTACCCCGTTAAAATTTCGACTCTCGTGCTATATATGTAAGAATATCGGCTGATCGTTTACCGGTGCTCTAAGTCTTTCCGGCATTCCGTTTTCCCGATATCTTAATGCACGTACAAAACGTGAAATCATTCGACAACTATCTACTAGTGTTGTCTATCTTATAAAACATCAACTACCAAACCTGTCTACGAGTATCGTATCGATGCACCACAAAAATTCGTGAAAACGGTACAGCGTTCTTACATATACTGTACTAGCGGTTGGGGGCGCGCCGAGGCGCGCCTGACCGCCAGCTGTGTGTTGAGTAGATATCAGTGTTTTGTAAATATTTCGATTTTAACGGTAAGAGCTGAGTTGACAGGTAAGGGCTGTATTGCAGCAAAAAACGGACTAATTCATGAACCGTCGCAATGATTAAGGAAATAGATGGACAGTAGGTAAAAAGCCTGCCATATCCCCGAAGCATTACATCAGTCTGTGTAGAGGCATGAGACGAACTCAGTCGTTTCCTATATGAGAAACCGGATGTAATTTTCTTAATTCTTTCTCGAACCCAGTACCTTTTCTTAGGTAGTTTCAAACTCTGACGACGATATTTACCTAATGTATAGTTACTCGTCACAAAAGAAGAGCAAATTTTCAAGAAATTATTTTACATAAACGTCTCCTTTCAAAATCGAAAATTGGATACGTAAAACTCGAATAGTCTCTGTAGATTCATCCACAGCAACCGGTTTAAATGCTCTCTCTCTGTAAACACAATGATCTTAAATACGCATCAGTCAAAATACCAATAGTTCCAAAATTTCCTCCTAAAAATCTGGAATTGGGCTCATTTGAAAGGAAATTAAAGGGGCAACAATTTTTGTTCTCTTCAATTTTTCATAAAAATGAGTAAAACTCGAGTTATCACCATAACTTAATTTTTATAACTGCGCCACTCAACGCGTTTGAACGGTAACGCGTTTGAACGGTAACGCGTTTGAACGGTAACGTTCCAACAACGCGTTCGATGGCAAGCTACACCACCACGTTTTTTTATATTGAAAAAAGTCATTGTTTTCGCCCTTTTTTGAAATTACTCAGCACCTCCCCGTCAAATTTTTATTTTTATGAGTCTATGTGCTGCTCTGGGATGAGGACAATATATCCTGAAAGTTTGAAAGCGATCGGCCCAGTAGTTCTCGAGTTATAAACGGACAGGAGGACGGACAGACAGACAAACTTTCTGCTTTATATATTAGATATGATAGGAGGGGGGAAGCCTAGATCTAGATAAAGCTAATATAAAGAAGGCCTACACCTATTATAAGCCTAGTATAATATAGTTTGAGAGTCTAAATTTTTCTCGAATCTCGAGCTATATATATGATAGGAGGGGGACTTGGAAAAATTCCTATCATACATGGCTCGAGAGTCGAAATTTTTCGGTTTTTTGTTGGATGGCGCACGGCAAATTTCTCAAAAAGCCTCCTATAGAACAAGTTCCCTGTTAATATAGCTTTCAACAGCCTACAACCATAGAGTCTACTACTGAATGATAAATATTATAAGTAAGTATGGGTTGGGTGAGTGAATCAAAAAAGGTAAAAATTGAATCTAAACAGGATACCTGCAGAGAATTGTTACTTCGTACCCTTTTAATCCCATATTTTATTGTGTGCTTGTGTGAGTGTGTCAGCTGCCGGCATGTGTAAAATATGCTTTTTAAAAGGTGAAAATGGACATAATAACTTTTAAATTCTGAGGATAAAACGTAGTAATGATCTGATTCATGAATTGGATTGGAGAAAAACTGTGTAATATACATTTTAACCTTTAAATAGGATATTTTACACGCACAGGTTTCTGACACACTCACACAAACACACAATAAAATATGGGATTAAAAGGGTATGAAGTAACAATTCTCTGCAGGTATTATGTTTAAATTCAATTTTCACCTTTTTTGATTCACTCACGCAACCCATACTTACTTATAATATCATTCAGTAGTAGACTCTATTGTTGCAGGCTGTTGAAAGTTATATTTTGTTGTGTACTTGTGTGAGTGTGTCAGCAGCCTGTATGTGTAAAATATGCTTTTTATTCAATTCTGGAGATAAAACGGCATCCATTTTCACCTTTAAACAGCATATTTTACCCATAATTTCAATTTTGTCCGCGTAAGTACGAGCCATATCGATGTAATGGGAGGTTGGAGCACATAGACACGTAACAGTAAAAATTACGGCTTCCTTAACGAAGTTAAACAGGAACGCAGGGAACCTGTTTTATGATTCGAGTGAGATTTGGTATTGAAAATTCAAGGAAGCCTAGATTTGGAGAAAGGTACTAAAAAGAAGGCGTAGACCAACTATTAGTGTAATATAATATAGTTGGATAAATCAGGTTCCTTGTTAAAATTTCCACTCTTAGCACGAGAGTCGAAAATTTTCCAAGTCCCCCTCCTATCATGTATAGCTCGACAGTCGAAATTTTTCCAAGTCCCCCTCCTATCATATATAGCTCGACAGTCGAAATTTTTCCAAGTCCCTCTCCTATCACATATGGCGCGAGAGTCGAATTTTTTCCAAGTCCCCCCTCCTATCATCTATAGCTCGAGAGTCGACATTTTTTCTAAGTCCCCTCTCCTATCATATATGGCTCGAGAGTAGAAATTTTTCCAAGTCCCCCTCCTATCATATATAGCTCGAGAGTCGAAATTTTTTCAAGTCCCCCTTCTATCATATATAGCTCAAGAGTCGAAATTTTTTCTAAGTCCCCTCTCCTATCATATATGGCTCGAGAGTAGAAATTTTTCCAAGTCCCCCTCCTATCATATATAGCTCGAGAGTCGAAATTTTTTCAAGTCCCCCTTCTATCATATATAGCTCAAGAGTCGAAATTTTTCTAAGTTTTTCGCTGGACGGCGGACGGCGGACGGCGGACGGCGCACGGCGCACGGCAGATTTCTGAAATAGCCCCCCATAAAACAGGTTCCCTGTTAAAATTTCGACTCTCGAGCTATATATGATAGGAGAGGGACTTGAAAAAATTTCGACTCTCGAGCTATATATGATAGGAGGGGGACTTGAAAAAATTTCGACTCTCGAGCCATATATGATAGGAGAGGGGACTTAGAAAAAAAATTACGGCTTCCTTAACGAAGTTAAACGAGGAACGCAGGGAACCTGTTTTATGATTCGAATGAGATTTGGTATTGAAAATTCAAGGAAGCCTAGATTTGGAGAAAGGTAGTAAAAAAAAGGCCTAGACCAACTCCAAATTTTTCTAAGTCCCCCTCCTATCATATATGGCTCGAGAGTCGAATTTTTTCCAAGTCCCCCTTCTATCATATATGGCTCGAGAGTCGAAATTTTTCTAAGTCCTTCTCCTATCATATATGGCTCGAGAGTCGAAATTTTTCTAAGTCTTCCTCCTATCATATATAGCTCGAGAGTCGAAATTTTTCTAAGTCCCTCTCCTATCATATATGGCTCGAGAGTCGAAATTTTTCTAAGTCCCCCTTCTATCATATATAGCTCGAAAGTCGAAATTTTTCCAAGTCCCCCTCCTATCACATATAGCTCGAGAGTCGAAATTTTTCTAAGTCCCCCTTCTATCATATATGGCTCGAGAGTCGAAATTCTTCTAAGTCCCCCTCCTATCCTATATGGCTCGAGAGTCGAAATTTTTCTAAGTCCCCCTTCTATCATATATAGCTCGAAAGTCGAAATTTTTCTAAGTCCCCCTCCTATCATATATAGCTCGAGAGTCGAAATTTTTCTAAGTCCCCCTTCTATCATATGGCTCGAGAGTCGAAATTCTTCTAAGTCCCCCTCCTATCATATATGGCTCGAGAGTCGAAATTTTTCTAAGTCCCCCTTCTATCATATATGGCTCGAGAGTCGAAATTCTTCTAAGTCCCCCTCCTATCATATATAGCTCGAGAGTCGAAATTTTTCTAAGTCCCCCTTCTATCATATATGGCTCGAGAGTCGAAATTCTTCTAAGTCCCCCTCCTATCATATATAGCTCGAGAGTCGAAATTTTTCTAAGTCCCCCTTCTATCATATATAGCTCGAAAGTCGAAATTTTTCCAAGTCCCCCCTCCTATCATCTATAGCTCGAGAGTCGACATTTTTTCTAAGTCCCCTCTCCTATCATATATGGCTCGAGAGTAGAAATTTTTCCAAGTCCCCCTCCTATCATATATAGCTCGAGAGTCGAAATTTTTTCAAGTCCCCCTTCTATCATATATAGCTCAAGAGTCGAAATTTTTCTAAGTTTTTCGCTGGACGGCGGACGGCGCACGGCGCACGGCAGATTTCTCAAATAGCCCCCCATAAAACAGGTTCCCTGTTAAAATTTCGACTCTCGAGCTATATATGATAGGAGAGGGACTTGAAAAAATTTCGACTCTCGAGCTATATATGATAGGAGGGGGACTTGGAAAAATTTCGACTCTCGAGCCATATATGATAGGAGAGGGGACTTAGAAAAAAAAATTACGGCTTCCTTAACGAAGTTAAACGAGGAACGGAGGGAACCTGTTTTATGATTCGAATGAGATTTGGTATTGAAAATTCAAGGAAGCCTAGATTTGGAGAAAGGTAGTAAAAAAAAGGCCTAGACCAACTCCAAATTTTTCTAAGTCCCCCTCCTATCATATATGGCTCGAGAGTCGAAATTTTTCTAAGTCCCCCTTCTATCATATATGGCTCGAGAGTCGAAATTCTTCTAAGTCCCCCTCCTATCATATATAGCTCGAGAGTCGAAATTTTTCTAAGTCCCCCTTCTATCATATATGGCTCGAGAGTCGAAATTCTTCTAAGTCCCCCTTCTATCCTATATGGCTCGAGAGTCGAAATTTTTCTAAGTCCCCCTTCTATCATATATAGCTCGAAAGTCGAAATTTTTCTAAGTCCCCCTCCTATCATATATAGCTCGAGAGTCGAAATTTTTCTAAGTCCCCCTTCTATCATATATGGCTCGAGAGTCGAAATTCTTCTAAGTCCCCCTCCTATCATATATGGCTCGAGAGTCGAAATTTTTCTAAGTCCCCCTTCTATCATATATGGCTCGAGAGTCGAAATTCTTCTAAGTCCCCCTCCTATCATATATAGCTCGAGAGTCGAAATTTTTCCAAGTCCCCCTTCTATCATATATGGCTCGAGAGTCGAAATTCTTCTAAGTCCCCCTTCTATCATATATGGCTCGAGAGTCGAAATTCTTCTAAGTCCCCCTCCTATCATATATAGCTCGAGAGTCGAAATTTTTCTAAGTCCCCCTTCTATCATATATGGCTCGAGAGTCGAAATTCTTCTAAGTCCCCCTTCTATCATATATGGCTCGAGAGTCGAAATTCTTCTAAGTCCCCCTCCTATCATATATAGCTCGAGAGTCGAAATTTTTCTAAGTCCCCCTTCTATCATATATAGCTCGAAAGTCGAAATTTTTTCAAGTCCCCCCTCCTATCATCTATAGCTCGAGAGTCGACATTTTTTCTAAGTCCCCTCTCCTATCATATATGGCTCGAGAGTAGAAATTTTTCCAAGTCCCCCTCCTATCATATATAGCTCGAGAGTCGAAATTTTTTCAAGTCCCCCTTCTATCATATATAGCTCAAGAGTCGAAATTTTTCTAAGTTTTTCGCTGGACGGCGGACGGCGCACGGCGCACGGCAGATTTCTCAAATAGCCCCCCATAAAACAGGTTCCCTGTTAAAATTTCGACTCTGGAGCTATATATGATAGGAGGGGGACTTGGAAAAATTTCGACTCTCGAGCCATATATGATAGGAGAGGGGACTTAGAAAAAAAAATTACGGCTTCCTTAACGAAGTTAAACGAGGAACGCAGGGAACCTGTTTTATGATTCGAATGAGATTTGGTATTGAAAATTCAAGGAAGCCTAGATTTGGAGAAAGGTAGTAAAAAAAAGGCCTAGACCAACTCCAAATTTTTCTAAGTCCCCCTCCTATCATATATAGCTCGAGAGTCGAAATTTTTCTAAGTCCCCCTTCTATCATATATGGCTCGAGAGTCGAAATTCTTCTAAGTCCCCCTTCTATCATATATGGCTCGAGAGTCGAAATTCTTCTAAGTCCCCCTCCTATCATATATAGCTCGAGAGTCGAAATTTTTCTAAGTCCCCCTTCTATCATATATAGCTCGAAAGTCGAAATTTTTCTAAGTCCTTCTCCTATCATAATTATATGGCTCGAGAGTCGAAATTTTTCTAAGTCTTCCTCCTATCATATATAGCTCGAGAGTCGAAATTTTTCTAAGTCCCTCTCCTATCATATATAGCTCGAAAGTCGAAATTTTTTTAAGTCCTTCTCCTATCATATATGGCTCGAGGGTCGAAATTTTTCTAAGTTTTTCGCTGGACGGTGGACGGCGCACGGCGCACGGCAGATTTCTCAAATAGCCCCCCATAAAACAGGTTCCCTGTTAAAAGGAAAGAAGATAGTTTCGAAATCATAGGTTATAAGGTTGAATCAAAAACAAGGTAAAAATAAAGAAGAAATTTTTTTTTTTTTATTTAAAAATTTAAGAACACCTGATGATGATACGTTCACCATATCGAAACCGGTCGGGGTGTGTAAAATTTAGTTTCGACCTCTAGTTCTCATGCATAATATAATTAACATAATTTTTACACTGTGCATTTTTCTAAATTTACTCCGACTCCTTATTTTTATTTTACATTTTTCTGACTTTTATTTAATTGAATTTATTATTCACCTCTCGGACATTCTTAAATTTTTAAATTAAAAAAAAAAAAAATTTCTTCTCTATTTTTATTTTTACCTTGTTTTTGATTCAACCTTATAAACTGTGATTTCGAAGGCAAAATGTATTCAAGTGCAGAGATGGAAAAATCACGATTCGAGCTGATTTTAACAAGGAACCTGTTTTGTGGGGGGCTTTTTGAGAAATTTGACGTGCGCCGTCCAGCAAAAATTTTTCCAAGTACCTCTGCTATCGTATACAGCTCGAGAGTCGAAATTTTTCCAAGTTTTTTATCGGACGGCGCACGTCAAATTTGCCTCCCATAGAACAGGTTTCGTGTTAAAATTTCCACTCTCGAGCTATGTATGATAAGAGGGGGAGTTGAGTTCTAAAACTAGGTCAGAGCTGATAATTTGATTGTAAAGATCGATTTTAACAGAGAACCTGTTTTATCGGGGAGTTTTGCGGAAAGAACATCTGCTATCCGGCCAGCCGGCAAAGCTCGGAGGTTGAAAATTTTTTCCAAGTCCTCCTCCTATCATATATAATATAGTTCGACGGTCGGTGTTTATAGCTCGAAAGATAGCCCCTCCGAGTAACTGGGTATACAATACTTCATACACAATTGTTTTGTCCTCTCAATGAGCCAGATATGCAACGCTTCAAACACCATAAGACTCATATTAATGTCCCAGAGTATTTTAAATCCTCCTCCAATAATATAGAGTTTAATGGTCGAGTCATAATAGCTCAAAGGTCGATTTTTTTCCAAGTACATAGCTCCGAAGTCCGGGCCTATAACTTCACAATTTGATGACTTCATAGATCTTGTACGTTAATATTTTTCAGATTCATGGGTTCCTGCCACCTCTTGTTTAACTCCGTTAATGAACCCGTGAGTTTTAATTAAATTAAAAGGTAATAAATAATAATGATGATCAATTTTACTTGATAAAGTCAAACCTTTTTCAAGTGTCGCAAGATGGCCGACAACTTCAAATTCGTTCAAAGACCCCTAATTTGGGTGGAGTCCCCTCTCGGATACCTATTTACTCGTACCTATACGAAAATTTTCAAGTTCCGTAAATCGGTGCGGAAATAAAACACACACCAGGTGGGGTAGCCGCTTTATTCAGAATTGAACTAAATACAAATCCTTAAACCATAGAGGGATAGGAAAATATTTTGAACCATCTGACCGCTGTGTGTGTACGAATATGTGGATTGATAGGCGTGGAAAGGTACACCCGATTACTTGCCGCACACTTGACTCGACAATGCAGATGAAACACGAAATATTTAAAATGTTCATAAAGAAGTCGAAATCTTCATATTAACAAGTCAAAAATTTTTCGAGTTATGAAGTAAGTAGGTCGAAGCTCCTACTCATCGCCGGGAGTCCAAGGTTTCCATCGAAAAGTTTTAAAAAAATCTAAAGTAAATCAAAGCACCTCTTTCTGTTTGAACTACAATTTTTGAATTGCTGGAAGAAATAAGCAGAGATTCATCGGACAAAACCAAATAATAATTATTAGGCTAGATTTTGACTACAAATTACTTATTGCAAGAACTCAAACGAGGGATCATTGAAATTTTAGTTAATTTACTTTGGAGAAGATAAGAATGTCGAAGCTAAGAAAATCTGAAGTACAGCTTCTTTCAAAGTTTACAAGCAATCTCAATTTGTACTCAAAATAATTATTGAAATTCCGACTCAGTCCCTTATTAGAACCCCCTTTCAAAATTACCACCATTTCGACATTTTTTTTTCGTATCAACAGCAGATAATTAATTCACTCATGTCACGCTGAGATAGAGTCACATAAGGTTTCAATTTCTCATAATAGGATGAATAACTCGAGGACCAACCTAAAAACTCTAGAATGACCTACCGAATAGAATCACAAAATTACACTAAGTATGAAGAAATATTTTGTTGCCAATCGAAGTCTTTATTTTTTGCTCAAGTTCATTGGACTTTTCATGTTATTATTTTTTAATTCGCGCTATCACTTTAAGGAGCCTTGGCCGTCAACAAACTAATTGTTGCCGTTGCCCAGGACGCACCACGTGGAGGTGGCTCCAATGCGTCCCGAGACACTAAAGATCCTAGTCCTACTCTAAAGACAAAAAAAAAAAAGGAATTCCCTATACATAGAAGACTGTGCACTACCACAACAGTCAACCCCGGCTAACGAAGATAAAATCCCAGCGAGGTATATCCGAATGTGGTGTGCTGTACCTACATCTAAAAATTGAGAGAAGGCGCAGGCACCCACGTCAGTCCGCCACGAATTACGAAGACTGTTTACGTCTGCAACGCCTCAGTTACAACCTCAGATGGTTGCCTCTTCATTAGCGGAGACAGTAAACTGAGTTAACTCATCCTACGCCCCACCGTGAGCTTATCCGATCGTGGGTGCCCAGAATAATCGAAAAGTACAATATCATCGCGCGAGCGTGCGGCTAATCCGCACTATGCGCTCAATGCACTTCCTGTAAGACCTAACCATCATTATAAATTGTAGAGTAATAGCGCGAACCAAAAATAAACAACACCTGTAGTCAAAATTTGGAGTTGTCGTGCCACCCGTGTTTCAGAATGGAACGGCCGCTACAAAATGACGATGGTTTTTAATTCTGATCTGGAAAAGAAAACAGTAGATTAATTTGAGCAAAAAGGAAAGAGGTCGCCATTGACCAGTACCGATCGTCCAAACAGGAGTCGTCGGCTTACACACCCCTATTTCAGAGTGCAACGGCTACTCCGGAATGACGGTTGGTGTAATCAAGCCCTAAAAATAATTTTAGCTGAAAGAAAGTACATTTTCTAATTAGAATTATTGGTGGGATTGATGGTAGCACAATATCATCGCACCCGCACCAAGCGCTCAATGTACTTCCTGCAATCCACCTGTAATACCGTAAACAAAAATGAACAACACCTATTGTCGAAATTTGGAGTTGTCGTACCACCAGTATTACTACCAAATGGAACGGCCGCTACAAAATGACGGCGGTCTCAATTTAAATTTTTATTTAAAATGAAAAAATATTTTATCAAAATTCAAAAGGCTGTTAATATAAGCCCTAAAAATGATTTCGGCTGAAAGAAAATACACATTTTAATTAGAATATTAGTGTTAGTATCCCAGCATGATTAGTTCAAGCAACACAAATTTACCGGTACACATAAGAAACATGCAAAAAAAATTTCAAAAAACCCTGTCGTGCAAGTCATGCAAAACGAAAAACCGAATGGAAAACGTAAACACGTCCACTTTCTACATCTGCACTAAACTTACTAAAGTGATTGAAAGGATTGAGCAAACTATATGTACTTGCTTGAATGCAAGGTGCCGTGTGCAAACTTTACCTGTCCTTTCTTACTCATTGGTTGAATGAATCAAAAGAGGGAGTGATTCAACGGATTGGAGAGGGTATCTCATAGGTACCTGACATTTCAACAATGCTTGTTTACACAATCTAAAAATGTATACGTGTCTTTGTATCTTATCATCAGTACATTTGAATAGTCAAAGAGTCAACAAAGTTACAATTGGAAGATTGCGATCTTTTCCTATCCTTTTTGTTATAAGTAGGTACCTTAAAGCGCTAAAGGTATTTTCGCTCAATCCCGTTGAACCATGTCGACTGCAAATCGACGTCGATCTGACGTCAAATCGACGTCATTTCGACCCATTTTTTTAATAAGTAATCGACCCAAATTCGACGTCGATTTCGAGTCGAAATAGTTCCGGGGTATGTCGACCGTAAATCGACGGCAAACGACTGGATTTCGACGTCGATATCGAGTCGATTTAAGGTGAGCGGTGGCCTTCGACCCAAAATCGACGTCGTTATGAAGTCTCGCAATAATTATTAATAATAATTATTAATAATAATAATTATTATTATTATTAATATTATTATCATCATTATTACGCAATATTTACTAAAGAAAAGAGAACAAAAAAATAAAAAAAAACCTATTGATGAGAATCTTTCTATCATCATCACCGGGGCTCGAACTGCGCATCACAATTCCTTACCTATCCTGCGCGAACGAACCTAGCCTAACACCTACGGGGACCTATCGATGGTAGAGGTATAATTCCAGTATAGATTTTCGCGATTGAAAATTCGCGCTTGCAATTGAATAATTCCCCTCGCGATTAAAAATTCGCGCAATTGTGATTGAAATTTCATGAATTTTGAAGGGTGAGGGGGTAAGGGAGGGTGCGACCCGGGATTTTGGGGGGCTACAGCCCTCCCAAAATCCCGGGTCCATTTCCGCCAATGTTTGAGGTGAGCGGTGGCCTTCGACCCAAAATCGACCCAAAATCGACGTCGTTACCAGGTCGATTTTGTGGCTCGACCCTTAACCATAAGCTCGCTTCTCAAAATGTTAATTTCTCTTTAAGTAACCGTTAATGCGTAACTTATGTGCGAGTAGTGAAGTTACAGAAACAAACAGGTCGATATGGAGTCGAAATCAAGTCGACATCATTAAACAGAATTCGACTAAAAATCGACGTCGATTTCGAGTCGACTTTTTTGAATTTTCTATCGACCACAAGTCGACTCAATTCCGACGCCGACAATGATTCAATTGCAATTGAAGAATATTTCATTGAATCTGTCAAAATTATTATTTATTACTGACTTGACCCTGTTATAAATTGTTTTATTCCTCACTTCCCTCTTCCAGTTCAGCTGAGGATACTTTGAATGATGGTATTTGTGATGAAGATTCTAAAAGGTATTCATGGAAATTGTTGAATTTCTTTCATTTTTGGTACTGTACCATTGTGCTGCCACGAGATAAGGGACCCATCTTTTATGAAATACTTCTGGAGAAAGAGGTTTCGTGCACAGGTGCATGAGACTCATTTCTCCAAAAGTATTTTGTGAAACATGGGTCTCTTATTTTGTGACAGGTAGGCTATTATATTCACCAAATGATTTGTCATTCATTGTTCATCAACGTCGATTTTAAGTCGATTCCCTGTCAACAATTGTGGTATTGTGATCGATCAAAAATCGACCGTATATTGACGTCGATTTTGAGTCGATTTCCAGTCAACAATTGTCGTGTTGTGATCGACCAAAAATCGACCATATATCGACGTCGATTTTGAGTCGATTTCCAGTCGACAATTGTGGTATTGTGATCGACCAAAAATCGACCATATATCGACGTCGATATACGGTCGATTTTTGGTCGATCACAATACCACAATTGTCGACCGGAAATCGACTCAAAATCGACGTCGTTATACGGTCGACATGATATTGGACAAGATGCTTTCTAAGTCGACGATATTTCGACTCCAAATCGACGTCGTTAGGCAGTCGATTTACCTTCAAAATCGACTGTAATTTTATGCACTTCAATAAAGACGTCGATTTGACGTCGAATTTCAGTCGATTTCGAGTCGACATTGCCGTCGACTCAAAATCGACCCTAAATCGACGGTCGACATGGTTCAACGGGATGTAAACAGAATGATGCAGTGCCGTATCTCCCATGAAGCTAACGAAGCTGAAGCTTCGGGCGGCAAAATTTTTAGGGCGGCAAAATTTTCCAAAAAAAGGTTCAAAATAATCTGAAAAACATTCTCGAATTCTTTGCGGCTTTTCCGCTCAATACAAACTAAATAATCTGAAAAAAATCTTCATTTTGCCGCTCTATATAAACTAAATAATCTGAAAAAAATACCCGTTTTGCCGCTCTGTGTTGTTCACTTGTTCGAACTGGATGTACATAACAAACTACTGGCCATCAAATTGAAAAAGAAAATCGAGTTTTTTTAATACAAACTACTGGCCAGTGGCCACCAAAGAAAATACAAATTACTGGCCACCAAAACAATTATCCCTATTCCCTAAAAGATACAACTTTACATTCTCGTTGATAACTCGTACCGGTACCTATGTACAATGTACATTATTGAAGCCGTTGTGGATTTTACGTGTTTTACGTGTTTTTTGATGATTTAATTTTATAATTATTATACTTACCTAAATAATGGATGGAAGGAAAAGAGAGAGCGGTGCCAAATATAAAAAAATTAGGGAAGCAAAGGAGGAGAAAGAGGCGGCCGTTTTGAAAAAAATACCAAAAATAGATTCTTTCTTTACTCGTTCTTCAAAATTGATAGAAAATATTGCGGGTAAGATTTTTGAATTTTCAACTCGAACTCGATTTTTATTTTTTAAATGTAAATTATATAGAAATAACGTGGCTATGTACATCCAGGTACGTCAACAGCAACATCAAGTACTCCCATCAAGCCTGTCGATTCGTTAGTTTTGTCCTCTGATGTTTCAACAGAGCATACTCCAAGCAGTGATCTTGAAGTTGAACCAGCTATCCCTACTGAACCAGCAGTTTTGTCATTGGATGAGTTGGAAACAGATACATCGGTTCAATTACCCGGTAATACTGCACATACTGTGAGTAATGATCCTGCTGAATGGATTATAAATAACTCGACCATAGACCACTTACTTTCTCAGAAAAGTATCGAACAAAATTTGAACGCTGATTTTTCGACTACAAAAATGTATGATCCTATCTCAAATCAAAATAGAACCCTCTCGAAAAAAGTGTTTCAGAGGAAATTGCAAAATGGGAGTGTAATAGAGAGGAAATACTTGTGCTTTTCTCCCAGCAGGAAAGCCTTATTCTGTGTACCATGTCTTTTATTTGGTGGTAAGACTTCGAAATTTGACACCGATGGTTATAATGACTGGCGTAATGTAAACCGAGATGTGAACAGTCACGAAAATTCCTCCGAACATATTGAAAGTCGAAAAGTTTTTCTTATTCGAAGCAAGAAAACAGGAAAAATAGATAGCGAGCTTCAAATACAAATTGAAAAGGAATTTAACTATTGGCGAAACGTACTAAAACGTGTCATAGCTGTGATCAAGAAATTGAGTTGTAGAGGTTTAGCTTTTCGAGGTAAAGATGAAAAATTTGGGTCAAATAAGAATGGGAACTTCATGATGTCTCTGGAATTGATTGCCGAATTTGATTCTTTCCTGGCTACTCACATTGCTACGCATGGAAATCCCGGTCGAGGTAAAACATCGTATTTATCATCCACAATTTGTGATGAAGTAATTTCTCTGTTGGCAAATAAAGTTAGAAATGAGATCATTGCTGAAGTCCAAAAAAGCAAGTATTTTTCCATCATTGTCGATTCAACGCCCGATGTCAGCCATGTAGATCAACTTTCTTTTGTACTTCGATATGTACCAGCAAATCAAAGTAATGCGGTTGAACAATTTTTGAAATTTTTACCAAACGTAGGACATAAATCTAAAGATATGTACGACATAATTATAGTTGCATTAGCTGGGTTTGGTTTAAATCTTAAAAACTGCCGCGGACAGTCTTACGACAATGCGGCCAATATGGCCGGCTGCTACGCTGGCCTACAAGCTTTAATTCTGCAGTCGAATTGTATGGCTTCTGTTGTAGGGTGTGCAGCACATTCTTTAAATTTAGTGGGAGGTTGTGCCGTGGAATCAGTTTTTGAAGCAGCAAGATTTTTTGATTATCTTGAAGCCTTCTACGCGTTCCTTGTTTGTTCCACTGAGCGATGGAAATTACTTCAAGAAAATTTAAAACCTGGTCATAAAATTGCGAAGAGAGCCACAGGGACAAGATGGTCCAGAAGATACGATGCGTGCTCTGCTTTTGCCAATAGTTTCAAGGAGTTCATGGAGGTATTGGAAAACATCGAAAAAAAAGAAAGCGAAAAACCAGAAAATCGTAGGAAAGCTGCTGGTTTGAGAAAAAACTTTTGTAAATTTGAATCAGTATTTATGGTGATATTTTGGACTGCAATTCTCGAACGATAAGCAAATTTAAGTCTACAAACAGTGGGTTTGGACTTAAAAAGTGTGCTCGATATTTATAAATCCTTAATCGATTTTGTGAATGAATTGAGGACTGATGAGATGTTTGAGAAATTCATAAATGATGTCAAAAAAATCATAGACGTGGAAGGTGATGAAGTATTTGCAGAAGGTCAGAGACGGAGATCCAGAAGAACCTTACAATCTGGTGAAACAAGAGAAAATGAAATAATTCTTCATGGTCGAGAAAAATTAAAAGTAAACATTTACTTCGCTATTTTAGATAGACTGACAACTGAATTGCAAAGTAGGTGTTCCTCTTATAAATTAATATTCGAAAAATTCAGTTTTCTTCTCAACATCTGTGACCAATCTATTGATACCAGTACTGAAGATTTTATACAAGAGGCTGAAAATTTTCAAAAATTTTATGAAGATGACATCGAAGAAACATTCCCACTCGAATGCATCCACTTCAGAAATTATATCAAAAATGCAATTGAGGAGGGATTTGATTGTAATAGTATCAACCTACTTGGTTTTATCCGAGATCATAACTTGGAAGACCTGTTTCCAAATGTCAACATTGCATTACAAATATACTTGACCATGGCTGTAACAAACTGCACTGCAGAAAGATCTTTTTCTTATTTGAAGAGGATTAAAACTTACCTTCGATCAAATCTCACTGAAGATAAATTGGACGATTTTGGTATACTATGTATTGAAGGGGATTTTCTGAATTCACTAGATTATGAAGATGTGATAAATGAATTTGCAGCAATGAAAAGTCGAAGAAAATTGTGAATACTTTACTAAATATATATTTTTTCAAAAATTTGTTGTAGTAACTACCATATGCAGCATCATAAATTATGGGGGGGGGGGTTAGGGGCGCGGATTAGTGATTAGCTTCGGGGCGGCAAAGAGCTTAATCCGCCTCTGGAATGATGTGGACTCGTTTGAATGCAAAATGACCTATGCAAACTTCACCTCTCCTTTATTGCTCATTGGTTGAATAATTCAAGAGAGGGAATGACATAACAGATTCGAGAGGGTGTCTCACAGGTACCTAACTTTTTTCTTATACCCAGTCCGCCCCTTGCCCATTGTGAGAACAGCTGAAGATGAAGGTGGGGCAATGTTTATTTTAAGCTTCAACATAGATACATTCCAAATGTTTCACTTTAAATGTAACAATGATAATAATAAAGAAAAGAACTTTACCGTACCTGAGTATGATCCATCGGGCTCTCTCTGTCCCTCTTAGTGATAATAGTTTCAAGAACGAGGTTACTACCATAAAGCACATCGCCAAACCGCATTGATGTTGATAAAATTATTAAACGTAAGAAGTTTATTTTGGATAGAGACCATCTTACCGCCCTTCAGGCCGTTCATACTCCTACTAATTCTTCTCATGATGATCTCGGTTGGATTAAACAACCTTTCATTGGCAACGCTTCTTATAAAATTGCCAGTATTTTGCGGAAAGTGGGTTACCGTACTGCTTTCTACTCCTGCTACAGGCTGAGATCATTGTCCCAATTAAAGGATCCTGTCCCCATGTTCGATCAGAGTGGTGTTTATCGTTTAAACTGTTCCGATTGTAATGGTGTTTACATCGGACAGACTGGTAGGGCTTTATCGGCTCGAGTCAAAGAGCACGAAACTGCGTGGAGGTCAAAATTAAAAAACAAAAATAACCCGAATAAAGATGATAATAATAAAAGTGCTTTTGCTAACCACCTTTTCGAATCTGATCATTCTTTTGATAGGAATAATGGCACCTCCCTCTTACATAGGTGTCCAAAAAAGCCGCACCCTTGATAAGCTCGAAGAGATCGAGATCATAAAAATTAAAAATAATCCGAATCAGCTGTTGCTCAATAATACGTGTACGAATTACCCCAACTTCATTACACGTGTCTACAGGAATGCGGGACATGATAATACCATCGTATGAGTAATTCGTTTTATTCTGCTTGTTTCACTTTTGTATCGTGCTTTTGATGTTCATTTGTACTGATGATGCGGCGTTCTAACGTCGTCGCGAAACGTACGTCTACCTTGTATTTTCTTCCTTGGGGAAATATAATTTTTTATGCATCTCTGTAAAGTTCTTTTCTTTATTATTATGACGAGTTGCAAAGACCACATTCTATTTATAACAATGATAACTTTCAATAGTCTCTCCCTACCTAGCCGGCCAGGCCTGTGACTGCCGATAAGAGGAACCTGGCTTTTCAACAATGCTTGTTTACACGGTGTGAATGTGTCTTCCTATCTTATCAGCAGCGATGACACACACACACACACACACACACACACACACAC
Organism: Aspidiotus rigidus; assembly: GCA_035079385.1. NCBI lineage: Eukaryota > Metazoa > Arthropoda > Insecta > Hemiptera > Diaspididae > Aspidiotus > Aspidiotus rigidus. Next base: position 4,342,044 of record JAVHKY010000024.1, on the reverse strand, counting down.
ACACACACACACACACACACACACACACGCGCGCGCGCGCGCGCAATGAACTGCAACAGCTTAACTTGGTCGTGTCCACATTTGAATGGTCAAAGTTGTCAATAAGTCACAATCGAAAAATTGCGATCTCACACTGCAAGCGAGCTGAAAATATTCTTCACATTCAGAGTTTTTTCCTCTCGACAATCAGAACTCCAGCATTTCATCAATTGCTTTATCATCGAAACTCCTCTTGAATCCAGATGATTAGCTCTCTCTTCTTGTCTCCAGATCAAATTTAATGATACCAGTTTTTTTTTACATTCTTCCTGGAATCACCTAATCGTATTTCGAAGCACTCGGATTTAAGTTGATAGATTCTTTTTTTTTTTTTTGTAATACAGATTACAATTTTTAAGAGTGAAATTTGTCTGAAGTTCCCGAAAAAGTAATCAAGTTGAAGCCGAAGTTCAAAAACCTTCCATTTCTGTAAACTACAAACTTTCTAAATGCGGAAAACACATATTATTAACAAGGAACATGTACTACGGCTTTTTTTTTGAGAAATTTGCCGTGTCTTCCACCCAACTCTTCATCGAAAATACAGAAGACAGCAAGTTTCGAATACAACACGCGCTACTTCGACGCGGTTTCAATATTTTCCAGCCCAGTCAGCATATTCTACAAATTACCAACGAAACGGTCTCAACAGTCACCTTACGCGAGAATACAGTATTATGTACAGAAACGCCGGAAAAACGATCCTTCGGCAATAAGGTTAACACAATCAATACGACAGAGAAAGATGCAAATGTAAAATCATATATAAGAACGAAGGAGAACGGAGAGAAAGGAATTTTCGATCGTAATGGAATTGAAATCAACTGTACGAAAGGATTAACTGAATACCAACGAGAAATTGTTTTGGAAATGTTGGATGAATTCGGAGAAATGTTCACAGAAAATGAAACCGACGCAGGGTTCATCACAGGAGTTAAAGAATGCGAGATCTTCACAACAGATAACATTCCAGTTGTCTCCCGCCCATATCCTATAGCAGAAAAAGAATTCAAACTCGGTATGGACTTACTTAAAAAGTTAGAGAAGGCGGGAAAGGTACGAAAATCTAACTCCTTCTACTGTTCACCAGCTTTTGTCAAATATAAAAAAGATAAAACATCTCCCCGTTTGTTAGTCGATATGTCAAAAGTGAATAAGAAGATAATCGCCTCTGCTGTCACGAATCCTAGACCTCAAGCAATCATAGAAGCCTATCAGCAAGCAAATTGGTTCTCTTGTGCAGATATTTTTTCCGCCTATTACCAAATAAAAGTAGCCGAACACTGCGCACATAAGTTAGCCTTTATGTTAGCAAACTCCGACCTCTACGAATTCTTGGGTCTACCTATGGGATGTTCCGCTAGCGCTGCAGCGTTAGTAGCAGCTTTGAATGAGATTCTCGAAGAAGAACTATGGAAAATTTGCACCGTATACATGGATGATATAGGTATATACAGCAAAACATTCGAGGAACATGTTCGACATGTACGACAAGTTTTACGGAAACTAAGAGAACACAACGTTAAGCTCCGAACAACAAAGTGCAATTTTTTCAATCGAAGTATCGAAATCCTAGGCTATAAAATCGAAGGAGGTACTGTGCGCCCTACTGAAGACAACATAAAGGACTTTCTAAGTATGAAACCACCACGCACAGTCAAAGATGTCCGATCCTTCATTAGCAGCTTTAGTTATTTTCGCAATTATATGAATAATTTCACGCAAACAGCCAAACCAATCAGCGAACTTATACGCGGAAAAGGGAATTTAAAAAGTTCTAATCGTATTACGTGGACAAAAGAATGTCAACAGGCTTTCGACGAACTGAGAAAACAAATTACAGAACGACCCATACTCCAACTTTTCGACCCAGCAAGAGAAACATACTTAATCTGCGATACGTCATCTTACGCGACAGGAAGTGCTCTCTTACAAAAAGATCCGACCGACGGACACCTGAAACCGGTTGCCTATTACTCAGAGAGATTACCAGAAAGAAAACGCCACCTATCCTCATACGACTTAGAATTAATAGGGATAACAATGGCCCTTAAAAGATTCCGTAAATATTTATACATGCATAAAGTCTATATCTATACAGACCATCGTAATCTAGTTAACTGTAAAATCAATGAAGATTCTATGATGAACCTTTCACGAGTAAGACGTATTACAGATATCCTCAACAGTTTTGATTATGAGTTGATATACAAAAAAGCGGAAGAAATTCAACTAGCCGACTATCTCAGTAGAGGGCCAGACTTCGAAAAAATTCACTCGATATTACACAATGAAAATAAACCTAAATTTGTAGCCCAGCAGGAGAAAGATCACGAAATCATGGGAATTAAGATTGCTCTATATAAACGGAATTTTCCTACAACCTACACGGATGAGGAAAAGAAGAAGTTCCGTAGAGCTTCCCGCAGGTTCACCTTAGACGAAAACGATCTTGTATGTTATAAAAAAATATTCTAGAACTCAAACGCTGCATCTGCCAGTAGTTCCCCAAAGTCTACAAGAAGAAATGATCAATGAAGCACATTCTGGATTGATGAAGGGCAATCACAACGGAGTATGGAGAACTTTCAATAAACTAGCCAACTACGTGTACTTCAGAGGAATGAAAACAAAGGTCGAGGAAGTAGTAAAAACATGTGAAAGTTGCCAAAGATACAAAAAGTCCAACATCAAGTATGGGAAACTCAGTGAAAGTGTAGAGAAAAAAGAAACGCTAATGGAAAAAATTTCTACGGATATCTTAGGCCCCCTTCGAGTAGGCAATCGCCAAATTTTTATAATCACAGCAATAGATAATTTTTCCAAACATATTTTTATAAAGGCCACCACTGTCGTAAACTCAAAGGTCATCATTAATTTCTTCGACGAAATAATCGCTCACTTCCCACTGCCAAGGGAAATCTTCTCAGACCAAGCTCAATATTTTAAAAGTAACGAATTCGCCGAATACTGTGAATCTAAGGGCATCAAACAAAGACATTCTATCGCACTAGTACCCTCTACAAATGCCTTAATCGAGAGACCAAATGCGTGGGTTGCCGATACTGTAAAATGCCTTTTAGCAGACGGACACTCAAAGACCGACATTTTTAAATGGGTAAAATTGATTCAGAGAGCATGGAACAACTGCGAAAACCCATCATTAGGAGGAGTATCTAGCCAGTATTTAATGTTTGGACAGCGAGATAGATATTGGAATCTAAAATACGATATCCCCGAACAGACACAAAATAGAGACGAAGAATTAAAGGAGTTGCAAGAAATAAGAAAAAAAATCCCAAAGATCTTAGAGGATAACTATAAAAAATATATTCACTATCATAATCTGAGGCGTAAAGAACTTATTTTAACTGAAGGAGATAAGATCTTATTAAAAACCCATAATCCGAACAAAATGGATCCCTTATGGATAGGACCATTCGAGATTACGAGAATAATTAGTAGATCAGTATTCATAATAAATAAGAATGGAGAGAATAAAAAAGTACATGCTTCACAGATTAAACCATATTTTGAGAAAGAAAAATGAAGAAATTAAGTCAGGTTCGTGCCCACCCATTACGAAGTGATAAGTTTCCTGTGGTATCTTCCCTTTCTTCCTCAAACAAACTCAAATCCGCGCGCAAAATAATTCCCCTGTCCTTCCTCTTCCCCCACTCGAACCTATCCATTTCGATTTGTTACAGATGGCAACTGGACACACAAATCATCACATCAGCCGGCAAGACCATCCTTGTGTATAACCTGATATTTTGAAGATCGTATACTGTATATGTACCACAGCTAAAGGAGTAAATTTCACTGGAGACCAATGAAGTCATATTTGGAAAAATTAATATTGAACAAGGTCACTGGACATTTTGGAAAAGTAACCGTCAAAAGACAAGAAGATATACACTATCTCCTTTTAACGGAAGCCAACGCCAGTTCATCATTCGCACAGAGTCATGGAAGTAGAATAATTTAATGCATTTTGATTATAACAAAAAAAAAAAATAATAATAATAATAATAGGTAATAGTAATAATAATGATAATAATAGATAAAAATTTATTTGTAATTAACGATATTAATTAAGCTGTATATTTCGCCACATCGATATTTTACAATGTACTGTTATTCCATTTTAATAGGTACGAATTCAATATGAATTATGCTAAGTTTTCAATTTTTTTTGTATATACCTGTTAACGCAAGTGAATTCTCCTTTTTCACCAAATATTGGGGTTTTTTGGGTTTCTTTTTGGGGGGAGGCCGATCTGTGACGCACGACTCTGTCGCGCGCCACAAGTTGGTTGAAAAATTGATAAATTCGCAAATATTTGGAATAATTGACTCGCCTCTACGAGCTAATTCGAATAACGGTAATTCACTTCGCGAAACCGCGATTTTTCGCGGATGTTAGTCTACGATAAAGGATGTCATTTTTGCACACGAAAAGCTTCGCACATATCGCTGACTATTACATTTATCAATTGTTTATACCTATACGATTCCGAGATACTTGACGGATGTTTAGTCTACCGAACCTGTATATAATTCACCGTTAACTGTACCAAATAATTGTCAGCTCTTGCTTCAATTGCAATTTTCAAATATTATAAGTTATCCATTCCCTAATTTATCCCCACTGTACCATACCGTATACCGTTAGAATTAAGAGTATATATTATACCATTTTATCTCCCTTAAGAACATTACCTTACTCTTCACTACTTATCGCGAATCACGTAGTCTTTAGTGTTAACTTGGAAATTTAAGTCGTAGAGTCTTGCCGCGAATTTATTGCCCGTGTATTTTTGTAAAGTGTACTATTGAGTTAATAAATCTTTCGGTCAGTCCAACATGAAACACTTCGCGTTTTTCGCAATCTGATTTTTAAACCCCGTGCTTTCGAAAGTCCCTTGGTCGAATTTCCATCACGACCAATCCACACATCACACGCCCCGCGCCGTCCGGTGAAAAACTTCGAAAAATTTCCACTCCCAAACTATACATGACAGGAGGGGGACTTGACAAAATTTGAACTCTCGAGCTATACCGGCTCGCCCACAAAGATGTTACCAGTTAAATGGGAGTTTACACTAAATCTGTTCCAGCGTACAAACTCGAAACGTTCGATGTATACTTCAAATCTACCAAATTTGTACCTCAATTATATCTACAATTGGCGCCCTACTCTACTTTTTACGACTTTTTTGAGCGTAGTTATGAACCAAAATGTATCAAAAATTGACAAATTTACCCAGATTTCTGAAATAAGAAATCGATAAATTTTCGAACTTCCTAGGATTAATCAAATATTCTTCTCGAAATCAGCGACAAATTTCACTTCCAAATCAAGTAAAATATGAAAGTTTAAACCAGTGGTTTTCAACCGGTGTGCCGCCGCGAACCCATTCGAAGGGTGCCGCGAGATTTCATGGGAACTGAAGTTCAAAAAAGTATCCGTGGATAAATTTTGGATCAATATCTCGCGAGAATATCAGGCATTGTGTAAAAAAGCGTTTACCATATTACTTATTTTTTCCGTCTCCTATATCTTTGCGAACAGGGCTTCTCAGCTCTTGCTCTTATGAAAAGTAAGAGGGGGGAGCGCCTTCTATCTGTCAAACAAGAAATGCGCGTTTGTTTGTCGAAAATCAGCCCCATATTGACGAAATACACATATATGTGAAAAATCACAAGCGCAAACCTCGCATTTCGCATTAGGGGATTTTTAATATTTAGTTCTTGTAGACATATTTGTCATACATTTCAAGAATTTTTGAATATATTTTTAATTGAATGATGAAGATACTGAGGCACGTAACAATCATTTATCATTTTTTAATGAACAATTTTACACGCGACCGGTTTCGAACACGTGAAGGTGTTCATCGACAGGCGTCGAACAGATAACTAAACAAAAAAACGGATACTTACCATTCATCTTATATTTTTAATTGGTGTGCCGCAAAAAATTGATGTCATCTGAAATGTGCCGCCACCTCAAAAAGGTTGAAAACCACTGGTTTAAACAATTTTTAATTTTTGATAATTTTGGCAAATTGGTTAATTTTTGACACATTTTGGTCCGTAACTCCGATAGTTAGGTAGGGACGCAAATTGAAGATAAAATTGAGATACTTTCGTAGATTTGAAGTATACATCTAACGTTTCACGGTTTTGCACTGGAGTGAATTTAGCGCAAACTCTTATAAACTGGGCACTTGAAAAAATTTCCCTAATATATGACAGAAGGAAGATTTATGGTATTTGAAGCATTGCATATCTGGCTCATTGAAGGGGCTAAGCCGATTGATCCTAATGCGGGTCAAATCATAGATTATTTTTCCACCCACAGAACAGGTTCCCTGCGTTCCTCGTTTATTATTGTTGAGGAAGCCGTCGTTTTTTCGTCATCCGTACAGTTTGGCAGATTATTTGCAGAAAGTTCGAATCTAACCCAATTCGATATTTTTTTCTCTTTTATAAGTATTAGGCCTACTGCGGCGTTACGTTAGAGAAAACTTGAGTACATACAGCTCAAAATTTTTGGTACATAAGTCACTCTAGAAAAACCTATAAATACGGCGATTTTGAAGCTTGAGCCATGATTCTTCATTGTGAAACTTCGTTAATTTCTATCAGTATTCACTCGCGAGTATTTTGTTGTAAAAATTTGTCTGGTAAATCATTTTTCATTTTTTTCCTTCAGTTCTTGAGAAATGTTTTCGAAAAAAGGCGTCTACTTCTTTGCGACTTACTCTGCTTTATTCTGTGTCTCCTTTATTGATTTCAATTTTTCTTTCAAATCAGAATTTTTTCTTCCTTTCTATTTCATTTTTTTTCTTCGTTTTTTTGACTGACATGGCGTAAAAAAAATTGCTGGGTAGATCAACTTGATTCTACCTCTTTCTAGACTAGGTTAAGAAAAAGAAAATTCAACTCTTTATATCTTAGCGTCTCAAAAATGATTTCAAAAAAGCTCTGAAATACGTTTCATCACAAAATTAAGGCTCATAAAGTTGTTAAAATTACAAATTACCAAATTTGCTTTTAGTTGAGCAACCATTCACAAACCACATTGAAAATTGATGGTTGCTCAACTAAAATAGCCCAGGCAGATTAGGTCTTGAAATGGAAATAGATGCCGGCAAAGGTTTTTTTCGTGGATTATGTTCAAAATGGTCTCCTGATAAACATACTAAAAGTCCATAGCGATCAGAGAGCGGGCCCTCCCCCAAAGGGGGCCAAAGTACCACAAAAATTAGTTTTCTGAGGATAAATCGAAAACTAAGCATCCGAGAAAAAAAAGTTTCAAACAAAAGTTGTTTCTCATCAAATTTCCTATGAATTTCACTATATGTATGTCAACTTAGCCCAAAAACTCAAGCTGAAAAGTTAGTTTGAAAGTTGTGCGATTTTCTATAATTTTTGATTTTAGGATTCCCGGACATTTTCCTGAATCTTTTACCCTGAAAACCGAAAGCCTGAATAACTTTTCCCTGAAAATTATTTCCTGAAAACTTCTTCCTGAACTTACAATTTTCCTGAAAAAATCATCCTGAAAAAAAAAAACCTGAACAACAAAGAACCTGAAAGCTATCCTGACAAAAAAGTTCCTGATTTAACATCAACCTGAAATTAAAAAATAATGGGCCGAGTTTTCAGTGATAAAAACGAATCGATATGAGATCGATATGTAATCGATACCTCCTAGAAAAAATGTAAACAACTTTTTTACGTGCTATTTTCTATAAGAGAAAAAGAGCATTTGATAATCGTCGAATATATTCTTGGAAATAAATATTTAATGTTTGAAATGGGTGTTACGAGAATCTAGGAACTTTCAGCTTTCAATCAAGCCCTTATCGAGCGTCATACGTTAGATATGTGGCGAGAAAGAAGATATGATCGAATGGATGTCGTACCACGGGAGTAGAGTTCTTATCAGATACGTTTACTCAGCCTTGTTTTGCCGGTTACTCTGCCTCGTTGTGTCGTAAATTTTTCGTTCATTTGTTGTTCCTTGTTTTTTCTTTGTATCGCTGAATATTAATGTTGATATTAATGTTGATTCCGTTAGTCAAGTGGGTCCTTCTTAGGACCCACGAGACGCCAAAATCTTAATTACTCATATTTTTCGCTACGTTGGGCTGGTCCCAGACGTTAAAGACCTCCTCAAATTGGTCGTCGAAGGCGAGAGATGCACTCTCGCGAATTACTCAGCTGAGGGTAACGCACAACGCAGATACCACGGATGCGTGCGTTCCTTCTCACAAGATGAGCACCAAGTTCAGGTAACAATAATATGTTGTTCACATGAAAATGTACATGTTTGGGAGTTGAAACGCTAAAAAGTCTTCTCTTTCACAGATTGAGACAACTACTCTGCAGCATGTTACGCTGGCTACTTGTTCTTGTTCGTTTGGAACTCGAGCGTGCTGTTCTCACGTTGTGGCCATTATGTTACGGGCCTGTGGCTACCAGAAATTGAAATTGTCCACGATCATCTCCTTCGTAGGAAGCACACCCGGTCAGAATGTTACGGACTTGAAACACGCGCTCAAAATTATTGAAAAAGGAGAGAACGCAATATCGAGTCAACACCTGAAGACATTCTTACCAAGCAACGGCGATTTCTTCCGCGCAGAGGTGCAAGCCTCAATGAAAAATGAAAAGAAAAACGTTGAGGTAGAAATAATAATCCGTTCACGTACACTGATGAGCTTAATGATTGTGATAAGGAACCGAGAGTAGAACAGAAGAAACCATCAGTACAGCATAGGAGCTACAATTGAGTAACAGTGACTCTTATTTATACTTACTGTGAGGATGAATTCAGGATAATGATACGAGAAAATGTGAATTGCTTTGAAACTAATAGTAGCCAGCGTGGAGTTTTTGTGAATGATCTCGCAAGTTTTCAGAATCTTTCCCCTACGTTCATCACGTACCCATTCTGAATTGCTTAAAATAATTGGTGCAGGTATAATTGTTGATAAATGGCTACTTGACAAATAGTAGATGTAATAAAAGTGCCAGGTAGTTCGAGAATGATTTGTAAAAGTTGGTGACTATTGCTAAATATTTCGCATTTACTACTGTTGAAATAGTAGCGATGTAGATTTTTAATAATAATCATCAATTTAGTTACAAACTTCGAAATTGCTTTCTACAAGTGCGCTATTGCAAGCGCGGATCTAGACCTTCATTTTAGGGTGAGAAAATTTTCTTCTCAAGGTTCTGTCATGAATGTTGTTTTTGTGACACACAATTGTGAGATGAACGTCAAAATGCTCTTTCCTCTGAATGAACGTCGAGATTTCTTCTATTTCAACTTCTTATTTTTATTTTTTTCCGGGATGAATATGTTGAGAACTTGAAGTACGGTTGTAATAATTATGCATATTATTTGCAGATTCATATGGAACAACTCACTCGCATTATTGATGCAAAGTGTTCTTGTCGGGTTGGCATTGTTGGATGTTGCCACCAAGTCTCTGCTGTGCTTGTACACATATTCAAGCATGTTTCCCCAACTGACGTGTCCTGTATGTGGAAACCTCGAAACCGAGGCGGAAATACTGTTCAGAGTACGTGTGCTGAAATTTAACACTGTACAGACTACTGTTTACAAATTTTATAGTATTCCAGTTTTATTTTGTGTTACTACTAGCGATAACTCAACGTTATGCCTTGGAGGAAGCAGCGTCGACATTCAAAGTTGATCCGAATGATAACCTGAAGCAGTGGTTCCGCGAGCAACTGAGTGACAGGTCCATTGTGTGTCCATTCTCATGGATCCTGTGCAAACCATCACACCTTGCCGTCAACAGGCCCAGTTATCACATCTTGGACTTGAGTGAAACCATGTATGACAATGCGTTCCAGACTTCACCTAATAAAAGAGCATTCATTGAAGAAAAGTGTGACCTGAGTGCAGCTACAATTAATACTATTGCGCGTGAAACAGTTGGACAATTTAACAATGCACTCTTCTGTCAACTGAAACGTCACCGAATAACATCCAGCACTTTTGGGAAAATTCTTTTCGCTGTCACATTGAACAGCTTCCCAATGAGTCTGTTTGCAACTGTACTCGTTCGAGACCCAAATTTGAAGGTAAATATTGGTTCTTCACCGCAAGTTTTCAAATTTTTGGCCACTTCAATTACTGTCCTGAATTTTTTGTTGTGTATAGGCTGCTGCATTGGAGTATGGCAAGAGTCATGAAAATGAAGCTTTTGAAACTGTCAGGAAACTTCTCCCATCGTTAAGTATTGAGCACACTGGTTTGTACCTACCTTGACATGTGTACTGGTACGTCACTTTACCAGTCAGGAAAAGTATTAATTGACAAATTGTTACTTTATCGGAACTACAGGTATTCACTTACACCCTTCGGGAGTCTTGGGGACTTCCCCAGATGGTATCTTTGACGATGGTGTCCTGGAGATTAAATGCCCGTGGTCATTCCGATTTGGTCATTTTGACAGCGGAGTTTGGACAACAATGTCTAAGAATATCAAAGTGCGGAGTGAGACATTGAGAGGAGCACAATATCAGTTCTTCATATTACCTGACGTGAGTATTCAGTGCCAAAAGTGGTGAGAGACAAGAAAAATAATACCACGCGAGAAGTGGATGACTGCCTATAATAATTTAAAATGCATATTAATTCTCTTCTGTCCAACAGGATGGAAAATTTTATGTTGAAGATAAAGAAGAACATCATTATAGTCGCATACAGACGTTCTTGCATTATTCAAACAAAGATAAACAAGTTTTGGCCGATAACTCTTACTACCTGCTGAATACAGCGCATGCCTATTATCACCAAGTTCAGGGACAGATGTCCTTCACAGGGAAAAGTTTTGCTTTGTTCTGTATTTGGACTCCCATAGACCTTAAAATTTTTAAAATACAGCGAGATGTCACGTAGGACTCCAATATTGAGATACTGATCAACTTTTATTATACTCATGTTATACCTCAAAGTTATGTGTATGATTTTTCAACTGCGCTCCTGTAAGATATTATATTAGCATTCTAAAACAGTTTATTATACAAGTAAAATTCTTTTAATGTGACCACAATATGATTTATTCATTAAAGAAATTTATTCACAATCATTTTATAAAAGTAACCATTAAGGTGAACAGATTTATTAAAATTAAGATTATCAGTACGTGGATAAAAGTAAACCTCAGAAAGTTACCAAAATCATCCAAGGTTACAGCATTGGCTTCTTAATAATAATCATCACGTTTAGAAGATAGAAACCTATTCATTTCTAACTCTGAAAAATGGGAAATGAAAATTAAAATGATGGCTGAAACATTTACTGTGGAATTGATTCATTATGTAAGGCCGAAAGTTAGTTTGCACGGGCTTCAAGAAAATTCACACGTAGGTATCATAACGTTTTCGGCGACTATTCAATACTTGTTACGGCGTGTTGCGGATTTTAACAAATGTTCAACAAATTATTACTTTTTTTTTCTCAAACGCCGGTGTTTCCGACTTGATTTACGGGAACAAAACGCTTCATTTCTGTCGTTGGCTTGAGCGGAAGGAAACAATTTTGAGCGTGAGAAAAAAAGAACACTCTTTTTCTCTTATGGAAAATAGCACGTAAAAAAGTTGTTTACATTTTTTCTAGAAGGTATCGATTACATATCGATCTCATATCGATTCGTTTTTATCACTGAAAACTCGGCCCATTGTTTTGTCTACGTATACGCTGACTAACGCACGAGTTGACGGATGTGGAAAAAGAAAAGTATTTCGATGACGATAAATCGTACATCGAATTGATCGAATTGAATCGCTGTTTCACGATTCCATGGAAATTACTTGGGAGTGTAATGTACGCGTTTCTCTCACATTTCTCCTCAGTTCACCTTCTCACCAAGTCAAAGACACAACAAATCATGGCAGCGAAACTAATAGGCACCAAGTTGCACATTGACGGCTACATTTACCATCGTGGCAGATTAGCGAAAGGCAAGCGATACTGGGACTGTCGCCTGGTTAGATCGGGAGAGTGTAAAGCGCGGGCTGTTACTAGTGAACCCACAGCAGATGGAAAAGTGACCACCGTATACAAGGGACCGAAGGAATCTACACACGCGCATCCTCCCGACCGAGAAGAGGTAACTGCTGAAGAGATCAAGCAGAAAATAAGAGACGAGGCTGTTTCACGTCCTGAAAAAACTCCCGCCCAAATTGTACGTGATGCAATCTCGGACGTTGACGAAGGCGTGCTCAGTCAGCTTCCAGAACAGGAAGCATTATTGCGTACAACAAGGAGGACACGCGCAGCTGAACTTCCGCCGAACCCTCGGAAGCTGTCACAACTAAGGGACCTGCCTGAATGTTACAAACAAACCTTGGCAGGTGAGCGCTTCCTCCTGCACGACTCTCAGCCATGGGATGGAAATAGCGATGATGACGAGGAAGACGAGGACGATTTTCAAGTCGAAGAGGAGGGAGACGAAGTGGAAGATACCACTGGTCGCGTGCTTGTTTTTGCAACGAAAAAGGATATTCGATATCTCTGCAAGAGTCCCGTTTGGTTTTTAGACGGAACGTTTAAAACGTCTTCGTCTATTTTTACACAAATATTCACGATCCTAGGCCTGGTGAAACGAAATACACGGCTTGGCGAATCGGTGGCGCTACCACTTGTCTACGCCTTCCTACCAGGGAAAAGACAAGATTTGTACGAAGAGGTTATCCAGGCGGTACGAGATGCTGCAGGACGGTTCCGGATCAATGTTTGCTTGCCTGCACGAATCATGACGGATTTTGAACTGGGTATCATAAAAGCCGCTAAATCCATTTACCCAGGCGTGCAAACATCGTGCTGCTTTTTTCATTTGGGGCAAAGCATGTATCGTCGAATACAAGCTAAGGGTCTCGCGACAGCTTACAATGATAAAGATGACAGAACGGTCAAAATATTCACAGATATGCTCTTGGCCTTGGCGTACGTTCCTGTGCGTGACGTAAAAGCCAAATTTCAAGATCTTCGAGACGACTGTCCGGCTGAATTGATACCAATCTTTGATTACTTTGGTGAAACGTATGTCGTTGGTCGAATGAGGCGGAACCGACCTGTCACCCCCCCCCCCCCCCACGGTACCTACTCTCTTCATGGAACCATTATGAGGCAGCGCTACACAAAGAAGCAAAAACAAATAATGTGTCAGAGGGGTGGTACAACAGGTTCCGCCTCCTCGTAGCCAAACACCACGCTGACTTGTATTCGGCAATAGGTGAACTCCAAAAGGAACAGAGTTACACCGAAACATGTATCCTAGATTTGAGATTAGGAAAGCGAATCAAGGCCATGCCTAAAAAAAAGTGGGCTGATCTGCAGGACCGAATCCAAGGTCAAGTGGCATCGTACCCCGATCACAAAAATGACGATACCGTAAACGAATACCTTCGTACTTTAGCACATTCTATTAAGTTGTCGTAAAACCTAAGTATATTGTACCATCGTTATTGAATGTACTTTGCCAAGAAAATTCATTCAGTAGAACAACCTTTCAAGTTTCTTTTTCAGGATTTTGTCCAGAACTTCAAAGTTTTTTTTTTTCAGGATATTTCTTCAGAATTTTGTCCGTTCAGGTTCTTTTTTTTTCAGGATAATTGTACGTTCAGGAGAAAATTTTCAGGAAATAATTTTCAGGGAAAAGTCATTCAGGCTTTCGATTTTCAGGGTAAAAGATTCAGGAAAATGTCCGGGAACGGATTTTAGTGTTAGTGTAGTCAAATTGGACAGGTTTCGTAAAAAAAAGAACATTGCGACATAGTAAAGGTCTGATTGCCGGAAATGGTCAAGAATGAAGTCCAAAACTACATACTAACTTCTCCGCGTTTTTCCCCAAGAGCATCTTTTTTATGGGGGTCGAAACCCCCTCAAAATCAGTTTTTTGTAAATATCCCACTTGATACGCATTTTAGAGAAGAAAGTCATCAGTCAAAAATTATTCCTCGTGAAATCCAGGCAAACTTGCTGAATTTCTTATTGTTCCAGGCGATATAGGGAATGATACCAAGAAGCTTGTTATCTCTTGCAAGACCCATGTAGTCAATCTCTTACCGCAAAACAAGCTTCTCGGGAGATCGCCTGAAATGGCGGAGCAAGTTTGCCTGACCCAATCGACTATGAACGTGAAACCCTCATGCGACTACGCCAACTTTGACAACGAGCGCGTTATTCTCTGATCTGGTTTGCGGCGGTTCTTCTTGAATTTGTGGGAGCACACAACAATAACAAGCTTCTTGGTGACATTCCTTCCATTGCTTGAAACAATTCCACACCTTAGCCCACTTCAATTGAACGCGGGTCGAAGTCAAAATCTCACCGCGAGTCCACAACAGAAGACCACATCCATTCCCACCATCGCTTGAAACAACCAGAATGGAAAACTTGAGAGCATACTACAGCAAAAACGTAGCACACGAAATTCAGTTTGTTTTCAGTCCGAAAATGGAGCACGACATGCTGGCCTGGCCTGGCATACAGCCCCCTCAGAAGGTTGGAAGGGGAAGAAGACCAGCACGAACGGAAAACTCTACGGCACAACCCAGTACAAACGAATCCACCCACTCCAACTGGAAAAATCGAAATGGGGAAGGGCTCGCATGTTTACAGTCCCCCATTCAGCTTTTTACATATCATACATGCATAAGAAAGATTTTTGAAATGTCTATCCATGTATGAAAAACCTTATTTTCATGTATGATAGGCAGTTGATTATACCTTTCTCAAAATAATATCGTGCAGTAAATTCCCTGTGAAAATTAATTAAAACTAATAAAATTAGTATACGTTTCATCGTATTTACTAGCGAAATATTAACCTTACCTTCGCGCGTAACCACCGCGCAACGACCTTATCTCTCGGCAAGGAGCGCGTTATTCACGGATTTGCATGGCGGAGGCTCAATTTCCATGAATTCTTGAGCTGACTATCACGTGTAGGTTAGAAATGAAATACGTAGTCCGATAGGAAATTTCACGAGAAATAATTATTGACTGATGACTTTTTTCTTTAAAATGCGTATTAAGCGGGATATTTACAAAAAACTGATTTTGAGGGGGTTTCAACCCCCATAAAAAAGATGCTCTTGGGGAAAAACGCGGAGAAGTTGGTATGTTGTTTTGGACTTCATTCTTGACAATTTCCAGCAGTCAGACCTTTACTATGTCGCAATGTTTTTTTTCCCCGAAACCTGTCTAATTTGACTACACTAACACTAAAATCAAAAATTTTTAAAAATTGCACAACTTTCAAACCAACTTTTCAGCTCGAGTTTTTGGGCTAGGTTGACGTACATATAGTGAAATTTATAGGAAATTTGATGAGGAACAACTTTTGTTTGAAACGTTTTTTTCTCCAATGCTTAGATTTCAATATTCTCAGAAAACTAATTTTTGTGGTACTTTGACCCCCTTTGGGGAAGGGCCCGCTCTCTGATCGCTGTGGACTTTTAGTATGTTTATCAGGAGACCATTTTAAACATAATCCACGAAAAAGACCTATGCCGGCATTTATTTCCATTTATTCTTATTTTTGAGCCTAATCTTCCTGGGTTAAAAGTCCTGAGTTATCATGTAACGTGGCGTTTGTACCCTACGCTGTAGATATGCACGAAACGCCTAGCGAACACTTCCTGTACCGTGTCGACCCTCTCGGGTAGTATATTTCATCGAAGAGTGAAAGTGATGAACCAGTCGATTCAAACACGTGTGACGGTCGCTGTTTACGCTCGTATCTTTTTGCCGGACCCTATATAGGAAGAGTTTCAAAGTCTCACACTCTCATCAAAATTTGCCTTAGCTAGAAAATAAATAAGTCCAAGACGAAGAATGGAACAGCTCGCAAGTAATTAAGAGTTCATAGTAAGCAAATTGATTTCAGAAAGCAATCAACAGATCTTGATATCAGGTTATAGATAGAATTTTATCTGCTTTTACTTACCATCATCTCAGTTTCTAATTTTTGTCAATTTCAACACTGAAAGCACAATTGCTAGTTATTCTAATCATCATCCGCGATTTTGTATACTTTTGGTGTAAGTTAGATAGGTAAACAACTCTCATTTTCATAATAAAAATCCAACATCGCAAATATTTCATTTATATTTTTTCTTATAGAATATTCAACACATAGAATCGATGACAACAAATAATGAATTTAACATCGGCGCAAAATAAGTTCAAAAAACAATCAAATCATTACCTACAAATGTAATTTAATGTGATATTCCTTGGAATAAAAAGAGATCCCATAATTGTAGGAAAAATGAAATAATAATAATAATAGGCTAGTCCTATAAAATTACTCCTAAGAAAATTGAAAATGACAAAATATATGTAATAGGTACTCTACTACACCAAACATTTTTTTAGAATAGCTAATTAACTGAAAAAACAACTTATAAGCAAGCTGGCTTTCATTCAAATACATCCAATAAACCCTTTCCATGATAATTAAGGAACATCGATCATCAGGTAGGTACATGTGAATTTAACATTTCAATGACAACACAAAACTACGTACAATACATCTTAAAAATTATTATTTTATATCAAGAACATTGAGGAAATATAGAATAGCAAGAGCACACATAAAAGTAATGGGATATGCATATTATTCATTTGACCTACTTGAATGAGATGAACTGATAAAGATCTATATTACTAAAAATTAATTGACCCGACCCTGCATGCCTCAGCACAAAGATACCCTATTACAATTTAGCTAAAAAATAGCGATAAATTCAGGACATATGGATCCTATGACGTATCCTATTTTATACCTTTATGGAGGATGCGGTTGGTTTCGTGGAATGAAAGGGATAAAGGGGTCATGTAATAACTTTGTTGCATTATTATGCTCTTTTATTGAGCGTTAGAAATAATAATTCGGTTTTTCTTCATGCTGGAAAATTAACACAACAGTTCATTGTGGAAGTGTACTGTAAAATGGAGGCTGATAGAATACAATGGGTTCGCGATAATCAGAAAAAATTACGAGTATAATATTATTCAGGATTACACGATTATTTAAGAAACAGTCAGTATAAATAATAGCGAACGAATATCGATTTCATCTAAATTACAGGTTAATACACACAACAGCTGAAATGACCAACAATATATCAGAAATTAACGCAGCGGAAAATGAAATTCAAGAGGACGAAGAGAAAATAAGGAGATTGAGAAGAAGAAAAGGAAAATCGAAGGACTGGAAGGGCTGAAGGATGTAGCTCAAAAAAAAGCAAGGGAGGAACGAAAACTGAGAAGACTTCATTTGGAAGCAAAACGCTATTAACTTCAAATTATATATTTGTATACTTCATAATTAAATTATTATTATTATGATGATTAGATATTTATTCATAAAATAAAAGTTGGAAAACGATTCAAAAGGAAAAATTTAGTAGGTATTATTTAAACAAAAAATGAAGAAATGATAAGAAGTATGCATTATCATAGCTCTAAACCGTGCCTTCACATACACCACACAAAGAGCGTGCGCAATCAAAAAGGAATAAAACACTACTAAGTGAGGTAACAAGACGCAATTATAGGAGCGCTGGAAGAAATTTTAATAGCACAGCTTACAAATTAATATTTCAACGAATTTTAAAAAGAATTTGGATAGTAACCTGCAAAGATATAAAATAAGAGATTCAATTATACTTTAGAAATAATACAAAAAGTACCTAATAGAAATTTAATAAATTGTAAACTCTCGAATAAGGTAAAAATGAAGAAACAAAAAACTGAGAGGCGCGCCGGACTTGCTAGTCTATGAATCGATCCGACCTTGCATGCCTCAGCACGGAGATACCCTATTACAATTTAGCTAGAAAATAGCTAAAACTGAATATATTATCTGTGCATTCTATTACTGTATATATAAACTAGGTATAGATATAAGAGTAAAATGAATTACCTAGCAAATTCGAAGAAAAAAAAAACTATTCAAAATTCTACATCGAGCATCGAATCTATCTATCTGCGTAAAATGAACTGCCTAGCAAAATAGAAGAAAACAACGATTCAATCTCACATCGATTACCTCGCCGTTTCCAACGACCGCACCTCAGACTATAGATGTCCAAATTCTCGACATAAGGTAGCCAACTTTGTCGGACGTAAGCGAGAAAAAATGAATTTGACGAAAAGTTTTAATGACGTCAAACAGTACACACATGTTTACAAAGATCAGCGTGAAAATGAATTATTCAATAGCAAATTGAAAGAACTCGAATGTCCTTTGTACCACATACCTAATTTACCCGATACAATTAGGCTAAAAAATAGCGGTAACGATCTTCTCTTTGCACTTCATACCTCATTTTATCCGATACAATTTAGCACTAGGCAAATTGAAGGATAATCAATTTGGCAAAAAGTTCTAATGACGTCAAAATGTCCACATAATGATAGAAATATAGATACCTAAAAGAGACAAGATAGCTAACTCTCCATATGCGCTGTGTTAAAATCCGGTACCCGATTTTTGTCGAGCTAATTTACGTGCCGAGAGATAGCGCCACTGTATTGTAGGGCTAAGTTAACATTGCGCTTATGGACGTTTTTCAGTATTCATCAATTATCTCGGAAACCGTTTGTTTTTACGAAAAAATGAAAAGAACAAAATTTATTCCCCTTGTAATTTCCTATCGTATGAGACCTATTTCATATTTTGAAAAAAAAAAATTCAAAGTAGGTCTCATTTGATAGAAAATTACAAGGGGAATAAATTTTGTTCTCTTCATTTTTTCATAAAAATGAACGGTTTCCGAGATAATTGATGAAAACTGAAAAACATCCATAAGCGCAATGTTAATTTAGCCCAAGAATACTGTGTCGCTGTGTTGGCGTGCGGTGGAACACTAGAACTAACGAAGTTAGCTATCTTGTCTCTTTTAGGTATCTATAGATAGAAAGTATCTAATGAAGGAGAGCTAATAGGCAAAATAGAAAATAGTAGTCACCAAAATATGATGATCCCTTATCAATATCAACTTTTTGAATCAAAAATCACTTCAATTGTAAGTAGTAAAAGAAGAAAAGTAACTGAAATATTTGGAAAATGGAACTGAGTAACACAGGTAGTTGCGAGAGTTGGAAACTGTGATTGGAAATGATTACACAGGTCCGAGGATACGACTGAGAAAATACTTTGTGGGAAGTATGTTGATTTTGAGCAACCACCTACCAGTTTGCAACGCATTTTCAGAAAAACAAATGAATTAAGAAATCTCATGGCTGTGCTCACGTGTGGTCATATTTTAATGAAACCTCTCACGTTTCTGCTTCAAGTACACCTAGTCCAATATTTTTGACTGTGAGATTCAGTCTGTTATCACGTGTTGAAAAATCCACTTTTGTGATTTATCGTGTTTATGCCGGTTTCTTAGAAGATTGTCATCTACCTGCATAACAATGTAATCGTCATTTTATATGTTGGGATATAATTTCGATGCGGGTATTTTTCGAATATGGTAAGTAGAGCTTGAATATCGTAAAAGATGAAAAGAAAGTAACAATTTCATTTCAAATTCTTTTTAATTTTGGTACGTTGCGAACGGGCTTCTGAAATATCCAAAAATCTAGTTTGCAACGCTCGTTGCAAACTGGCTTAGTGTGTGGAAAATTTGTATCCCACTTTGCAACGTTGATAAGAATTAAGAATAAAGCTCTCTCAAATTTCACTTATTCTTGTCTTTCCTCAGAGCAAACAGAGAACGAAAATAGATTATTCGCCTGGAAAGTTATCGAGATGTCTACAAGATATTCGAGAAAAATCACGAACAGTAACAGAGGCCGCTAAATTTTATGGCATACCGCGGTCGACATTGTCATGTAAGTTAACTCAACGAAGACCGGAAGGAAAAGGCCGCAATGGTCCAAAAGCTGTTCTTGGTACGGAGTTCTGTATATTCTTTTCCACAGTGTTATTTGTCGTGTTAGGAAGGCTAATAAGGTACACTTTTTGCATTGAAATTTATTTATAGGAGCCGAAAACGAACGAAAAATTGTTGAATGGTTAATTAACCAAGCCCGAAGAGGTTTTCCATTGCATAAATCTGCGCCATTATACAGCGTAAAGCTGTTAGTAATTGAATGTTACAAAGCTGAAAAATTACCCTTTCGAGACGGATGTCCAGGTGAAAAATGGTTCAAAAATTTCCTCAAGAGGCATCCAATTATTGTACAGAAAAAGAGCGAATATTTATGTCAAGCTCACGCATCTGTGACCGAAGAGAAAATCCGCAAATGGTTTCAAGAAGTTGAAGAGCTCTTGAAAGAGAATGTCGAGCTACTGAATCACCCCGATAGAGTATACCTATAATATTGACGAATCTGCTTTCTTTTTAAATACGAATGGAAAAGTTGTACTATGCGAAAAAGGGGCCCCTGTGAACGATATTGGTGCGAATAATGATAAGGATAACATTTCGGTTTCGATTTGCATCAATGGAAAGGGTGAATTGGCGCCTCCTTTGGCCGTTTATAAATATAAGCGTCTTCCTGAAGTTTTTTGAGCCACTTTCCCGGACAAATGGTCCACTGGAGCGACAGACAGTGGATGGATGACATACTTCGCGAATGTTTTTGTTCTGTACATTGAGGAAGAACACAGAGGAATGCCGGTCGTTGTATTTTTTGATGGTCATGCGTCTCATTGCACTTATCAAATGAGTGAACTGGCTATGGAACATAATATTCACCTCATTTGTTTGCCACCAAAGTGCACACACATATTACAGCCTTTGGACGTGGCCTATTTCAAACCCTTGAAAACACGATGGAAGAAAGAACGAGACCTTTATGAATTTGAAAAGAAGAGAAGTATGTTCAAGTATGAAATGCCCGTGATTTTAGAAATCATTTTTGCAAAGTACGATTTTTCTACTGGGATTGTTAATGGTTTTCGAGTTTGTGGTCTTTCTCCGTGGGACTCCAACGCAGTCAAGTATTCCAAGCTAGTTACCAAGAAGAAAGTTGAAGAAATAAATCTTCCTCTTCAATCTGATCAGATGACCATTTTAGATTTCATCGAGTCCAAATTAGACGACAAGATTTTGAAACGTTTTAAAAATATTTCTACTGGCCCTTGGGATGGAGAAGAAGCATTCCAAGAATTATTTAAACTATGGAAAAATTTGCTTCAAGATGATCGTTCTTATACATACATTGAATCAGATTCTAAAGTAACAGAATTTACTGTCGAGGAAGTGAGTAGACTAGATTTAGAAAAATTATTAAGAAAGAAAAGTTTCCGTAGATCCTACGTTTTTTTTTTTTTTCCTCTCTTAGGTGGGACCTCTGCAAACTTCAAATTCTACATCAGATAACGCTGTAGGCCAATCGCTTAGTATTTCGGAATTATGTGATCTTCCAATGTTTTTCGGAGACGATATCATTCCAGAAAATATGTGGCCCTCCGATATTGATAATATGCTTGCCAGCCCACCTAGAATGGAGTCTAGCAACTATGAAGAAGTGAGCATTAGCTTATTTTTTCCTTATATTTGTTAAATGTTGTGTTGGGAATGATCGAAGACCTGATTATTATAAATTTTTTAACGCGATGTCTAGGTAATGGTTGAATCTGCTCCCAATGTTATGACCCAGTTGCTTCGAGCGCACAAGAAAAAGAGTGTGATGAAAATGAAGAAGTGAGATTAAAATGAATGTCAGAATTTTTGATTTCTAAACAGTTTATGGGATAAATTTTGATTTAAATTTTTTCATTGTGGCTTTCAGGTGACGGTTAGATCTGCGGGCGATATTTCAATGAACAATACTCGTGCGCCAGTCGCTTCCAGTACTCCAGAAAAAGGTTGCGATGAAAATGAAGAAGTGAGATTAAAATGAATGTCAGAATCACAGATTTTTAAATCGACTACCTAGGGCATAAATTTCGATTTTTAATTCTCCCATTTTATTTTTCGGATTAGTCCTTAGGTATTTTTATTTAGGTATTTTATAACAGGAAAAACAAAACTTAATTTCAATTTTAATATGGTTTCTAGGTGACAAAGGAATCTATATCCTCGTATTCAAATAACCTGACGCAAATTAATGAGAACCCTGAGGTGAGCTAAATTTAATGGGCATAATTCTTGCACTGCATGTAAATTAATTTCTGAACTAAGCCTAATGAGACCAGAATGTAAAGCTTGGCTACAGCTGTATTACAATGTGTATGAGCTTGACTGCACTTATGTTAAGTGATTAACCTTGGTATGTTACTATTATCAAATATGCTCTTATTCTCAGGTCATACCCAGAAAAGCTGTCTGTAAACTCCGCGGCAAAGTCGCTCTGCCATATAGGTTCTTCAAAATAAATACGAAAGTTATTTATTTGGGACGCGTTCAGTTCCAGGACATAGACTAACCTACTTCCAAATCGATGGTGACATACACACACTGCATAACTAACATTTTTGTCAAAAATGAGTTAGATGCAGAAACAAGTAGGTAAGCAACCAGATTATCGGCCTGCATTGAAAATGGGGCAAAATAGTACATTATTTCGCCTGTAGGCAACGCTACACGAATGTGTTATGTGCATAGAGGACAATTTTTGTCGTGTACAAACGATGTAAGTGAGTTGGTCACGCCGGTACGCTGCACTTGATACAGTGGGCTAACAAAGAACTGGGTGATTTTCAGAAAAAGTCAAAATATTGCGGCGCAATAAATATCTCATCACATTAAAGCAGCAGACTACTTTTTTCTTCATAATATTTTAGCAATCAATCAGCCCTATCAATGTAAACAGTTGAAAATTACGAGCCCCCTCCCTGCCCCCTCCCAAGTGCGAAAAAAAGTTGCATGTAATGCAAAAATTTCCATCACCGTGGTTGTCCCACACTCCAAGTTTTGACATTTATTGTGCTGTAAATGATAAATAAAATTATGAGGAAAGAAAAAACATGATTGAAACATATTTATAGAACTATACACTACATATTTTTGAGCTTGAGGACAATAAAAAATGCAGGGAACCACCCTCCTGGGCCACTAAAAGTTTGGTCACACATTAATTGTTCCATCACCGTGGCCGTTCTATGATCCATTCTCCAGATTTGATGAACTTATATTTTTTCTGCGGATATGGCCACACTGCTTCTTGTATATGACGTCAAAAACATGCAGCTAATTTTTTTGTTCGTCGAGTAACTTTGAGCTCCATATCTGCAGAAAGGCATCGTGATCCAGCATTTTACAGTTTACACTGTCCATCTCGGTGGGTTATCAGTTCTCGTTCAGATAGCCGGCTGGAACATCTGAAAAACAGCGAAAGTGTTTGTCCAAATCAGCGACTGATTCACGTGCCCACGTGATATCAGTCGCCTCATCGACTTTGATAACGTGACACACGTTACCAAAGATGATAGCACGGTAGCATGCGCTTTGCTCCAGCTGTTTTCCAGACTGGTTCCTCCCTCTGGAACGACCGACGGCGCATATTTCGTCGCAATTTAAACTACGACGTAATTCCGAGGCCTGTATGTCTTTGTACAATTAAACTGCGGTGTAATTGCTTATACGGTACTTTCGATTTGTTCTTCGATTTGTTCGGCTGAATATTGTTCCTGTAATTGCGGTGTGATCACGTGTTTCTTTGATTAATCGGATTGTAATTGTGAAATGTCTGGCGACGAGGAATCGAACCACGTAAGTGATTTCTTCCTGTATATTTGTACATGATCGCGATCATATCATACTATGTATTCTGTGTTACTCATAATCGAAACGATTGAAAAGCTCTCAGAAACTTAATTGGTAGTTCAGGTAGATTAGGAAAAGTTAGGTCAGGATTCTCTTAGATAGAAAGTTTCGATAGGTAGGAATTACAGAGCGGCGGATGCGGCGGCTTCCGGAGAAGATGCGGTACTTCTCCGAAGAGATGTTGATTCCGATGCGGCGGTATCTAATAATCTTTCTTTTCAGGAACGTCACTTACAATCTCTATTGAGACTAACGGACATTTGTATGTATTCTTTTGTCCGTTAGGTGTTCCGGCGAAAAAGAAGAAAGCTGATTAACCTTCGGCGGTCAACGGTGATCGCGCCTCGTATTCTCAGTTCATTGTTTTTATATTGATCTCCTTACGAACGATCTCGTTTATAATATTTGGGTATACTTTCATGTTTTGAATTAAATTGGGTGCTTTTTCAGTTAGTATTGCGTATTCTCTTTGTCTAAAGCCTTTTCAGCTTCTTTGGGGTCGCGGGGGGAATTTCCTTCTATTTAGTTAGCTACAGCCTCGACCGCGCTCTACAGCGGTACCAAGGTAAGTCTTCCACTGCATTTACTCTAAATCTGCGCTACTAGCGCTACGATGATGAAATGTTCGAGGGAAGTCACAGCGTGAGCGGCACGCTGGTTCTGATGACATGTTTTCATGCTCATTATTTTCCCCTCGAAAAGCACATTTTTCGTCAGTGTTCGTAGGTAAGTACCAAAGACATATTAAATTGAGTTTTTAGAATAAATATTTTCTGATAGCTGAAATGGGAACTTTTGATGTGTTTTTCCTATCACCGTGCCCGTTCTTCTATTTCTTTCACCGTGGTTTGAGTGGAAAATACAGACCACGGTGAAGGAAGTAATGATGAGATTTGATACTTATTATTTATTTTTGAATATAAACTCATAGCTCCTCCCTGATATCTTTTGATTAAAGAATGATGCACAACTGGTACAATCGTATAAGTGTTACTTATATCTTGATCTTTCATTTCCTTTTTATGATAGGTCAACGATATGGCAATCTCAAGAGAAGAAAAACTTAGTCGCAAACGAGAAGCTGAAAAGAAACGTAGAAAAAAGATTCAAGCCGATCCAGAACTCCGTGTGAAAGAGAATGAAAAGTGCAGAAAAAGATACGCCGTACGAAAAGAAAAGAATCTTGGTAAGAAATTGTCGAAACGAGCTAAAAATGCACAACGACTGAAATGGCGATTAGCAAAACGCAAATATTTGGCAAAAAAGAAAGCCAACAGTTCTCTAGGCACTAGGAGTGAATCAATGCGCGCTATAATTCGAAAACGTAATGAAAGTCGGCGTGTAAGACATTATCTGGTCTTGAAAGAGTTCAAGGAGAAGAATGAAACTCTGAAGAGAAAGGTTGAGAAGTATCGTAAGAGATTGTATCGTCTTCAATGGAAAAGAAATTCAAATTCAAATTCGCCTAGAAGTACACTGAAACGAGAACTAAAAAAATCAAAAGTATCGCCTGAAGTTACCAGGAAGCTTTTGTTTAGAACGTCTGTGTCAGTCGGTGTAGAAGAATCGCTCAGTAATATAACTTCATCTAAGAAGAAGCGATTAGCGTCATTATTCATTAATTTGAAATATCTGAAAAAGTATAAGTTTCTCTCGTCATCAAAACCATTCTGCTCAATTAATTTTTACGATCGGAAACGAGGAGAGAAAAAGAAGAAAATGGTATTTATTAAAGAAGCAGTTAGACGTTTTCTTGAAGATGACGAAAATTCTAGAATGAGTCCTGGGAAAAAGGACACTATAACTGTTAAGGGAATCAAGAAACAAAAACGATACCTTACGGATTCATTGAAACGCTTATATAAGCGTTTTTGTGAAACACATGACTTCGTTATCTCTTATACTACGTTTACAAGACTCAGGCCATTTTGGATACGCTTTTAAAGAGTTGAGGATCGCGAAACGCGTGGCTGTCAAAAACATGATAATATGAGGTATATGTGCGAGCAACTCAATCGATTGAAAGTTTTAAGCAATGGTAATGTTGATAAATTGATTGAAAATGAGATGTGCTGTGAACTAGCAACAGATGAATGTTGGTTTCGAAAATGCTCTGTTTGTTGTGACAGAAATATTATTTTCCTTCAAGAATATGATGATGGCGATAAAGAATGTTCTTATGATGCATGGGAAGCAGTCATTGAAGGTGGGTACCGACACATTAATAAAGTAAAGAAAACCTGTAAAATTCATGAGTTGATCAGTAGATTCTCTGAGAATATTCCTAAATATATGTCACACGTTGGCAATATTCGTCACCAATGTCGAATCATGAGAGAAGTGAAGAAACATTTAACTGAAAAAGATCTCCTTTTGCATGTTGACTTCGCGGAAAACTATAATTGCAAGTATGGCCACGAAATTAAATCTATTCACTTTGGTGGCAATCGAAAGCAGATCAGCTTACATACTGGTGTTTCATATAATGGGTCGATAATAAAATCATTTTGCACAATTTCTAGCGATTTGAACCATGGCCCTGTGGCTATTGTAAATCATTTAAAAGAAATTTTGAAGGATTTTCCTGAGATCGAAAATCTTATTTTTTTGAGTGATGGACCGTCATCGCAATACCGTAACAAATTTATGTTTCACCTGATGCATTCTGAAATCATTCCTTCATTTAAATTCCTCAAGACCTTCTCGTGGAATTATTCTGAAGCCGATCATGGGAAGGGCGCTCCCGACGGGGTAGGTGGCTCTTTAAAACGAACGTGCGATCGCGTCGTCTCATACAATCGAGACATTGCAAACATCCAGCAATTTTCTACCTGTGTTAAAAAAGAAGTAAAAAATATTCACGTTGTTGCTATCGATTCAGTTTCATGTGAAGAAATGAATAAAAAGGCTAGACAAAATGCGATTGAAATCAAAGGTACGCACAAAAGTTTTAAAACTATATCTCTAATTTATGGTCTAAATTATACTTCATAAATACCGGTATTCTTAATTTTGTTTTAGGCTCCATGAAAGTTCACCAAGTAACTTGGTCGAGAGATCGGGCAAACGAATTATATTTCAATTCTCTATCGTGTTTTGAATGCAAGGGTAGATGTAATCATTTCCATCTTCGAGTGGGAACTTACCCTCCTAATAATATTGATGGTCAAGGTGAAATACTCGCTCATTCGTCGATAGAAGATAGGTACTCAACCAGAAATCAGTGAACAAGTTGTGTCAAATATAAATTCTGACAATACTCAGGTAGAAATGGTAACGTGTGAGTATAAAATTAATGATTATTGGATAGTAAAATATCCATTGGAAGAGAAGAAGGGAGAACGACGATGGCTGGGTCAGATTGTGAATATTGTAGATGACGGTAATCTTGAAATCAGTTTCCTGAAAACAGTGAATGAAACTAAAGAGCACCGAGGTTTTATTCAAAGTTTCCCATTAAAACCAATTATTGATTCAACTGTACAGCCAAACCAGTTGGTTGTCAAGGTGCCTGAACCTCAGAAATATAAACGGTGGCTTAAATTTACAGTAAATTGTGATAGTTCAAAAATATTTCTTTCATAATTTTTGTGATAGTTTGAAATAATTCTTTCATAATTTTTAAGGAGTACCATATTTTTCTAAAACCAAATCATTACTAGTCTCTAAGGATTCCAAATATTTAGTATTATTATTAGAATTTAAGTTGTTTCGATAGTCGGGATCCAAAAAATGTTCATTTTCTTTACCTCGTTATCTCTCAGATTTAATTTGTGGTTCTAATAAAATAGAGGTTCTAAGCAAGAACCTCATGTTACATTATGTTTTCTAATTTTCTAATTTCTTTTCATTATTATTAGTGTCTAAGTTTCAGTTACTGTGAAAAAATGGTATTATACTTTAAGGACTACCATATTTTTCTAAAACCAAATCAGTACTAGTCTCTAAGGATTCCAAATATTTAGTATTTTTATTAGAATTTAAGTTGTTTCGATAGTCGGGATCCAAAAACTGTTCATTTTCTTTACCTCGTTATCTCTCAGATTTAATTTGTGGTTCTAATAAGTTAGAGATTCTAAGCAAGAACCTCATGTTACATTATTTTTTCTATTTCTTTTCATTAATATTAGTGTCTAAGTTTCAGTTACTGTGAAAAAATGGTATTATATACTTAACTTGAGTTTTCAATTGCTTTTGACAATTTTTTCAAAATTAAGTTCCATTCGTTTTATACATCACAACAATACTTTCTAATTAATAAAGCATTCTATAAAACTATTAGTTTATTAACTTACCTGTTAATATGATTGACAATTTTTATTCCTCAAATGGCTTTGTAGGTCCTTCTTCATAGATTCTGCTCAACTAAAAAATAAAATAATCAACATTACTATCAAGTAGTTTTCTTAGGATGATCAATGTTATTATATAATGACTTCCCTCTGAGTCAGAATGACAGCATTGCTAATTTGTTTTTCCACACAGGTGACATTTCTTCCAGAATTGCCCATTATTTCTTTCAGCGTGACTCAAATTTCTTTCAACGTGGCTCAAATTTCTTTCAACGTGGAAGGTCCAAGGTGATAGAACTTCTTCCCCCGTGGCTCATAATATGTTTTTCATTCTGCCCCCTCCCCCTTTACAAATGACTTCAGACAAATGTTATAGCTCACATCTCGGACACTTTCACCAACAACTTCATTCCCTTCCAACCCTAAAAACAGCTTCCGTTTTTTTTTTTTTCCAACATTGAAATTTAGACTTTTTCTGAAAATCACCCAACTGTACTTAATACATTTGGCGGACGAAAGAACTGTACTTAATACATTTGGCAGACGAACGTGTTGCACCTAATACATTTGGCTCGTTGATTTTTATCACTTATCACCGTTGGCGCGAGCGACCCTTGTTGTACTACAATTATCTAGCACCTGTGCGGTTATTGAAAACCAGTTTTACCTGTTCATTGTAATATTATATTACCTGTGATTCAACGATGAAAAGAGGACGGTTGCTAACACAGCTGGCACTGGCAAACAGCGCTCGTTCATCGGTAAGTAATCTCTCACGACATTACGTACCCTTCTACCTTCAATAATTAATATTCTCATCCCACACTCTTGAAAGAAAAATTGAATAATTTGTGTTCTCATTAGACGACGACATTGTATTCCATCAATGAAGATGTTCCGAGTCCTGTAGCAATAACTGAGAAGACTGTTCCAGACCCCATCAATGAAGATAATACTATTCATCCGATAATCGAGGTTACTGCTCCTAAGGAGACACCAGCTGATGAAATAAACAGGGTAAACAGCCGTATAATTCTTGCTACAGAAATTATAAATTTAGGAGATTAGTATAATTATTAAAATATGAAAATGATGTCAATAGAAGAGAAATAATAATGCTCGTCGAAAACTAACGTACAGCGTACCAGTAGAAGGTGAACGTTTTGAAAATCCCATTGGTCGTAAAGAAACTAAGTGCCTGTTGTTCGAGTCGAATTCGGAAGTACTTGAGCCGTTGGTAAGTATTTCTCGCCTCTTCTTGAAATAATATTTTTTAATATTCACTAAAAACTTGGTAAACCTAAAAATTTAATATGAACACGCTTTCAACAGATACAAAATGCTTCTCGAAGAGTAACAAATGTATCGTTAGAAGATAATTGTTTGGAAGTACAGATACAAGATGCTCCTGAAATACTAACAAATGTATCGGTAGAAGATGATTCGTTGAAAGTAGAGCCGCTGGTAAGAATTCCTGACCTATAACAAGGCACGTTTTGAGTTGAAAAATAAGACATTCATAAAAAAAAAACTATGTTATTTTAAACAGGCACGTTTACAAAACTTACCAAAACGTAATTATGACTTCGACGATCTCAAAGAAAATTCTCCATGGGCAGTGCCAGAGTTAGAGAGCGACAGTGATGAATATAAAGCTTCATCTGATAGTAGTGATTCCTCAGACGATCATCCAGAAACTGGTTTGTACTGCAATAATAATTATTATTGAATTTTTTTTTTTTGAAACTTGCATCACGAGAACGTTTGTGCACAATCTTTATTATTATTGAATTTCATTTTTAATTAGAACCGATTAAAACTCCTGGACGATCACCTTTGGGTATTGTACAAGTGAGTGAAAATACGCCACCGATTCTATTGAAAGTGAATAAGAAGAAAGGAAAGAAGCACTCCCGTAAGGCACGGCCAGCTATGTGGCATCGGAACATGGTCAAAAAACTCCGACAGTCTGGGCAAGAATACATTAATCGAAGCAATAAACGTATCGCACCAAAAGAACCTAAAGACGTCGATTGCTCAAAGTGCAGGTTAGAGTTTTTTCAATTTTCTCATTCCTGAATGAAAATGGCTGAGCAACTTTTCCCTGATAAAAAAAATTTAATTACAGATTTCATTGCAAAGATAAAATATCGAACGAACAGAGAAAGCAACTTTGTGTAGAATATTATGGACTGGGCGATACTCATAAACAATGGTTTCATCTGTCCTCATGTGTTGTAAGTTCGGATGTGGGACGTCCACAGGAGAACGCATCAAAGCACCGGAAGGTGTCGCGTTCATTTTACCTGAAACCTCCGGATAGTCATAACCGAGTGCGAGTGTGTCTGAAATTTTTTGCGGCAACATTTAGTATTAGTGGAAGAATGGTTGCAGACGTTATGAACAAGACATCACCTACAAGTGGAATGGTACAACCTGATGGACGATTAGGAAATACACCACACAATCTTACTCCAGCTGACGATGTCAATTTTTTGATGGGATTTATTGATCGCTTCCCCCGAGTACCATCACACTATTGTAGGAAACATTCAAAATGTGAGTATCTATCCAGCGAATTAAATCTCAGTATAATGTTTCGCTTGTATGTGGACGAATGTAAAATAGCAACTCGAAAGTCTGTGAGTAGGACAATGTTCTCAAATCTGTTTTTGGACCATGAACCACGTCTTCGTTTTTATATGCCCAAGAAGGACCAGTGTCCTGTCTGCAATGCGTTCAAGCAATTAGTAAGACAAGGAGTCAGAGACGACGAGGAAGAAGTGATTAGTGACGACGTGAATAGTAGTGTGAAGAATCGAGTTGTACCTCAGAAGGAGAATGATATTGTTGAACCTGATGAACAGAATGATGTTCTACCCAAACAGAATGATATTGTGACTGAATTATTGGAACATCAGAAGCTCAGTGAAAATGAGTTGGACCAGGTGATTCAATATGCAAATGGTGACCTTGAGACATTCGTTCGCCAGTATAAGCAACACAAACTCCGGGAAAAGGCATCTTTAGCAATGCAGAGTGAAGATAAACATCGCGCAGGCAAAGATATTACATTCCGCGCCATTACTTTCGATTTGCAAGCTATATTACAGCTCCCTTACGCCGCTGAAAACCAGTTATATTACACTCGGAAGTTAAATGTATACAATTTCACGATCTTCGATTCGTCCATACACGATGGTATATCATTTTTATGGGATGAGTGCAATGGGAAAAAGGGATCCAACGAAATCGCGTCATGTTTAATAAAATATTTGAAAGAATTACCAGCGCACATTACAGAAGTGGCTTCCTTCTCAGACACATGCGGTGGTCAAAACAGGAATAGAAATATCGCTTCCGCTTTTTTGTGGGCTATCAATAACATTGATCACCTGCAGACGATAGATTGTAAATACATGGAGAGTGGACATTCTTATATGGATGTCGATTCCATGCACGCACGTATAGAAGTTGCCCGACGACATAAACGTATTTTTACAACCAATGAATATGGTGTCGTCGTACAATGTGCACGTATAAATCCAAAGCCCTATAGAGTACAGAGAATGATGTATTCTGATTTTGAAGATTGGAAATTGCACAGCATTGGAGCCCTGAAAAATATAAAAGATGTAACTACAGAGACCGATGGCAAAACTTCTGTTGTGTATGATGCGGATGGAAAGGTGACTGTTCAATGGTTGTTAATCAAGTGGATGCGGTTCCAAAAAATGAAACCCAATATTATTCAATTTAAGTATAATTTGAACGCAGAATTCTTTTACGAATTTGATGTTACTTACACTAAACGAAAATCGTCTCAGCCACAGCCAGTAGAGAATGTCCCACGTGCCTATAAAAGTCTGATTCCTATAGCTGCCGAAAAAAAAAACAGATTTACTCAACCTTTTCAAGAAAAACATTATTCCAAAGTCAAAGGAGTACTTCGATTTCTATAAAAACTTACCAGTGGATTCATCAATCGCTCCGAAGACAGCAGCTCCGAAGGCGGCGGTTAAAAAGACAGACGCTCAAAAGATCGCCTTTGCCGTGCAGTTGCCGAAGAAGGTAAAAGCACCACAGTCGCCAAAAAAAAAAAAAGCGCCGCAGAAGAGGAAGGTTACTTCGCCTAAAAGGGTCCGAAAATTAAGAAAGACACAAAAATGAACAATTCGTAGCGTACCCAATATTTTGTGTAATCATTATCATCATTATTATTATGTGTAATCATTATCATTATTAAATCATGCATTACTTACTATTTCTTTCCATTTCTTTTTCTTCTGCAGCAGCGGTTATAGCCATGGTTGAAAACCACACACTTGTATTAAGTACAATTTTCGTCATGCCAAATGATTCAAGTGCAGATGGAATTCGTGACATTTGTATCAAGTGAAATAATATTTATGCCAAATGTATTAAGTACGTCATAATTTTTATTGAAGGGCTAAAAGAATGCAATCAATGTAGATAATCATTTTTTTCCCATGACAGTCATGTGCGTAAGGGTCTGCAGATCTTATTTTTCTAATTTGGGACTCGATGCCAATAACACATGGTACAGGAGAGCGAGTGAAAATTGCCGAAATTTTCAAATCGCTCTCCTGAAAAATTACATGAATTACAATTATGCAGTGTGTGTATGTCACCATCGAAATCTGATGTGTATTTTTTTTTTTTTGTCCTAATCCAATTTCATTATTTAGCTAATCAATTTCTCCTGTATACATATCCTAGGTTAATTCTACTCCACCTATTATTCAAAAAAGAAGTCTGCAAGAAGTTTTGAGTGGTCTCTCCAGAGGAACATCATCCAGAAAGGAGAAAAAGAAACGAGCAAGAAATAGCGTCCCAGTTATCTCTCACGCCAAATGGCGAGAGATCGAAGATCTACGTGAAAAGACAGAACTAGAAAAAATTGAAGAGAAAAAAAGGAAAGCGAACAAACGCGAGGAAGCGGCATTAAGAAGAATTGAAGAAAAAGAAAGGAAAGTGAAAGAGCGTATTGAAAGAAAGCTCGAAAGAGAGCGTATTCTCGAAGAAAGAAAAAAGAAGAAACCTGTTTTGAAAAGAAAAAAAACTAGACGTACAAAAGATTTGGAATCCGAAGAAGAGGGTTCTCTTTCAGATGAGCATGAACAACCTCAGACGAAAATTCAGAAACTAAATAAAAATAAAACTACTACTATTAGATCATGGGTACTTGTATTGTACGACAACAGGAAGTATCCAGGACTTGTAACCAATTACGATGCAGAGACTAACGAATTTGAAGTAAAAACTTTAGAAGAAGTCACCTATCTCAACAGTATTTTCTACAAGTGGCCGAAGAAAGAGGATAAGATTTTCAATCATAGAAAAAGTGTGGTTAAAATTCTTCCGGTGCTTGAGATTCGCGAAGGGAAAGGAAGAGGGGCGGGTTTACATAAATTTGTATTAGACCTGAACGATTCTGATGAATAAAATTCTGACTTTTTGATGTCTTAATATTCTTTTTCATCACATTTTGTAAGTAGTTTTTATAGTTTTACACAGCGTTGCAAACTGGACCTATTACTGTTGCAAACTGGAACGGAGGCGTTGCAAACTGGTATTTTCCCTTTTTTTACAGATTTTTATGAAAAACTAATAAAAAGATGATCTTTGAATGATCGAACTAAAATTTTTTCGAAAATACATATCTTAATTAACAAAAATACGCAATCTGCTTTGAAATTAAATTCACACATCTATAGTTATTGCATTTAGAATCCAAGAAAAACCTTAACACGTTGCAAACTGGGCAGATTACCTTAATATGTATAATAAGATAGTAAGAATTGTAATGAAGCTCAAATCAGATTTCTATGATTCAACCAAAAGAAGTTCAATTGAAGGCTGTAATAGAAAACAATCACGTGTTTAATAAGGTTGAATAAGGAATTCCAACATCCTCTTCTATGGGACGGATTGGTTTTGATATTGAGAATTAAGAGGAAATAGATTTGATAAAGTTCGAAAATTAAGCCAACTATAGCAGGAGGGATACGACGAAGAAAGTCTTGTCCGCGGCATGAAAAATAATTCATTCTTTTTCCATCACGAATATATGGAGCGTGTAAGTATAGGCTGAAGAGAGGGCGAAAGAGGTAGCTAATAGAAAAGCAATTCAGTGGCAGAAGAAATTAATGAGAGACGTAGAGAAAGCTGGAAAGGAGGAAGAGAAAGTAAAAAAAGTGAGAGAACGCGTTTTACAAAAAGGAAAAAAGGCATCGGGAAAAGGAGAATGTCATTTGAAAGAGACAAAGGATCTCATTATGATGAATGAATTATTTGAGTGTGATAATGAATTATTGGAGGAGGACTACGACGTAGTTACTGTTCATCCTGATTGAAATTGTTCACCATTTTCAGAATTCAATGCATACCTAAGCTGTTCTAGTGTGAATTTGTTCCTAATTTTAAGAAAAATATTATGCTTTATTCATGGTGCCAAATATTGAAGTTTGTAGTGTTATTGTTGTACTTGTGTAAGACGAATGGTGTTCGAGATTGCTTGGCTCAACCGGACGAGGAAGAGGAGTATGTTGAACCAGATAATTTTTGAAAGATTCTATTTCCAATTAATTTGTTTATCTTATTTTCTTAAGTATTGTGATTTCACAAAGAGGGTGCTCCAGATAACGTTAAAATATTATTTCTTTGCGAACACGTTCATATAATTTTTTAAGAATTGTGATTCTCTCAAAATTTGTTAATTTTTCCACAGACTATTAATATTAATTTCGAATCCAATAATATTATCCAATTATAATAATGTTTCGTTTTGTATGAAAGAATAAAAATTGAAATAAAACTATCTTTTTTTCTTTAATCTTCATCTTGAAATATTGAATCGTGCCTCCTTCTTTGCTGTCGTCAGTAGAATGGAAATTAAATTTCTCCTTCTGTCTGAAATTTCAAATTTCTACTTTATTATAATTTTCCGATGAACCAAAATACAGATCCGCCCTTTTATGCCTTGAAGTGTTGATATTCCTAGGGGCCAAAGAAGAGATTGGCCCTAATACTTTTATTTGTGATGACAGATTTTGCTCAGTATAAAAGGGCGAATCTGTCGGTTTTCTCACTCTTTCTCCTTGTTCTACTCACGAAACGAACTTTTCCCCTCTCTCTTTGCTCGAAGTGGTTCCTAGGAGTTGTAATAACAATAAAATGTGAAATGTACGCGGTTACAGTGCTAACAGATACAAGTTATGCGGTAACAAGTTTAGGAACCACATTTTAAAATACAGATTGGCCCTTTTTGCGCAACACCCTCGATATGATCAACTGGTCAAAGAATAGGTACAGAAATTCTTTCTAGATGATGAAGTGACGATTCTCAGTCCTTTGAAGAACGACCAGACAGTGAAGGGTAAGATGAAGAAACAAAAAAGATTTTTGACCAACTCATTGAGATACCTGTACAAAATCTTTTCCAAAAAATGTTTCTTCTCTGTAAGTTTGCGTAATTCTTATGAAGCGCAAATTTTTCCAATTTCTTTTTGAAGTTATTATTTTGTTTTTCATACTATTATCTCAAAGGAAAATGTACGGTACAAGTAATAGGCGAACATGAATTCTCAAAGATGCCTTCCCAAATTGCTCAGTATCTGCAGTTAGAGAACTGTATGCAACATACTGGTACAATGTACACTGTACTTCATTCAAGTGTTCAATCCTAGTTTCATGTTCTCCAAGTGAAGGTTTATTGTAAATTATTATAGGACACAGTTTTTGTAGAACCTCAACTAGCATTCTCGCCAATTCGGGAGCTGATAAGCTTGCGATTAAACGGCATGCAAAGAGTCAGTCAGGTCGAGCGATTACTAAAGTAGCGAAGTCTATATCAGTTTTTTAATAAAAAACCACGCCACTTCCGTCAAAACTCTAATTTTTTACGAGACGACCGACGTTTTGAAGTATACATACTTCATCTTCGGGGTCTAGATGAATACTACAAAGAGTATAAAAAGGAGAGAATGGGATACAGTTCAGGAACACAGCCAGAGAGAACATGAAAGAAGATATTACATCATTGATGACGATTGAAGTTACTTGCGCTGAAAACGGGAGCGTATAGGGTCGTTGTACCATTTTTGGCCAGGTTCTCGTTACAGTAAATGCTAACGGTGATGTCTGTGTGCCGCTAGCATTGTGGGCATATACCGTTACTATTATGCAATAAGGTGCTATAAGCAATTTTCGAGAATTTTCTTGTATGAGTGTCACTTTAAGGGAAATTTCACGTAGAAGACGATGGTAACCTTGGTTTTTCAATCTAACACATAGAAAACTGGTAATAATCAAAAAATGGAAGGTAACTATGTGAGACGCCTTCCATATGTTGAGTGCAATAAGGTGCTACGTGGTGCTATATCAACGTTAGTGTTGTTTATCAGTGAGTTTTTTCTCTAAATAATTACGAATGTTAGAACTTAAAACTGTAAAGAAAGTATTTTTCGATTGTCAATAGCGCCGTACTCCATTGTAATATCAATTCATCGCAGAATGGAAAGTGAAAGTGAAGATTATTGTGTGTACACTGTAGAAGAATGTACTTTTTATGATGATTGTAAGTAAACATTTTAATGAAATTGGTAGTTAGCGTTGTTGTTCATATGATGAAAAAGGTGCTATGAGAGAAGTGATAGTACGTATTTGAATGATGAATGACGTCTTGTATTCACTTTTTGCAGTGAATGTGTTGTACTATGACGATAATGTTTCATCGACTGCTGATAACACTGACGTCGACTTGGAAGTTTGTCCTGCATCTGCAAAGGATAACGACGAAGTCTTGTCAAGTTGTACGACAACAGCTTCTGTAGACTTGTCCGATAGCTCTTCATCAACTGCAATAAATAATAAGCCTGGTGAACCTGGTGAGGAAAATAGCATTTTTGTGTTGTAATATCGAATATTAAATACGGTTCCCTGTGCGATTTGTAACAGTCAATGTCCTTGGTTCTCAGATGGTAGTGATACGTTGTCTTGTACTACTTCAAGCACTCCACCTAGTATCGTCGAAGGCACAAAACGAACACGCTCACGTAAGGCAAAACCAAGTATGTGGGCGCGGAACGTGAAGTCAGCGAAAATTGCAGCTGGGGTCAGCTACATTAATGCCAAGGGAAAAAGTGTTCCTGGTAAGAAATTACGCGATGACGATTGTAAATGCAAATTCAAGTGTCGCACATCAGTCTCAATGGAACACCAGGAGTTCTTGTTCAATGAATACTACAAGCTTCCAAATCGTGAAGAACAACGGAGTTACATAGCATCTCAGATTTGGAGTGAGCCGGCGTCAGGTCATCGTGTGGCTGAACCAAAAGTCCTGCGATTGAAGACCGCATCATACTTCTTAAGAACTCCAACTGGTGAACAGGTTTGTGTCTGCAGAACATTCTTCTGTAATACTTTTGGTATATCACACAAAGTTACAGCCAACATCATTAACAAGAGAAGTCCTAAAACAGGTAGATTCAACTCTGTTCATGGGTAATTCTCAGAAAAACGGAAATATTGTGTAACTGATAAATTTCTCAAACACTGAGTACAGTACTCAGTTTTTTTTTTTACAGTGTTATAGAGTAGCATGTTCTTCACTTTTTCCAACCATTAGGAATAGTATGCCCCCCCCCCCATGTTTTGTAATTCGCCAACGAATCCCTGAAATCTCCGATGCCGTGGCTCTAACTTGGCATTCTTTTTTTAATAAATGTGTTCATAATGATGGGGAAATGAGCGTTATTTAACAGGAAAGTGCTATAAATATTATTTGGAGGATTAAAGCAATATCAACAATTCCAGTCACGACCAAAAATTCATTATAATGACCCAGAAGACAGTTTTACATTTTGTAACAGTTTTTTTTTCCTATGCCGTGGTCATTTTTTGTTTGCTTCCATTGGCACCACTGTTCGCATGTTCCGTGCTCGTCAGCGGCTGATTGGCTTTCGTCTGAACTATGATAAGGTAATCCGCATCACAGATCGTGAATCGTACACGCTTTAACGATTCTATTTTTCGAAATCTATGAAATTCGTGTGATTTACAGTTTTTGATATCCGGAGCCGTGGCTGTTTGTTATCTGCCGGTACAATTACGTTTTCGACTGAAACAAGAAAAAATATACTTTCTCAGTAAGTATGATAAAATTATTACTGAAATAACATTATTTAAGGTATTTTTAGGTCCTAGAAGAATGAAATTATCATAAATTTTCGAATGCCGTATCTTGCTATTTCTTTCCTATGCCGTGGTCGACATTGGAAAAAGACGTAGAACATAACATTTTGAAGCGAAATGAACATAATTCTAAGATTATTTTCATTTGTTTGTCTCTCAGTGGCACTTCCACGTGAAGAAAGATTGAACCAAAAAAGAATTGCTGAGAAGAAACGAAGAGATCGTATCAAAAGTGATCCAGATCGTCATAGAGAAGAAAAGGATAAACGCAATCGCCGGAATGCTCGCAAAACAGAAGTAAGAAAATCGAAAAAGTTATCCAAGAAAGAAGTTGACGCTCAAAGAAGGAAGTGGAGATTAGCCAAGCGACAGTATGTAGCGAAAAGCAGATATTATTTGAAGCAGCAATGACCGAGAATCAATCGATGGTTCAACAGAAATCTACCCGAGCTGAATCTATTCGTTTGAAAGCAAAAAGTCGCGCCGAAAGTAAGCGAGTATTAAGATATTCTCAATTGAATAAATTGAATGATCGAATGAAAAAGTTTGAAAGAAATGCTACCAAGTATAAACTGCGCTATTATAGACTGAAACAGAAGTTGTTACTCGAATCTATCTCACCACGATCTAAGGTACTAAGAGAACTAAAGGAAAATAAAGAGCACGTCTCGCCTCGCTTAAAACGAAAATTAATATTCGGTGAAGCTGCTTTAACAGATGTTAGAGGATCACTTTGTAAAATTAAAAGCACGTTGACGAAGAATAATATTTCCCAGGAAATAAAGTTGAATTACGTTCATAAATATCGGCTAGATTCATGTGCCAAAAAATATTTCCCTTTCAAATCCTTTCGTTGTTATTCAAAAAAACGTAGGGCATTCGGAGGTGTGCGGAAACAGAACATACTCGTTAGAAAATATGTTCAAGAGTTCTTTGAAGATGATGCTGTATCGACATTCAGTCCCGCAAAAAATGACCAAATTGTGAAAAACAAGATAAGGAAGCAGAAGCGGTTCATCAATAATTCACTGAAGTACTGGTACGCAGAATTTTGTAAGAAAAGTCCATATCGTCTGTTGTACGCAAGTTTCTACAGATTTAGACCATTTTGGGTCATTTCACGACCTTTTGAAAGTCGTGACACATGTTTGTGCATAAAATGTGACAACGCAAAACTGATATTTTCGAAATTACGACAACTTGGGATAGTAAATGATCACAATCTTGATAGGGCCATTAAAACGGAACTGTTCTGCGAAGAAATTTCAGAGAAGTGTCATTTTTGTAGTTGCAAAGTATGCAACTCAAAAGAAATAAAAATCGATACCTTCGATGGGGCAGAAGAATGTGTTTATGAAAATTGGGAGAGTAAATTTCAGGAAGGAGTCGACGGTGTAAAACATTGGCGAACAATTAAGGAAAAAATTGCCACAACAAAAATTGACCTGGTTTGACTGTTTCATGATGATATTTTGCCTACGTACATAATGCACAAAGCAGTTGATTTTCATCAGAAAGAGACGTTGAAATCTTTAAAAAAGGGTCTTACAGACGATGAATTAATTGTTCACATCGACTTTGCAGAAAATTACCAGTGTAAGTATGGAAAAGAAGCCCAAGTAATACATTTCGGGGGCAATAGAGAGCATGTATCGCTTCATACCGGTGTGATTTACACTGGCTCCAAAGTTCAGTCTTTCTGCACCATTTCGCCTGATTTATCACACAACCCTGTGGCTATTTATAAGCATCTAGAACCATTTTTGAAACTCCCGCAATGTGAAAAAATTAAAAAAGTTTATTTTCAATCTGATGGGCCAACCACTCAATACAGAAATAAGAAATTTTTCTGGCTAATGATAAAGAAAATTATACCCCATTTCAAAAATCTTCAATATTTCAGTTGGTTGTACTCAGAGCCGGGTCATGGCAAGGGGCCTGTGGACGGCGTCGGTTCTACTCTAAAAAGAACCTGCGACCGTCAAGTCGGATATGGGAAGGACGTCGCTAATTTTCAACAATTTGAAGAGTATACATCAAAAATTGAAGGAATTCATGTCGTTCCTTTATTATCTGTTTCCGACAAGACGTTGGAAGAAGAAATAAATCGATCAGTAATACCAGTAAAGGGTACAATGAAAGTGCGACAGATTGAATGGATCATCTCCAGCCCGTCAGTTTTATATTTTAAATCCAGAGCTTGTGTAACGTGCCAGAAAAAATGCCCCCATTTTCATTTAACAGAAATCGATTATGACTGCGCTATCCCTAGACCATCTACCTCAAAAGCTTTAAAGAAAGCATCCACTTTGAAAGCTTCAAAGAAACCACCCACTTCAAAAGTTGTTGAGAAACCTGTAAAGGGTATAGAAATTTCTGTTCCTCAGCCTGTTTCCTGCTCTCGGGAAAATAAAGACTGTGAAGAGTCTTTCAAGGAAAATGCTTGGGTGGTGGTTCGTTTCAATGTAGGTGATGGTGAACGTAAGTGGATAGGTCAAATATTGTTATGCCCGCGCCATCGACGCTCTTTTCTTTTCCTTCAAAGTATACTTCTTCTAATATTCTCTCCGTATACTTCAGTAATCTACTCTGTTTGCCCACCGACTGCGTCTCATTCGCAGCAATAGTAAAACGCCTGTTACTTCAGAGTCGTTCAGAAGCATCTTCACTTCGCATCTCGCGTATGTAATCTCGCTCGCTCTCAACTTATCATTCAATTTCCAACTTCTTCATTTTTTCACTCTTTCACTTTTTCATAACTTCACCGTTTTTATTCGTATGTATCGCGTCCGTTGTAAAAAGACTTGCTGTTGGTAGAAAATACGAACCTTGCTAATTTTGATAGGGAATAAATTATTTTTATTCGTAACTCTTTATTTTCCTTTCGAATTCATAACATATTTTGGCGACCGTGACAGGACCGGCGTTTCGAAAAATTTAATTTCGTAAAAGTTCTCGCGTTTCCGGAATTAAATTGAGCATTGAAACAATCTCTTTCGTCTTGCCGCGTTTCTATTTTTTATTTTTCACCGTCACGTCTTCACCTCACCGTTCATGCTACATACTCCCCAAACCAAGAAGGAAGATCCACCCAAAGATTCTGGGATCGAGGAAACCTCATCATCTGGGTTAGAAACCATCGCCGAGTCACCTTCACCTTCCGATTCACCTACCGAGAGTTTGGATAGTATTCAACTTCCCATCTTCGACAATAATCTCATCACTCCTGCTGTCACTCCAGCTCCATCCAATTTCGATTTCAGTGCCGTCAACGCTACTCTCCGTGAAGAATATCCAGAAGAGTACAACCGTCGTCACCGTATTCACTTATATCGCATACAAGAACATTACCACCAGCAAACACCCACTGGGACTGGAAATATGTCACTTGGGCCTACTACTCAACCTCAAGGAACTCGCGCCGGAAATATGGTAAGCCGCTCACTATTTATTATGGCAACTGATACTCCTCATTTCCCTAACCCTAACGACTCTAATCAAAATATTCCTCCTCCAAATAATAATCCTCTAAATGATCCGAATCATTCTTCCTCCTTCGAAAACAATTCGAATGCTCACACTGATTTACCAAAAATAAGGTACAAAAAGTTCTCAGATATAGCTAGATTATTTCAGCATAAATTCTCAGGCAATCCTAATGAATTACAACCTTTTTTAAATGATTGCGACTTGGTTCACACATGTTGTCCCGATGAATTTTTACCTATGGCATACGTTGAAGTTATATCGAAAATTATAGGAGAAGCTAGAGAAGATCTCCGTGGTCGTGGTCTAAAAGAATGGACCTCTTTAAGAGCTTACCTAGTCAAAAAATATAAAGACCAGTACACGTTCGATCAGTTAAGTGAAAAATTATCCTGCCTTGAACAAAGGAAAGGGGAAAATATAGAAAATTACGCTAGTCGAATTCGTCAACTTATCTGGAAGGCTAAGGAAGCCGCAAAAATGGAAAATGAAGACTTAGATTACACTCGAAAATATTTAAAGAAAACTGCGCTATTTCGTTTTAAAAATCACTCTTTACCAGAAATTTCTAAATTTTTGCGTATCACCAAGGTCAATACTTTCGATCAGGCTGTTCAAGAAGCTTTAGAGGAAGAGAGACAGAATCAGTCTACTCAGAAAAAAATGTACTGTTCGAAATGTAAGGTCAACTCACATAATATAGTTGATTGTCGCAGTAAACCTCGCTTCTTTCCTCACTCAAGTTCCAATTCACCTTCCACTTCACTTTTGAATTTTTCGAATAATATTACTTGTTCTTGGTGCAAGTCTATAGGACAT
Organism: Aspidiotus rigidus; assembly: GCA_035079385.1. Classification (NCBI taxonomy): domain Eukaryota; kingdom Metazoa; phylum Arthropoda; class Insecta; order Hemiptera; family Diaspididae; genus Aspidiotus; species Aspidiotus rigidus. The sequence goes on along the minus strand of JAVHKY010000024.1, from coordinate 4,299,401 downwards.
AAAGCTTTTGAATGTCGAAAAAAGGCTTATTATGAGAGGAATAAAGGTCACAGTCAACCTCCTCGTCCTTCTATTCAAACTGTCACTTGTCGATATTGTAAAGCTGCTAATCACAGTATAGAATCTTGCCACAAACTGGCTGCCAAAAATGCTTTATCTAACAAAAATTCGCAAAATGTAGTTAAAAATACTACTCCCTCAGTTTCTACGCCACATAATGATATACGTCGGACCGTTCAATCTATTGGAAAAAATGTTTGTTCCATTCACGATTCAGAAGATAAAACTTTCGTAAAATTACAACGTCACTTTCTGAAATCTCCTATTCACTCATTCTTGCTCGACACTGGAGCAGATATTTCAGTTCTTCCTATCGAATTTTTAAATTGCGAAAATCTTCACAAAGTTGAAGACCCCACTGAAAATATTGAGCTTATCGCTATTGATGGAAAAATGGAATGCATAGGAACAATTATATCCCATTCAATTTAAATGGAGAAAGTTACAATTTCAAATTTCACTTAGTTCGTAAACAAGATTTAGGTTCACTTTACAAAGGCATTCTAGGAAACAATATCCTCAAAGCCTCTCACGCTGACATAAAGCTCAGTTCTATGAAGTTGGTTCTAACCACTTTGAATATAACGATTCCGTTATCTTACTCCGCAGACGTTTCTACTGCTTCAATTAATTCGCTTGATTCTGAGTTTTCGCATTCTTACGACATTGATTCTAATCATGTTTCTTTTAATGAGTTGTCACACTCTAACGAGCTTACGGGCACTGCACCTAAGTTTCTGGAATCAGATAATACTTATACGGTCACAGAACCTTCAATCGAGCCACAGGGCACAGAACCCATTTCTATAATTGAGTTACCGCACTCTCGAGGCACAGACCCTCATAGTTATCATTTCAAGGGAGAGAAGTATCAGAGATTCTCTTCATATTCCGATCATTTAGAAAAAGATTTCAAAAATGATTTTCACGACTACGTCACTCCTACACGTACGTCTTCCGACAGTAAAAGTCTAACTTACTTGTCTATCGATTCAGTTTCTTATGGTGATGAAAATTCACCGATGGCTCCACAAATATCATTTACACCTTCTGAAGGTCACGAATGTAACGTTCTTCAATTTTCTACTGAGGCCACTGATTCCTCTTCTCAGCGAAATTCAAGCTCTTCTACTTTGTTCGAGGACGTTAATCCCTCAATTCATGAAGTTAAACCAAGCAGTTCATACAAGGACGATTATCCCTCATCTCGCTCTATAATTTCATCCAATTCAGAAATTTTGCTTAAAAATACAACTTACGACGACAAAGTCTCGTCAACAGATTCAAGGTCAATTGACATTCACCTTCACGAAGCAAAGACTTCTTCAGAGGATGTTTATCCCTCGCAAGGCGCAACAGACGCTCATACTTCTTCTATTGAGAAAGTTCATTCACTTCCTACTTCAAGAAATTCAATACAGCTAATAAATAGCCAAACTTCATTCCTTTCCAATTCCAATGCTCTGGAACCTACAGCAGAGATTTTAATCAAGAATTTGTCAACCCTAGACAATGATAATGTCGAACCTTTCGACTTCATTTCTGAGAATCTAAAATTTTCAATTTGCCCTCTTTCTATACAGGATCGCACGCGCAAAATTATTGCTCTTCTGCGCTTATCTCATCTGTCTAGCACGCAGACAGCTATTATGAATTCTATTATTCGAGAATTTTCTTATAATTTCCATTTGGAAGATGATCCGATTCCATTGCAATTTGATAAATGCGAACACAGGCTTTATCTCACTGACGAAAAATCTATCTACGTACGTAATTATCGCATTCCCGAGGCTCACATGAGCATAGTCGAAAAACAGGTCAAGGAATACCTTGCACGAGGCAGAATCAAGCCCTCTAAATCACCTTGGAATGCTCCTATCATGCTCACTCCTAAGAAGAAAGACGCTAGTGGAAAAATTAAATGGCGTTTGGTAGTAGACTATCGCAAATTAAACGAGGTCACTATATCTGATAAATACCCATTACCGCAAATTCAAGAGATACTAGACCACGTAGGTAATATTCGCATATTTTCTACTATTGATTTGGCAAATGGCTATCATCAAATTCCTGTTCGTAAAGAAGATACTGAAAAACTGGCATTTTCAACACCACAAGGTCATTTTGAATTCGTCCGCATGCCTTTTGGCTTAAAGAATGCTCCCCCTACTTTTCAACGTGGTGTAAACGAAATTTTCTCAGAATACATCAATAAATTCTGTTTCATTTATCTTGACGATATTGTTATTTTTTCAAGTTCAGATCAAGAACACGCCACTCATCTGCATAAAATATTCGAACTCATTCGCCAGAATTGTTTACAGATTCAAATCGATAAATCAGAATTTTTCCGTCCACAGATAACCTATCTAGGATTTATAGTCTCAACAGAAGGCATCAAACCTAATCCCGAACGTACCGAAGCCCTTTGTAATTACCCACAACCTAAGAACGTAAAAGATGTTCAACGCTTTTTAGGTATGGCTGGATTTTATTGTAAATTCATTCGAGATTACGCTCTCATTACCATACCTCTTACGCAATTACTGAAGAAAGAAATTGCTTTCACGTGGACCGATAAACAAGAAACCTCTTTCAAAAAACTTATCTCATTACTTACGTCAGAACAAATTCTCGCTCATCCTCAAATCGATAAGATGTTTTATCTTTATACTGACGCTTCGAATTTCGTAATTGGCGCCGTCCTTCAACAGAAAGACAAGCACAATAACCTTCGTCCAATTTCTTACGCCAGCAGAACACTAAACAAAGCTGAGATAAATTATTCCACAATCGAAAAGGAAACTCTCGCTATTGTATGGAGTGTAAAATATTTTCATCCATATCTCCTCGGTCGACACTTTGAAATTTTGTCAGACCATAAACCACTCATTTGGTTATTCAAAGCCAAAGATCCAGGTTCAAGACTCATGAGATGGAGAATTAAATTAGAAGAATACGACTTCACAATTTCTTATATTCCTGGAACTCAAAATCAAGTTGCTGACGCACTTTCACGCATCTCTCATTTATGTGCTGTTACACGCTCTCAAACTAATAAATTACCAATCGACTCTAAAGTCATTCCGCGTCACTTTGATCCTCTACCCTCATTGGATATTTCAAAAGCTTCAAACATTCTCATATTTACTACTCCCGACAAAGTTCTCACTCACCCTATTACTCGAGATTTTGCCATTAACGGAGTAAAAGGCGAAATAATACGCCATCGAGCTTATCAGAAATCCTTTTATCTGGTCTTCTACAAAGAACACAGAAAAGAATCCTTCTCAGATTCCAATTTCGTTACTATTCTCAACATTCTGGACAATGTACTCAAGAAATATTCTGTGAAAGAAATATCAATTTTCAATGAGATTAAATCTTTGGAAGCTTACTATTTTGACAAAATCGAACAACTCCTTCAAGAATTTTTACCTCAAGTCAGTTTGTCATGGCTTATTTTAGGACAGATTCCGTCTGATAAAACGGAAATCATGAAGAGATTTCACAAACACATACTTACTGGACACCCTGGAAGTTTACGCCTATTTAATATTCTTAGAGAGAATAATTACTTCTGGTTTGGAATGAAATCAGATATTCGAAATTTCGTAAAAACTTGTGATCAATGTCAAACGATTAAAATAAATCGTCACCCTACAAAGCTACCTATGAAAATTACAGACACTTCAAAGGCACCTTTAGAAAAAATTGCCACTGATATTGTTGGACCTTTACCCCTCACGGTAAATGGTAATCGATTTATTCTTTCAATTCAAGATCACCTCACCAAATTCCTTTACCTTAAAGCTTTACCTATTCATACTGCATCTACTGTTGCCAACACTTTACTCGAATTCTTTTCCTTACTTGGCTTGCCACGAATTATCTTATCAGATCAAGGATCCGAATTTACCTCTTCATTATTGGCTGAATTAACTCAAACATTGAGTATTACTCACATTTTTTGTACTCCTTATCATCCAGAATCAAACCCAGTCGAAAGAACTCATAGTTCAATTAAGGAATACCTCAAGTTTTATGTAAATTCAGAAAAAGATAATTGGGATGAATATCTCTATTTGTGCGTATTTTCATTCAACAATTCCGTTCATTCTACCACAGGTCATTCACCTTTTGAACTCATATATGGTCGTAAAATTCTTATCGACTCTCGAAAATTCACTTATGATGACTATCTACACGATTTGCTCGAGAAATTCACTATCATTCATCGCAAGGCTAGAGAAAATACTATCGAAAGTAAACACGCTTCGAAAGTTCAATACGACAAAAGGAAAAATGTCAATACGGATTTTCTTTTCTACCCTGGGCATTTTGCGGTGCTACTGTCAAAAGGGTCAAAAGCCGCGAAGGAATTGAGGCCTACTCACCTAGGACCTTACAAAATTACGAAAATCAAGTATCCCAATGTCACCTTAGACATAGATGGTCAACAAAAGGAATATCACGCAAAGCTATTGAAACCTTACTATTTTTCTTCTTAATCTTCAACTCATTTATATGTTCTTCTACTTCAGCTCAAGATATCATTCAACCTATTCCTCAAACTAGCGGAATATTCCTTCAACACCTTGGAAAAAGCTACAATGCTATAGATGACTATATTCTCTTTGACACCTTTAATTTGAGTCAGATGCACTTCAATATGAACAAATTGAGAGACTCACTCATCATTGCTCAAACCGCTGTAGCTGATGCTAACTTTTCAGACACTCAGATGACCACCTTGATGACCTTAAGGACTATGTTAGCCTCGCATCAAACTCTCAAAGAACTCTATGAAAGTATCATTTTACCTCCCATTAAAGTAACTCGTACAAGAATTAGAAAACGAGGATTAATAAACGTAGTGGGAAGAATTTCAAAATATTTATTTGGTAGTTTAGATGACGACGACGAAACCAAATTTACTACTGAAATAGAGAAACTCAAAACTGATTCCTCTACTCGTAAATTAATGGCATTAGATAATGTACAATTGATGCAAGACACTCTACACGTCGTAAAAGAAAAAGTCGATCAGATGACTAGACGTCAAAAGAATCTCACTCTTATGATTATGGAAACTGGTGTTTTCTTGCTTCAGCGCCAACAAATGTTCGAAAAATATCAATTACAATATGATCTTATTCACAGCGCACTCACATTATTCAAGAAACTATTCTTTTCGCTCCTATTCAAATCAACCCAGCTCTTATCTCACCAAAAAGAATTTATGACACTCTTCAAGATATTCAATTACCCGAAACGAAACATTTCCCTCTCAACGTTACTGACGAACATTTCGCAACTTTCTTATCTTTATGCGAACTTAAAGTTCATGTAAAATTTTCGACCATTATCTTCATTATAACTGTGCCAATAATTGAGAACAAAGATTATGATTTATTTCAGCTATTTACGTTACCAATACCGCATTCGCCATATGCTACCTTTTTACGTCACGTACATAAGTACATGATAATAAATCAGTTAAAAAATACTTATGATGTTTTCAATGATCCTACATCCTTTAAACTCCTTTGGGACGAACGTTTCCTAACTTCCTTTAATTATTTTCAACGCCATAATAAAATATGTGAATTTCAAGTTTTTTCAAAGCTCAACACATCCGCTTGTCATGCCACCAATCTACCAGCATCATACACTATCTGGCAACACCTCAATGGAAACGAATGGCTTTTCTCTTCATCTTCACATATCACCATCGATGTTCTTCATAATGACACTCAATCAATCACTCTACCATTATCTGGACTACTCACAGTTCCGTTCACGAGCACTGTTATTACACCAATGCACATCTTCAGAGGTCACTCCAAGTACAACTTCACGCTCACGCACGTCATTGGAAATTTTTCAAACTTTGAATTCCCTTCGTTACCTCATCCACCTCTATCGTTCAATATCACATCACTCGATACCAAATCACTAGATGACATCAGCGATAGATGGGAGCACGAAAGACTACAAATTCAAACATCCTTGTTAGAAGATAATCATTTCAAATTTTTCTATTCCTTTAGTGCTATTCAAATTGTTATTATCCTTACCATCCTTGACTATCTTGCCTATAAACTCCGCTATTTATGCACTTCCTCTGGAAATAATTTCAATTTAAATTTAAATTTCTCTCCTTCAGCAGTACGATCCAACGACATCGAATTACCCATAATTCGACGCGAAATTCAACCTCTAATAGTACAAGCTGCTACCACCATTCCTCCTCCTACACCACCTTCGCTCACATCATTACCAGAACGAGAAATTTCGACTCCACCTGGCTGCCGTCACATCTTGCAAACTCCGTCACCATTGAAATCCGCACCAATTCATCGTAGTTCTACCATTTCACCACTGGACATCTACTGAAAAGGCTCATCTCTTATCCAATTATATGATCCTTTACACAATGTCTTCGAAAAGAACTTGCCAGAGCCAACCTTCAACCCTACCCGATCTCCAAGAAATTTGTTATGTCATGGACATGGACGGATTTATGCTACAGAAAGATGGATTCGTCTGTAAAGAACTGGCCATCCTACACGTCATGGGTTGCAGGACATCACATCTCTACCGTTTCGCACTTCCGTATACGCAGAAACAACTCAACTCCATAGATAACATGACTGTTTGTCAAACAACCAAAAGATGTCATGGAATGTCCTTCACCACATACGAGAACGATATTCCTCGTAAACACCTCGACTCTATCGTCTCGCGTTACATCAGCAAAGCCGACCGCAAGAACGGTCTTATAGCTTACAAGGGCGGTATTGAAGAATATCACCTTCTCTCACATCTAGGCTGCCACAATCCCGTAAACCTCGAATGGTACGGTTGTCCGAAGTTTGACGATTTATCAATCAATTCACAGTGGAAAAATCTCACAATTCTCACCCGCATGTACGCTAACCGTATTCATCGCACGACTTCTACGTATTGTTGCCGCCACATAGGAAAAACAGATTTCCGTCGATCACCCGGACCAGCCCACTGCCCGATGGTTGAAGTTAAATTCTTCGCCGCGTGGATTGAATCATATATTCTCAGCGAAACAGACATTCATTCTAAATCCTGACGTTTACTTATTCTTCTTTTTTATATTGTAATCCTTATTATGTGCATCTATTTCTTGTATTGTTTTTATATTACGTTTTATGTTTAATTTCTATTTTTGGGTCATGGTATACTTTAGTTCCTCTATTTAAGGACTTTCTTTACTTCTATTTTTCTTTTTCTTTATCTTTTATTTCTCTTTTATTCTCTTATTCCCTATTCGCTTTTCCGTGTATCCTTTGATAACCCCGAAAACCAATCTTCGGCGGGAGGTGTTATGCCCGCGCCATCGACGCTCTTTTCTTTTCCTTCAAAGTATACTTCTTCTAATATTCTCTCCGTATACTTCAGTAATCTACTCTGTTTGCCCACCGACTGCGTCTCATTCGCTGTCTCCTTGTACCATTTACTTCTTTGTTTTCTGATCTATCTCGACCGCTCACCTTAACCAATATTCATATCATCATAGTTTAATTATGTTCTTAATCAATTTCCTTTTATACATTGTCATCGAACTCTGTCCCACTTTACGTTCTACGCTCTTTCTCTTTGACGTTAATTTCCAAATAGGCTTATTCTTCTTTTTCGGATACCTAATCTCGGATCATAATCAATACCTCTTTAATTACCTTTTCGTTTTCCCACACTCATTTTTGTCTACGTGACTACGAACACGTCTCGATTCTTCTCGAATCTTTCCTCTTCGCATCACGCGACTTCCCTTTAACTCCCGATTCTCATATAAGCAATAGTAAAACGCCTGTTACTTCAGAGTCGTTCAGAAGCATCTTCACTTCGCATCTCGCGTATGTAATCTCGCTCGCTCTCAACTTATCATTCAATTTTCGACTTCTTCATTTTTTCACTCTTTTACTTTTTCATAAATTCACCGTTTTTATTCGTATGTATCGCGTCCGTTGTAAAAAGACTTGCTGTCGGTAGAAAATACGAACCTTGTGAATTTTGATAGGGAATAAATTATTTTTATTCGTAACTCTTTATTTTCCTCTCGAATTCATAACAATATTAAGAAAAAATGAAAATGATACATATCACATTACATTTCTGCGACCCAGAAGTACAACTTTACATTCAGGTTATGTGTATGCATATCCTGATGTGCCTGACGAATGCTCAGTTTATAAAACTCAAGTTCTACATACTATTGAAGATCCAAAAAATTTTCAAAGAAAATTATTATTTTCTGTGCACCAAAGTCACTTGAATGAAAAAAACTAAGTAACATTTATCAATTTTTTCATTGAGTTTTTGTTTGAAAAATCATTTTGTCTTCTAGTCTTATCAATGATTTCTCTAGTAAGTAAGATGTAACTTCCTGTGATTTATGGAATGTGCTAAATTTATTGAGTTTTTGTTTCCTAATTTAGTCTACTAGTCTTATCAATGATTTCTCTAGTAAGTAAGATGTTACTTCCTGTGATTTATGGAAAAAGGTGCTAATTTTATCAAGTTTTTGTTTCCAAAATAATTTAGGCTACTAGTCTTCTACATCAAAGATTTATTATAAATAAGAAAAAGTTTCCATGGTTTCTCAAAAGAGGTGATAGGTTTATTTTACCAAAAGTAAGTTTAAGCAAATTTCTTTGTGTTCATTTTCTGTGTTCAATTACCTCAATGACTACTGTTCAATTTTCATATTATAATCGACGAATTTTTCAAAATATTGTGACTGTTTCATTACCTGTTTCTTCTATTGTTCATCTTCTTCCAACTTGGTTTGTCTAATGGTTCTCACAAATTTCCTACATTGAGGTAGCAAGAGGTAAACTGCGCATCATAACTTGTGGCTTTCCCCTGCAATGAAATTATAAGTTATAATAATGTACAGATTATTCAGTGAGGCTCAAATTCTCATTACTTACTCAATATAAGTGCATATCTTTGCTCTCCACCAGGTTAGAAACGACAGCAAAATTATCTCCTTCATATTTTGCAGGTTTCAAGTTGAATAACAATGCCACGACATAGGAAACTTCCAATGTCGTGGGTGATTTTTAATGAGCCACGGCATCGGAATTTAGCCACGACATAAGAACATCCTATGTCGTGGCTAGACAAATTTAAAAAGTGTCCTGCCCCCTCCCCTAGTGGACATGAATTGAGCAGGAGGGTGTTTATGTGTTGTTGGGCACAATAGCGATAGATTCCACCAAAAAAAATGTAAATAGACAAGTGTACAGAATTAAAAAAAAAAATTCTTCAAAAATTTCCGTTTTTCTGAGAATTACCCTCATGGGAACAAGGGTAGAGTTGCACGAAACATTACCTCTGATTCTCGTACCAGACAAGTGAAGAGCTTCATTCACGCCATCCCTAAATTACCGTCGCATTACTGCAGAAAACGTTCGAAGAAATTATACTTCGAAGCTACTTTCAATATGAGTAAATTATATAATCTGTACCGTGAGTCCGAGTACGCTGGCGAACATCCTGTGTCGTACCAAGTTTTTGTGCGCATATTGAAAGAGTGGGAACCGCAGTTAGGTTTTTATAAACCCAAAAAAGACCAGTGTTCAATGTGTAATAATGCTCGCAGTTCAGGAATTGAAGACATTAAGTACAAAGAACACATTGCTCGCAAGGATACCGTACGTGATATGAAGGAGAAAGATAAAAAAATGGCCCTTGATAACCCAAATAATGTAATTTATGGTTCATTCGATTTAGAAGCTATTTTAACCCTGCCTTACACGGCTGACAGTCATACGCAAGAAAACTATCAGTCATGAATTTCACCGTGTACGACAGTTTAAAGAACGGTGCATGCTATACGTGGGACGAAACAAAAGGCAGCAAAGGAACGAGTGAAGTGGGTTCCTGTTTATTGAAGTATTTGTCATCGCTACCATCGAGCATTACTCATGCAATACTTTTCTCAGACACTTGCGGTGGACAGAATCGCAATCAGTACATGACTGCATTACTGAATCTGTGCATGAATACTTCTACATTTAATTCCTTCCTTCAGATTTTAGATGTAAAGCACTTCGAGTCTGGGCATTCTCAAATGGAATGCGACAGCATGCATTCTAGAATTGAGAAAACACGGGAATATAGGAAAATTTACTCTTCAGAGGAATATGCACTACTAATGGAACTTGCTCGAAAAAATCCGCGTCCATATACTGTTCATCGAATGGAGTTTTCAGACTTCATTGATGTTGAAGACTTAAGTAAATACTGTGTTCGAAATCGGACAAAGGATACAGACGGCAAGACGGTACAGTGGTTAAAAATTAAATGGTTCCGATACCTTCGAAACTCAGATGGAAAAGTATATTTCAAGTACGATGTCAATGAGCCTGATTTCAGATGCTTGGACCTTTCAAAGAGTGGTACACGTCGTGGCGGTCAGTCACTTCCCAACTTGGATATATATGATTTGAAGAAGAAATATACTACATTGCGAGCCATATCGGTCGCAAAAAAACGAGACCTACCGTAAAATGGGGGAAATAGGATCATCAGGGTGAATAGGATCAAAAAAGCAGAAAATTCTTTATCTGCTCGGAACTGCAACACTGTAAACATTTACATAGAACCTGCTTGCTGCAATGATTTGATGGGTGTTCCCAAACATTTCCACTAATTTCCCGGTTTTTAAAAGAACAACACTGTCAGTAACATCCCGATGAAGAATGACGTGAGAATGGCATGATAACACGCAGTCACCAAAACTTTATCAGTGCACGCCGTTGTGTTTATGTTAGTGTTCCGGAACCGGCTGAATTTTGTCGGCTATACCATCCAATACAACGTCGAACGGTAAGTTTCTGTATTTAACCCTCAAATTTGAGCTTTTTATAAATTCAGTCATATCCTCAGATGAAAATGGGGTGAATAGGATCGAGAAATCAAAATTTCGAACATTATTGTACGGTACCTAATAAAGATATTTTGATTGTTTCTTATCACATAGACATGAGTAGTAAGGTCCCCCCTTCGGTACACCTGTACCGAAAGGGTGACTGTATGGAAAAAAATATTTGGGAAAAAAAAATTGAAAAAAAAAATAATAAAAAAAAAATTGAAAAAAAAAAATAAAATAAAAATAAAAAATAATAATATTATTTCAACCTTCGCCACGAGCCAAGAACTGTACCGAAAGGGTGACTGTATGGAAAAAAAAATATTTGGGGAAAAAAATTGAAAAAAAAAAAAATAATAAAAAAAAAAATAATAAAAAAAAATTGAAAAAAAATAGAATAAAAATAAAAAATAATTATATTTTTTTATATGTCAGTGTGAGTCCAGAACTGTACCAAAAGGGTGACTGAATGAAAAAAAATGAGTCCACTGTTAGAGTCTAGCATCATCATCCTCATCACTAGAAGTATAATTCTCCTCTTCTTCTTCGTCTTGAAATATAATTAGATGTCTTCGTAACTCTTTTAGAGTTAAATCTAAATCAGCGGTGGTAATATGGTACTTGGTCACACATTCACAATCAGTTGGATAGTCTATGTACTCATCTTTTAAACAAGTACATTCTAGACAATTTTCCTCCCAAAAACAACAACAACGAAAATTATTATGTCTAGGTTTACACTCAACAAGTTTCTTCCCATCAAACTTTATAAAACCCGACCGTGTACAAGAATATTCATTAGGGCTAACATATATCATAACATTATTTAAAACTAATGTCGTATAATAATCATGATCAAAGTGTTTACATAGAATATTATATATTACATTTGGTACAAGATCCCTTACACGTACCAGAGGTCGATCAGAAGCGCAAGGTGGATTAGAACATGGAATATAAGACTTGCTGATAATTTCTTTAAACGCATTTTCCGGATTTATACACATATTTTGTACCATCTGCGCATAATTTTTTGTTTTATTTTTGTAGCCCTGAGAAGGACTTTTTTGAGAAGTAGTAGCAGCAACAGAGCAAGACGACATAATACCTATACTAATTATCAAATCGTAATAACCTCTGTAAAAACCTACAACTCCTTATATAATCCCCTAAGGAATTCTTATTCATCATCATCATTACTACTACTACTACTACTGTATTCACTCTCAGAGTTATCACTATATTCGTATTCGGATTTATAGTCTGTTAAAAATGCAGTCAGAGCTTCGATTACACATAACTTGTCTCTTAAATAATCTTGAAATGAATCTAAGTCAAGTTTTTTGAGATTGATATTTTGTAAATTTAATTTACGAATCTCAGCGATATCGATCGAATCTCTATTTACGTGAGCTTTACCAAAGTTTTCAAAAATTTTAATTCCTCTCGAGTTAATTCTCCAGTCTCAACGTAACAGATGATACGAAAGAAATGGTCTCCTCGATCATCAGACGTGAAATCCAGACATAAGATTTCTTTATCTTTTGCTCGAATAATTTCTTTTCGCATACGATCTAAGTTGGAAATTACAGACTTCCAGTCTTTCTCTTCTTGAAGTTTTTGCAATAAGTTTTCCCAGTCCATATTACTCGTACGACAACAAGATGTGAACTAGAAAGCTTCACCGGATGAATTAAAACTCAGACCATCTCGCACTTGTATTTATATACTTTTTCTGGAAGTGAGCAATATTCTACTATATTTAAATTACGGAACAACAATTAGTTTCTTCTTTTTTTCGAACATAAGTACCGGAATACAATCTTATTAATTTATTTACAGTTTCTTTTCGAGTTTCATAGAATGAGCAGAAATACCTATCTGGTCTAGTGATTAAAGGAGAATCCCAAGACCACGGGCACGTACTCCAGTGTTCTGCACCGTATTTATTAAGAATTAATTTCGAACCAACAAATTTCTGTTGAAACTTATCAAAACTTTTGAAATATTCTTCATGTTCAGGTAACATATTCTCCCTAAACCCTTCAAGAATTTCTTGAATATTAAGAGGTACAAAATCGAGCATTTTTCAAATTGTTTTTTACTATCGTCGCTCTATTAATATTATGTTAACCATAAGGAAACTAAGTTACACGAGCATACGTACAGAGCGAGAGCGGTATCAGGTGATTATGCTCACATCATCAAATAATGCAGAAAAAATAAGCCCGAGAGAAAAGTATCGTCAAAGTACAATTCATTCGATGATTCGATCGATTCTTTAAATGAATACCTACACGTAGTTAGAACTTCGTTATTCCACAGATATCAAATTAGAACTGTGTTCCAACAATTACAAATAAAAAATGTTTTTTCTATTCGTTTTCATAATAATTCTAATGATCTACTACTTTATTCGGTGAGTATCCATTTTTCAAATTTTTCTCGTTTCTTTGTTCAGTTTTGTGACGAGTTTTTTTTTTTTTATGAAATAGTTTCTGGTGCTGGTACAGAGAAGACGAAATGTAAGATTTTCAATTATATACTCAGAAATGTTCTCTATTTTTTTTTAACAAGTTTTTTTTTATGAAATAGTGGTGCAATGCGAGAAGACGAACAAAATGCAGAAGAAGATGAAATGTAAGTTTTTTTTCTTCTTTCAATTACCTACTCAGAACGCTTCCACAAATTTTCTCACCACCTGTAAAAGTGAATCTGGTCGTTTTTCGTCGATTCTAGTCGTTTTTCGTCGTTTTTAGTCGAAATTGGCTCTTTTTGGTCGATTTTCGTCGATTCTGGCTCTTTTTGGTCGTTTTTAGTCGAAATTGGCTCTTTTTGGTCGATTTTAGTCGAAATTGGCTCTTTTTGGTCGTTTTTGGTCGTTTTTGGTCTTGAATCTTAATTTAGCTTACATCGAAACCTACATTAATGATCTGAAGGCACAAGTAGAACGACTTGACTTAAGAGAGTCTCTTGAGATCGCTGAATCCATGTTAACATCTGCCATACAGAGCACCCTCCTGGAATATTCGGAAATAATTGATGCTATTTTATTTGCTAAAAAGGGTCTTTTACATCCTTCAATTATCACTCCTGCAGCCTTTCTCGAGGAATTAGCACGCTCGTACATACCGACAGATAAGGCTTTTCCTTTTGAAATTACAAAAGATGAAGTGTTTCAATTTTTTGATATATGCAGAATTGACGCATTTCTTACTCCATCTATGTTCTTGGTCTTTTTAATACGAATACCGCTTGTCTCGACTATGAAGTTTGAACTTTATAAGGCCTTACCCTTACCAGTTCCAGTTGCTACAGATTCGGCAATTTTGCAATACATTCAACCAACTTCTGAATATTTTGTCATAAATAAGATTAAAACTAAACATTCAATGCTCAAGGACCTTTCGTATTGCTCTCAAGCCCATGCCAATTTATTTCTGTGCCATATTTCTGTCTTGGATTATAGTAATTCTGATGAAGTGGTTTGTGAAATATCGCTTCTTATTACCCGTTCGCAGACACTCCCTGCTTCTTGTGAGGTCAAAAACCTTGTCTCTGAACTTCATGTATGGTACCCTTTAAGAGGAAATCAGTGGTTATATGATTTAAGTACACCAACCTCCCTCACTATTGAATGTACCAATCAAAGTACTGTTCATGATTTCTTTATCGATAAAATAGGTATTCTCACTTTAGATAAAAACTGTCGAGCTCATACTCATTTAGGTATGGTTCTGGCGGGGACAGAAACTAATCACACTTACGAGCATTATATTCCTCCTTTTTCTTTGGATTTACAACCGAAGTTGTCATCATCTACACTTACTGAACTTAAATTGCAAAAATTACGCTTAATGCATCTTAATATAAACGAATTTAAAGTTTTAGCCTCTAAACTTGATGACATGGAAAAGATATCGGATTATCACAAAAAACATAGCGACTTTTATCAGCGTACATCCTGGTTTTCGTATATAGCGGGATTTTTGCTGAGTGGTTTTGGCATATATTGGGTCTTTAAATTTTTCCCATTTCTTAAAATATTATGGAGAATAATAACTTGCTTTAATTCTAATAATCGTCATCGTGGCGACTATTTCCGACCTCCGGCTCCACTGACTGAACGCGGTGAGGCTGGAGTCAACTTAAATATCATTACGGGTCCGAATGATCAAAATCGTTCTAATTCATCAAGGGAGGATGGTACTAGATCGGTCTCTTTCAATGTGCCTGAAACAATTGAACTTCCCGATCTCAGTAATAGAAGTCCTCGCCGTTCAGCCCGTTTATTCTCTGGACGTAATAAACAAAGTCATCGTTTGCGATTTTCGTATTATATGTTATGCCTCCTCTTCCCTTCCTTGTATGTAAATATCCCATACTCCTCTGTAAATGCACCTATTACATAATATCCTATGTATCCTAATGTGACTCACATCTTACAGCATGAACGTTCGGTATCTAGAAAACGAAAGTTCTAGCCTCCTCGGAGCGCTTGGTTCTATGGAACTCATTCGATACGGAGAACTTCATAAGTTCCTCGATTGTTTGTACGACTACATCGCCGCCGTCATATGGCAGTCAACGTGCGCTACGAATTCATGTACTATCCAAGTTGAACCATGTATGCGTGGTAATAGACCTCTCCTTCGCGGCGTTCTACAGCAGTGTCTCAAATTTTGTCGTTTGCATTGCGAATTACAAGTCCATCATACCGAAGATGCCGACAGATTTCAAGTCATAGTGAGCAACCACTTCCCTCCGGTGACAGGATCAGGACTCAGTAACCTGAAGTTGATCAAATGTTTTACGAAAATCGCCGAAATGCAATTTACGCGCTATGAATACAACACTGAGGTCCGCTATCGCTATTACCGTCAAGTCCATGGCTTTATTTCGCTCTGTCTCATTGTGTGTACTCCAACTATTCCACCTACAATTCTACAGTTGCGCCGAAATCGCACGATTCTTCCCTCTGGTACCTCCAGAGACTACCTTCAGCTACGTTCTTTTCGCATGCCCACCGCTCTCACCTGGGCCGAAGATTATTATTTTGGTCACAAATACGAGCATCCCTTGGCTCCACGACTCTACGTTCACGAACCTGAAGAGTCGGATTCGACCATTACACAAATACTACCAAGCTCTGAGTTCATCTAAACGTTCTTGTTTTATTTATTTATTTTCTTTTTATTTTCTTTTATTAGTATTTTTTCTTTTTACTCCTTTCTATGATGTTTTCTCTCTATGATATCTCTATATATCTATTTTTTTTTTTTCTTTTATGTATTCTTCAGGGGGAGGGATGTTATGTACCTGCACCTTTGCACCTTATAGTTTTCGCGTATAAGTTTTCGCGTATAAGATTTGCACCTTATAGTATTCGTGTATCTTATAGTACTAGCATATAGCAATCTACTCTCCTCTTTTGCACCTCTTATACATCTGTATTTATAATCCTATCTTCTCTATATAGATGATAAATTAGAAGCTAGTTGTGTTTTAGGAAGAATGACAGAAAATGATAAATATATGCTCACCTTTTATGATTCAGAGAATGTGAGCTCGAGAAAATACAGAAAATTAATAAAATATAGTTATAGAAACAGAGAATATTTTGTAGAACTTTGGCAAGAAATTAAAAAAAGAACCATACTCTACACATGTATGTCAATTGATGACAACGATCAAGATCTATTTTTTAAGGCCAAGTTTTGGGGTAGATGGGATGTATAATGAGTTACCACCCAACAGCTAAAATCATGTTTATATCACATTATTGACTATATAAAGAGTTGTAGGTTTTTACAGAGGTCATGAAAACTGGAAGATTACTGTCCTTTCATAAAATCAGAGTGGATAATTTTTGTTGAAAAGTAGGTATATAAGTAGGTGTATCCTGAAAAAAGTATTCATTTGCTTTTGAAAGCTTGTCCTGTAAACATGGTTCACTGATAGAGGTAGGTAGGTCTAAAAAAAAAGAAAAACATATTTTTCCATGTAGTCCCCCTTTCAGTACACTTCTAGACTCATTGGGTGTTTGAAATAATATATTTTTATTTCTATTTTATTTTTTAAATTAATTAATCAATTTATTTATTTTTATTTATTTATTCAGTCACCCTTTCGGTACACTTCTAGACTTATTAGATATATTTTTTTCATTCAGTCCCCCTTTTGGTACAGTTCTAGACTCACACTGACATATAAAAAAATATATTTATATTTTATTTTATTTTATTTTTTAATTTTTATTTTATTTTATTTTTTATTTTTATTTCATTTTTTCATTCAGTCCCCCTTTCGGTACAGTTCTAGACTCACACTGACATATAAAAAAATATATTTATTTTTTATTTTATTTATTTTTTAATTTCTAATTTTTTTATTATTTTATTTTTTTATACAGTCCCCCTTTCGGTACAGTTCTAGGCTCGTGGCGAAGGTTGAAATAATATAATTATTTTTTATTTTTATTTTATTTTTTTTTTCAATTTTTTTTTTATTATTTTTTTTTCCAATTTTTTTTTTCCCAAATATTTTTTTTCCATACAGTCACCCTTTCGGTACAGGTGTACCGAAGGGGGGACCTTACTACTGACGTCAAATGAGAGTCAAGAAACAAATGTCAATAATTGGTCAATGCAATGTCAAAAGGGTCAAATTAATGTCAAGTAAGAGTCAATACTGTCAAAGAAAGTGCATTCAAGTCAACATGTCAAAAGTATGTCAAAATGTCAAAAGTGCATTGAAGCAATCTGATTGGTCGAAAATTTTGTCAAAGTGTCAAAAATGGTGTCAAGATTCGCAAAATTGACGTGCGTCGAATTTCAGTCAATCCTTCGAGATCGGGCTGTCAATATTTCCATTTATCGTGAAAAACACGAGTGATAATTTGATCATTTTTTATGAAGCACTACAAACGAGATGAATTGTTTTTGAGGGTATTTTTCATGCTGAGTTTGGAATCGTTTTTTGTTCTTCAATGATAGCTTGCGGTATCTTATTATGATCATGTTTCGTTGCCGCATATTATCGCGTTATGTACCGATGTTCGTTCTTGAGCTTCAATCAAGGATAGCAGTATCAACATTCGTGGTTGGAGGAAGGTCTCGCGACAATAAAAGGATAAGGGGTAAACGGCCGAACAGGGACATTCAATTTTGCAAAATTGTTATCATTTTAAAATTAACAAGTAGGCCTAATTGAGATGATTTTTCATTCTTACGTATCGGATTTTTAGGGGTCCGCTACAATGAAACAAACTGAGCAACGTGAACGAGCAACGGGCAACCGAAACAAATGAGTTTGATTCGGTTGCTCGTTTTTTACACACCACTACCGTTTCAAAATTGCTCGTTGCGCGTTGCTCGTTGCCAACTTTGTTTGATTGTAGGAGACGCCTTAGGATTTCAGCCGTGAAATAAGCAATATACTTTTCAAGAAAATAATTGCCCTGTTATTGATCTTGTATCATCAGCAAACTTGATCCATTTTGAAGATTTTATAGTAATTCAATATGTATTTTCCAGGTTGATATTGACGATTTTGTTGCGATTGCAAATTAAATTAAAAACGAATTTCCGACAGAACATATTGCTACATACTATATACCGTTCAGAACTATCCGAGAGACCATTTTTTATATTTCTGATTTGATTTTTATTGTTTGCCGTGACTATTATCGTTTGTATGAATTTTTTTGAACCTCTTCTTCTACATTTTTACGTTTTGACTTTCCAAAATTCTTTATTTCAATTTCTAGGTACCTTTCTTTAATTCCAATTTTTCGACATTTAATTTTCATTTTGCGTACAATTTCATCTTACTAAGTACTTTGCGTACAATTTCACCTTACTGCGTATAATTTTCAGTGCGTATAAGTTTCTGTACGTATAATTTTCATTGCGTATAATTTTCTCTGAGTACAATTTTCATTGCGTAGAATTTTCATTGCGTAGAATTTTCATTGCGTACAATTTACTTGCGTACAATTTACACCTAACCGCGAGGTTAATAAGTATTTTTACAGGTTGGCATGAGTATGTTCACTATTGGATTACAATATCCAATTATCTGCAGTAGTGAACATGTGGTGCTCACTACTAGGAAGGTATGATAAATTCAGTGAAGCCAGTAGTTGTCAGTTAACTTTGTTTGAATCATTTCCGCTATTTTTTATGGTTTCATGATGTTTGCTGATTTCTGCGCTCAAAATTACATATAGCGGTTGCCACGGCTAGAGCCAATGGTCAGGTTGAAAGGTTAAATGGTGTTGTGGGCAAGGCGTTGAAAACCTTGGCAGAAGAGGAAAACCGCTGGGATGAGCAAGTGCGGGCGGTGCAATTTGCGGTAAACAACACTGTCAACCAACCTACCAAACGGATTGCTAGTCAATTACTATTGGGCTACACACCGAGAGGTACAGGTGATACATCCTTACGAGATGAAGTAACTCTGGTCTCCTCCGTGATTGAAGATATTGTATTGGAGAGGGAAAACGTTGCAAAAGAAATCGAGAAAGCGCAGGCTGTACAACAGCGATCCTTCAATACTAAGCGATGAGAGGCGCGACAGTACAAGGTTGGTGACCAAATTTTAATGGAACAGCAGGTGCAAAGTGATGGCACCAGTCGAAAAATGAAGGACATTTATCGAGGTCCTCTAGTAGTCACGGAGGCGTTGCCGAATGATCGGTATAGGGTGCGCAGTTTAGATGGGACCCAGGGAAAAAGGGTTTATAGTGGGACGACAGCAGCAGATAAGATGAGGCCTTGGGTGGCACCAGGAGGTGTCTCGGATGATTCATCAGGTGTGGAAGATGATGGTAGCGAGGCTGAAGAGGAGCCGATAGCTGCCAGTCTTTGCAGACGTTGCCATTGATACCACCCTGCTGTTGGAGCCTCGGGAATGCCTCGGGACGAGGCAAAGGTCAGGAAGGCCGAATGTAAATACTGTAAATATTTTTCGGTGAGTAAATGTCCGGCTGTTTTAACTGTAGCATGTATTGGAAACTACTAGGATTATTAGGTGTTCATCAGTCACGTTCGTGTGAAGAGAACATCAATAAATAGTCGCGAGATTTCTTGTTCTTGAAAAGAAAGGAAGGAAAGGTTTTACGACAAACACACGTGCCTAGGTTTAGACGAACTGACTGCACTTTCAACGTTTACCATTGTAATTGAGCGATGATTGTGTCGTTCTACAGTCAACGATCTTCAACGCATGTAAAAAAAGTCCTGTATCGGATTATAAGAAATAGGCTGGCGCGGGTAACCGGGTCCAGGGACGCGACCGGACGAAAGTACGCGCGATCGAGAAGGGTAGGAGTTTGGTTGAATCTTAGTCGATCCTTGAAGTTACCAAGCGTCTAATGTTGTATTGTGTCTGTGTTGCGTCGAGGTTTTGTTCGATCCATAATTAGGATTCAATTTTTTGGAGCAAGTAGGGTAGGAGCACCGTTTCTCGCCACCGCACCAGTTCTCGCCACTTAATTCATACGTCATCAAGAAAATTGATGATAACGTAAAAATAATGAATGGTTCGGTCCACTTTTTTTTTCTGTGAAATCCTTGAACATCAGAGCATCGAATGCCAACATGTGGTTGTTTCCATATCGCATAATTTTGTGCCTGTGACGAACATTACTGAGCGACTGCACGCCTGAAACTTTTTTCGGCAACAAGAATGATCGAGAATGTGCGTGTTGCGCTCTTTTATCTCCTTCATGCTCCGTTCACATGTGCTCGTAAGAGTTTCATGGCTGATTTAACGCGTTCAGGTACTCGAACAGCGCGAATGTAAACCATAATCAGGTAATTTTCAAAATATTTTAATTAAAATATTCCGATGGCGGAATATGGAACGCAAAAATGAACCATGATCTATTTGTCGTCAACGCTAGTTTCTTATAAATTTCTGGATTTCTTTCGTAGAATGTTGTCTCCTACATCACCAGATATTCCTAAAGCAAGGAAGAGTAAACAGAAAATCGATATTAAGAGCAGGAAACTATATACATATTCACCGCGAAAGATTACTTTGGCTATTCAAGCGATACAGAGTGGTTCTGTAAAATTGGTTTTAGCAACTTCGAAAACCTTTGGTGTACCTCGATCAACCTTGCGAGATAAGATACGAAGTGGAACTTCAAAAGTAAGTTTTTCTTGCATTTGATTAGCTAGAAAAGGAATTGGAATCCATCAATGATGTACCGTACTCGATGCTTCTACGTAGGTTTTTCAAGTAGGACCAAATCCGGTCTTAGGATTCAAAATAGAAGATGAACTCGTGGCGTGGCTCTTGAAAATCATTCGCAGAGGTGCCGCCCCTATTCCAGTCGACGGGCTGCGTTTTAGTGTTCAGAATTTATGTCGGGAGAAACGACTGAAAACGCCGTTCTTGAGAAATTATCCAGGGAGAAAATTCGCGAATGGACACTCCGCATGGAGCGCTAGAGGTGTTGCACTAGAAGGTGATGGAATACATTGTCGCTTATGGGGTATATCCTTAAATTTGAGAAAATAAAGGAAAGTATCGATTTTTTGAAAAATTTGAAGAGAGGTCAAGTTGTTGTCCGTTAAAATTCCTTTCGAATAATGGTGAACTTGGAATCACTTATAATGAGGAATCATTAATTATCATCATTTTAAGTTTCCTTCGTAGAGTGTTATCAGCGTTATCCAATATTTTCCATCGGGTTTTTATTGTGATTTTCGTTGTTCAAATTATTCTCAATTCTCAATCTCATAATGATTGAGTTAGACGAAGTTTATGCCTTCGCGTTGAGTGATGTTCGCTCAACACAGAGGAATGAGCACACCAGCGGAAATGAAGAAAATATCGAAGAAAATCACACCGGCGGAAATGAAGAAAATATCGAAGAAAATCCCACCTACGAAAATGAAAAAAACTTCAAAAAAAATTACCGACCAATAATGATGGGCAACGCTATTCTGAAAAGCAAGCACCTGTTTGATGTGCGGATTCAAGAAAATGTGGACACAATTCACGTCTTCTGTCTATGTTTATCCGGTAAGGATCCTTCGGGGAAACCTCGCGATATAAAGATCAATATAAAGAAACAGGTAAGCATCTACTATAGACTGTAGTTCAAAAAATATGTGAGTGGAAATATCAATTTCATTTCATGTTTCTGTTGAAACATTATTTCAGAATCGAGTGATTACGGCCTATTGCACCTGTATATCGGGAGTACAGGGGAAGTGTAAGCATGTTACAGCAGCCCTTTTAAAATTAGAACGGTAATGTAGCCAGGAACTTTTCTTTACCTCTTATTTCTTGGAGAAGACAAGAATCACTTATTTGAGCATTTTGCAGAATGGATCCGGAAAGCATCGCACAGGCTACGTGCACGGATCTGCCCCAAAAATGGGGACAGCAAGGGAACAACCGTAATTTTTTTTTTGATCCGGTGCCTGTGCAACAGTTCTGCCACTTGCCGAAAAGAAAGAGGCGAAGCGAGTGGAAGCATCAAAAATTGCCGGATTTGATGGTAGATACTATCAAAAGACTGATGTTGGAAGGTGAATTCAATGCCAACATGAATTAATTTCTGAAATTAGCCATTCACTGAAGTCGGTTTTTATATGTTTACTCTTCATAGGTTCTCCTGACTGTGCTCTGAAAAGAGACTTAGATGGTCGTGGAACGACGGCTAAGATTAATAATATGCCGATTGTGGAGGAGTTGCCAATGCCCAATTTCTTACATGAACACTTG
The DNA here is from genome assembly GCA_035079385.1 of Aspidiotus rigidus. NCBI lineage: Eukaryota > Metazoa > Arthropoda > Insecta > Hemiptera > Diaspididae > Aspidiotus > Aspidiotus rigidus. Next base: position 4,276,681 of record JAVHKY010000024.1, on the reverse strand, counting down.
ATAGACGTCAATACTTTCGTTATCGACATAAATAACCCGTGGCTGTACCTTCCTTCACCAGAATTACAGAGTTTTTATTTTCAAAATGTTTTTGTATCGACGGCCGATGTTAAGAGAATCTTTGTACAAACTCTAAAACAGGATAATTTACTATGGAAAGCAGAGAGACAAGTAAGTGTTACCATGAAATATTGTATGTGCGTTCTTTTCTTCGTATTAATGTTTTTTTTTCCTTCTCGGACCGTCAGATCAGAGTAACAGGTTATACGGCTCACAAATATAAAACGAAGAGTTTGAAATCGGATTGGGATAAAAAATGCAACAGCTTGATTTTTTCAACTTTTTCTGGTAATGATAACACTCGGTATGGACACGAGCATGAAAAACCTGCATTATTACGATTTTCGAAAGGATATTCAGAAAATGAAATACTACTCGATTTGGGCCTCTGCGTTCACGTAAACGTACCATACTTTGGATACAGTCCAGATGGAATCATGGACAACAAAATTCTATTGGAAGTGAAATGTCCTACAGCGGGAAAACAATTCAAAGGAGCTGAGTTATGTAAACGTCTGAAATACCTTACCAAAGTAAATGAGCATCTCTATACCCTTAAACGAACCCACGAATACTATACGCAGATACAATTTGGTCTCGCTATTCTGGGTTTGCAGGCGGCCAAATTTATCGTCTATTACAATGTGAACGGGAATGACGAGGGTGTTTTAGTATACAACATTCCACGGGATGAAACATTTATTGGACAGTTGATTCAAATATTAAACTTTAATTATTTCAATAACATTTTACCTTTTTTAGTCCGTAATGAAAATAAATTATTAATCTCCAATTTGGAGAGCAATGTTTCGTACATCGACGTTTTTCATTTCAATTTTATTACAAATCTTACTTCATAGTCAGAATCTTCTATCAGCTAATACAGGTTTTGATAAATTAACCAAGGCGGAACAAATTATTAAAATTTTATCAATAACTTCCAAGAACGTCCAGTCCACTTGATGAGTAAGTATTTTGAACAAACGAAGTCGTTGAATTACTCTTTCGACGTGCACTCTAGCCCGAGCGATCAAACGACATTCCCGAACTTCTTCAGGTTTGAATTGTTTATTTTCTTTGAAAAAAAACGGTGGTCTGTATAACTTAATATCTGCCAATTTACACTCATCGTCGATCGAAAATCCCTTATCGACCATGACCGCGTCACCAATTTGACACAACTCTAAGATTTTGCTGTCAGCAAAGATATGTTTGTCGGAAGCTCGCCCACCGTATACTTTACTTTAAAAACTTATAACACCAGAAGGAGCAACACCTATCATAAACTTGATCGTATGTTTGCCTTTATGAACGGGCGTTTCAGCACAATCAAGTACAACTCTCGTGTCATTGAATACAGCGAAATAAGTCGGCATATTATCCTTAATATCATCTTTAGGAAGCCACACGACAAAGCGCTCCAAAACTGTATGCAGAACGTCGATCATGTAGAAGAATATTTCTCCCGCAATTCGGTCAGAAATATTGAAGAAACACGACAAGCTCTTGAAGCTTAAATTCAATTTCAATTTCATTAGAGTGAGTAACACCTGCCCAGGAAGATCCAGTTTTCGCTTTGAATTGACGTGCTGAGTCGTCATAACGTACTCAACACTTTCACATAATTTGTTGAACTGCATTAAAGATGATAAGCCGGCACACGATTGCATACTTTCATCACTGTGAAGGATGTCAACTATTGTGAACGTTGGTACAGGCAATAAATCCAATGTGTCAACTTGACACTCTTTATCATAGGAGCGTGGTTCTGTATTCTCAAGTTCGTTTATTGAGCCAGATTCTTCTGCAGCCAGCTGAAGGTCTGAGGTAGAGTTCTTCGTCTTGCGCTTCCTTCAAATTGTTTTTCAATTTTCATTACAAAGTACAACAGAGTAGAAGCAACAGAAAAGTAAAAACAAACCTTGTGCGAGGAGGAAATAATGCCCGCTGAACGAGTCTGTTTTCTCGTGCTGCCTTCTGTTGCTTCTTTTTCGCTGGCGGTGATTTATCAACGCATCCTTTAGGCAAGTTTACTGATGGAACAACAGAGCTTTTCAGTTTGCGATAACGTGGAATCTTGTCTGCCTTTCGTTCTGCAAAACATACACATCTTATTTACACAGCTATCATGTATGCTGTTGAAATGAACGCCATGAAATAAAAATGAACACTGACTAGGACTTATAAAATCTTTCTCTTGAAAATGTCTGCCACATACGTACGCATTCTTGGGCACTTTACCCATTTTGCACCGCGCAATCCATGTTTCTCGTAAGGAACTCGAAGAGGGAAACGTATACAAAGAGATTCCATCCTCGGCTCTGTTCAACATTTACATGCATATTATTCTCAATATTTTTTCAGTCAATACTTAAAAAGATGTACGAAGTACGAATACAATGTCGATCAAACCTTTGTGAGCACCCAAAAACACTATAAATTTTCCGCGAACGCGGCTCACGAGGACCAGCCTCTCTGAGATCGACATCTTGTTGGTTTATTTCGACTTACGCCGAAGCAAGAATGAAATTTCTTCTTCGTCGTCCGTCATTTTCCTGAAAATATTTGATGATTTTTTAAACAAGAATACAAATTTACCTCAATTCCAACTTTCATGAAACATTTTACTAACCGGCTTCCTCTTATCAAAAGACGCACTACATGCACAGACGTTGATACTGAGGATTGTAGATGAATAATGACCACGAGCACAATCAATTTCAAAGTAAAATTCGATTCCAAAAAAGTTTTCTCTCTTTCAATTTTTTGAAAAACTCGCTAATTTTCGAGTAATTCGCAAATTTGAAGGATTCTCCCATAAGCCGTAATGTATTTTATCACCTTCTAGCGCAGCTTCCAATTTTCACCACCTGCAGCGACTCTTTAGTGTCCATTCGCGAATGGGTGAATGGTTTTTTTCGTAGACATCGAAATTTATCAGTCAAGAAAAGCGAATATTTATCTCATCAAAGAGCGTTACTGACTGAAGGCGCAGTCAGACAATGGTTTGCCAAAGTAAGAGAACAATTTCATGAGGAAGATCACGATTTAAACATACTTGATGATCCTACAAGGGTTTTTAATTTGGACGAGACAGCGATATTTACGAATCCAAAGGGTGAGAAATTATTGAGTTCAATTTACTAAAGATTTTTCAAACAATCATGCCTACTTTCACGTTTTATTGTGTCCGATTTATAGGTCAGATGGTGATTGCCGAACGCGGAAAAACAGCGAACAGCATCGGTCCTGATACCAAGGAAAATGCGATAATTCTTTTCTGCGCAAATGCTCGTGGTGACGTTGTAACCAAAACAATCCTGTTACCTTACACCAATTTACCTACAGCTGTAAATCAATTGATTCCGCCAGATTGGAGTGTAAGTCCGGCTGGATGACGGCCGAGGCCTTTTATGAATACATGGGTTGGTTACTTTGAATTAATATTTCAACTGATATTTATTGATTAAATTTCTCATTGTACAAAAGGACGTTCAATTGCCTTTACTCGAATAATTTAAGAGCTGTTCTTTGAATTTATCAATAAATAATCGGAATATAGCCTACCTAGCATAGGCCTACTTTTATTATTGAATTTTAGAAATCAATTTTTTATTTTTTATTCTCCATTATCTTTCTAATCCTTATCTTTTTTTTCTTTTTTCCACCAGCAAATATTTTCTATAAATCGCATCTTGTGGCCAAGAATATCAAGCTTCCAGTAGTCGTTTTTCTAGATGGATACTCAAGCCACTTGTCGTTACCACTCTCTCTGTTTTGTTCCAAGCACCAGATCATACTAGTATGCCTTCCACCTAATGCGACTCATTTTATACAGCCGCTTGACGTCGGTTTCTACGGACCATTCAAGGCTAAGTGGAAGTCTTTCGTGCAGATTTCAAAAACAAATAATAGTGGGATTGAAATTAAAAAGCATCTGATACCGTATCACGTCAATAAACTTGGCTTGGAATTCTTCAAAATGGATATCAGAAGTGCCTTTCAATGCACCGGCCTCTTTCCTTTCAATGAGGATAATTTAGATTATTCAAAATTGGTAACTCACGATCAGAATTCCTCCGAGCAAGCCAAAAGTCGAGCTCGTTTGAATGAAACAGATATCAGAGAGTGGTTCAAAGTCACAGAAAAATACTTCCTTGATAACGATCAACATCCTTCGAGAACCTGATGGGGTTTGTTGATTTTGTTATTTTGAAAATCTCGATGAGAAAAATGAACACTGCAAGGTGAGGTCGCTTCCACTTCAGGGGCTGAAGAATTTCAAGACTAAATTTGAGTCCATCAATAGTGCAGTAGAGAGCAGAGCATTCAGCTAGTCCGGCTAGCCGACATGAATTTCATCACACGCTGTATTGGAAAACGTACATAGAAAATCGACTTACAGTTAATTGTAAATACTGGGGATCTTGAGAATCCATTCCGAGATTAGTGGAAGTAAAATTGTTCAAGATTTTCTACATTTGTTTTTTTTTTTTCAAGTAGTCTATAAGTTCTCTATTTTGTAAGCTAGTCCACAATCAAAAATTTCAAGTTTGTGATAATGTTAGATACCAACCTATATACCTTTCCAAACTGAGAATTGGTTTTTGTTTTTCCTTAGAAATGGGGTCTGAGAACTTTGAATTATTTATTTTTCCTTCAATTTTTTCACAGTTGCCGTGTTGATTAAGGAAAATCTAGGTCCGTGATAATTGTAAGGGGTGCTACACATTGTTAATTTTCATACCAAAATGAGAAACTAATTTGGTTTATCTCCTAGAGTAAGATGAGCCTCTCTTAAGTTTTGTTTTGACATGTTCCATGTCTTTTCTCTCGCCGGACCCCGATTTTGAAACTCGCGAGTACACCCCGCGTAATAATACTAATTAATAATAAATAAATAAATAAATAATTAAATAATTAAATAAATAAATAATCAAATAATTAATATAATTAATAATTAGAAAATCTCTACCCCGTGGGTGATTCAGAAATTCGCGAGTACACCCCGCGTAATAATAATAAATAATTAATTAATTAATAATTAAATAATTAAATAATTGAATAATTAAATAAATAAATAATTAAAAAATTAAATAATTAAATAAATAAATGATTAAATAATTAATAATAATTAGAAAATTTTCTAAGTCCCTCTTCCTATCATATATGGCTGGATAGTCGAAATTTTTCCAAGTCCCCTAGACTTGAATTGTCTCATACCATTCCAATACAACAGCGAGATCGCTCGTTCGCCCCACGAAAGTTGATACCTCAAAATATAGAACACCCACAATTACCTCAAAATATTTCTCATACAAGCCTTATACGACGCCGAGATAGGTAAAGGGGTAAACGAATAATATCTCACGAACACTTGACCTAGTACAAGAATTAATAATAAATAAATAAATAAATAAATAATATTAAATAATTAAATAATTGAATAATTAAATAATTAAATAAATAAAGGCTGGATAGTTGAAATTTTTCCAAGTCCCCTAGACTTGAATTGTCACATACCATTCCAATACAACAGCGAGACAGGGGGCGAACGAGCGGAGCGAGTTCGCGCTACCTCGTATTTCTCATAGAAGACTTATACGACGCCAAGATAGGTAAAGGGGTAAACGAATAATATCTCACGAACACTTGACCTAGTAGAAGCCTAGACTGAAAAACGACGGCTTCCTTAACGAAGTTAAACGAGGAACGCAGGGAACCTGTTTTATAAGTCGAATGGGATTTGGTATTGAAAATTCAAGGAAGCCTAGACCTAGATAAAGATAGTATAAAGAAGGCCTAGACCTACTATAAGCCTATCATAATATAGTTTGAGAATCTAAATTTTTCTCGCTCGAGAGACGAAATTTTTCTAAGTCCCTCTCATATCATGGCTCGAGAGTCGAAATTTTTCTAAGTTCCTCTCCTATCATATATGGCTCGAGGGTCGAAATTTTTCCAAGTCCCCCTTCTATCATATATAGCTCGAGAGTCGAAATTTTTCTAAGTCCCCCTTCTGTCATATATAGCTCAAGAGTCGAAATTTTCTCAAGTTCCTCTCCTATCATATATGGCTCGAGGGTCGAAATTTTTCTAAGTCCCCCTTCTATCATATATAGCTCGAGAGTCGAAATTTTTCTAAGTCCCTCTCCTATCATATATGGCTCGAGGGTCGAAATTTTTCTAAGTTTTTCGCTGGACGGCGCACGGCGGACGGCGCACGGCGGACGGCGCACGGCGGACGCCAGATTTCTCAAATAGCCCCCCATAAAACAGGTTCCCTGTTAATATTTCAAGATGACTGATAAAATATAAAAGACATGGAACATGATTTTCATTTATTTGGCTATGCCAGAAAATTTCCTGTAGCTTATGCGCGTACAAAATACGTTCTTCTAGCTTTTTTTTTTTTTTTTTTTGAGAGAGAGAGCACCTGATGAATAATTTAATTTTCATGAAACGGGTGCCCTTTCGACAGATAACTCTTCATGTCGTGTTTCCTCTTAGATTTTATTTTTGCTTAGCATTTTGAGAATTACTGTGAAGTACTGGCGAGTTTTATTTTCGTACCTATGTGTGACATTTTCAAATTTCCTTCGTCTTCGAAAAAGTTTCTTCTTAAGTATTGTACATCCGTGAAGACTCTTATTATACTTTTTGGTCAAATGTATACCAATTTATTTAGTTTTCTATAATCATTTTGGCTGGGGGGGGGGGGAGGTGGTATTTTGGTGCTTATCTCCAACGTTCCAAAACTGAGTGTAAAAAAGATACGGATCTCTTGGTTTCAAGATCATGACGTAGGAAAAATGTACATTTTCTTGGCTAAGTAGGAAAAATAGGTCCCGATCTTTTGAAAAAAAATAATGAATTTCTGTTATCAACAGTCGAAAAGAAAAAATTTTTAGAGACCCGCATACAGAGGCGTATGGCGACTCAATCTTCTTAAACATTTCATGTTTTAGTTTTTATATTTCGCATTTTTTCTGATTTTTTTTTCACTTCACAGCGAATTTTTTTGTCGGTGATTAGAGATTACGGTAAATCTCGTACAGCGAATCGTGCGCGGCAAGTTGCCCTGTCCCCAAAACTTAGATCGCATCCGAATTCCTGTGTTTTTCTCATTTTGTTTTTCTCTTACTAATCACTAATGTACGATTAACTAGCCAATAATTCTATTAATTCTTATTTTCTAGAAAAAAATGAAAAGAAAGAGTATTGAAAACATCGAATGTTCAAACGTGAACAAATTTCGGGGGAAAGAAAACAATATAATCCTCTTATCATTAGTGCTTAGCAACGAAAAGAAGGACATTGGGTACCTGGCCAAGAGAGATGTGGTTAGCGTGGCGTTGTCTCGTGCCAAGATTGGATTTTACGTGATAGGAAATATGGACTGCTTCGCGAAGACAAATATTTGGAATGAATTACAATTTGCTTGGCGCAGAGAAGAAGCAATTGGTAGGCTCGCTCAATGAATACCTAGTTCTATGGTATGTATAATCGAAAATTCGGTGACTAATGATACGTACCTTATTATATTTTTGTTTAAAGGAAAGGAGATGATACTCATCTGTAGTACCCATAAGACTTCTACTGTCGTAATGAAGCCCGAAGATTTCGGCCCATGCTTTAATTTATGCGAAGAAGTACTACCGTGTAGGCACTCTTGCCGCAGTCTGTGTCATGCTGGGACGCAAGAACATCCGCTCTGTCTAGAAGAATGCGAACGGTATAATAAAATTAAATGACGATTTAAATCATTCATTATAGCGATATAGAACAAAAGTGAAGGGTTCTTGTTTCTCTGCAGCGATAATGGTGTTGAAATATTCACGGCGATCAATTTTATAAACTTTGGGTTTTCCATTTTGAAATTTTTTATTTTGTTTTTGTTTTTTTTTTTAATAATTTTTCTTCTTAGAAATAAGGTTTGAAATCTTCGAATTATCATTTATTATTTATTTTATTTTCTTTCCCATATTGCAAAACTGTTCCTCTACAGAGTTCATGCCCTGTTTTCGATCAAACTATCTAAATATGAAGAGCGAGCTTTGTGCCGCATGTCAACTATTTTAGATCCCCGATATGACCCGGAACAAGCCTTTCGAACCCACTCGAATTACGAGGAGGGGAAGAAAGCCTTGTTGACATCGTACCCAGTCTATGAACGAAACATCCGAGACAGACGTGGAAGTCCAAATGATGCTACAAAGCAGGATATTTCAACTAAGACACAGTAAGTAGACTGTATAGAATTATTTCTTTCAAAACGGTGGGTCTATAATATATAAATGTATTCTTTACAGGACGAACTTGTCTGTCAGTGCTCCGGATTCAATTCATGTCGACATTTTTCAGTACTTACGCCCAACCAGTACTCAAACTCAATCAAAGCAGTCAAATGCCATCATCGAGTTTCAAACGTACAAAAACTTGCCGAAACCTGATTTACAATCCAACATTTTGACCTACTGGTGTGATCGACAGACAGACCTGCCTGTGTTGTCAGAGATGGCAAAAGCCATCCTCTGCATCCCGGGCAGTTCTGTCAGTGCAGAAAGGTTGTTTTCCATGACAGGTTATATTATAAGCGATCGCCGAAATTCCTTAACACCACAACATAGCCTTGAGTTATGTTATATAAAGAATAACTATGCCTTAGCAAAGAGTAAAGGTCTTTCAATTTAATTGCCATATTTCGCTATTTTTTCTAATTTTCTCAACTATAGGTACCTACAATTTTTTTGATGGCATTAATTCACTATTTTTTCTAATTTTTGTGACGTACGATTTTTTTGGTACGATTTTTTTGATCGTCATGTTTTGCTATTTTTTCTCATTTTCGTTAAGTATACAATTTTTTTGATGGCGATATTTCACTATTTTTTCTAATTTTTGTGACGTACGTTTTTTTTGATTGTCATATTTCGCTATCTTTTCTAATTTTCAACTAGGTACCTACAATTTTTTTAATGGCTATATTTCTAAAAAAGTGATATTTCTTGTATTATATCGAGTTACCTTGCATGTTTCTGTTTTTGTGACTTGCTTATCGTCTCAGAAAGAGTATTACGACCACAATTTTTAGAAAATAAGAAAATAATGTATGCTAGATTGCTAGTGTAGGTACATAGGTATGGGTTATTCTTTTTGACAAAGAGACAACAGAGAGTCAAAATATTCTCATCAGTACTCATTAAAAAATTGATAAGGTGTGGGTGACACAATCATAATTTCTAGAGTCTAGACCAGTAGAGGCCAACATTTTTCTTGCTCGATCTACTTTGAAAATTTCAATTCGTTGCGCGATCGACTCATTCGATCAACTCATTTGTGGAACACAGCAAAAAAGAAAATAAGAAAGGTGCAATCAATGAATTGAATGCAATTTTACAATGTATTAAGGCTATTGCACCTACAGGTACAAAATCTCAGTAAAACCTGGCTAAAACGAAATTATAATCTTCATTAATAATTTCATCTTTTCTTTTGTATTTTCCTAAAAATTTCGAAGACGTCGCAATTCACCTGAAATGTCTTCGCGTTCGCGATTGACTGGTCGATCGCGAACCCCTGGTTGGCCACCGCTGGTCCAGACCATATACTCGTGAAACAGTGGTAACAACCAATATTTGATGTATCCATCAATTCTTCAAACTCCTCGAATTTGTGTATTGGACAGCTCCTCTTCATTGCCTCAAAGTGCAGTAAATGACCCTAATTTTAATAAAACTTGCACGATGCACGTTCAATTCTCCCATTAGGTGTAGCTACCTACCTACAGATCAATTGGATGCAAAAAATTGGATGAAAGGTGGACGATTGGGTCCAAAGTACTTATTAGGTCATCTTATTCCAGAGCTCCGGTTTTAACCGGTTTTTTCTGGCGGAGCTCCAGAGCGTACAATTTTGACGGATCCAGCTCCGGATCATGAAAAAACCGCTCCGTTAACAGCACTAGTAATGCCGGATCGTACTGTTCGAGAATGGGTTCGGAGATTCAAGGAGGGGCGCACGAGTGTCGCCGATAACACCCGAAGTGGCCGACCGTCAGATGCCTGTAATGAAGAAACAGTTCGAGCCGTTCTTCACATCATTGACGAGGATCGCCGGTATACGCTGAAGGAAATTCATCATTTGTTGTTGGAGCAACACTGCATCAACATTTCTCACAAATCCGTGCGCCAAGTGTTGTCTAACGAAGGTTTTACGAAGTTTTGTTCGCGTTGGGTCCCGAAACTGTTAACCGATGCAATGAAAGCGGAACGTGTGGCTGCGGCGCGTAAATTCCTTGACCATTACATGGAGGATCCGACAATGATTACCCGAATTATTACTGGAGATGAGTCTTGGGTCAAGACGTTACTCCAACAACAAAAAATGCGACCAAACAATGGCACAAAAAGGGAGAACCTGTTTCAAAAAAATGTCGCGTAGATCGGTCTACGAAGAAAGTTTTGCTCACTGTTTTCTGGGACTGGAAAGGAATTGTGCTGACAGAATTCATGGACAGTGGTGCAAAAGCTCGCCAGAATAGCCAGACATATTGTGCAACCCTCGACAAGCTCCGAACACGCATTAAACGCAAAAGACCAGGCCTTTTGACTGAAGGAGTCATTTTCCAACACGACAATGCGAGTTGTCACAAATCGAAGGTTACAATGAGCAAACTGGAGAGCTTTCGTTGGGAACTTTTTCAACATCCAGCCAATTCCCCTGACCTGGCGCCTTCAGATTATCACCTCTTTACATCTCTGAAGCATTTTTTGGGTGAGAAACGATTTCCTAATGATGAAGAGTTGCAGGAGTGCGTTGAAAAATATTTTAGAAATTTGGACCCGCAGTATTATGCCAATGGAATCAACAAGTTACTTTCGCGGTACGAAAAATGCGTTAATGTTGGAGGCGATTACGTCGAAAAATAAGTTTATCTTAGAGAACACACTGTAAAAACTTCATTAATTTTCAATAAAAACTACGGATTTTACAGCATCGTGGCAATGACTTTTTTGACGTCCCTCGTATTACACGCGTACTCATAGATTACTGTGCCGTACCAAGTATAACGGATCAACCACATATTCTTGACTGCCAATAGTACTTTGAAAGATAAGAGACTTATTTCGATAATGTTTCTCATTGTACTTGTCAGTCGATTCAGAAAAAGATTACAGTTGAGAAATATAATCTATCGATAATTTCCCAACCGATCGTTAACAAGTACATCTATATATTATACAAGAATGAATATTCATTTTCATATTTTTCAATTTCTTTCCTCACTTTTTCAGACCTCATTTTTAGACTGATTTTGACTTTCAATTTGTTTTCGAAATAAATGTTCTCATTAGAACTCAAAACTTCAACTCTCATTCTGCACGCACGACCCGGCTGTTTTAAATTTTAGCTTTTCAAACACTTCTAATTTATTTTCTCTTTAAAACTTCAGGTAAAATACAATACAGATCTGAAAAGGCAGCTAGATAGGTGCCATTCTGACTTTATCATGCAGCTATAAGGAAGAAAGCAAAGTTGGTAGCAGGTTTTAATACTTCATTCCTCCACAATTAATGCCAGTATCTGTTTTGTACAACAATCTACTGTTGAGTGGATGCCCGTAGATGGTCGTCCTCTTAATTTCATAAACAACGCGGGTTTCAGTTCATTCGCGATACTAGGAGGCAACTTCCGAACACTCCCGCATTAAATCCCACAAAGCTCCATGATTTATCGAAAAACGTTACCCAATCCATCTGATCAAAAATGATAGAAGCATTTTAAACATGATGAATTGTCTGTAAGCTTGGATGGGGGGAGCTATCGCATGCGTAAAATTGGGAGCTATGGTGTAGCGTCGCAAACTAACTGATATTGAAGACTTTAATACCTTCACAGTGGAATGTGTTGACGTGTATGAGAAACAGATGACTGAAAACATCAAGAATACAGTGTTAGCGAAAGGAAGAATACTTCGAAGGGTGAGTAAACAATGCAAACCGCAGAAAAATTGAACGACGAGCGCTTTTGGTTGATAAACCATCTTCAGGATTGAAATGAAAGCAACTGCAGGAGAGAAACAAGGTATTAAGATTGGCCAAACGAGAAATCGCGGTGTGAATCATAAACCAGTTCAATCAGGCCATTTTCCAGAATGTACGAGTTGAGTACAGTTACGCCATCGATGTTGAGATGACGCATCATCTCAATATGCTCGAGAGCGATGCGTTTACGGTAGGAGTTCTCCTTATATGGAGGAGCTTTTCCGATCCCCCACGGAAGCTGTGGCTGCCGTTTATTAGATGATCAGCAAAAGCTGACTCCCCCAAGTGTCCCTCATTCCAAGACTTCAGGTGCTCAGCTACTCTAAACTTTTATTTGGCGGCTGATCTCACCAATATATAAGCCTCCACAATTCCTCCACTCCTCTAATCAACGGATAGGGGGTCCTTCAGCCTCATAAATAACCCTTTGACTGTGGTAGGGTTGTAAAACGTGGGTCTGAAGACAAAGGGGCGGAGGTTCCCCAGCAAAGGAAGACTGATCCAACGCATGTCTTGGTGGAATCAAGAATGCTCCTTATAACTTTCCTCCGAACCATCACGTCAATATCAACATTGACCCCATTCACTCTGGCCAGGTGTTTTATTGTAAGTAATTCTTTATTGAAAGCAGCCTGACTCAAAGGGATACGAGTCAGTCTGTGAACTAGGCTATTAAAGGCAGCCGTCTTATAAGCAACAGGACCGAACGAACCTCCGTGGACTAAAACATCGGTCGTAGTATCTTTCCTGTAAATTCCAAACTCATGGATACCGTCTATTGTAGAGATCGATACATCCAAACAGTTAATGGAAAATACCCCTATTTCCAAAGTAAATTTTATGGAAGGGTACCAGGAATTGTGATACCTCAGAAACTCACCAAGGAGATCTGGGGGACCAGTCCAGGTGCATAGAACGTCATCAACGTACCTGTGCCAATAGTGAATGTGATTAAGTAACACCTGGTTCGAGGAAAAGAGGTCAAGTTCAAACTTGGACATGAAAATTTCGGAGATGAGAGAGCCTAAAGGTGATCCAATTGGGATCCATACTTCATCAGGGGACTCGAAAAATTTCCCTTCGAATTTACAATCGTTGGGAGACCAGCAAAGATTCAGGAGATCGAAAAATTCTTGAAACTCATTGTGAGGAATGTTGGTTTTGACAAGTGACTCACCCATATGCTGGATAGTAGCAGCCTTAGAAGAACGTATTCGTTTAATTACAGCTGGATCTTTTGTAATTGTTTCTTTTCAAGGGACCCAACAAAGTGATAGAAACAATTACGATAATTAATACAATTCGCCAAGTTATGACCAGTCTCATCTAAACGGATCGCGTTCGAACATAATGAGATTATTCGTCATCTGAATAGCGACAACGTCAAGTCGCGTGCTCAACAAGTCATTAAAACTCACATTTCTTTTTTACACGATGTTATTCAGAAGCTAGAATCTCGTGGTTTATCATTACTGGAACAAGTGCAAGAAGTAGAAGATGTTCAAGCTAGGTTAGCAAGGATTCCTGGAGGTAAAGGCCACACTCTGAGACAAAAATATGATTCTGTTTTTTCCAAAAACGTAGGATTCGTGCTCTTAAAAGAACTGGCTTTTTCATCTACCGATAGTAGCATTACTACCTCAATTTCACGAGATCCTGTATTACTCGCCTCTTACATGTACGCACCACTCGTTTCTGTGGATTTAGAGCGCTCTTTTTCAGAGTATAAAGAATATGTTTCAACCGATAGGTGTCATAATATGACACCTGAGAATGTTGAAAAACACCTCATCGTGATGCACAATGAGAAATTTTTGTAATACGGTGCTTTCATGAGAAAATTTTGGAAACATTACAATCATATTTGCTTTCTTAGTATAAAAATTAGTGTATTTTATGTATTTCCTTTTTTTTTGCCGAATAATGCCAAAATATTGAACTATGAAGCCGGAAGGCACGCGTTTTACTGCCGAGAAATTCGGTCTCTATTTATGAGTATGATGACTCGCTAGTTCAGTCATGATTTCCTCGGGCGTTCTTGTTTCCAGCCCGTAGTTGGTTTAGTTGCTTTCATGTCTCCATTGACAATGGTTGTTTCACCAAAAGCGCTCCGGTGTTTTTAGATTTCTGAGGCTTTTGCTAATTTGATATTCTTCATGGCAGAATGAGCCCTATCTTCTATCGAAAATATCCCTGAGCGTTCCCAGAGCTAATAGTCGCTCGAGATTCATATTTCGCCCGATGAACGTGCGAACAAACGCCTTGGAATACAGTGTGCTTAGTAGGGCCGTAAATTTTTGGAATAAATTGACTGATAGGCATCCTGACTTGGATATATTTGATTTAAAACGAGAGGAACTGAAGAGAAGGCTTCATAGTATGCTGGGGTAGGGCCTGGGTGGTGGTGGCAATGACTTTTTTTTTTTTTTTTTTTTTTTTTTTTTGGTTCTATTGGTATTATTATTACATTTTTTCTTTTTTTTCCGTTTGTTTTTATTTTTTATTTTTATTATTTTATTATTTTTCATTTATTTATTTTTATTTATTTTTATTTTTATTATTTATTGATTTGTTTATTATTTTGTTATTATCTCATTCTTTTTTTTTTTTTTTTTGTGTTTTATCTTATTATGTCATTTTTTACGGGGTGTTGCAAGTAATTGGACTATGCCTCTGTTTGCAGCACCCTCCCAAATAAACTGAAATAAATAAATAAATAAATAAATTTACTCATCGTTGTACTCTGATGAGTATGGCTCGTTTCGGGAAAGTAATAGAACGCGGAAATTCATTGGAAAAATTGAAGAGACTCAGAATGGAAAGTTTTTAGGCAATTTTTCCCGACCTGCCGAATGATTTGGCACGCCCCTCTCAACGTGGCGCTCCGAGCAATTGCTTCATTTGCTACCCCCCCAACGCCGAGGCTGCCGAATCAAAACAACATGCTGGATACGTTTTTAAATATTTAGAAAAGTCAGATAGGGTATATTTTTTTCAAATCCAAATAGAGAAGGTGTTATCACAGCCTGTACCTCTTGGGAGCTACGGACGTATTTTGTATAAAAATGAAGCCTCAAAATATTTATGAAAACTTTATTTTAAAAATGTCCGACAAACTCCAGTAACTTACTTGACCTACTTTCTCGACTGTTTTGTGAATAAGTAGGCATACTTTAATAACTTCATAATTCTATTTTTTTGTGATAAGCTTTACACTGCCTGCAGATTTGCTGAAAATACTAATTATAAATTGGATGATAAACGCGTCCGTTTTCTTTTATGTAGAGCATTAGTAGTATATTGGGTAAAGTATCAGACCCCTTACTACTATTCCAAACAGGGCTGGAAGAGTCGATAAAAAAACTTCCACTTCCAACTCGACTCCCGAGGAAAAATTTTTTCAACTTCCACTTCCAGCTTCTAACTTCCGACCTAAAAACTTCCAAATTCCAAATTCCAACTTCTGGTAATCCGAACAGAAAGGAGGAAGGCAGAAGCGAAAAGTCAAAAACCCACTTTTTTTATCAGTTTTTAGACCGGCGTGATAGCGAGTTTTAATTAGTCCGCCTTTATTCTCTATTTTTCTCTCATAGTCATATATTCTGACTTCGTCAGTCGTCACTTCAGTTTGTTTTGTTTTCTGGTTTTCTCTAATTTGAATTTCTCAAGTTCTCAACCAATAATCCTTAATCAACATTCAACATAGATGGAGCATGGAGAAAAACGATCTTGATTTAGTTACTCATTCGTACATAAGCTAATTCTCGCGTTCGTACGTCTATCACGTTTCGTTGAAAAATGCACGCAGTATTTTTTTTGTTACACCTATGTACGTCCACCGCGATCCCGTTAATCCACTATTGTAGATTAACCTTATTTATTGATGCGAAAGAGGAATCGTGAGTGGGTAATTATCAAAAAAAAAACAAACTCAAGTTCCTCTGCAATATAGCATGTACTATTCAACCATTTTGATATTTTTTTTGGTAAGGTTATAGAATAATGTCCCACCAATTTGTTCTCTAAGTTGATTACCTACCCCCCACCCCCAACCATGTTATAAATGATATAGAACGCCAAAAATGTCTTCTCCGTGGCTTGTCGCTCCTCACGTTTTTTCACCTTCTGTTCTAAATATTGATGAAGAAACGCAATGAAAAAAAAAAAAAAAAAATATGAGCATCTTGACAGGTCTTTGCGGCACAGCGCAACATCACTTTCAAGGACCAAAAGTGCACCATGCGACCACCAGGAATGACCAAAATCGGTCACCCATATTTTCTTTCTTCTCCGTGGCAATTTTACAATAGTGTGTGTGAGCGCGCTGATTGTACATTAGCGCTCCAAGACGGCTGCGATGCTTCAGTTCTGCTCATTAGTTGAGCGTACACAGATGAAATTGTGATTCCCAATAGAATTAGCGAGTCTAGATATCGAAGTCTGTGGAAATTATTACGTTTACAAATTCCTTTGTCTTATCCGTGGCCTTATCAGTTCCCGGTAAGCTGGTGGAATGTCTCCTGAAACAAGAAAGGAAAATACGTAATTGGTAAGTATTTACTCGTCTACATCTTCAAAATTATTGAAAAACATTTTCTATGGCGTAAAATTTATAAATTTCCTTCGCTTTTTCTTCACCGTGGTTTACTTTTTTTTTTCTTCACCGTGGCAGCGCCTCAATTTTGCTAGCCACGGAGAAGAATTTTGTTAGCATTGAACGTTCTTTATTTGCTCAATTTTACATTTTGAATGCCGTCATATGCATAGTACTTTCTGGTAATTCCTGATCATGTTTTCATTAAATAGAATGCCTATCACCAACGCTGAACGTCTCCGAAGGAAGCGGGAATGTGAGAGGAAGCGGCGAAAAAAGATCGCCGAAAATGATGAGCAGCGTGAAATAGAAAATCAAAAACGTCGTGAACGTTATCAGCGTCTCAGAAAGAAGAAAGAAACTACAAAACAAAGAGAAGCTCGGAGAAAGAGGTGGCGGCTCGCCAAGCGTAAATACCTCGATAAAAAGAAGGCTCGAAGTGAAAATTCTACATTATCAGTTGTCTCCTCTAGAGCAGAATCTAATCGACGTAAGGCCAAGCAGAGAGCGGAGACTCGTAGAGTAAAGAATTACCATTTGGTTCAAAAGTTGCAGAATCGAAGTAAAGACTTGGAAAAACTTGTAGGTAAATACAAGCAACGATATATTCGTCTGAAGAAGAAGATATCCCAGAATTCGAAATCACCACGTTCTGTTTTGGATCGACAATTAAAAAGAATGAAAGAAAATGTTTCATCTCGAGTCAGAAAGCAATTACTGTTCAGTCGCGCTGTAACCGTTGACTTCCAGGAGTCTTTCAAGAAAGTCCGAAGTTCAAAAGTGAAGAGAATAATTTCGAAGAATATTAAATTTAAGTATGTAAAAAAATATCGTTTTCTGAATAAAGCTAAGCCATACTTTCCGTATGAAGAATTTCGTACCATTTACGCGACAAGGAGAGTACTTGGTGTAAAGCGAAAGAAAATGAATCTCATAGAAAAGTACGTGCAAGCATTCTATGAGGATGATTTGGTATCGACTCTTAGTCCATCAAAGAACCACCGGATTGTGAGAAAGAAGAATAAAAAACAGCTTCGATTCCTTACAAATTCACTGAAATACTTATTTCAGAAATTTTGTGCGGTGAGCTCATTTATTTTATCATATACCACTTTCTGTCGATTACGACCGTTTTGGGTCGTAAACCGAAAGAATGTTGACAGCCGAGATACATGTCTCTGTGTTAAATGTGAAAACGCAAAACTCATGTGTGCCCAATTGAGAAGACTAAAGATCATAAACGAACCAAATCTCGATCAGTTGATAGAAAATGAATTGTGTTGCCAAAATGTTACATCCGAATGTCGTTTTCGTGAATGTGCCGGATGTCGTGATAAGATTATAACGATTCTCGAATTCTCAAATTCCTCGAAAACTTTTTACGAGTCATGGGAAAGTCAAGAAGAAGTGGGTAAAGACAACGTTTTGCGTCGTAAGACTAGAAAAGTAAGAATCGAATGTGATCCACGAGAAATGGTGCTGAAATTCATTTGCGAGATAGTACCAGATTATATGCGTCACAAAGCAATTGACTATTATCAGAAGAACGCTATACGAAACTTGAAAAGTACGCTGACAACTACTGACATTCTTTTCCATATCGACTTCGCTGAGAATTATGCATGCAAATACGGAAAAGAAGTGCAAAGCATTCACTTCGGAGGCAATCGGCCAATGATAACTCTCCATACTGGAGTTCAATATCGCGGAAAAGAGGTGAAATCGTTTTGCACTATTACTGAAGACAGTAATCATAACGCCGTTGGAATATGGCACCATTTGAAGCCAATTTTAGACGAAGCTACTTCGCGAGGTGAAGTAAAAAATCTACACTTCCTGTCCGATGCCCCCAGCACCCAGTACAGGAACCGACACATGTTTTACATACTAATAACAATGATTATTCCAATGTTCAAGTATGCTGAGACGGTCTCCTGGAACTTCTCTGAGTCGGGGCACGGCAAAGGTGCCCCCGACGGTGTGGGTGGTACACTCAAAAGAACATGCGATTCTGCTGTATCGCACAATATTGATGTCAGTAATTTCGATCAATTTTATAAATGTGTGTCCGAAAATATAGAGGGTATCCAGATAATTCCAATAACCACTACACAGGATCCTGTATTGGAGAAAGAAGTGAAAGAAAACTCTGTTGCAGTGAACGGTTAGTATTTTTTGGTTTTAGCGATCTACATATTAGTACCAAGACTAAATTTTTCTATTCTTTTTTTTTTTTTGCAGGAACGATGAAAGTTCATCAAATTAGATGGACAAAATCCAGTAAGAACGTACTTTTTTTCAATTCACTCTCGTGCTTTACATGTTTGGGCGAATGCTCACATTTCCAACTAACAAAAAAAGACTATGGTAAAGAAGATGCATTAGAGTCTGAAAATAAGATGGATAACGAGGTAAGAAATAGCTCTTCCTAAATACCGTTGTTCTAAAACATAGGGTAGCTAGTAATTTCTTGTGAAACGTTTCCTCTTTCAGCTTCCCGTTGGTGATCCGCAAAGTTCTCGTTTAAAGGAAAATTACTGGGTGGTTGTTCGATATAAACTACAGCAGACAAGTGGGGAACGTCGCTGGATTGGACAAATTTTACGTGTAAATGAAAATGACACTTTTCATATTACATTCCTTCGGTCAAAACGTACTCAGATGCATAGTGGCTTCATATACTCATTTCCGCCCCGTGATCCTGACGAAGAAACAGTATGCAGGTCTCAGATCTTATATTCTATACCCGCACCTGAAAAGTTTCAAAGATCCTTACGTTTTTCAGTGCACTGTGATAATTTATAAATTCCATTTCTTCCTATCTATTAAGTTTTATTTTGTTTTGTTTTTGACGTTTTTCAGTGCACTGTGATAATTTATAAATTCCATTTCTTCCTATCTATTAAGTTTTATTTTGTTTTGTTTTTGACGTTTTTCAGTGCACTGTGATAATTTATAAATTCCATTTCTTCCTATCTATTAAGTTTTATTTTGTTTTGTTTTTGGAGTTAAACATAATCAAAGAAAGGTGCCTTTTTCTTGAAACTTTTGTGTTCAATAATTTTTTTCTTTAAGGATAGTAAGAAGGATTTTTTTTTTTTTTTTTGTTACTTAATTTGTAAACTCTACTAGTTCATAGTTTGTAGATGTTGATTAATAATAAGTTTTCTGACTTTACTAGTCAAGGTATCTTCCAAATGAAGTGTAGTATTATTAACCTTTTTCTTGAAACTTTTGTGCTCAATAATTTTTTTCTTTAGGCATAGTAAGAAGGATTTTTTTTTTTTTTTTTTTTTCTGCTTAATTTGTAAACTCTACTAGTTCATAGTTTGTAGATGTTAATTAATAATAAGTTTTCTGACTTTACTAGTCAAGGTATCTTCCAAATGAAGTGTAGTATTATTAACCTTTTTCTTGAAACTTTTGTGTTCAATAATTTTTTTCTTTAGGCATAGTAAGAAGGATTTTTTTTTTTTTTTTACTTAATTTGTAAACTCTACTAGTCTGTACTTGTAGATGTTGATTAATAATTAGTTTTCTGACTTTACTAGTCATGTCTTCCAAATGAAGTGTAATATTAAATTTATTCATTTTTTAAATCACAGTAAATATGCGTTGTCTTGTTCATTTGTACTCAAACCATGCTACAAATATAAGCAATTCAATAATAATTATTTAATACTTACAGCTTAATTCTGTATGCAAGTTAATTATCCTTGACCAACCATCATTTTTCCCAGCCTGAAATGAATTATTTGAGCATGACTACAAGATAATTTTTCTATTTCTGATAAACTTATTAGTGCATTTGAATACTTACTCAACACTTGTATTATATTCATTTCTTTGCAGCATCCAGTTCAGCTCACAATACCAATAATATAAAGTTTGGACCAAGGTGAAGAAATTCTTCTCCGTGGCTACTTATTGGTTGGCCACGACTAAGAAGTTCTTCTCCGTGGTTGTTTATTGCTTGGCCACGACTAAGAAATTCTTCTCCGTGGACCATAAATTTTTGGGAGCGCTCTACCCCCTCCCCCCGCGTGAATGAATTGAGCCTAATATCATAAATGGTAATCAGAAGGTGTAAGCTAACTATTTGCAGAAAAAAATCGGAAGAATACAATGTTTTTTTTTTTTTTTTTTCACATCCTGAAATTTGGCTTTTTTTTGATAATTACCCGAGTATAAATAAATTGTTGAAGTTACTATAGGGAGTATACTGTATATTATAAGTTATTTAGTTATGCCTGGTTCTTTTTGATACAGTATGATTGAAAAGTGCGACAATAAAGGCCTGAAATTCAAAATCCGTGATCTGTCGTCTTCTCCTTATCAGTATATCTTCATCTTGGAGCCAATTGTAGAAGCGGTTCCAACTCCGAGCCAACCGTTTTTGAGCACCGATAATCACATTGTGGAAGAATTAGATACGTTATTTGCCTTCACCAAAGCGGAAAACAAAATGTTCTATAGGCCGATATTATTTCGATTAATGTTGTTCTTTGAAGGGATTTTAATTTTTTGATTTCTGTTTTTCTTAATTTTCCAAAGTAGGCTAGAGATCCGTATTCAATTATCGACCGAAAAAGAGCATTATAAATTATTTCTCTTTTTTTTTGTGTCCATGCCATATTATAAGTGTTACCATATAATGCCCGAATTTTATTGTAGTGTTTTTTTAATTTATTTGTAATATATTCTATAAGTTTAGGTTTGGATCTAAAATTATTCCTAAGTATTTCATTTCTGATTGAAATTTAATTTTCTCTAGTCCCATTTTTATTTTGTCCTCCATACTTTTTTGAAAATCTAGTTTCTTGTGTCTTCTCGATATGAATATCATTTGTGTTTTCTTTGGGTACTATTAATAGATTTTATACTTAGCTCGTAAATTTTAATTTACTCTCTGTAATTAATCACTTTCACGAACAAATTGAGAACCCCCTGTGATTATCCTCGGGATAATTCTAGGCATCTGAATCCGAAGTATCATTAACTCAAGAAGGTCTTACAGCCCAACTGAGTCTACTAGAAAATGGGCTTATGATGATGCCAGCAGCTAATACCAATCTGAATGCCATGCGTCAGTTTGCAACCAACCTTGAGGAACAAGCTGAGAGGTTACAACAAAGGGCTACCTCGTTAGACTCTACTGAACCTGGGGTGAAGGAGACCCTTCTAAATCTTGAATTGGTACATACTGTATTAAAGGGTTACATAACCAATGCAAGAGTATTGGAACAATGTATGAAGAATGCTCCAGCAACTCCTTCAACAACTGGTAATCAAAGTGGATTATAGTTGTACAAGGCAAAGCTCCCCAAATTCAATAATGATGTCAGAGGCTACTCTATTACTTTGCTGACCTATCATTTCCCAGTCATTTCTAAAAGCAGTTTTCAAACTGGTTTACCTAAGTACTTTCATTTTTAATTTTATTTTACTTTTGTTTGTTTTTCCTAGCAGTTTTTTGGTATGGTACGTATCTCAAAAGAAGATGAGCTGAGGGAACATTTAAAGTTTGCATTAGCACCATATCCTTTGAGCCTTTTTGATGAAGCCGGTATGAGAAAAACTCAAAAATCCGATCTGTACAGCATTCTTCCCAGCTCTACCGAAATTAGCCTCTCAAAAGGCCCAGACTCTCATTATGTCCTGGATGGTGGCTCATCCCGTTAGGTGGCCACCAAATTAAACGCACGGAAGTTTATGCGGCTTGTACCTCAAATACTTAGAAAAGAATTACGGGAGAGGCAAAAGTATATCAGTGGTTTTCGACGGCTATCAAAATGACGGTATTAAGGCGACTGAACGGAGCCGTCGGTACAAGAAACAGTCTCCCAACATCGTATTTCAAGAATACACGCCTGTTAGTACCTTGCAAAAACTTTTCTTGTCGAATCGAACGAACAAGACGAGGTTCAAAGAAATGTTGAGCAAGACTTTCGAAAATCACCAGATGTACGTCCAAACAGCCCCTGATGATGCAGACGTCTTCATCATAAGGAGGGGTATAGAAGTGAAGGCCAACACGGAGGAATTTGTGGTTATTGTCGGTGAAGACGTTGACCTTTTAGTTTTAATTACTGCCCTTGCCGAAACAGATAAAGTTATTGGTTCAATATTACAAGCTTGTAAACTTGGTCAAGAACTTCATCCGTGCTGAACGCATGTCCAACTAGACGTTACATTTACAGCGCATAAGAAATATGATTCCATATTTCTATGCAGCTGACCATTTTCAATACGGAGTACTCACAAGATATGGTTGAGTTGCCGACAAAGATGACGCCGGAAGAATTTTCTGCGCCCACCTAGGAAGGATATTTTAGCATTCGCAGGACAGATGAGCACGTTTAGCGACATGACTATAGAGCAGAGCTCTATGCGACCACTGACACATGGGCGAGGAACTTTGGAAAGTGTCTGAGCGCAGTGGATTCTAGGAAGTGGAACTATGAGCTTTGTATGTTCGAAATTGCACGGTGTGCTTCTTACGCAATATGCTTTTCAATTTTTTCAAATTTATGTGCAAATTACCGACGCCCAAATTAACATATCCACGCCGCATAGGCGACTTCAACATCAAAGAAGCTACATTACATATTTTTACAGGCGCGAGAAAGCAGCATATGCATGGACCTTGTTTTCCAAAATCAAGACACTTTGGAAAACAAATCAGCTCTCATTTTGGTCAAAGTAAGAGTAGCACCCAATCAAAATTTGACAATTCCTCGTTTAGAATTAATGAGCGCTTTCATCGGCAAACATTGTGCCAATTTCCTTATTAGCGTTCCAACAAAGATGTTTATATTAAGCTCGAATCTCCTCTATGGGGGACAAGCTATTTGGTGCAGCTTGATGGGGGCGCACAAGTTTCTATTATGAACAAAAGCAGTATCCCTGCACATATAGAAATTAATGAGAATGAAATCTTGATCCTATCAGGTGTTGACAGTCCCACAGAGAAGAAACGTTCTATTGGATATACTTATATACCAATAAAGATGAATGATAAAACGGTTGACATTAAATTCCATATTGTAAATGATGGTGACCTCTCACTTGACAAAGATGTTTATTGGGTGGAGCATTTTTTGATGCCGCAGGAGTCCGAATATATTATGATTTGAAGATTGCAAAAGTTATGGAATTTAATGCCACATTCAAATTAATTTATCCCAACATCATTTCCAGTCAAACAAAAAAAGTCATGACTTTGAGATGCTCAAATTTAGAACCTGGTTCAGCACACATTGGGATTTTTTCTGCCGATCAGTTGCCAAAAGCTCTGGCCGCCTCTGATGCATTGGTACAAGTTGATGCCGAGGGCAATTTTCCTATGATGCTATCCAACATTTCTGATATCCCTATTGATATGTCAAAGTTTGCATTTAACATCGAACTGAGAAAGATCATGAGGGTGAAGAAAGAGTCTTCAGATGATCAGAATGTACTATGGAGAAAGAAACGGGACAATTATCCTTTAAATCCTCAATGTGAAAAACTGTTTGCTAGCGTGCGTCTCTCTCATTTGAACATGTATGACCGGAGTTTGCTAGAAGTTCTCTGGAACTTTATTGATTTATTTTTTTTAGCTGAAGATGGGGATCAATTATCTCTCTATGGTGAAAACAGAGTTTGAAATTATAACCAAACCGTCAGACAATAACCTAGTGACTTTTCAAACAAATCTGATTTAATTGACTTGAAGAATCGCGGGAAATCAAAAACTTTTCACAACACCTGAGTTGAAAGTCATCATGGAAGCCAGAACTTTGCCAAGTAGGCTCAATGTAGATCTCCTAAGCTACGCCGATATGTGGAACATAAAAGCTCTAGCAAGTACTTTCATGAAAAATTATGAATGGGACACAACTGGAACAAAAGTAGACTGATTAAACGTGAAGTGCTTTGAAGTGAACAAAGGAGATGACTGGTTTAAGTACAAGTATGATTACTATGGTGAATTTCGCGAAGTCAACTTTTTCAAAAAACCACCAATTAAAGTGGAATCATCTGGTAAAATTGTACGCACCAGACCAAGAGTGCAAAATTTGATGATGCCTGCTGATATTGGAAAATTGAATCTACAACGTCTGTACTTCGGACCTCTACCAATTTCTTTGAAGAAGAAAAATGATCTCTTAATGCTCGTGAAAACTGGAATCATACCTGGAGGCTATGCCGCCTTTTATGATAATTTACCTTCATTTGAAAAAGTAAAAGATACGTTTGATGACGGTATTCCTGCATCTGATAATTTAAACTATGCTGACGTTCTCGAGCTGGTTGCGTGATCACGTCTTCTTTATTTTTCTAATAAAGATTAAAGAAAATATTAATGAAATTTTGAAGACAATCATTCTATTTTTGTATTTATTCAACAATTTGAAGCGCCTTAATTATAGTAGTCCAGTAGTAAAACGTTATCCAAATACCTTTGTCGTTACAAAATTCAGTTTAGAGTAGTTAAGAAGAAGAAAGAAAACAAAAAATCTTATTTTACCGTAAAATGGGGTGAATAGAAAGACTGGGGTGAATAGAAACGAAACTGTCGCCACTGATATCGATTTGTTTGGCAAGAGTACTCATTCTGCAAGAAATTTATCCAACGAGAAATTTGCTCCCATAAGAAATACACGGGGAGCAAAGATCAGTATGAAATTAATCAAAAATTAAAACGGATTTTGCGGAAAAAAGTTTATATTTATAGTGTGAGAGTAATCGACTTCTGAAAATGAACCTTTTTTCTCTAAATTCTTTCTCATTTTTGATTAAGGCGTACATTTAATCGCACGTCTCAAAAAACAAAATTGCCCGCCTATCGATAACACGCCAAGGAAACAAAATTGACACGCGTAAGAAATGTATTACATGGACAAAAAAATTTACATACCTATGAAATGTATTGCACGGATAAAAAAAGCTTTATAGCCTACGAGCTACATTCACTACAGAAGAGCGTTTGTTTTATTGTAATAGTAACGCTTGCTTCGCTTTGGAGAGGCGGCCGCACTTACGTTTTTGACCCACGGGGATGTTTTTAGCTTCCTGAGGGACGGTACAAAGTTTCAATCGAATTTGCATGCCAAAACTTGGAATCCATCGAAACAAACAAATAAACGAAGTAAGTAGTGCACACATCCTCCAATAAGTTGTGCACTTGAGACCAAAAACACTGGAAATCTTATAAAACAAGCAAATACACAAAGTAAGTAGTTCACAGACCCTCATATAAGTTGTGCACTCAAGATCCAAAATACTAGAAATCTTATGAAGCAGACAATGGACAATTACATGAAGTAATTAGTGCACACATCTTGATACAAATTGTGCACACAAAATCAAAACACTCAGAATCCACTGAAATGGACAAATACACAATGTAAGTAGTGCACACATTCCCATATAGTGCACACATATGAGAACATGCAGAACAATGTGCTGGCATGCATTTATGGCGCTCGTCATGGTTTCAATGTCGTGTCAGTTTTTTTCCATGGCGGGAGGGGAACTGGCGGTCAATATAATTTTATGAGGCGTGCACTTATATATTTCCCTTTGATTCTTCCCATGTTTTCTTATGGGGAGCAAATTTGCGATTGGATAAATTTCCTGCAGAATGAGTACTCTCGCCAAACGAATGACGTCACAATAACACAGTCCATTTGCTGGCTTCAACTCACGATTTTCAGCCGCACTGCCGTACAAAGTTAAACGGACCTATCTACATATTGCTGCTACAAGAAAAGGTGACTATGATACATCATCTTGTAGTCTCCTTTTCTCGTGCCAATGGAATGTAGATAGGTCCGTTTAACTTTGTAGGGCAGCGCAGGTGTGGCTGAACAGGCTGTTTGACTCACTAGTGAGTTAAAAACTGTGAGTCTGTGAGTTCACTAACGGCTTTTAAGCACACATTTGTGCGCTCTAGAACGTGATTAACGTATGAAAAAAATGCTGTATTATACGCGGTACTAAACCTTATATAATAAATTACCATTAATATTCTTTGGCATTTTAACGATTCGAGAACCTCCTAGAAAGTTCAAGAAGTGACCACTTTCCATCAGCTGTACGATTTACCGCACTTTTGAGTCAGTTCATTATTAGTCCGAAGACCGTTAAGTCCGTTGTCCGTTTGTCGCAGTAGTATTATTAATCTCGTAGGATATCTCCGTTGACAATACGCTTTTTTGCCTGTAAGTTTTAAACCACTTTCCTACTTGTGTGTTTCAGAAAATGCCCGGGAAACGATTTGATTTGTAAAGAAAAAAAAGACTGGAAGTTACAAGACTTGTATACTCACATCTAGAATTATCATTTCCTTGGTAAGAAGCCGGTCTATAATGATAAAGGGATTGTTATTGAAATTTTGACATGTGAACTTTTCGAACCGCCAGACCTCAGTACACAACGGATTAAGTTTAGTCCATGCAGAAGTGCCTTTTTTGCTCCAAATGATAAAAGCCTGCATATGCAGGGGAAAGGAGACAAAACGCATGAAAACTCAAAATTTGCAATGTCACCTTTGGTTAACGAAAGGTGTCCCTCCCCTTGTTACATTCAAAAGGACAGCGCCATTTACAAGGACCATGTAAAGTGGGAACATGGAATGGGACAGGATGTTCTCATTCCAGTAGAAAATCGCTCTCTCGAGACATGTGATCACCGGTGCCTACCATTTTTTCTCTTTCAAAGGTTGAAAATTGTACGTAAAACAGGAGATCGTCGCAAAACTACGGTTGGCAACTTTACAAGTTCGGTAATGGCCCCAGCAGTGGCAGATGTTTTGAAGGAAGGCTTATCGTGTAGAAAAGCGGCTGAAAAATACAACTCATCTTTTAAAGCTGTAGCTCGGTAAGTACCTAGATAGACGATAACAGGCTACCGAATCACTCAATCTCGCTTCCTTCTGACAAATAAGTAACACTATAGTTTTCTCTTTTTAAAGATATGTCGAAAAACAGAAGAACGCTGCTTGTAATAATGTTCCCATATTGATGAGTCCGAAGTATGCCCATCGCCAAACCATGGATGTTGAGTTGGAAAACTTATTGGTCACCTATTTGAGAGATAGGATAGCTGCGTTGAGTGGTGTGAGAATATTTGAATTTCGTGAAAAAGCATTTCAGTTAGCCGAAAAGAATAATCTGAAAATGCCAGATTTGTGGAAAACAAATCGTATTGCAGGTGGGCAGTGTGACAGTTCAGTTTTCTAAATATTATTTATTGTCAATTTGCATAACTATCTGCTGAATCAAAATAAATTACAGGAAAATACAGGTACCACTCTTTTTGAGCGCGTCATCCGGAAATAACGCTTCGTGTGCCTGAAAAAGTCAGCATGGCATGTCTTCTTGCTTTCAATAAAGTTAACGTGGGAAAATTGTACTCGAAATTAAAGGATATTCTCAAGGAACATCCTGAGTTTGGTGATGGATCCATTTATTTGGATAGTATGCATGATTGCGCGGAAGGAGTACTAAAGTATGATATAGCTCGGATTCTTTCCTATTACATCACAACTTCAAAACTTTTTTCAATGTCATTTTTGCATGATATGTTAAATGCGCTTGATTTTGATGACAATGATAATCGATCTCGGCCCACAATGATGTAATAGTATGTCAGCCTCTGAAACATTGTTATTCTTACGTATTTCACCTCTTCTGACTGGAGATGTTGTTGATAGAGAAGATGAGCACTGGAGGCTGATTATTTTACTAAGATCAATAACTGAAATTATATTCTCAAAGAGTGTGCAATTGATGTCATCCTTGTTGGTGATGAAAAAGGTGAAGTATTTGTACCAATTACAAACTGGAGTGCATTTTTTGCGGCACACAGAGGAAAAAGTGTTCCCTTGATTACGAAATACCAACATTTCCGTGTGTCTAGCGAGAAGCCAGGTATTGTGCAATATCGCGCAATGTTTGATTCTCCTTCTTCTGAAGCCACAATATTTTCGTCAAATTGCACTCTTAGCAGTTCCCAAGGACTTCCAGACTCACCGGATGAAATAACACCTCTCGGACTGTCGGCTTCTCGACAAGAATACTTATTCAAAAAAATTCGCCCGTATGTACGAAAACGCAAACATTTATTGTGTCCGTAATAAGTTCCGTGCATTGAAAGTGCCGGCGACACAATTAGTCTTACTCCTTCAAAGATTGGAGGACATAATTGAGAAAGAACTCAATGATGTAACAGATTTGAAACCAGATACTTTCTTCAGTATTTCTGCTCAGATTGACGATGAATCCTGTTTCTTGCCATTAGTTGGTTGTTGTGAACATAATGATAGGGTTTCTATGTTGATAATTCAATTCTTCCTCATTGTTAGAATGAACATGATTTGCAAAGCTGCCAAGAAACTGCTTGGCAACTCTGAAAAAGCGAAGCAATACAAAAAGGAAGCGAAGCTGGTGACGTGATGGATATCCTGTCATTTCTGTTGGCTGCGATGAAGCCACTCACTTTCAAATTTCAGATCAATTTTCCAGTAAAAAAATTACAAGCATATTTGTTTAAATTCGAGGAAATATGAGTCAGACAAATCCAACCTTGAGTCGGTAAATTAATTTTTGCAGTACGAGCATCAATTTAATCACAATAATTTCTTTCTCGGAATTTTGAAGAATGCGATGAATACTCATGAATGGTAAATCAAGCTACTACATTAATTACTGAATTCCCATTCAATTATCTTATAATATAAAACGCATATCAAATGATTCACTCGAGAAACCATTGGCCTCGAATGATACATAAAATTCACTTATCAAAAAACGATTATGATCCTAACAACGTATAGAAAATTTCTGTTACTTTACAGAACCACCATTTTGCCTGGGCAGGATTCTGTTTTCCAAGTTTAGGCTTCATAATAGAGAATTTCACGGTGAACAATTTTACCTCTTTCCTATTTCCCGAAATATCTATTCTTTTCGAAGATATATTCGAATTTTCGGAAAAATACGAGTATTCTCCATTTAACCCTGTGTAAAAAATGTAGCGAGAGACAAGTAGCGCTACAATTGTTCTGTGCTTGCGGAGGAACACTAGAACTACCCTCGTGCGTCATCTTGTTCTTCTAGGTGTCTCTATGTATGAGTCACAACTCGATGATTAGTTCTTCTTTTTTTTGTCTTGAGTTGGTGTTGTTGTATCGTTTCATTGTTAGGTCAGTTGCTTTCCTGTTCTTGCTGAAGATGGTTTTATAACTGAAAGCGCTTTGAAATTTTGATTTTATTTCTGCAGTTTTTGCAACTCCCCTTTTCACTCTTGTGAGTAATTTTTGCTTTTTTTTGCTTTTACTCTCGTGAGTATCCGTTAATTGTAGGTAAGAGTTTTTGAATATATCCGCCATACCTAATTTTCTGCATGAACGTCCAACTTTTCTTATAAGACACCAATATACCAGGTTCACCACTGCACAAAGTATTTACAGTCGTGAAAGCATCATCATCCTACAGATTGATGATAAGTGTATTTACCTTGTTCAATCAGAAAGTAGTGAAGACGACAGACATAGAGTGGATTTTTCAGTTCCAAAATGTACTTGTTTTGACTTTGATAACAAATTTAGATTTCCAAGTGAACATATGTACACCGCTTTCCTGTATGTTGAAAGTGTTTCTTTTCTCTTTCTTCCTTCCTCTTATTTGGAAGGCCCTTACATAACCATAGATAAAACCTTTTTTTCATTTTGCGTCCAAATTTTGAACCAAAGTTGATGGTTCTGGTGGCGAAACGGCTCTTAGAAAAGAAGTTCCTTCATCAGATTTGTCAATCACTGGTGTTGAGGGTGCCTCTGATGGAAGGATGGTTACATCAACAGTTCTACCATCAGAGCCATTAAATTTGGTTGAAAATTCCGACCCAAGTTGCTCAAGAAACGGTATAAACCTTCAGTCAATGGGTCCAAAAGGAAATCTGAAAATACATGCTGTAAGAGTAACCTGGTTCAATGTGGTCTATGAGTTAGAGAGGGTGGATGGAAGAGACGGTGTTCTATAATTGGTTGAAGAACATTTTTGTACCTTTTGTTGGGAGATTACTTGAGAGGTTCAATCCTTAAGATATGAAAGCAATATTGATTTTTGATGGTTATAAGACCCATATCAACCTACAAACTGTATTGCTTGCAGTGCAGATGAATATTGAATTAGTGAAACTGCCAAGCAACCTAAAAGATCTCCTGCAACCTCTCAACAAATCAGTCTTCTCACCACTTATGGTAGATTGGGATTGAACAATTGCGCTCTAGGAACCTCAGAATTATGTACTGACAGAGTACCGTTTTTAGAATTACTTGGCCAGCCTCGGGACTAATCTATAGCTTTAGGTCAACTAGTTTACACCCTGTGGATTCTACAAAATTTCCAACATATTTGATCCCAATGGGTGGCCACCGTATAAACGGAAGAGAACACTTTGTTCTCCTTCTGTACCAATTATTAAATCGTCTGGAAAATGGTCAAACGCATATAGCAGTAGCACACGTAACAGTTGTGCTTAGGGGGTATAAGAATTTGATGATTTCAATGATTCCGGGATGCTGTGGGGCAGAGTCTGACTTCAACTTACTGCCATGGGGCAAGTCAGATCGCCTACCGCAGTTATGTATTGGGATCTTATACTACCACAACAACAAGATGTATTTCCCTGAAGTTATGAACAAGCACCCAGTATCGGATCCAAGAATAGAAGAGTTCACAGTAATACTACGTGGTGGCAACTGAACCTTTGACCCATGAAACTTTCACTGGCGGTGTTTCTACTCTTGAAAATGGTCTGACTATGATGCCAGCAACCAGTTCAAACATACCTGCCATGAAAAAATTTGCCACCAGATTAGATACACAAGCCGCCAAATTACAAGAGGGTATCAAAGGGCTTCTTGAAGCAGGTGTTGACCTACAAGAAAATCCTATAAAACTCGGATTGATCCGTACAGTTCTTCTTGGTTATATAAAAAAAAACCGGTACACTTGAAGAATGTATGAAGATAACGCAAACAACTCCACCTAACTCAGGCAATTCTAGTGGTCTGAAACTTTTTAAAGCTAAGTTACCCAAATTTGACAACGATATCCGACAGTGGCGAGAGTGGATCAGCCAGTTTAAGGCTGCTATCCATGATAATCCCGAATTCCAGAAAAATGGGGCAAAAATGGTTCAGCTCAAGTTGTATACTGTGGGAGAGGCCAAGCAAACTATCAGGTATAGGAGTGCTACAGGCAAACTCTCATGTTGTAAAGCAATAGAATGGACATACGCCACAATGTCCTACTTTTTGGGCCA